>CM065671.1:7522487-8217487 GCA_033220385.1 Triplophysa yarkandensis | reverse complement strand
CACCCAAGGTAAGTAAATGTGAATTTAAGTAAATATGATCAACAATCACACAGTTTGTAATACATTGACATTTTATAAATAACACAAATCAAACACAAATAAATGTTTCACACACCCACATGAACGCAGTATCACAAGATTGTATTTTGATAGAAGATCTAGACTGAGATAAAGTAAAATCCTGGACTTACCGAGAAAAGTTTTACACAGCTTCATGTTTGCGGTGATTTCTTGGCGTTTGTCACCGCAAAACTCCTCAACTAAACTTCATAACAGAGAAAGTAACTTTAAAGAAAACTTACGCTGGTGGGCGGTCTTATTTGGCTCAGTGTGTGTTCACCAATCAGAGGCGGCGGTTTACTTTTTGTTTCCCGCAACGAGCCAATGAGAGCGCGCCTCAGTGCCAGTGTTTCAGACAATGCCCTATGAAAATGACAACAGAGGCTTGTCTTGTACTCCTTCAGTCTTGTGTCATGTGGGATTCCATTCTTTTATTAAAACTTCTTAAACTTTTTTTTGTTATACAAAAGTTAATTTATGTTATTTATAAAACAATTTAACCTAAATGTATAAAATAACTATGATTTTATGAAATGTGATTACACATTTTCCCCAAAACTTAAAAATGTACGCACAGTTTAAATAAGATATTGCCGACACTATTGCTCTAAAACATTTGTTTAAAGTGATCAATTCACCTCTTTTAGCGTATTATCTTCTAATATCTTATAAGAGTGTAAACACATACAATGTTGTTTTTTGACAAATATAAAGAATTATCTTTTATCTGTTATACGTGAGCATATTTAACAATTCATTTCTTAAAAATTATTTTTTTTCATTCTTAAAAATAGCCTTGGTCTATAAATCAGTTAATCAATCCATTAATGAAACCTCATGCCCTCAGACCGGGATCACTCTTTCTTTCCCAAACTCAATCTGTGCTGTCTGGTGCACCTCTCCCCCACTCTCTCCACTGTCAGCCCAGTGTGAAGGCATATGTGCTGGGTTACTGTTGGAGCACGTAGGCCTCTTACATGAGTTGAAGTCTTAACCCCCATGACAGATGGGCCGGCTGATAATGATGCTGAGAACTCCCCCTCAGCACCAACTTACTGTTGCCATGGGAAGGAGGGGGACCATGGGACTTATTGAGGGGGCCAGGAGTGCTTATTAAGGAATCCATACTTAGTGGACTCCCGGCCTATATAGGAAGTGAGAAAAGCTTTTAGATGTTTATCTGGGAGTAGTTTTAAAGTGCACCAAGTGGATGCAAAATGTAAATCCCAGCTCATCACAACTTTTGAATTGTTCACGTGTTAAACTGCGATCACAGGCAGTGCACTTTAAATGAATATGATATTACTTAAACGATAGAGAATTATTATTGTTGATTATTTAATTATTTCTTTATAACCCAGTGAGATAAATTATTTATGCATTCAAAATGTCAGACAGTAAGCATGTATTTTAATGTGGCAGGGTAAAATTTGTGGCTTGTAATCAGCTTTAAGCAAAACTGGATGTACATTTCTCTTAATGGATGTGCAATATGTCTACATCAGGAAGACTGTGAGGCAAAATCCACTCACACTCCATCTCAATACACATGCACACTGCCCCATTACAATGACAATGGCTAACCACACTTAAGGGCGGAGCTTAGAGTGTGATTTCCAGGCCACTGAGCCAGGGGCTCCCTAAATGAGCTTTGTGTGTTCAAGTGTGTGTGTGTGTGTGTGTGTGTGTGTGTTTGTGTGTGTGAAGGGTTTCTTGGCACAGCTGTTACCCTGGAGGGCGATATCAGGCAAGAGCAGCAAGTCTGCTTTTTGAGGATCTTGTGAGAAAAAAAATGGGGGAGGGGCAGGGACAAATAAAGTTTAAATGTGAAAATTACATTTTTGATTGAGTACAGAATGATGGACAAGGTATTGCATTAATCAGTAAGACATGAACTCATAAAAAACATAATCTAACATTTAGCTCTTGTTCTAGGTGTATATATGCAAAAATATTCGCATTAACTATTTGTTTTATGATATATCTTACAGTAGAAAATTACAACATAGACATTTTTTATAAAAATGCCTGGAAATCTGAAGTTGCAAAAGCATAAATATTTAAAATTAATGTCTAATCTAAATTGAATGTAAAAAATTTTATTGCATAAGCAGAAAAAAAGAAAAAGCAGAAGGCATTACATAATTTGTATATTAGGAAAATCAAGTCCATTAAATTTCACACTGCTTATTCTGACAATATTGTCAATGAATAGTCGCATCTATGCCAGTAGACTATAACTTCAAAACTTCCACAGAAACTTCACAGCCTTTTACCATGTAAATGAGATGGGCTTTCATTTTGTGGAAAGTTCTGCACACATCAGATATGCATCTAAGCTCTGGGAAAATGAGCTTAGCAGCTGTCCTAAAGTATACCTTTTTCGTCTAAGAGATAGAGAGTAAGACAAAAGTCGCAGAAGGAACCGAGGCTGAGCTCTTTTCACACCATCCCTTCTGGGCTATACTTAGACATCCTCATCCCAAATCTCTGCTCCAGCTGTCCCATGCCCCACAGTTATTCATATTGTGGACATAGAGATCGAAATTGGTTATCTTGACCCACATGATGGATATATTGATTTGAGCACAGAGTTTCTGAAGTGTTGCTCGGTTTTAGTTTACCCATTATTTAATTCTGTGTCATCAGGCCCTCATATTGAATGATCTGACTGGTACTAATAGTGATTTGAGAGGTAATGGTCAATTAGTGATTCGATACAAATGGCCCCCACCATTTCCCATCAAATAGCCCCGATAATTAAGATGCCACCTGTGCCCGGTGTTTAAAACTCAGAAGCCATGGTACTCAAAATTGTGCATGGAAATTACAGGCTAGTCAGCCACTCTTTCTGCCAGACTTGTATCCCTCCCCTTTCAGGCCCAAAATGGGGCTGACTAGACATCTGTATGCAAATGACCCAAATAGTATAGACCGTACATACGTCGGAGGGGGTGAGACTGCCTTCCCAAGCACTACAAAGGCTAAATTGGTGGATATTGTGAGCATGCACAGCTGACTGGCTGATCTGGAAATTCCTATTCAAATATCCACACTCAGTGACCATCTGCAACTTTTCAGATAAAAGCAGTTCATAATCACTTGGGGAGGCTAATCACAAAAGGTTAAGATGCAATTATATATTTACATTCATTTATCACATCTAAAACATCGGGGCTGTTTTCATTGATGCAGTCATTAAAAATTCTTCTCTTGTTATTTTGTTGCTTTATTGGGTCGACACAGCGAAGTTGTAACGGGTTTTAAACTATAAGGGTCTAATCTATTGCCTATATGTGTTTTCTTAAGCAGTGATATTGTGTGTTTGTTTCAAACATCTAATCGTGGTTGGATTTCCGACATGTGTCGCGGTATGGACAATCTCAATATGATTCACAACTTGTGGTCCATTTCCGATCCGAATTTCTTTCTCCCATTTCACTTCCTGTCCACACTACTACTGCCCAAAAAACTGCACAAATGTCTAAAGTTAAAAGAAAAACTATATATTTCTATCACATTAAAAAAAATTAAATGCTTTGTGTTTATTTCCCTCTCATTTAAATTTTATTAAAAGGTTTTACTAAATTTTTTAGATTCAACTTCACTTTATCAATTGTTTTTAATCTGTTCCATCTGTATGATTGTGGCTTTTCCAGTCCAGTGTCTGATTTGCTATGTCAGACTTAATCTGAATCTAATAGACCAGATCTTAAAATACATGTCAAACATTAGTATTGTGTTGTTCAAACATGAATTTGCAGATTTGGTTTTTCTCATTATTTTCTATAAATAAATTTAAATACATAAATAAATAAACAAATTTAAATATAATTACAATACATTTTAAGAAATTGCATCAATAATTTACAGATTAATATAAGGAATATTATTTTTCTTAAAAGCTAATATAAGCTATTATTTCCACACCTTCTACGCATACAGTTGGTTTGTTATTATTGCATTCATGGCGTTATTGGTCAAAGTTTCAAATTCTAAGTAGATCTTTTAAAGTATTTTTAATATGACTGCAAATAAGGCAAATAAAAGACTTTTTAAGTCTTGCAAATGAACCCAACATGAACTTCTAATCAGGCAAAACACCAAATGAAAGAAGTTAGAGCTTCCGGGTCCCGTTACAAAAGTATGCAGTGAATCAGAGTCACCCGGGGACTGCCACACTGGTCAATGCTTGACCTCTGACCCACAGAGGTGTTTGATACACAGGGGTCATGACCCTTGGCTGATCTCTTTATTTCAAAGAGCAGGTGCTGCAGGAGAGATGACCTTAGAGAATGTCAGGGCAGGGTCATTAGGGTCAATACTTATTTACTTGTTGTGATATGCCACACGTGCCACTTTCCCAAGAGAGCCAAATATCAAGTCGGCAAAGTTGACGGTTTGGCTAATGCATGACTGTGAGCATATGCTTTTGTGTGATGACTAAACGCATAGCGTTGTTAAGGAGCATTGCATTAGCAGTGTGCAGGCCATTGACACACTAATGTATATCAGTGTATATCTTGAGTGCACTGTTAGTCACTTTGAATAAAAGTAATTGTAATGTACAACCAAAGGGTTGAGAATGCTCAAAGCTAACTGCGTGCATTTCTTAGATAAAGTGCTTTGTTCTTTTTATAGAAGATCTCAGAACACACACAGACATTTAAACACTCTGTATTGAAGAGATAACCGGTCTGATGTCCAAAATCTGGCTCTGTTCACTCTGGGCAGCAAATGAAAGGTGCAGATTTGCAGAGGGACCACCCGAAGTAAACTCATTAAGAGTCCAATAAAAACCTTCTGTCGGGACGGCAGGACTCCCACAGATACTCCAGTGACAATAAAATCAACAACAAGAGCAGAGAAAGGAGAAATCCACAGACAAAAGAGCCTTCTAATTAGCAGAGCACTTCTAAGTGACATATGCTCCTGGAATCTGGGAGAGGAATGATGGAAGTAAAGGAGAAGAGAGTGAAGAGTAACTGCCCCAGGCGTTTGGACAGCAGGACCAGTGAATGACTTCTGTGCCATAAAGACCCTTTAAAAACTGTACTGCTGCACTGAGATAAGCACGATGTCAGTCTGTGGTCATTCTTTTCTCTTGTTTTAACAATGGATGCTGAAACAAGGGTTAAGGAACTCCAGAGGAAGGTTAAGGTCTCTGTTTTACATTCCATTCAGATTAAATGACAGAAATATAATATTGAACTCTGAAACTGCTTAAGAATAGTATTCAGACTTTGTGTTTGGCTATTTATGGTTTTCTTTACTCACCCTGTCGTTTATTTTAAAGGTTAAATGATCAGGAAATGTCTTTCACACCCAGGGGAATCTTTGATGTGTTGATGACATTCACTGACAAAACTGCATCAGACATGAATCGCATTTAAAGACATTGAATATTTTATGGTGACAGGTATGCAATGATTTTGAATGTTTTTGCATGTTAAAATTACATGTATGTACATGTTCAATGCTACACCTAATGAGATATCTGACCAAATTGTTACCGGGCAACATTTAAATCACGCAGATGAATTGCCACACTGAACTGACTTAGTAACAGTTCAGCCAAAAATGTCTCACCCTTTTGTCATAATTCTACCACAGAATGCAAAAGAACATCTTTGAATAATTTGTTTGTTATTTATTCACTTCTATTGTATGGACAGCAATGCCCGTTCCCAACATCCTTCAAATATATTATTAAGTTTTGAAAAATTAATAATGGTTTGAAATAACAGGATGGGGAGTAAATGATGACAAAATTACAATTTTACAAGTTACATTTTTACGATGTATATATGTTTTCAAATAATGTTTTTTTTTTATTTCTGCTTCTATGTGACAATATCTTATGTGTATACATTGAACTTACTATTGATTAAAAATCTCACTGTACTATGATGGATGTATAAGGATCATGAGGTCATGTGTATCCCTTACAGCTCAATAAAGCTTTGAGCTCTGTCTCTTTCCCATGTCTGGGGTTAATGACTGTTCCCTGTAATCGAACAATACCTCAATAACATACTTGCACTTTAAGTCAATTTCATCAGTCCTTCTTTTCACTTTTTCTAGGTTACAATTGCACTTTTATCTGACTTTATGAATTGTATACTAAAATGTATACTGAAATTTTGTTTTTTTATTTTAGTTATAGATGCCAGACAAAAACGGATTTTTTGAAGCATGCAAATCCTAACACATACATATTATTGAATTTGTGTTGATTGACACTCTGACAATAATTATCATTGATAAAATTTCAGCAAAAAAACTGCTGTGAAAATATTTCCTAAAGCTCTCTAGCGCCATCCTTTGATACAACATCTAAAATAATCTTTCAATGATCTGCCCTCCAAAGACTTCTGCTTTCAATCAGTGTCTCATCTTCTAAACCCATTCATTCATACAGCAACATCCCCATCATTATGAGCTTAAGTTGTGGGTTTCATTCATCTTATGCATACTCTGAAATGGCAGTGGGTCAGATTTGAATGCTGCATTTTTTGTCCAAATTTTTGTAGTTTTTCTTTCGACATGTTCCTGCCTCTTTTATTCTTTTGCTGCAGTCCTTCCAAATACTTTTTTTTCTATGCAACAGTAACCAGGGAAAAACAAACAACAAATGTGTTTCTTCTACACAGAAAAGTCTATATTTGGCTCAGAAAAGGTTAACAGAACAAGCACTAACACCTGGGCCATGTGGGCAATTTCAACATCATTATTATATCCAGGTTGTTGTTATTGGCATCAATAGAAATGTGCCGAGCTTGTTCTCCAGGCAACAGATTGAATGATAATCTTTTTCATTTGTTCAAAGAACTTAGAAGTTGATCTTATTGATTTGTCCCTTAAACATTTCATACGAACATACGTTTTGCACCACAGAAACTGCATTAAAGGAAAATAGAAACCTCAGTGAATTGTACATTTCTTCTGGGCACAAATGTTTTTATGAAGGTGAGAATTCTCCATTACTGTAGTCTATATATATATAGTTCAACTGTAAACATTAAAAGCTTGAGGCTCTCAGATTAAAATATTTAACAAATGCATTTATGATTTAAACAGACTTGTATCTTTCTTTGACTATTGCCATGTGTAATGCCAAACACAGTTTATCTCGACTTAACTAAAGAATGGGCCTTCTGTTTCCTGAAATAAAATTACAAAAGTAAAAAATATAGACATCATCTACATGTTTTTTGCAAAACTAACTGAGCCATAATCATTCCCTAACCCAACACAAACACATAGGCTTATATAGATGGGCTGTTAACACAGCCTAGGCTTAGGGAAAACGTGCTGTTGCTATTAAGAAAAGCAAGAAAGGGAATTTCTGATCCATCTGTTCGCTGCCATTACTAAAAATTTGCTCAGCGCCATCATTTATCTATTAGGAAAGGGGTGAGAGATGACGAACAGTTTTTCTATGCTGCAAATTATTTGAAAGCTCATTGGGTGGTGGCATTTCTCAGAAAATAACTTTGATGGTATGATGATTATTTTCTTGGTCTCAATAACAAGGACTAAACTCAATAAGAGAATGAGGCGTTGCTAGGATATTCTCACAAGCTCTCCTCCAAGAGGTGACCTTTTAAAATGTCTAAAATTTTTCTGCCTTATTCTGCTTGTGAATGGTTGAATGGATGTCTAAATTGTGTCCATGGACATGTATGGAGGTGTTTTTGAGTCACAAGATTAGACAACCTTGATTCGCTCATCTGAAAGTAAATGAATCACAGCATTTTTGTAATGCATGAAAATTAGTATGCCGAGAAATGTCTCTTTTGGGTCTGAATATATTTGCCTTTATCCTATTTTATAATGGTAATGCACTATTACGAATGAAGTAAAAACATCAGCACTATTTCATACTTTAACGTCTCTTTAATATGGATCAAAAGCTAAATTATTGACTGTCCAAAATATCTAAAATGGTAACAAAACGAGGGACTATTTTGAGGAAATTTGAAGTATTTTCCAAGGGGCTTTTGCTTTAAAGCGCTTTTTTCATATTAAAAATAACTGTTTTTTATTACATTTCTGTGCTCTAAAGCATCACTTACAGTTTCTCCCTGGATCTGACTGTACAATACACACCTTCACTTTCAATCATAAGATTTTTTTAATCCTCAGTAAAAAATCAAAGAATTTGCAAAAGTTTATAGATATATATGTATAACTATTGATCAACGGATCTATAACTAAAAAAAATCTATGACAATTATTCTGATTTGATCTATAATTGATCTAGTAACTGGACTTTGTATTTCCATCGTCAAGACCCTAAGAATCTGAGCACAAACACTATACCTAAACAGCATCAATGCATGCTTGAAATCACAAGCAACGCTGTTTGTATTTATCATGTCATATGAGGAAATCAAATCAGAAATTACTTATAAGTGAAGCTGAGTGACAGAATGTAACAGAGATTACATTCTGAGAGATCCAAGATGGCGCCGAGTATGGCTGCCGTGTTGCGAGCTCCGGGAAAACTTTGCAGTTTTTCGTTTGTTCTACTTGTTTGTTTGTTTTTGTCCTATGTTTTGGATGTTTTTGTTTAACTGTCTACGACAGGCAAACACTTCTTAACATAGGTGCCTTCGTCGCGAACAGAAAACCGGACTTTGAGTTCCTGAACGCCGGCGGTTTGTTTACAGACACCGCATCGGAACCCTTTGTTTGTGCTGCACAGACGCGACAGAAGAAACGCCGCCGGAAAAGAGGGAAGAGAGCCGGCGTGCTCGTCAGACTCAGACGCCGATCTCTCCGACCTCCTCTCCCTTCAATTTTACTGGCTAATGTTCAATCTCTGGACAATAAACTCTGTGAACTGAGGGCACGGATCTCATACCAACGAGAAACACGAGACTGCTGTATTATCTGCCTCACAGAGACCTGGATGTGTGCAGAGGTCCAGACTCAGCCATCGAGCTCAACGGGTTCTCCGTGCACCGCGCGGACAGAACTAAAGAGCTCACAGGGAAGAGCAGAGGTGGAGGAGTTTGTTTCTTTATTAACAACTCATGGTGTGATGAGAGGAACCAACACTCTATTACATCTTTCTGCTCTCCTGATCTGGAGTTTCACATGCTTCTGTGTCGACCATTCTGGCTACCGAGGGAGTTCACAGCGATCGTCATCACAGCTGTTTACATTCCTCCTCAAGCCAACACAGAGCAGGCACTAAAGGATCTGTACAGGAATATCAGTCAGCAGGAGACCGTGCACCCAGAGGCAGCGTTTATTGTCATGGGGGATTTTAACAGAGCTAATCTCAGGACAATAGCACCAAAATACTGTCAACACATCACCATTAACACTCGTGGTGATCGTGTACTGGACCATTGTTATTCTCCCTTCCGGGACGCCTACAAGTCTCTGTCCCGCCCACCGTTCGGCAAATCAGATCACTGCTCCATTCTGCTGCTGCCCGCTTATAGGCAGAAACTGAAGCGGGAAGCCCCCGCCCTCCAGACAATTCAGTGCTGGTCGGACCAATCAGACGCAACACTTCAGGACTGTTTTGATCACGTGGACTGGGACATGTTCCGGGCAGCGTCTGATGACGACATCGAGCTGTACTCAGACTCTGTCACGTGTTTCATCAGGAAGTGTATAGATGATGTGGTGCCGACTAAAACAATCCGTATCTACCCCAACCAGAAACCCTGGATAAACAGCGATGTTCGAGCAGCTTTGTCAGCGCGGACATCTGCTTTTAAATCCGGAGATGCTGACGATCGCAAACAAGCAAGTTACGATCTCAGGAAAACTATCAGAACCGCAAAAAGACAATACAAAACCAAGGTGGAGGATCAATTCAACACCAATGATTCACGAAGTATGTGGCAGGGCATCAGTAACATCACGGACTATAAGGGGAATAAAGCAGCTAATGTGAACATCGCTGCCTCTCTGCCGGATGAGCTGAATAACTTCTATGCTCGTTTCGAGGCTCACAGCCCCGCCCACACAGAGAGAGTTCCTGCAGCTGCTGCAGAAGACGTGACGTCACTCTCCGTCTCTGTCGCGGATGTCACCCGATCCTTCAGACGGGTAAATATCCGGAAAGCTGCGGGTCCTGATGGCATCCCAGGCCGTGTGCTCCGAGCATGCGCATACCAGCTGGCAGGTGTCTTCACAGACATCTTCAACCTCTCCCTCTGTCTGTCTGTGGTCCCTGCATGCTTCAAGACATCAACCATCGTGCCCATACCCAAGAAGACCAAAACCACATGTTTAAATGACTGGAGGCCTGTCGCTCTTACACCCATCTTCAGTAAGTGTTTTGAGAGACTGATCAGAGATTACATCTGCTCTGTGCTGCCCGCCTCACTGGACCCTTTACAGTTTGCATACCGCAGCAATCGCTCCATAGACGATGCCATTGCTTTCACCCTACACACTGCTCTCTCCCACCTGGAAAATAAGAACTCCTATGTGAGGATGCTGTTTGTGGACTACAGCTCAGCATTCAACACCATAGTGCCTTCCACACTTGTTAAGAAGCTCCAGAATCTTGGACTGAACAGATCTCTGTGCAGCTGGATCCTGGACTTCCTGACAGGCAGAAGTCAGGTGGTCAGAATGGGCAGCAACACCTCATCCCCGCTGACCCTCAACACTGGTGCTCCTCAGGGCTGCGTTCTCAGTCCACTCCTGTACTCCCTGTACACGCACGACTGCACAGCCATGCACAGCTCCAATGTCATTGTCAAGTTCGCTGACGACACAACCGTCATAGGCCTGATCACCGACAACGATGAGACGGCCTACAGAGAGGAGGTGAGCACCCTGACTAAATGGTGTCAGGAGAACCACCTCTCACTCAACACTGACAAGACCAAGGAGCTGGTGGTAGATTTCAGGAGACAGAGCAGAGAACACAGACCCATCACTATCGGCGAGACACCTGTGGAGCGGGTGAGCAGTTTCAAGTTCCTCGGCGTCAACATCAGCGAGGATCTCACCTGGTCCATTCACACCGACGCGGTGCTGAAGAAAGCACAACAGCGCCTCTTCTTCCTGAGAAGGCTGAGGAAGTTTGGCATGAGCCCCAGCATCCTCAGAACCTTCTACACTTGCACCATAGAGAGCATCCTGACGAGCTGCATCACTGCCTGGTTTGGAAACAGCACTGCTGGCAACCGCAAAGCTCTGAAAAGGGTCGTGCGAACTGCCAGCCACATCGTCGGAGGTGAGCTTCCCTCCCTCCAGGACATCTACACCAGGCGGTGCATAAAGAAATCCCGGAAGATCATCAGGGACTCCAGCCACCCATCTCACAGACTGCTCTCTATGCTGCCCTCAGGAAGACGTCTACGCAGCATCCGCTCCCGCACAAGTCGACTGAGGGATAGCTTTTTCCCTCAGGCTATACGACTCATGAACAATCAGAACTGATACACCCCCACACACAATATGTCACACACTGCACTTTAACGGCAAGTTTAACACTGGACAATATTTACACACTGCACTTTAAACAACAGCCTACCTCATCCATGCACAACTTGTTTACACTGTTACATTGTTTACATTATGCAGAACGTGCACACTCTGTGTTTAGTGTTTAATGTTTTTCTCGTGCTAAATGTATGTATGTTGAATGTTTCGACTGTGTTGTCTATGGTACACTGTGTGTACTGACTATATGTATGTGCATATTGCACACTGTCTTATGTCTGCACTATATGTTACATGTTATATGTTACATGTACTGCGCTGTTTTTGGAGCAAGCTCCTAAGAATTTCACTCACCAGGGCACACGTGCCGTGGTGATGTGACAATAAAAGTGAATTGAATTGAATTGAATTGAGATTACTGTTCAATCTGACATTTTTGACAAGATAACTCTTGATCTGATGACAGTGATACGTTATTTGAAAGAAGCATTTGACTTTACCTGAACATAGAAATCTTAATGAGTGTAACATGACAACTCAACATGTGACATTCTAAAGTATGTATGCAAGAAACAGCGTTACCCCTTCTTAAACATCAACATGTTTATGAATCATATTAAGAAAATTTATGAAAATGTACTTTCTTGGTAAAAGTACATGCAAACATATAATACATAACTTTTTTCTTCTTTCATTGTTAGTGTTAAAGTATAAACTGATATGATAAAACTGATGATCGACTTGAATGTCTTACATCATGCAGCTGAGTGTGTAAAGACACCACGTCAAGTGTTTATGTCAGAAGATCATCAGAAGATCATCAGAAGATCATCAGATGTGTTTGAACCTGTTAGGTAAGAAGAATCATCATAACCATCTGGACTTCAGTTTAAACTTCAATTTGTTACTTAATTTAATCTGTGTAAGCACAGCCTATTGGCATTTTATAGAGTCTACCATTTCACCTTAAAATACACAAAAATATTAGAATAATGAATGCAAGAAAAGCCTTTTTTTAACATTCGAACGAATAGATATATTTTTTATTATCTTTTATTTATATAGTAACACAATGTATACAACTTTTTACACATTTTCCTCTCCATAGATCACTGACTGCAATATCTTCTTCAACATCTTCTTCAACATCTTCTTCAACATCTTCCTCAACATCTTCTTCAAAATCTTCTTCAACATCTTCTTCAGCACTTTCTTCTTGATTGTCATGAGCGTGGACTGATGTCTGCTGGTGGCTCCAAACCCACTGGACCTACAGGTTAGCCAAGATGAACAGCATCAGCATCTTAGATCTGGTTGTTCTCTCATATTGATACCAGTGTGTATGTCAGTCCAGACGAGTGCAATAAGAGTATTGCTCTGAGTTTTCCAGTCCGTAAGAGTTTCTGGTTTAAAACCAGTCGGATCCACAAGCTCGTATTCAGTTTTATCACTCCAGAGTCAACCATCTGCTTTATCTACTGCCAGATGCTTTACAAACTACGGGCCATGACAAAGCCAGGAACACAGTTCCAGGACCCTTACCACCTAGGGTTCGACCTCCAATTTACCAACCAGATGGTCATAAGCATCTCTTATTATATAACAGGACTGCGTTTTTCCAACTCGTATCTTAACTTGTGACTTTACACTTTATTGGACTACAGTGTTGGAAGGCTTTTAGGAAAATGCTGTGCTGAGATGGTAAAGAAGCTCAATTTTATTAAAGCTATATTTAGTTAAGGAAATATGAAATCTCCATTATTTGGAGATATCAATTTATTATAATACCAAAATAGTATAATACATGTATCCTTATGTCAAAGTGTTTCTAAACCTATTAAAAAGTGAAAGTTGTGATGTGTTTTTATGAAACCACTTTCCCCACAGAGCTTAGCAAGTAGACAAGCAAAGGGAATTAAATCAAAAGAGAAACATAAAAATGCACTTTCAGTATAATTATACTGGAAAAGAATCTGACCTTTGTGTTGCGTAATATCTCATATCACCGGCAGGTGAAAGTCAAATAACATGTTTTATTTTACTTATGTGAACAGGAATAAAATAACATAAAAATTATGTTGCATTTGTGTAGAATTTACACAGAATTTCACATTAACAAATATAATGTCTCAACCTGACAATTGTGTTATTCGGTTTCTGATGTCAAGTATGTAAAATGTAAATGTAAATGAATAAATGTGAATAATAAAATTCTTTAATTTATCTAAATTAATGTTTTAAAGATTAAGTCTGACTCAGGACAACATTAAACATAACTAATGATGTTATAATTAATCTGGGCTGTTACATTTCTCTTAGTTACACTCTGGGACATATGAAGACTTAGTTTCATCCATCGTACTGTTAACCAACATTGTGAATTTAATAATTGTACTTTTTTTATTAGACCTTGTATTAGCCATTTCTTATCAAACCAGACTTGAGGGCATATAATTGCAAAGTAATGGTGTTTCTCAAACACACGGTTTACTTTATATTGATCTTTTCTGAGAATGAAGATATAAATCCTTAAATGCTTTTTTTCCTATTCTGCACTCCCATGTCATAAACATGCATGGTTGGAGGCCTGTGCACTTTTGGTTTGTGTCTCTACAACATTCAGTACACCTCACTTTTTTGTTTTTATAACAGAAAATCAATATTTTCTATCCCTGGACCTGTCATTAAAGAAAATCACCTACAGCCAAACATGCAAACAAAAATTAATATTGCGTCATCTCTCATTTCTGCTTGGCGCAGGTCCGAGCCCTCAAGCCTCATGCTTTTGAAAGGCGCTGTTTTATGGGTGCAGGGGGAAATTGATTGCCTCACATATCACTGAGTGTTCTCTACCAGGATAGAAAATATCCCCCCATTTATCTCCACGGTCTGAGCTGTAGTTGGCCACGTGTACTGCCTCATAAACACCCTGTAGGCCAGCGCACAACCTCACAAATAAACATTCTCTGGTGTTATTTCTGTCTCTCTCTCTTTCTCTGTCATGCTGCATCACCCGCAGCCAAGAGCAAAGGCATTTACTGTACACAAAAATGTCAGGAAAATAAGTTTTTACTTTACACTTTTATACAGGATGTGAAAATAATTTAATATCAGTTCTTATACATTTCATCTACTGTGCTTCTATGCATTATATTGTTACTATAAACATTATGCATTGTAGGGCCTTTACAAATGTAAAGTTTATTTTTTTTTTATTAAAGACACCAGAAAAAGTAATTGGGTTTAGTAAAGTATAGTATGGTATAGAATAGTCTATCATATTATAGCATAGTTTAGTTTTTATAATTTGTGTGTTGTTTATATGCAGCTCAATAACATTAAATATATTTATCTAGCATTTGCTTATTATTATGCCGAGACCCGGGCAGCTAGAGACTCGTGGTCGGTCTCCTTGGAAAGGGGAGAGCCAGACCTTTCCAACGAGATATAGCAGGACCCCCTACGACCAAGGGAACCGGAGATAGGCTACCAAAAGCCCGCCTGACACACTGACAGCCAGGAAAAGCATATGATTTGCTGGCGTGTCCTTCGAGACTTCGTCGGTCGAAAACTCGATGCCTGGGAAGGCTATCGGCTCGAGCTTGGTCTCGTTGGAAAGGTCTCCGCCCGGGCTTTCTGTAAATCTGAACCTCGCGTGTGCGCCCGCTTTCCCCGTGGAGACAGCGCACCGGTCCGTCAAACGCTTTTCCGGGAATAACTTCTAGGCGCAGCCACGCAGAGACCCGTGCTAGGGCGCGTTGTAAAGAACAGAGAGAGACCCGTGTTTTCAGTGAAGCGTTTGTATGCGCACCCTCTGGGCTCCTCACGGCGGCCCGCGCAAAAAGTGACAAGCGCTAAAACACGGTCCCCGGGACGCAGCTCCGCAACCCGGGCAGCTAGAGACTCGTGGCCGGTCTCCTTCGAAAGGGGAGAGCCAGACCTTTCCAACAAGCCATAGCAGGACTCGCTACAGTGAAGGGAACGGAGATAGGCTATTACAAACCATCTGACGCAAGAACACCACTGTACTGCCCCCGCTGCACCCCGCCTGCCCTAACGCTTCACCCGGCATGCCTCCGGGGCGTTCTCCCTTATACATCACCCGGCGCCCCGTTGGGTGCCTGCGGGCCCACTATTAAGACCCCGCCCCCGCATGGCTAAACACTTAGATCCGCGCCCTCCAGAGAACCATACAACTGGTACACCCCGAGGGACACCACCGAGGGTTTTGCGACGTTGCGTCGATACCAGAAACTTAGGTTTTGAGACGTTTTGTCGACGCCGGGGACTTTTTCATGCTTATTTTTCCCACAGCAGGTACACCTCCCATCTCTCCGACCTTCTCAGCCCCCAGGGGTGGGGCTGGGAAGGCGGGCGTTGTACCCCCACCTCGAGCGGCGGAGGCCAACCCCGACAAAGGTTGGACCTGGGGATGACTTTCAATGGATCGCACCGAGGAGCTGCTCTGCCACTTACGACACCCCGGCCCAGAATCAGGTTGTCTACGAGTCATTGGGCACTCATCATCCCACTTATTCTACACCACTCATGTCTCTTTGTGGTGCCCCTTTCCGGGATGTTTTCCTACCAAAAGCCCGCCTGACACACTGACAGCCAGGAAAAGCATATGATTTGCTGGCGTGTCCTTTGAGACTTTGTCGGTCGATAACTCTATGCCTGGGAATGCTATCGGCTCGAGCTTGATCTTGTTGGAAAGGTCTCCGCCGGGGCTTTCTGGAAATCTGAACCTCGCGTGTGCGCCCTTTTTCCCCGTGGAGCAAGTGTACGGGTCCGTCAAACGGTTTCCCGGAAATAACTTCGGGGCGCAACCACGCAGAGACCCGTACTAGGGCGCGTTGTAAAGAGAGACCCGTGTTTCCACTAAAGCGTTTGTATGCACACCCTCGGGGCTCCTCACGGCGGCCCGCGCAAAAAGTGACTAGCGCTAAAACACGGTCACCGGGACGCAGCACCGCCACCCGGGTAGCTAGAGACTCGTGGCCAGTCTCTTTGGAAAGGGGAGAGCCAGACCTTTCCTACGAGATATAGCAGGACCCGCTACGACCAAGGGAACCGGAGATAGGCTACCAAAAGCCTGCCTGACACACTGACAGCCAGGAAAAGCATATGATTTGCTGGCGTGTCCTTCGAGACTTCGTCGGTCGATAACTCGATGCCTGGGAACCTCAAGAAAACAACCAAAACAAATGTGTTTAAAATATTTCTTATATTTTATACAGCTAAAAGAGCCTGGGGTCAATTTGACCCCAAGAAACACCGATGCTACAAAATGTGTACAGGACATTGAAAAAAGTATCAGCCAATTTTATGTTTACAGAGTTGTCCCCATCAAATTAGAAAAAGTCATTAAATCTGAAGCAAAAAAAAAATTAAATCATCCATTTACGAATGTTAAACATTGAATGGGGTCAGATTGACCTCAAAGAAAAAAACAGAGGGTTAAAGCCACCCACGCCTCTGACATCCAACTGCGTATATTTAATCTCGTGTTACAAGTGTGGCAAACAATATGTTGGACAAACGAAAATTTCAATACAACAAAGAATGTATTGTCATATTTTTAATATTAAAAATAAAGCAGAAAGGAACACACATATTGTCAAACACATGATGTTTCTTCCTTGAGGGTAACAGGTCTCAAGTCGAATCCACAGTGGACTCTGAAGGAAAGACTGGTCTTGTAGACAAGATGGATTAATAGATTAAATACCCCTTTTCCAAGAGGTCTAAATGAACAATAAAATTCTAAATCTAACACTCTTATACCAAACCCAAAAAAAACCTAAATGTAGACCCCTTGATGAAATTCTTAGCCCAAAATGTTGAATCCCCATAGAAAACCTGAACTCTACCCTAACGTGTATAACCCTAACCCTACCCTATCCTAACCCTAATACCTAACCCTAACCCTGACCCTGACCCTAACCCTAACCTAACCCTTACCCTTACCATTACCCTTACCCTTACCCATAACCCAACCCTAAACATAACCCTAACCCCTAACCCCTAACCCTAACCCTAACCTAACCTAACCCTAACCCCCAACCCCCAACCCCTAAGCCCTAACCCTAACCCCTAACCCTAACCTTATCTAACCCTAACCTTAACCCTAACCAAACCCTAAACCTAACCCTTAACCTAACCCTAAGCCTAACACTAAACCTAATCCTAACCCTAACCCTAAACCTACCTTAACCCTAACCTAACCTAACCTAACCCTAACCCTTACCCCAATCCTAAATCCTAACCCTAACCCTAACCTTACACTAAACAAACCCTTACCCTTACCTGACCCTAACCCTAACCTAACCCATAACTCCTAACCCTAACCATGACCCTAACCCTTACCCCAACCCTAACACTAATACTTATCCTAATCCTAATCCTAAACCTAACCCTTACCCTTATGCTTACCCTAACCCTAACCTAACCTAACCTAACCTTACCCCTAACCCTTACCCATACCCTTACCCTTACCCTTACCCCTACCCTTACCCTTACCCTTACCCTTACCCTTACCCTACTCTTATGCTTACCCTAACCAAACCTAACCTGACCTAACCTTACCTAACCTAACCTAACCTAACCTAACCCTTACACTTACACTTACCCTTACCCTTACCCTTACCCTTACCCTTACCCTCACCCCTACCCTTACTCTTACCCTTACCCTAACCCTAACCCTAACCTTAACCATATGCTAATCCACCCTAACCATATCCCTTACTATTACTCTAACCTATCCCTAACTCTAACCCCACCTAACTCTAACCTACCCTAACCCTAACCAAAACATTCCCATCTACATTCTAAACGTAAATCTGGAATCTCTAAAGCCAAATTAACACCCTTACAACTAAAATTAGACCCCTAAATTAAATTCAAACCTAAAATTTGGAGTCCACAGAACAAACCTTGACCCTAACCAAAACAACTACAATTCTTCTACACCCCACTTAGACCAACAACTCTTATGTGAAAGTTTACTCACAGCTGACTTGGGATACATTGCTTCCCATTGTGCAGCGATCATGTCTGTTTCTAGACCTCCTTCTAGACCTTAATTTAGGACCCGAAGGCCGAATTCTTAACCTTAAACCTGAATTTGAACCCCCAAATCGAATTCTCAACTCTACAACTTTGACTCCCCATACAATCCTTATCTCTAAACCTAAAACAGGCAGTCTCAATTTCACTTTGACCCTAAACTCTGGACCCCAAGACCAGATTTTAACTCGTACATTTAAATTTAGACCCTTGGGCAAAAAATTCTAACCCTAAAACAGAGACAAACCCTGCACTAACCCAAAGATCCTCCAAAATAATTTAATAACTAGGGTTTTTCGCAAAATGGGACGGACAGTGCATAACTCATTCCTGAACATAGTTCAGGCGTGAGAAAATGTTTTCACCTTAACCTTAACCCTAACCCTATCCCTAACTTAAATCCGTTGCACTCGTCATCGCAGAGCTATTTGTGGTTTCAGTCAGAGCCATTGGTTTATGATTGCCAGGCCATCGAGGCTATTGTTGTGATAATTTACAAGGCGCATTCAGCTCTTTTCACTGATTGCACAATTTAGTGAGTATTTAAGTATTGCATCTGCGCTAATGCGTCACCGTGAGCGTCAGCCCTCAGGTGCAGCCCTCCTCGTGTGAAGACCGACGAGAGTAAAGACCATCGACTCTACCTGTGCGACTCCACCGAGCAGAGACACCGACAGGGCATCTGAGTATTATTTTATTTTTCAAAAATCTGCATATCTTTATTTTTCCTTGTATTTTTAAACACTTATTGCCTTTATTGGTTTAACATACTTTTAAATTACTGAACTAGCTCTTAGCTCTTCTTTTCTTCTTATTTATTCTCATTTCCTCTCCTCTTTTATTTGCCACTTAACCATGTGTCACAAAATTCTCACTGTTACTAACACTCGTAAACCCTTAGGGTTACGCCGTAGGACACGCAACACTGATAACCTGCGTGCCATCGCTACATCTGACTCTTCTGCACTCACTATTCCTATAGGCTTGTGGAACTGCCAATCTGCTGTCAACAAAGCTGACTTTATTCCTGCCATGGCTAAACACTCTGGTCTCTAGGTTTTAGCACTCACTGAAACCCGGATAAAACCAGAGGACAGTACAACACCGACTGCCCTCTCTACTAACTATGCGTTCTACCAAACCCCACGCTCTTCTGGGAGAGGGGGGGAACTGGTCTACTTCTTCCTTCTGGATGGAGATTTAAAACACTTGCACCTCCAGGTGGCAACACCTCTTTTGAGTCACACATAGTTTCTATAACTCATCCACTCAATATCATTTTTGTGGTAGTATATCGTCCCCCAGGTCAGCTTGGACATTTTCTAGAGGAGTTCGATGTTCTCCTGTCATCTTTTCCGGAGGATGGGACACCTCTTGTGATCCTAGAAGACTTCATAATCCACCTGGAGAAGTCCTCAGCTACTGACCTACACAACATCACTGCATCATTTGACCTCAATCGCATGCCCACGTCACCGACCCACAAGTCCGGTAACTCCCTCGATCTTATCTACACACGCTACTGCTCCAAGTATCACACTCAGGTAACACCACTGCACACATCCGATCATTTTCTCGTCACATTTCACCTCGACGTGACAACATCCGACACTCCTTCCCCTTCCTCCCTTGTTACCTTCAGGCGTAACCTACGCACGCTCTCTCCTCTCACCCTATCCTCTGCTGTTTCCTCTATGCTCCCTCCTCCTGATCAGTTTGCTCTACTTAGCACTGACAATGCCACTCACCTCCTATGCTCTACTCTAACATCCTGCTTGGACAATTTATGCCCGCTTACATCTCGACCAGCCCGTGCCAACCCTTCAACACCTTGGCTCTCTGATGTCCTCCGGGAACACAGAACCAAGCTCAGGGCAGCTGAGAGAAAATGGCGCAAATCTAATGACCCTGTAGATCTCTCTCTCTATCAAACTCTTCTCTCTTCTTTCTCTGAGGATGTCTCGGTCGCTAAGACTCAGTTCTACCAGGCAAAAGTAAACAGCTCTACTGACTCTCGCGCTCTCTTTAAGACCTTCTCTGCTCTACTCTGTCCTCCCACCCCTCCTCCCTCGTCGGACCTAACAGCTGATGACTTTGCAACCTTCTTTGTGAAGAAGACGACCGCTATCAGCACTCAGTTCTCCGCTCCACCACCGCTGGACCATACTCCGGCTCCTTTGACCACCTCCCTCCGCTCTTTCTCTCCGTTGACTGAAAACGAAGCTGCGAGTATCATCGTGTCAAATCACCCGACTACCTGCTCACTGGACCCCATCCCCACCCATCTCCTGCAAGAAATCTCTCCTTCGGTCATTCCTGCAATTACTCACATCATCAAGTCATCGCTCAACTCTGGCACATTTCCTACTGCTTTCAAAGAAGCCCAGATCACCCCGCTGTTGAAGAAACCCTCTGTGAATTCCGCACTTCTAGAGAATTACAGACTGCCCTCTCCACTGCCCTTCATCGGAAAGACCCTGGAACGTGTCGTCTCAGATCAACTCTTGGCCTATCTTACTCTACACAACCTCTTGGACAGTAACCAGTAAGGTTTCAAGAAAGGACACTCTACAGAGACAGCTCTGCTCTCAGTTGTTGAAGACCTACGACTGGCAAGGGCGGCCTCCATGTCATCCGTTCTCATCCTGCTAGACTTATCCACTGCTTTTGACAACGTTAACCACAGTATTCTCCTTTCGACTCTCAAGGAAATGGGCGTCTCCGACAAGGCTCTCCAATGGTTCGTATCCTACCTCTCGGGTAGATCCTTCAAGGTTTCGTGGGGAGTTGAAGTCTCAAAACTGCAACATCTTGACACCGGTGTACCTCAGGGCTCAGTTCTTGGACCGTTGCTCTTCTCGATCTACATGACATCACTGGGATCAGTTATTCGTAAGCATGGCTTCTCCTACCACTGTTATGCGGATGACACGCAACTCCACCTTGCGTTTCATCCGCAAGATCAGACGATTTCGACCCGAGTCTCAGCATGTCTGAGCAACATCTCCCTCTGGATGAAGCAACACCACCTACAACTTAACCTTGCGAAAACGGAACTTCTTGTCATCCCTGCCGACCCTAAGACTCGTCACGATCTCTCTATCCAACTAGGAGCATCAACCATTGTGACCTCCAGGTCTGCGAGAATCTTGGGAGTAATCATCGATGATCAGCTCAACTTCACAGATCATGTTGCCGCGACTGTCAGATCCTGCAGATTCATGCTTTACAACATCAGGAAGATCAGACAGTTTCTCACAGAATACTCCACACAAATCCTGGTTCAAGCTCTGGTCCTGTCAAGACTAGACTACTGCAATGCACTGCTTGCTGGACTCCCGATGTGCACAACTAAACCTCTGCAGATGATTCAAAATGCAGCGGCAAGAGTGGTGTTCAAGGAACCAAAAAGGACCCATGTAACACCTCTCTTCATAAAACTACATTGGCTTCCTGTAGCAGCTCACATTGAATTTAAATGTCTTCTCATTGCCTACAAGACCAACACCGGTTCAGCACCCACTTACCTTAACTCACTAATGCAAAGATATAGGCCCTCAAGATCTCTGCGCTCCGCAAATGAGCTGAGACTTGTGGTACCAGTTCAAAAGGGTTAGAAATCTCTCTCTCGAACGTTCTCTGCTTCAGTTTCTCGATGGTGGAACGATCTGCCTCTGGCTTCACGCTTGTCAGACTCGGTCTCTATCTTCAAAAAACACCTAAAAACTCATCCTTTCCGGCTACACCTTACTCACTAGGAGTACCTTCTTTTCTAATCTACTCACTCTAAAAAAAAAAAAAAAAAAAAAACATCTTTTGTAACTTCTCTCTCTGTGTAACTTGGTAGCATTGTTGTAGCACTTGTTCACCTATTGTTGTATCGGCTATTTACCGCTTTATTGTCTCCTCGACTATTGTAAGTCGCTTTGGATAAAAGCGTCTGCTAAATGACTAAATGTAAATGTACTTGTGTGGGGCAGTTTCTTATCCAATGATCAGTAGAACCACACGCATAACAAGCACTCCTCACATAGCCCCCACACCCTCGTCTCTTATTTCCATTTCCTCTATACCCCCACCCCGGGGTGTCAGTTGTCTGATCAGAAGAGTTACTCATTTCACTTCCTGCTTTTTCTTTCACTTGCTCGGTTGCCTTCAAACCCTTCTCATCTCTCCCTGGCTTCTTTTCCTTTTTGCTTAGAGCAGTGGCAGTCACTGCAATTCTAGTCCACAATCTAAGATCTGCTCTATACTCCTCTTCCTGCTTAGAATATTCACCTTTATTCATCCGCTTCACTTTATCCTTTCCTTCTACATGTATTTTCAGCCTCACATGAGCCTTTTTCTCCATGTCCCCTATCTTCTCTGCCAGCGGCACTGTTATCTTCTCAGGTGCATCCCAGCCATTCTCAATGTACATCTGACTCCATTTCGCTTCAAACTCTTTCATTTCTTTATCCTCTAACCCAACAGAATTTATGGTTCACCGACCAAGGGACTCTAACCCAACAGAATTTATGGTTCGCCGACCAAAGGACTCTAACCCAACAGAATTTATGGTTCTCAGACCAAGGGACTCTAACCCAATTATCTGCTCTATGAACCTCCAAATAAATGTAGTTATACTCACACGAGATGTTCATCAAATTCAACACATAAAATTTAGATCTATCCAAATAGCAGAATTCAATTAAACAGGTTTCTGCTTACCTTATTCTTTGTGTGGCCCCTGTGTTGAATCTGACTCCGTCTCGTGTCCAATCCGGTCCTCTGCCGTTCTTAACAATAATGCCTTTTCTCCAATCACGTCGGGGTCACCAAATTGTTGGACTTTCCAAGGGTCCTTTGTGTTCAAAAATTGGAGAGAGACAATCTCTAATAATAATGAGGTTTATTGATCAGATATAAGAATACAGCACTGGGTTGTCAGTCCACGACTTCCACAATGACCAACAACTCAGTAACAGAATCACACAATATTTATATAGTATGTATCGTCGGTCTATCTTCTAGGCCGGAAGGGGTCATCCCCTGCTTCCAAAAAAGGCAGATCTGGTTCATTTTTCGCTTTCGATATATCGTGCGTCAGATGGCTTCATTTTCTGTAGAAAAACATATCAAAGAGACAGAGAACACAGCACAGAAGAACACTACCTCATTTTCTTCTTTTAATTAAGATACAATAGTAACTCTTAGTTCTTCTGGCATTTGGGAGTGTGTTTTACTTCTCAGGCTTTACAACCTCCGCATGAGAGTCCTTGTGCTGGCAGATGGGAGTAAGGTCAGATGACCCTTCTCCTGCAGCGGTTCTTGTTCTTATCACTTCTCCCTTTCTTGCACGTACACTTTTCCTGCTTTGCAAGCATATTGTTATCAAAAGCACATTCCAAAGCAATCCTTCTCATGTAGTATGGTTACTTATTTTCAACATACTTTAGTAGAAATTGTAATAGAATATGATTATTGAATGATTAATAAAACCTCAATCAATAAAACATAAGAGTATAATATTGTATAAGAAAGATGATTAATAAAGCATTGGTTAATAAAACATAAAATCATAAAAGCTGATTAATACAACATAAGATTGTATCATTTTCCACATTTTCAACTCTGAAATGATTGCAATTGTAAGGCCACAATGGTAGTAGCTACCCTGACCTCTGTAGGCTGCCCAATCAGCCAGTTTCCTTTTAGCATCATTATGGGGTTCCTTTTCAGGATTATCAGAGCAAAAATCTTCATCTGGATCACTTTTCATATACAAGTCATCAACTTCAGTATCACCATCAAAATCATGATTTACAGCTTCCTCAGCATTATCCTTCACATTGTCATTGATATTTTGTACTTCCTGGTCCACAGCCTGATCTGTCTGCTCTAAAGCCTCAACTGCAAGACTCAATAAATCAATCAATCAATCAATCAATCTTTTATTTGTTACAGACACTGGTACATGCCGTGAAATGGCACCTCTCCGACCATAAACACATATCACATTCATGGGAAGACAGATAGGAGAGGTAGTAAAGAGAAAAAGGAAACACATGATACACAAGGAAAGTTGGCTCTAAAAAAGAACCCCTCTCAGACTGTCCTACAGCAGGGCAGTGTGAGACCCGGGAGACCAAAAAGCCCTAGCATTAAGCACATATACTGGACATGACATTGCAATGGGGAGGGGGGGAGGGAATGTTGAGGTGTCCAATGTGGGCAACAGCCATCTGCCCCTGCAGCTATGAACAGCGCTGGATCCAGACCCGCCTGCCCACACCAGTGGTGAAAAGCATGCGAAGGCGTGGGATAGGGGTAGAGGTAGTGATTGTCTATCTGTAGCTGTGTACGTATGTGTGTGTGCGTGCATGTATGTGTCAGTGAGTCTGTGAGGCCTGAAAATCCAGTCCACAACAGATGCTTGGAATGGGTAGAGGAAATCAGAGCGTCTCGTTATCTTGTTCTCGTGGAGGTTGTTTGTCTTCAGCACAGGCCTTGGCCAAGGCCGTCCGAAACGGTTGAAGCCAAAACAAAAGATTCTTCTTCAAATTTAGTACGATATCTGCTAGTTTCCGCAAGTATCTATTGTCCAGCACTGTTCGCCGGGTCAGCCAAATTCTGTTGCATAGTTGCTAGTTTCTCCAGGATGTTTTCCATTTGCGGTCCATTGTTTCCATTTTGCGTGCCATAGCCACCCAGTTGTTTTCCATTTTACATTCTATGACCACCATGATGTTTTCCAGTTAATGGTCCATAGCCAAAGTCTGAGTACTAGCAGCTCTGCCCATCATTGTTTCAATCCAGCCGGTCAGCTTGTTGGGGCTTTGAACATTGACCGCTTTTAACAATCGTCAATACCACAGGGTCCCAACTAATCCAATCAGCAGAATCCCTGTTACCATAGTTCCGAAGAGGTAAATATGTTCAATATCCTCCAGGGACATAGTCCCCAGGCACACGATGCGCCACTTCTCCCACCTGTCCATTATGTATCCAGCTGCTAATGTTCCTGCAGGTCAGTTGGGTTCCCCCAAACCCAGGCTTCTCGTAGAGAATAGGGTGCCAGTTGCATTCAGAGACCAGCTAATCAAATCCATTATTCCTTTTCTGTTTCGAGAGCAGGCCAAAAAGAGTCTCAGAATAGAGTAACAACACATAGCAAGCATAGCAAGGAGAGATAAGGGAAGGAGAAGGAAAAGATGCGACCGCCTTCGCCAAGAGCCAAACGAGTGCTGCTGCACTCTGACTTTGATTCTCCTCTGCCTCGTACGTGAACTACCATCCATTTTATTACAAAGGAGACCAGGGCAGAAATAGATTGTGCAAAACTATTGGAAGATTAAAGTTGAGTCATCTTATAAAATTTTGTTCAGAGATTAAAATATCCATTATGCAAGAATTTAGAATTACAGCCTTTATTCCTTATATTTATGTACATTGATGTCCTAACACACGAAATTATCGTTTTATGCGAAATACTGAACAGTATTTATATAATTTTTTAACTTGGATACAAACCAATTAACCATTAAACCATTAAAACCAATTTAAAGCTAAAAAAAAACGTTTGTGTGCTGCCAAAGATTCAAAGTCACCTACATCTTTGATGCCAAAAAAGCCCTAGCATCAAGCACATAAACTTGACATGAGATTGCAATGGGGAGGGGTACATGTAATGTTGAGGGGTCCAATGTAGGCAACAGCCATCTGCCCCTGCAGCTGAAAAGCGCTGGATCCAGACCCACCTGCCCACACCAGCGGTGAAAAGCATGCGTCGGATACGGGTAGAGGTAGTGATTGTCTATCTGCAGCTTTGTACGTATGTGTGTGTGCATGCATGTGTGTGTCAGTGAGTCTGTGAGAATCCAGTCCACAACTGGTGTCCTTGGAACACCTCTCGTCTCGTTATCTTCTTCTCGTGGAGTTTGTTTGTCATCAGCACAGGCCTTGGCCAAGGCCGTGTGAAAGTGTTGAAGCCGAAACAAAATTTCTTAGAATTTAGGACGATATCTGCTAGTTTCCGCAGGTATCTGATGTCCATCACTGGTCGCCAGGTCAGGCAAATTCCGTTGCATAGTCGCTAGTTTCTCCAAGATGTTTTCCATTTGCGGTCCATGTATTCCATTATATAACCTGGTTTTAAAAAATGTTGAACTTTCCAGCACATTTTACATGTACCAATACCATGATAATACTGATAACCATGTTAAGTTTGGTCATGATATATAAACGTGATACAACTTTTACATGCTGGTGAATCTCTTTAATTTTCCTTTTTAGTGAGCAACCAATAAAGTCAACCAATAAATTGCTGCTTGGCCCACTTGAAAACAAGATTTGCAACTACATTTGTTATGTGATATGATGCATTATAATTCACATTCACCGGATTTTAAAACCCATAGCAAACCTATATTTGCATTTTGCAAAATACATATATAATAATTACTTACATGGTATATGCAAGAACACCTGCCAGCTATTCAGGATCTGGAAAAAAAGACTGAATTGTGTTGTTTTTGTAATGTGAAGATTAAATCTTCATCTCTGTTCAGATCCAGCTAAATTGTATTAACCTGTGTCCATCATTAAAAACGCATGGATAAAGTTAAATAATTCTATACTAAAGTTTGATGTTTGTGTGGCAGTGTTTTGGGGGCGGAACATGTTGCCGTGACTGACCTAAGATTATTTATGAGAAATGAACAGCACACACTTACTGAGGGGGGGAATCACATTAACCATAATGAGCTGATACAGGAGAAATCCTTACTCCTTGCAATTACTGTTTTTATTGCAAGTTGTTTTTTAAATAGGACTCAAAATCTTTCCTTTTTTTACTACACATAATTATATTTATGAAAATTGTTTTGCTGAAGGCAAACACAGGCAAACCTGTCAGTAATTTTAAAAAGTAGCCTATTTGCCATTTGCAACACCACTTGACACCATTAAACACAAAAAGCTACTTTTTAAATTTTAAAAAGACGTATTTGGCTTTGTTCAAATTTATTGATTCAGCATTCCTTGTTAAATATGTTTTTATAAATGTGCTGACATATACATGTCTGTAAAAGGAACAGAACGTATAGGTTTTGCTGATTTCTATAGAGGGTTTTCACTGACGTTACGTTCTGGGCGGTAACATGGATGCGCGGCCATTATGGAGGCACTCGGTGTAAACAACTGATCGGAGTATTGTGAGCTTTGGATACTTTAAGTGAATGTAGACATGTCTGAACAACCGAAAGATCATCAAAACGCGTCCAAGATGCAAAGGCATATAGGGAAGGACTTGGACCACAAGTAAAGGAGAGATATTTCGAGAAATGACGATATATCTGCGGTGCAGATCCCTGAGAGTTAGTCAGTGACCAAGAAAACACACTGGAGTGTTTCTGAGGCCATGATGAATTTGGAAAGATGATTTTATGTGATAATGCTAAATATCATATTAAGTGTTTTCACTACTCGTGCATTAATGTTAAGATTACACCAAAGGGAAAATTGTGTTGCCCACAGTGACTAAAGCTACACAAGTCTCTGCCAAACAAAGGAAAGAAACCTCCAAAGTAATAAAACAAAAATAAAACTTATTTTACTTGGCTGCTGTGAAGTTTTGCACTTCATGCACTTTGTTTAAATGTTGGTAAAGTATATTTAATTCATTTAGAATTTCAAGTTGGTGAGATTTTTAAGTTACGCTGACAAAAAATAAAGTTATACTCAAGTTACATACAAAATTGTGTTTACAGTGTATTGTACTATATTATAATGTGTAATTTATAGTAGGGTATAGTTTATAACTGTTGTGATAAAAGTGTGTTTACAGTGTATTGCACTATATTATAATGTGTAATTTATAGTAATGTATAGTTTATAAGTGTTGTGATAAAAGTGTGTTTTTCCTTTAATAAATCTGTTTTCTGATGATAGTGATATGCTGTGTGTTGTCATTCACAACAATACAATAACAATGACTTTATAACTGTAAATTAACAATCATTTATAGATCATTTAAGGCTATATAGACAAGTCCAGACATGGATTTATTTACATTTTTATTGGTAAAGTGCATATAAATATCAACTTTAGTCAAAATCAACCACAGATGGACAAAAGTTCACCAGAGCACAACAGTCCAGTCTTATCTATGCTAAAATAGCCATCACTATCTTTGCACATCAAGAAATCAATCTGCAATATAATATTCCAAATGTTTTTCTCGATCTGTCCTATCGGTACAACCTGAAACTCGGCAATAATTAAACATTCTCCTTGACGACGTTCAGGATATACTTCAGTGTCTGTGCTGTGTTGTGATATGGAGTGCCTCCAACATGGCGACTTCCGGTCTGATGACGCGTCGTGAAAACCCTCTATACGTTTTTAAACCTTCTTTTATCTTTGTCAGAGTTTTCAGACGCTCCCTAACCGGACTTCGATACTTTGAACATGCTCTCAAACGCCAACACTTTGGTGAGCAAACTTACTTAAATTCACAGATAATGTTTTTTCAATGATGTGTAACAAAGTGCTTTATGCCATTGAATTTGGTAGCCGAAGCTCTATCTTTCTATCATAGAGGATGTTATAGAGAGCATCAAAGAAATGTTTTCTGATGAAGGAGTAGAGGAAAGAGTTCTAGACAACCTCAGACAGGTATACACACACACACACGCACACACGCGCACACACATGCAGAAAGTAGACTGCAGTTGTTTTAATGTATGTTTTGTTTATGTTAGTGATGTGGTTTTTGGTTTTAGCTCTGGGAGTCAAAGGTTGTTCAATCGAAAGCTGTGGAGGGTTTCCTCAAAGACAACAATCCGTCTAACTTTGTTCTGCAGTTGCCGGCAAACTACACACAAACTCTTAATAAACCCACTGGTTGGTTTAGAATTTGTGTGTTACACTTACACCCCATAATTTACACAGCTGTGTGTCTATTTTGTAACATCATAACTTTTTTCTTTTGTCAGTGTTGATTCCTGCTACTAAAAACGTGCAGAATTTCTCTCCTAAACCAGTAAGTCAACAACTGACATTATTACCCTGAGCATTTAGGGTTCAAACAGCATTGCATTTGTTTCTGCACGTGGATTTAATATAAAGTAGCGGTGAATTTACATGTTACATTTTACATTTAGTCATTTAACATAGCAGATGATGCAGGTGCTGCTTGCAGGTGAGGTTCACAACATAAGTACAAGAGATAACAACTTATACGTAATTGAAACAATACTAGTCTTTTTTAGGTAAATCACAAAATTTGAGCCAAGTGCAGAATTTCTTGCTAGAAAAAGTGAGGATGTCAGGAAAAATGCTTTAAGGGGTTTCGGTGTGGACAGAAAATGTATTTTTTTTGGGCATTGATGAAAGATGAAATTTAAGTCTGCAAAATGTGTTGTAAGAGGCAGATCGTTCCACCATTGTGGAACCAACCCAGAGAATGTGATTGAGAGGGATTTCCTCAGACAGGGTCCTAAAAATGTCTTTTATTGTGTCTTTCAGAGCAACTGTTGTAGTTCGGTTGCCACGTTCTCTCTTTCACCTGGAATAACTTATCCTGTCCAGATCCCTGCCGGTGTCACTCTACAGACAGCATCAGGTCAGTCCACACCATAAACAATTACGAATATGTGAGATCATGTCATATTGAATGTGCTACTATTATTGCATTACACATTTAATCCATTTTGTCGCAATACAAGGTTAAAATTTTGTTAATTTTTACTTGTGTGTGTGATATATCTATTATACTGTAGTCTGAGGTGTATTTAGGATGTTTGTGTGGCTTAACCTTTACAAAAGATTAATATCAACAAGTAAAAGGCTTTTTTTCTGCCCTTGATTTGAGTTTGGTTCAAGAAACGATTGGTTTTGAACTCTGGCTTACATTCAGTCTAGAAGTGGGATATAAATCCAATATTCAAATAAAGAAAAGTTAAAGCACCATTTGTTCACATACGTTTTGCAAGAATGTTTTAGTTTCTGTGCGTTCACACCGAACGTGGCGAGAGCGTCCGGGTGCCATTCATTGTCAATGTAAGTCCGTGGCGGGAGGCGTCGAGAGGCGGCGAGGAGCGGCGCGGCGAGTCCGGCAGGAGCGTCAAGGGAGAGTTAAAATCAGTTCCAATCAGGAAGCAGCAGCGCTCCTCTTCAGAAGAGTTAAAGGAGCTCAGACATGTTAACTTTAGTTCTGATCACATTAATTCCCATACAGAGGAGACGAGATATTCATTATTACTTTTTTATTATATTCATATTTTCAGTTATACATGAACATAAACAGGGACACAAATTAATAAAGTGATGTTTGAATTAAAATGCCTGAAATCTAGAGTTTATGATGTGTTTCTTCATTGTGTGTGTGCGTGTGTTTGTGTGCAAGAACACACAAAAGAGTGATGCTGGTGTAAAATGTTTAAGTTTATAATGATAATTTAACTTATAGTTTGTATTTAGTCAGCACGTTTAATTAGTTTGCTTTGCGGCTCCTTTAAATAAAAGTAAAAAAAAGAGCAGACAGCAGCGCGTCAGAGCGGCGAGAGCGTCGAGAGCGTCGAGCAGTTTTCTGCTCCAGCGGCGGAGGGAGAGCGGCGAGAGCGTTTCAGGACTCTCTCGCCGCGTTCTATGTGAACGCAGGGTTTAGCTTACTTGCACTTTGAAAACCATTGACTGCAGATGATTTATACAGAGCAATATTGTGTCAGGACAGTTTACTTATTCTTGCGATTAAAAATGTTGACATTAAAGTAAGGAATGTGTTGTTTGGTGGTGGTATGTTCTCTCTGACAAGGTACTAACTTGCTCTTCAATTAAAAGTATTTAGATTTTCAAGAAAGAAAATAAAAGCAAAATGCTTGGATAACAGCAGTTAAACGAGAAGGCTGGATACCAGCTAGCAGCTAGTGGATTTGCAGCACGATATTTTTCTAACTGATTATTATTACTGGATAAATCTGCAGTTGTAGGTCTTATTAAGCTACATTATTTTATTAGTGATTATTTGCTGTAATACACAATACAGACAATGATCTCAGATACAGTAGGTATTTGTTACTGCTTATTTTTAATGTACATATATTTTTGTCAAAGGGAGAACACCAGTGTTTGGATGTATTCTATGGTTATTTGGCTATAATAGGTAGAAAACACAACAACATGAAGGTAAGGAGCAGAGACTGTTGACAGTGAGTTTTGTGGATGGTAAGAATTCTCACAGCCAAGCTTTAAATGACTTTGTGCTAATGCATGATGACAGATGACATAGCTCATTATATCACTTTGATTAGAGCAGCGTAAATGCTATAAATATGTTTACGTCCATTCTTATTGCGATGCTTATTGGCATATGTTACTTTGATTGTTCTTTCTGCAATTATGAGCAATTATCTGGATCGCAAAAATGCCCAAACTCTATTATAATAGCATTATGAGTGTACATGTAAAGGTAGTGTTTGCTACTGGAAATGTTTCTTGAAATGTTTCTTGAAGTTTTCTCTCAGTAGCGTTCCAATGTGCTTGTTATTGTTAAAGTCCTTGAACTTGTCTATACACAGCACAACATTATATCACTTTTAGATCTTACAGTATTTTAACATCTTTGTGTTTGTTTCGCAACCAGGTGCATTTCCTCCCCTGGATTTAATTCGTTTAGGCATAAAATAAAAGATGCAAACAGGCTCGAACTTGCCCTCGATTGCAAAAAATCTGGAGCTATAAGTATAACTGCAATCCAATCTAACAGATTAATGAACCAGAATTTATCATAATGTGTGATATTTAATTATGTAGAGTTACGTGAAGTATCAGGGATGGATGGACAAACACTTCAGAGCAGAATTATCAAAAAATAACCAGATGCACTCTGATCATAGGGCTGTCGCGATAACCGTAATATTGTAATACCGCGCTTTTGACAAGCCAACCGCAGAGAAAGGAAAGGAACCGCAGAAACCGCAGCAACCGCAGGGTTAATTGTCTTCATGAGGCAGTGGCCTTTTTGTTTTACAATTCATCACCTGCATTAAATGTTAAATAAATGAATAATAATACCAGAGTGTTACGTGCCATTTTCCCGCAAACTATTAATATCTGGGGTTCCGTTTATTTTGAATACTGAAACGATGGCATGTGCTCTCATCCCAAAACCTAATGTCACATCGGCATTTTGGGAACATTTCGGCTTTCAACCCAATGAAAACGGTGAGCCCTCAAATTTAGATGAACCTATTTGTAAAATTTGTGTTAAGGTCCCTGTGACATGCGACATTACATCTAATTTGCAGTGTCATCTCGCTAACTGTCATCCAGCCATTGAAGCGCAGCTGCCTCCTCCAGCATCAGGTCGCGGAGCAACATCCAATAATAATCAGTGTAAAGTCGCGCACAATTACATGTGTACCATCGGAAAGGGTTTTCAGTGTATTTTAATATCGGAATATTGTTACGCCCATGCGATCCTCCCTTAAACCACATAAGTTATTAATATGTTGGTTGTCCTTGCGCGAAACAAGGATATGGGAACTCAGGTCTAAATCACATTCATTAAAGCTGAAGTAGGATTAACATTTCATTTATTCTCTTTATTTTCACTTAGGCTAACACTTTGCATTCATATGATAATTTAGAAATTCTTTCATTTTTCAAATTGGAAAAGAAGAATTTCTTATTGTTTGTTTTCATGTGATAGTTTACTTAAGAATTATTTGATTTCGTTTTTTAAATGCATGTTCTAAACATGTTCTTATTGCTGTTTGGCATTAAAAAATAAACAAATGTTTAAAACGTGTCTCTTTGTCAGCTTTGTATGCAGTAAAATCAAGATTTTTTATTTATTTATTTTTAAACATCGGTAAAACCGCATACCGCGCTATTGAGCCGCAAGGAAAAACCACAAGGGAAATTTCCTAACCGCGACAGCCCTATCTGATCAATTAAAGGAGGGTTTACTCGCACATAACATCAACAAAGTTTGATACGCTTGGAACCATTGCCTTGTCAATGTGATCCGTACCATCATGAAATTGCAAAATTATTTCATTCCTGGTCCTGAAAAAACGATTTACAGGTCTGAAAACACCCTTGTTTACAAATAAATTAGCCCATAAAATTCATTATTTTGTCTGTGACCTGTAACGTCTTTGAAAATAAACTTTAACCATACATTCGTTCCTTTTGTGCTGAGGAACTTGAGGATTACCCACGACAGCTGCAGCGAGCGGCACAGCGGCGTGGCATGAAGGACACAACGTCTTGTTCCCTCCATCAGGGAACCGGGGTTATTCTGCGTTCACACCAGACGCAAATAGCGCGTCAGGCGCGAGTGATTTACATGTTAAGTCAATGCAGAGGCGCGAATAGGCGCGAGGAGATTTCCTGTGGTGCGAATGACGCCAAAGGCGCGGTGCAAATGGCGCGTTTCGCGCGCATCACGCGTTGGACATAAGTCGCGTGAGTTGAAAAAATTTTACTTCGGCGAAATTTCGCGCCGCTATAACCAATCAGAAGCTTGCTTTATCTAAAACAAACATGAAGGAGAAAGTCATCAGGGCTTTATGTGGAAACACAGAGTTAGAGAGGAAGAGGAAATCCACATTATACTTTTATTATAGTTTAACAAAGACAGGGATAAAAGTGATATTTACTGGAAGAAAGTGAAGAAAAAAAATTATCTTTACTCAATTTGAGCTCTATACACATATTGAGACTATTACTAAAGCAGTCAGATGAAGTTTAATCGCTTTATTTTACAATAAAATTACTTTTCCTCTGATAAATTGAGGAGTTCCCCTGACAGAAGCCCCCCCTCCCACGTGAATGGCGCGTTGGACGCGAATGATGCAAATTGTACACGGGAATGAACTTAAATGTTACAGAGTCAAACTGACGTGCCACACGCGAAAATTTGACAGTCTCTGTAATCAGGCTCATTTGACTAACAATAGGACAAGAGGCTCTGGCAGGAACCTTTTGCTACAAACTCTGTTTGAGATCACCACTTGTCTGATGTCATCTTGGTTACCTTAAATGCAAAATAAAGTACACAATACCTTAGTATTTCATGTTATGCTATGTCTAAGTATGGTATCTGAATATCTTAAGAAGATTCTTAAATTTGTAATCCCACAATCCCCTCTTTGAGAGTTCTAATAACTCTCACAAAAAAACACAAATTTAAACATTAAAAAGATCATTCTTGTAACTTGTGATCGTTACAGGCACCTAGCACTTGTTGATTATCCGTGGTGCTAGAAAGAGCGGAGTTAGAAATTGACCCCGAAACAAACATTCAGCTTGTGTCCATGAGGTTTCTTGTGGATAGTAGTCTTTTCTGGGTGGGGCGGTGAATTCTCCGCGGTGGTCGTGAATCATGTTTTTGTTGAAACAATTGATACTGTGGATGCATAGGTAATACACTAGTAGAAAAAATAACATCAGAATTGCTATTTCCTTGATCCACAGCCAGGGTTTACCTAATAGGTCTCCGAACCATGAAGAATTATCTTCAGTCATCTGATGTAATTTTGTTGACAGATCTAGAATGTCTTGTTGGATTTTATGCAAATTATTTGATGGGTCAATTAATCCAGTGCAGCACTCAGGGCCGATAATGGTGCAGGCTCCCCCTTGTGTTGCAAGAATGTAATCCAAGGCCACTCTGTTCTGTGTAAAGCAAGAGTGTCAGTAATGTAACTGTGTCATTGGCCAGCTTCTGTATAGAATTTGATAAGCTTCTGATTTGATCAAGAGCCTGCATGACACCATAAGACGGGATCAATGCTCCGAGCGTTCTTGACCACCATGTCTGTGCACAAGTGAGTCCTTGAATACATCCGGCTGCTTTGTTAGTGATAGGTGCTGAATTGCTTAAACGTGGGGAGCTTGGGGTGGAGTGTGTATTTTCTCTGATAGCTGTTAGAACGTAAACCAAAGTGCACCTGCCATTGAATTGGCTGGGTAGGATGTTGTAGACAGAAGTTCCACATAACCAAAAGGTACCAGTTGGTGGAGGAATCATACACCAATGATTTATAGTGAAGAGTTTTGGAGATATGGTTGTTTTTGTTGACAATCTTCTAAATCCTTTTCCTCTCTCCCTGCTGGTGGATCAATGTCAACATGAAATTCTGTTTTCATTTCAATCGCAAACTTGCAATGTTCGCGAAAAATTTCACCCAGTGGAGTTAAAGATGGAGCATGATTCTCTATACACCAAGGAAAAGTAGTTGGCAAAAGTAGATCTGTCGTGATAGGACTAGCTGAGGTTAGGTTGCAAGTGGGTAATCCAGAAATGCAACATGGAGAAGGTAGAGGAATTGTCATATTGTGACATGTTGTTTGTTTCAGTTGTATGAACTTTAAATATGGTGCATGTGTCGCAGTTGGAGCTGAGGTGTGCAACCCATGGAATTCCTGCTCCTACTGAAGGTGGGTGTGGCATGCAGATTTCCAGCAAATAATGCATTTCTCGACATATTCATAAGCTCTAAGAATATATTGTTTCTTGAGTTTGCTGCTTGTGCAAGGCCCATGATGATAACTGATATAAAAATCTTGATCATGTTGATGGATGACTGAAGATCTTGTATGTGATTCTCTGCGTTGTGTAATTTTTTATCTCAGTTGGCTCAGCAGTAAGTCTAGTTGTTTCAGAGGTTGTGGCTTCATCGGAGGTCAGTGTGTGTGGATCTCGGGACAGCCATCAAGTGGTATCTGCATAGAGTGGGAAAGAAAACAAAATACGACAGAGCAGTATGTGTTGTGAAAATGTTTAAAATAAAAAAAATAAAAATATTTTTATCTATTTCATCCAAAGCTGCTATTGTTGTTCCTTCTCTCCCTATTTCTTAATACCTGTGACACCTAAAGAACAGTGAGGTAAGGATGGATTAGTAGATGGGGAATACCTATGAGGTAGTCTTCACCGCAGCGTTGGCCCCCGAAGCCTGTTGCTTTCGGTTCTTCTCTGGGCTCCTCACTGCTCTGTGTGTCCTATCCTATCCCTGTAGGTGGGGGAACAACTTTGCAGTGTGACACATGAGTCCAGGTTTTCTTTCCCTGACACAATACTGCAGCTGCAGTAATTAACATGACTTGATGTGGTCCGTGCCATTTAGGCTCTAATGGCTTGTTTCGGAAAGACTTTATCATGACCCACTGACCTGGGAGGATTGTGTGTCCACCTTCTGGTGGGTTCTGCCAACATAATCCAACTCTCTCTCTTGCACTCTGTACTGCTCTTGTGAGGTTTTCACAGTAAGTGATTAATGCATCTGAAACATTGTGTACGTCAGCATTTCTAAGATCAATCACACCTGGCATTTGCATTGGGCGTCCCGTAATAATTTCATGAGGGCTCAGTCCTACTGATCTGTTACATAGTACAGCTGGCAGTGCTTCAACCCATGGAACTCCTTCCTGGTGCATTTTGCTTAGCCTGGTTTTAATTGTTCTGTTTGCTCTTTCAATCTGTCCTGATGCCTGTGGCCTGTAGGGGCAGTGAAGATTCCACTTAATCCTCAACATATTAGACACTTCCTTTACTACCTGTCCAGTAAAGTGTGTACCTTGGTCTGAGTCAATAAAATCCGGTAAGCCCCATCTGGGAATGAAATCAGTGACAAGACATTTAGCAGTATGTGCAGCTGTGGCACGCCCTGTTGGATAAGCTTCTATCCATCTAGAGAACATATCTATTACTACCAAAACATCAGTTTTTCCCTTACAGGGAGGCAACGATATGTAATCAACTTGGAGGTATCGAAACGGTCCTGGCGGAGCTGGGGTATGTGTTGCTGCTATAGCTAATGCTTGCACATCATTATTTTTTTGGCATGTTATGCATCTTTTGACAGTTTCGGTGGCTACATTTCTGAATTTTGGATTCCACCATTGATTTGAGAACCTGTGATTCATCGTGGTCCACTGTGACCTAAATTGTGTATTTGTTGAGCCAAATATGGAAGCAGTGATTCTGGAGCAACATACTTCCCCCCTTTGGTCCAGCAGCCAGATGAATCCACTGTGTCCATGCTTCATATACAGGGACGTCTTTGTAAAGACCAATGATTAACTCAGGATGCAGAATTGTCTTATGTGTTATACTACCTGAACACACTTGTACAGTAACATAGGAACAAGCCTGTTTAGCAGCTATATCAGCAAGAGCATTACCTTTAGCCTCCATAGGTTTAGCTGTGAGGTGTGCTTTAACTTTTATCACAGCTAATTTCTTTGGAAGTTTCATGGCAAACATTAGATCTTTTACTAGTTCAGCATGCTTAATGGGGGATCCAGCAGAAGTTTAAAATTGTCTACTTTGCCAAATGACACCAAAATCATGAATTACTCCAAAAGCATAACTGGAATCGGTGTAGAAATTTGCAACTGAACCAGAAGCTAGCGTGCATGCTCTAGTTAATGCTACTAGTTCTGCAGCTTGAGCTGAAAAATGATCTGGAAGGCAACCTGAAGCTACAACTTCAACAGTAGTGGTAACTGCATAACCTGCTCGTCTGTTACCTTCAATGACTCGAGCTGAACCATCAACAAACATCTCAAATTCTGTATTTTCTATGGGAGTTTCTGCTACTTCCTTAGTAGGTGTGTTTGTTAGCGTAACACAATCGTGAGTCACTTTGCCTTAATCCTTAAACACAACTTCAGTCATTGCAGACATCATACATGAGGATGGGTTCGTGACTGGTGCTCGCTGCAAAACAATATTCGGGGCTATGAGGGTCGTTAACTAATTTCCCCAACGAGAGGAGGTGACAGAAGTGACTTTTGCTTAATTCATTAATGCGGAAACTGCATGAGGGCATCTTACATTTACATTTTGTCCTAACACCATTTCTGATGAAGATTGGAGAGCTAGATGAACTGCCGGCACTTCTCTGAGACATGGGCCCATACCTTGAGCGACTATGTGAAGTTTTCCAGAATAGTAATGAATTGGACATAGACTACCCCCATGATCTCGCATTAGACATGCAGTCATAAAGCCTAAGTGTTCATGAACATAAAGCCCAAAGGGCCTATGGGATTTTTCAATTCCTAATGCTGGTGCTTGGCACAATGCTCTCTTCAAATCATTAAAAACTTTAACGTGAAACTCTTCCATACAAACTGTATCAGAATCGTTAACCTGACCTTTTAATAAATCATAAAGCGGCTGAGCAATCGAGGCATAATCTTCAATCCAAGGTCTACAGTAAACTGCTGTTCCAAGAAATGATCTGAGCATTTTAATAGTGGTGGGTTGAGGTACATTTACATTTACATTTAGTCATTTGGCAGACGCTTTTATCCAAAGCGACTTACAATAGTCGAGGAGACAATGAAGCGGTAAATAGCCGATACAGCAATAGGTGAACAAGTGCTACAACAATGCTACCGAGTTACACAGAGAGCGAAGTTACAAAAGAAGGTTTTTTTTTTTTTTTTTTTTTTTTTTTTGATAGAGTGAGTAGTTAGAAAAGAAGTGAGTTAGTGAGTTAGGTGTAGCCGGAAAAGATGAGTTTTTAGGAGTTTTTTAAAGATAGAGACCGAGTCTGACAAGCGTGAAGCCAGAGGCAGATCGTTCCACCATCGAGGAACTGAAGCAGAGAACGTTCGAGAGAGAGATTTCTTACCCTTTTGAGCTGGTACCACAAGTCTCAGCTCATTTGCGGAGCGCAGAGATCTTGAGGGCCTATATCTTTGCATTAGTGAGTTAAGGTAAGTGGGTGCTGAACCGGTGGTGGTCTTGTAGGCAATGAGAAGACATTTAAATTCAATGCGGGCTGCTACAGGAAGCCAATGCAGTTTTATGAAGAGAGGTGTTACATGGGTCCTTTTTGGTTCCTTGAACACCACTCTTGCCGCTGCATTTTGAATCATCTGCAGAGGTTTAGTTGTGCACATCGGGAGTCCAGCAAGCAGCGCATTGCAGTAGTCTAGCCTGGACAGGACCAAAGCTTGAACCAGGATTTGTGTGGAGTGTTCTGTGAGAAACTGTCTGATCTTCCTGATGTTGTAAAGCATGAATCTGCAGGATCTGACAGTCGCGGCAACATGATCTGTGAAGTTGAGCTGATCATCGATGATTACTCCCAAATTTCTCGCAGACCTGGAGGGCACAATGGTTGATGCTCCTAGTTGGATCGAGAGATCGTGACGAGTCTTCGAGGCGGCAGGGATGACAAGAAGTTCCGTTTTTGCAAGGTTAAGTTGTAGGTGGTGTTGCTTCATCCAGAGGGAGATGTCGCTCAGACATGCTGAGACTCGGGTCGAAATCGTCTGATCTTCGGGATGAAACGCAAGGTGGAGTTGCGTGTCATCCGCATAACAGTGGTAGGAGAAGCCATGCTTACGAATGACTGATCCCAGTGATGTCATGTAGATCGAGAAGAGCAACGGTCCTTTGCAAAGGTATTGCTTTGACTGAAGCCGCTCGATCCTGTGTAATAGATCGTTTACCCATACCAATTGTTTGACCCAGAAATGTGACTTGGTTTTTAGCAATTTGAGCTTTGTGAAAGCTGCATTTGTGTCCTTTTTCTTGCAAATAGTCTAACAATGCTACCAATTCTGTTCGATGTATCTCATGATCTGTTGAGGCAATTAGAATATCATAGACATATTGTATCATTGTGGACTGTTTAACTGGACATTCTGGGTCACACAAATCACGTCTGACAGTCTGATGGTATATGGTCGGGGAGTTCTGAAATCCCTGTGGCAAACATGTCCACTGGTATTGTTCATAGTCAACTGTAAACCCCCCAACCATGCCTGTCTGTCAGAGTGCAAGGGTACGGAAAAGAATCCATTAGACATATCAATTACTGAGAAAACTTTACAATCTAAAGGCAAACCATTACAAATTGTAGATGGATCTGCTACTAATGGGGTAATTTTGTCAATGTGTTTATTAGCTACTCTGTAATCTATGGTGAGTCTCCATGTCCCATTGGCCTTCTTTATGGGCCATATAGGTGAGTTACAGGGACTGTTGGTTTTAACTAGCACGCCTTGTTTCAGCAACTTTTCTACAATAGGTTTGACTCCCTGTATAGCTTCCTGATTGATTGGATACTGTTTGGTTAAGGAGGTGGAGTTCCTTTCAATTTGACTGGTTCTACACTTGTCTGAAGCCCGCAATCATCCTTGTCTTTTGACCAAATGGGATGATTCTGCAAGAAAGCATACTCAGGACAGGTTGGACAGGCAGAAACTTGTGCTGAGGCAATTTTTATGCTAGTAGATTCTGATGACATGTCTAAAGTTAGATGTACTTGTCTTAATAGAATGCCTAGAATAGCACCTGTATTTAATGGAGCACATAACAATTTTGTAGTTAGAGTTTTTGGGCCTAATTGTACATCAATGGTCGGGGTTTCATACAAAACAGAAACTTCACCTACTACACCATTTAAACACAGTTTAGTTTTTCTATAAGGGATGTTTAAATCTTTAGCCAATTTTGTGTAATAAAATAAAATAAGATTTTTTGCTGTTCTTGTTGTGCTTTTAGAAGAGCCTGAGCGAGCTGCCCTAAAGTTTCGGTAGACATAGGCGGGACTACTTCAGGGTTGTAGGCAGGCTGAGAAGGAGCAAAATTATGAATAGTATTTCTTCTAGTATCTTGAGATATCTTCCTACACTCTTTCTCCCAATGTCCCAATTTTCCACAGTAGTTGCATTTGCCTTCTCTTTTGGGCCATCTATTGTTTTGTTTCGTTGTGCTGAACGTAGTGGCTGCTATTCTCACTTTTGCTTTAACATCAACATCCCTTTCCCATGAAGCTAAGCAATCTAGCATACTTTCAGGATCATCAACTATTCCACTGTAAGTTACAGCTGTCTGACAAAACCTTTCAGTGTATTCACTCACAGTTTCCTCCTTTCTTTGCACACAGTTTGTGATTCTGGACCATTCTAGTTTGGGTCCCATGATATTCTTCAGAACTTTCAGAACACCTTCTCTTAAATTGGCTCTACTGGCATGTTGCAGTTCAGAAGTGACAGCGGATTCAAAACGGTTGAATTCAGATTCAGTTAGAATTTGTCACATCAGCTGTGTAACCTCTGATAACGACATATCGTAGAGGCGCATTTTACTGATCAATGCCTCTCTAAATTCAGAACATTTTTTGCGGGCTGAAGGTAAGCTCTGGGATAGTCTCTCTATATCTTTAGGTCCAAGAGTTTGTTTAACAGTTTGTACTTGGACAACAGAAGAGTTAATTGGAACACCGTCAAGTCCCTCAATTCCTTGCGATCTTCGCCTAGCGCCACATACATTCACTGACTCCAAGGGTATTTAATTTACTCCCTGGTTGCCTATGTTTGTTTCAAGCAAAGTTTTCAAGTCTGGATATTTGTTATCAGGCTGACTAACTTCTTCCACGCCATCTTTCGTTGGAGTTTTGCGGTTCAATTTCTTTGTCAAAGAAGATACTCTAGCACAGAGTTCTTTGTTCTGTTCTTCTAGCACTGAATTACGCTGATTCTGTTGTGTAACTAGTGCTAAACCAAATTCTCTGTGGCAGCAAATTATGCCCTTCACATTGTTCTTGCGAATACATGCTCCCAGTACCTTTTTGCACTCATCTACAGACCAAGTTTTGTCTGGATGGATATAATATTTCTTGGATAGTTCTTGTCTAAGTTCCTCTGTGATTATTTGGTTCATCAGCACACCTAATATTGATTTGAATTCACTATCTGACCACAAAGGAGCTGCAAGTCCAACTTTTTTAGTTGTGGGGATCAGTCTAGTGTTTTTTCTAAACATTTGGTATGTTTCCTTTTCACCACACAATCAAAACATCACAACTTCTCTGATCAACACCAGGTACAATTGTTAACACAGATCAATTATTGTTAACTTTCCCTGGCAATGCAAAGGACAAACAAAAACTACCACCAATTTACTCTTAACCTTCTCTGTTAAACAGAGGATTACAGATTTTAGCAAGTAATTCTAAAATTTTTCTTAAGGCTAACAATTTCCTCCCTGCCGAAACAGAGGCTTACAAATTCCAGCACAAAATGCTAAACTTCCCTGCCGAAACGGAGGATAACTTTCATCTCTAAAGAAAGATATTTTAGAGGGTTACTTAGTTAACCAAACCCTGCAGCTGTCTGTTAACTCTTCTCTGACGGCGCAGAGGATAACACATTTGTACTGGTCTTTAAAGGCTCTTTCAGATAGAGTGACACTCACCAACCCTTCGTAGAGAAATATCCAATCAGAAACAAAATGAGATCTTGGTTGAACTTGATATTCCAATCTGGGTTCAGGTGAGGAGCTCTATCCGGTTCACAGCGCCAAAACTGTTGGAAACTCAGAAGCAAATCTTCAGCAGAGTTCTTTATTGAGAACGCGCTGCGTGGCGCTGCAGTCATCAAAAGTCTTTCTAAGGCAGTGATACATTGTATTTTATACATTTAGGGGGCAGTCCCGAGAAATGGAGATAATGTACCTGGATGATGGTCCCAAACAAAGCATGTAAATTAAGTATTCAGGGATAGCCAAATGCCCCCCTTACACCTGTCTTAATCCAATTATCATAACAGGGACCAGGGACCATACCAACGACCAGGGAGCCGGCACCAAAAGCCAGTACAAACACAAGGTGACAGTATCCGTAATCAGGCTCATGTGACTAACAATAGGACAAGAGGAACTGGCAGGAAACTTTTGCTACAAACTCTGTTTGAGATCACCACTTGTCACCTTAAATGCTAAATAAAGTACACAATACCTTAGTATTTCATGTTATGCTATGTCTAAGTACTGAATAGTACCACATCCCGATTAGGCCACATCCCGCCATAGGGAGGTTAATATGTGGAAATATGCCAATGGTCTCACCTGACAAGGGAACAAAACTCATGGAAATATTAGTGTACATCGCTACCCTTGCGGGGAGCACCACGTGAGAGGAGGTCACACATTCGACCAGACATGCAGATTCCAGAGGTCTGGTCGTGGGTGCCATACCGTACCCTTCCTCTGAGACAGGGGAAGGGGCCATGGGGGAGCTATTGCCAGAGGTACTAGCTCTGCAAACCAAGCCTGGTTGGGCCAGTATGGCGCAATAAACAGGACTTGGTGTTCCTCGTCCCTGACCTTGCACAGGACCTGTGCAAGAAGGCTCACTGGGGGGAAGGCGTACTTCCGCTTGTTCCGGGGCCAGCTGTGCGCCAGGGCATCCGTGCCAAGTGGACCCTCGGTCAGGGAGTACCACAGGCGGCAATGGGTGTTGTCCGGCGAGCCAAACAGGTCCACCTGTGCCTGGCCGAACTGTTCCCATATCAGCCGGATCGTCCCAGGGTGGAGTCGCCATTCTCCTTGAGGCGGCGTCTGACGAGAGAGCGTCTCGGCTGTCTGATTCAGGTAGCGGATCAGCACATGCTTGCCTCTCACTAGAGGCAGAAACCTCCTGAGGGCGAGCATGACCGCTAACACCTCCAGGCAATTGATGTGCCAGTACAGTCGGGGACTCGTCCACCTGGACGGCCCGGAGGCGTTCACTATCCAAGTTCTCCACCGTGTCTCCATACAGCCCACCGACTCGTCCTCTCGCACTTGTGCAAGGTTGAGCCAGAGATGTCTCTCCTGGACCACATATTACAAAGATTCGTGACGCATCACATGACCCTGAATTTTAAAAATTTTAGTGATGCTCAAGATTCAGCTTTGCATCACAGGATTAAGTTACACTTTGAAATACAAGTAGAACATTTATTTACATTTAAATAGTATTTCACAATATAACAGCTTTTTTTAATAACAGAAATGCAGCCTTGGTGAGCAGAAGAGAATTCTTTCAAAAACAATAGAAATATTAAAGTTACATGCACATATAAAAAAAACTGTCTGAGCCTTGCCAAAGCCGAGACTCAGGCCACACCCAGAGGCAAGGCCAAGAGTCAGACCCAGAATAAGACCGGGCTCTAGTCCGGCTCTTAGTCTGGGTCTGACTCTCGGTCTTGAGTCCCGGCCTTAGTTAAGGTCAGGATTAGGACCTGGACCTCTGTCCCGGGCTCCAGGTCCCAGAGTCCCAGGTCTCAGAAACGAGTGAGCCATGTTTACTCACCTTTGAAGTAACTTTGAAGCCGGCTCAGATGGATAGTGAATATTAAAACAGTAGTAGCTCCCGAACATGATGCGCAATGCAGAAATGAAGGAGGAGATGTTTTTGTTCATAAGGTTCCAATCCAGACTCAGCATGTACCTTGTGAAGGAATAGCAGGACTGTCCTATGCACAAATTATTTAACAGGTTATATTAAAAAGTGTTGCACTCAGATGACAAATTCTATAAACAGTGCAATTATAAAAAAAAGAGATAGGACACAGACTTACCACAGACAATAACAACGGGTGTCAGAGGCACTTGCTCCAGTTGGACCTCTTCTGCCAGACATGTATCTTCTTCATGGAAGAACATGGACTCCTCCTCCTCCTCCACAAAGTAGCTGAGCAGAAGCAGGATCATCTCTATGACATCATTTGAACAGCCACTCTGTAGTCCCAGCCTCCTCTGAAGCCTTGCATAATTCTGGAGGAATTTCTTGCTCTTGATGACACAAACTGTGGTCATATAGTCGAGAAGCCTTTTCCTTTCATAGCAAAACTTTGTGTGAATGTCTCAAATTTTGTGTGAAAACGGCCACTCCTCTCTAAGGCACTTGATACTTTTTCCCTGGTTGACATGTTGAGCTGTGTGTAAAATGTAGACTTCATTAAACATTTTACCTCCTCTGGATTGGCATCAGAGTGTTGAAACATCACCTTGAGTTTTTCCATCTTTTGCTGCTGGCTCTCTTGAGTTTCTTCAAGAGGCAGACATTTTAAATTTCATTTAATGCATCCATAAGTGTCCTGCATTGCAGCTCTCTCTACCAATGGGATCTCATCTGTTTTGTCCGAGTCATTGTTTTTTTTTTTTCTTATTTTCGGTGTTGAAGTTGCTCTCACATTTTCAATTCTGTTTTGCAACTGTTGGACAAGGTAGCCAGTTCCAATAATATTGCCCTCAATTACATCTTGGAGAGACCTGGGATATTTTTCTACCATTTTTGTTGCAACGTCAATTTAATACTTTTTACCTACATGAGGGCATTTTTGCATCATCTCAGATATAACAATCCGGACCATTTGCCTCCTTAGTTTTGGGCCAGGCCTTTTTCCCCTTTCTAAAGCCTGCATCACTTCTCAGGAAATTTACTCCATGGAATTTCGAAGTTCATGTCCCATTGACTGTCAAGTCCTGGGCTGCTGGAGGAGCTTGAAGATTAACTTTAGGGTGAAACAGAGAGCAATGGCAGCGATTGGGTAAATGAGGCTTCCACAGATGATAGTGAACTTCTCTCGGGAGTGTGGTCTTTAAATGGCAAAAAAAAGATTGATTCAGACTGTAAAATATTACACAATGTCCATATCTGGTGTTGATTTTTATTTGTTGTGTGGTTGTAAATAGTGTTTTTAGAAGAAGAAGGTGCCTTTGTGGATTTCCATCATAAACAGATGTGTCATTATGAAACAAGATGAGTAGAAGTTCATCAAACTCCATATACTCATCATTTCTGTACAAAAGAAACTGTCCTTTTTTAAATGCAGTGCCCTTGTACTAAATGCCGTGGTAACTGTGGTATTGCTTTCTGAAATATTTAATAGTGTTACTGAAGAGGTAGGGATAAAATGCACAGCTGTCCTTCATTGTCCTAAAAGATATGCCTGATACATGTGATGACACTCTGACAAAGTTTGACAAATGTTTTTCAAGTTTTTCAAGTCTCTGGCACATCTTTCAATATAACTGTGATAACTTTTAAACCTAAGCGTCCATAACCTAATCAATGGACCAAATTTCAAGATCAGTGGTGCTTAGGTTTTAGTTGCACCGCTAGAAACAACATCTTTCTCAACTCCAAATATTCTTTTATCAAAATGTCAAGATATGCTGTCTGGGACAAGGAAATGTTCTTAGTACAAATGAGATCTGCAATGTTTTTTAGCAGACAGCTAACTGCCATACTTCAATCTTATGATTTTGCACGTTGTCACCAATCTAAACTGGTAGCAATCTCAAAAGGTTCCAATTTTGAATTTTTTGCCCTGATAACTTGGCACTGTCTCTGTTGACAGCACATGGCTTTGTTAGTGCTTCAGATCTTTTGTACTTTAACTGTTTGATGCGCCCTTTTAAGAGTGAGTATGTGAACCATATCTTCTTTTTTATAATTTTCTTCAGGTACAGTGTTAGATCATAGGACAAGACTCCTTCAAAGAGGTCATGACCTAAACAGGATGGAAGACCAGGCTGGGAACGTGAAAAGAATCAAGGGCATTAAAGATACAGTTTACCTTAGTTTAGCAGTTTACCAACAGCTGCGTCATACGTCTCTGGGGTGTGTAGAGGACCACATACATTCGGGTCAGCCACAAACTCACTTCTTGTGATTTAACCAACTATGCAATGAGATCCCAAGTTATCCCCAGCAATGCAGTAAAGACCCACTTTTAATATTTATTCTTCTACATTTATTCTATCTGCCTCCAAGGATTTTAGATCTGCCAACAACTCTGAGAAAGCATTGTGCATCTTTTTAGCAGAACCCAGGGGATTCACAATTTCAATTGAATCTTGGTACAAAATTGGTTTCAGGCTTTCAGGGTTGTCATTGAAGAACTAGTGACATTTTAAATTTTGTCCATCCTATGAATCCGTAGAAACTTCGTCTCCAAACTGTTGTGACTGTGTATTGCTCACTAAACAAGACTGTAAAAAGCTCCTCAGAGTTTCTGCCACTGGTTAGTAGTAAGCACATTTTTGTTTCAAGTTTTCATCCATTCCCAGTGCCACTTTTTGGGGTTCTGTGTAATGAATTTTTTTCTGAATGTCTGATTTCTAGAGAATGTAGTTCTTAATTGTCCCTGATGACAGGCATATAACAAACTTGACTCTTTAATGCAGTCACAGATTTTAGAGACTGCTTCATCTGATAGGCTCATTTCATTTTTTTAAAAAGAACTCGTGCACATTCTGCATTTCCTCAACAACAGTCTGTGTAATTGAGGCAGGATTTAACAGCTGTCCTTGCAGTTTAAGGTAAAAGAGACACATGTTTCTGACATAAGACTGACTATCATTCTCTGACATATACCCTGGCTTCACTAGCTGTTGGCATGGCTTCCTGTGTGTTTTCAGAATCATCTATACTTGGAATGACATTTGGGGGCTGAGGGCGAGTTTCCCTGAACATGTTATCAATGTTATCTGAGCAGAAGGCTTTATGCTTTCTACACATGTGAGAAGTAAATGACAACTTTTTTGTAAACGCGTGTTTACAACCACTTACGGGACATGATACAAACCTTCCCTCGCCAATATGATCATTTAAGTGAAAACAAGCTCTTTCACCACGTGAAAACAGCGGGCACATAATGAAACTGCACATTTTACATCCGGAACAATAGCTATAGGAGCAGCTCACGGTGCATTGTGCACACGATAAAAATGGCCCTAGAAAGCTGAATAAGTGGTAAATGTTTGAAATGTATTTTGCAATGTAGTAAATAGACTCTTAATGTATCCAATTTCTTTTTACAAAAGTCACAGGTGATCATTTTTGGGATTTCAAGTGTTTGCCTGTGCTTTTCAGCTGAAACAAGTTATCACGTATTGATCTAGCTATCTAGTGGGCTTTCAACACACATTCTCGTTTGGTCGCGTAAAAATAGACTAAACACTGTGAAGCTTACAGTGCAAACGTTATTTTTTCAGTTGAACTGCAGGACACCCTCTAAAAACTTTGTGAAGAGTTGGTAAAACACGAAGGCTTGATTGAGTTTGTGAGGTAAACTGTAACATGTTCATGCTTCGTTCAAAAAAAATATTTGTTAATATATTTTACATTTATTCTACACAGCTCTGTCCCCCATGTAAAATGGTCTGATTGTTTCCGGGTTCTATGAAAGACTTTTGTTGTGCCGTATTCTTTTTTAACAAGCGCTGCTCTGTCTCACTCGTTATTAACGTCAGCTGCAGGTGAGTGTCTCCAGCTCCTCACGTCATTATCCAATCAAGTACAAGCTTATCTGCGAACCATGAAATTCCAAATTAGCAGACTTAGTGGCAGAGCACAATGAGAGAGGACAAGTAATAGTCTGTGGAGGCACTGGCTGTTTAGCCAGTGATAATGACACAATGCTCAAATTATTACTATTGTTTTATCAATTGGCCTATGTAGAAAACCAGTAGGCTAAGAATTACATTTCAAATTTGAAGACCAAAAGAAACATAAGGCATATAATTTGCATACCAATAAATGTTATTTCTTATAGACACTTTACAATATGCTACAACTAGCCTGAATTATAAAAACAATGTTTATATAATTGTAGCCTATATTTTTTATATAAATTCAGACAGGCAACCTCTCAGGTTCACAATATATAGTTTCTTAAAGCATTTTGAAGCAGACCGACAACTGAACAGAGCAAATGATGTAGATAGACGTGCAGAAATGTTTAAGTATAACAGTTCAATATGTAGAGATGAATGAGTGATGTTTAATGATCCTCTTGACATTGGCTTCCGGAGACTGGAAACAGGATTGAGCAGCCTGGCTTAGGGCACACACCGCTGACTAGAACCGAGACAGAAATGGCTGGCTTATAACACACACACCGTGGACTGGAAACAGACTTCCTTGACTGACCGGAAGAGAATGGAGAGACAGGTTAGTTTATACTGGCGATCTTGAATACTTGCGATCTCGTAAAGAGTGTCACAATTTGTAGGAACGAGACCAGAAAATGACTGATGCCTGATGTGTGCTTTAACTGTAGTGAGGCTGATAGGGTGCAGGTGTTTGTCGTTAGTGCTCAGGTGATAGTGATTGTTGAGTGATTGTGGTGGATGAACCTGGCCAATCGGTGACACATTTTTACTTCCTTAAAAATATACTTTTAACAGCATAAACTTTTATAGTGACTTACTTTGTATTTTTAAGAACAACAGACTAAAACTTTAGTTTTTACAATATTTGAATATCAAATCAAGTTGTTTTGTTATGAATATTATTGTATTCCTCTGGTTTTTATACCATCTTTGTAGTTTTAACAAATAGATTTCATTTTAATCGCATATCAATGTTGTTAATATAACAAAATATTCTGTTTAATAGTTTACAAAAGTTAACTGTGATTTAAACAAAAAAATATGATTTTGGATTAACAAACGCTTTCCTATTGGAATTTTACATTGTTTTCCTGTAAATCTCAGTCATTTTTACAGTGTATGTTCAGTGTTAATGTAAAGCTAATTTTAATTTCCTTCTGACACTTAAAGGCTGTTCATTTGAATACGACTTCTTATAGGCGAAAGTTCAAGTTACAATTGATTTATCAATTTACCACACAGTAAAATGTAAATAGCTCATTCTCTGTGAGATTGCTTTTTCCAGTCTCAATCCTTCATTTCAATGTCAATGTCACCTTTATTTATATAGCGCTTTGAAAAAAAAAAAAACATTGCATCAAAGCAGCTTAACAAAAATAATTAGTAAAACAGTGTGTTCTGATGCTTAATTTTAGATAAAGGCAACATTTAATTGAATTCGGGGAAGTCATCTCTGTTCAGTTTAAATGGTGTCTGTGCATTCATTTTCAATTAGTTGATGTCCTCTTTGTTCACTTAAAAAAATGTCTGTGCGTTCAAATTCAATCAAGTCTACGATATATCTGTAAATGAGGTGACCCCAACTAAGCAAGCCAGGGGCGACAGTGGCAAGGAAACAAATCTCCATTGGTGAAAGAAATGGAGAAAAAACCTTGGGTGAAACTAGGCTCAGTTGGGGGGCCAGTTCTCCTCTGACCAGACGAATCCAGCAGTTCTGTGTGCTGTGGTCGTATCCCAGTGAGGTCTTCGCAGGGGATTCGTATCCGTGGTGTTCTTGTACTGGTCTTCGCTTTGTTCAAGGGCTGTAGAGGGCTTTTCTATTTCCGGACCCACCATCTGGTCCAGATACATGCTGACTCTGGCTTAAAGCAATGTCCTACTGATCCGGTTATAGCCTGGCTGTAGTGGTTCGGGGGAAAGCTAGGCGCAGATGGGGAGCCAGTTATCCTCTTACTAGATTTTAATCAGTAGGTCAATTCCTGGTTGAAACAAAGTTTAGAAGAATCATCTGTCTTCTGTGGTCCCATACTGATGGTCATCTAAGGCAAGGTCTTGCGATGGAACTGCATCTGGGGTTCTAGTCGTACGCTGTCCTTCCGGGCCGTAGGGGATCTTTCTCCACCATCTAGTCTGGATACGGACTGGATACGGGTGCCTGAAGAGCTCACTTTTAGCATAGATACCATTCTTCTAAAGTCATAGCAAATATATTTTGTGTTGTGAGTGTTCCCGGTTCCTCATGTCTTTAATAAATGCAGCGTAAAAATTCTTTAACAGATTTGAATATTAGAAGCATGTTAATATTTATGTGTAAGCCAGGTTAAAAAGATGGGATTTTAATTTAGATTTAAACTGCAAGGGTGTATCTGCCTCCCGAACACTATTAGGTAAGTTATTCCATAGTTTAGGCGCCAAGTAGGAAAACGATCTGCCGCCGGCAGTTGATTTTGATATTCTAGGTCAGTGGTTCCCAAACCCGGGGGTGCGCCAGAGAATGTTTGTAATGGCGGGGAAGATTTTCTCTTAATTATTTTTACGCAAACATCCCAAGTGTCCCGGAAGTTGCGGGAGTTTCCCGCATATTAATAGTGGCTCCCTGATGCCTGCAAATGCGTTAAAATCTCCCGAAATCAAGAGCAAGAGCGCGCGCACGCGACTGTTTCAAATCGTGCAGCGCGCTCACGGCAGAGAGGGAGAGGGAGCGAGAGACCTTGAGTGTGTGCGCTAGTGTGTGTGTGTGTGTGTGTGCGTGTGTGCACTAGTGTGCGTGTGTGTGCGCTAGTGTGCATGTGTGAAGCGCTTGTAAGACAGAGAGCATCCTGATTTCACAGATTTATTGTGGCAAAGGTATTGAGAGAAGTGAAACTGCTAGATAGATGTGAGCTAGATAGAAACTGCTAGATAGATGTGAGCAAACCTGAAGTTCAGTGTCCAGATGAAGAACTTTTGTTGGGTTCTTGACGAGGAGGCTTTTGTTAAGTGAGGAAGAACTCTCCACTCACAAGACAAAGCAATTCTTCAAAGATGCCAAAACATTCTGTCAGAAGCTTTTAAAAAGTAAAAGAAAAATTCCCAATGAGAGACCAAATGTTGACAAATCTGTCCGTGGTCAATTCAGAGAACCCAGATGATGTCAAACCAGAGCAAATTTCGACTTTGGCAGAGAGATTTCCAAATGTGATGAAGGTAGATGCTAGAGAACAACTCAAATCCGGGATTATGTCTCAACTAACCCGGAAGCACTGGTACCAAATGACAAGAATTTACCAGTGGATGAGTTCTGGTAAAAGCTGTAGAAGCTGTCCAAAGTAAGATCTGTGATCTCAGGTCAGTTGAGATTTATTCAGATTTATTTACTTTATTGTCACATCACCACGGCACATGTGCCCTGGTGAGTGAAATTCTTAGGAGCTTGCTCCAAAAACAGCGCAGTACAGGTAACATGTAACATGAAACATATAGTGCAGACATAAGACAGTGTGCAATATGCACATACATATAATCAGTACACACAGTGTACTATAGACAGACACAGTCGAAACATTCAACATACATACATTTAGCACGAGAAAAACATTAAACACTGAACACAGAGTGTGCATGTTTTGCATAATGTAAACAAGATGTGCTTTAAGATTTTTAAGGTGCAGCAGAGTGGACGTAGTCCTAATACAGTTAGTAGTTGTGCATAGGATGAAGGTAGACTGTTGTTTAAAGTGCAGTGTGTAAATATTGTCCAGTGTTAAACTTGAGTTAAAGTGCAGTGTGTGATATATTGTGTGTGGGAGTGTATCAGTTCTGATTGTTCATGAGTCGGATAGCCTGAGGGAAAAAGCTATCCCTCAGTCGACTCGTGCGGGAGCGGATGCTGCGGAGACGTCTTCATGAGGGCAGCATAGAGAGCAGTCTGTGAGATGGGTGGCTGGAGTCCCTGCTGATCTTCCGGGATTTTCTTATGCACCGCCTGGTGTAGATGTCCTGGAGGGAGGGAAGCTCACCTCCGACGATGTGGCTGGCAGTTCGCACGACCCTTTTCAGAGCTTTGCGGTTGCCAGCAGTGCCGTTTCCAAACCAGGCAGTGATGCAGTTCGTCAGGATGCTCTCTATAGTGCAGCTGTAGAAGGTTCTGAGGATGCTGGGGCTCATACCAAACTTCCTCAGCCTTCTCAGGAAGAAGAGGCGCTGTTGTGCTTTCTTCAGCACCGTGTCGGTATGAGTGGACCAGGTGAGATCCTCGCTGATGTTGGCGCCGAGGAACTTGAAACTGCTCACCCGTTCCACAGGTGTCTCGCCGATAGTGATGGGTCTGTGTTCTCTGCTCTGTCTGCTGAAGTCTACCACCAGCTCCTTGGTCTTGTCCGTGTTGAGTGAGAGGTGGTTCTCCTGACACCATTTAGTCAGGGTGCTCACCTCCTCTCTGTAGGCCGTCTCATCGTTGTCGGTGATCAGGCCTATGACGGTTGTGTCATCAGCGAACTTGACAACGACATTGGAGCTGTGCGTAGCTGTACAGTCGTGCGTGTACAGGGAGTACAGGAGTGGGCTGAGAACGCAGCCCTGAGGAGCACCAGTGTTGAGGATCAGCGGGGATGAGGTGTTGCTGCCCATTCTGACCACCTGACTTCTGCCTGTCAGAAAGTCCAGGATCCAGCTGCACAGAGGTCTGTTCAGTCCAAGATTCAGGAGCTTCTCAACAAGTGTGGAAGGCACTATGGTCTTGAATGCTGAGCTGGAGTCCACAAACAGCATCCTCACATAGGAGTTCTTGTTTTCCAGGTGGGAGAGAGCAGTGTGTAGGGTGAAGGCAATGGCGTCGTCTGTGGAGCGATTGCTGCGATATGCAAACTGTAGAGGGTCCAGTGAGGCGGGCAGCACAGAGCAGATGTAATCTCTGATCAGTCTCTCAAAACACTTACTGAAGATCGGTGTAAGAGCGACAGGCCTCCAGTCATTTAAGCATGTGGTTTTTGTCTTCTTTGGTATGGGCACAATGGTTGATGTCTTGAAGCATGAAGGGACCACAGACAGGCAGAGGGAGAGGTTGAAGATGTCTGTGAAGACACCGCCCAGCTGATATGCGCATGCTCGGAGCACACTGCCTGGGATGCCATCAGGACCCGCAGCTTTGCGGATATTTACCCGTCTGAAGGATCGGGTGACATCCGCGACAGAGATGGAGAGTGACGTCATCTCTTCTGCAGCAGCTGCGGGAACACTCTCTGTGTGGGCGGGGCTGTGAGCCTCGATTTATGGAGATCAGTCAGCTGATGAAGGTGCTATTGGTGCTGCCAGATTCTAACTGTGATGTGGAAAGGGCCTTCAGCATTGTGCTTCACATCAAGACAGAATTTAGGAGTCAGATGTCTCACCAAACACTTGTGAATCTGATTTCTTCATTGACACAGAGTCTTATGAGGTTTTGAGGTTTCTGGAAAGTTGCTCAAATCTGCGAAGCAAGCATCAACAGAGTACAACGAAAGCTTGCAACAAAAGTAAAAGGCATAGAAAATAGGCCCGGGGGTACATTTGGGGTGTATGTAAATAGTTACATACCTGGAAGGGGGTAGTTGGGGGTGTGCATGGGGGGGGGTATTGGGGGTTTGTGGGGGGAGTGCTTCGGGATACCTCCCTGAAATGACTTTTTGCAGGTTGGGATGTCTGTTTACGTATTTAAGGGAAACTTCACACGCGAAAATTTTACATTTCACATTACAAGCTATAAATTACTCATGATTTAATTTCATTTTACAAGCACGTCTGTGTCACAATGGCCTCGCCCTGTTCATATGAGGCGCTACCTGATAATTAGTTTATTAATTTTTCACTTACTACATTTATCAAAATGGACCGCTGGTTAAAAATGTCGACAAAGACTAGATGCCGAGAATGATTTGAGAGTAAAACTGTCATCCATTACCCCGAATTTTGATGAGCTGTGTGCAAACATTCAGGCCCATCCATGTCACTAAAAAAGGTAGTAATCAGTTGTATTTATAACAGATTTTTTTATGTTTTCTAATCTACAGTGAATATTTGTATTTAGTTATTGCAATTAAAAATGTGAAGTTTAACCAGAGTTAAGTGTTGGGGGGTGCTTGACAGGTGTCAAACACTAGAAAGGGGTGCATGCTGCAAAAAGTTTGGGAACCACTGTTCTAGGTATTATCAAATTTCCTGAGTTTTGAGAACCTAGCAAACGTATAGGATTATAATGTAACAGGAGCTTCTTCAAATATTGAGGTGCTGAACCATTCAAGGCTTTGTAAGTAATAAGCAAGATTCTAAAGTCTATACGATGTTTGATAGTGAGCCAGTACAATGTTGACAGGACCGGAGTAATGTGGTCATACTTCCTGGTTCTTGCAAGAACTCTTGCTGCAGCATTTTGGACTAAATGTTTACTAAGCGTGCAGAACAACCACCTAATAAAGCATTGCAATAATCTAACCTTGAGGTCATAAATGCATGGATTAACATTTCTGCATTTGATATTGAGAGCATAGGCCGTAATTTAGATATATTTTTGAGGTGAAAAAGGTGGTTGAATGCGTGGCTGAAGGGTTCTTGTGTAATGTCTTCTCTCCGGCATTTCTGCAAAAAATGACTTAAAGGCTGACTATATCATAAGTTAATTTATGTAACTCTGTAGGCAAGACCAATATGACTCCAATTTATAATAAAATAGCATTATTTATATATCATTGTGTCACGGATGTGTGGAGAGAGAACCCAGATGCAGGCAGCGGAGTGGATTTAAACTCATGGGATGCCCGCACTCTGACTGGCACTGAAGCCATAGGTTATGCCGACACTCTGACGAGGGTCTTCCACTTCCTCTTCGAGTTGCGGGTTGGTCGAAGGGTGGCAGGGAAGGGCTTGACCATCTCCGGGCCCGAGGAGTCCGACAGGATCTCCCTCCTCCTTGAAGGGTGGCAGTAGTCAGGACGCATTCCTCCGGGACTGTGGCCAGGGACACGGATGCCCAGGTGGGTCCCGCTGGCTGTGGATCATCCCGGTGGATAATGCGCCTGACTACTCAGCATCCTCAGCTCACCTGAGGACAGAGGCTCTGTGAGGCAGGCGTTAAAAATTACCGTCAGCTCTCTCTCCGAGAACTCGGTCCCCCATGCCACAGCCAGGAAGTCCTGGGCAAAGGCTCTGACACCACGGACCCCTGCCGCATACCGTAGAGGTAGTGTGCCTGGCTGCTCCATTGGGAGGAGGGAATTCTTTCCATCCATGACTAAAGGCCCTATGGCCCATGGTGGTTAAACAAGCTGAAGGTGCATGAAGGAGACCCAGTGAAGAGGAACGGAGAGTTCGAGAAGGGGTGTAGGGATGTAAGAGGTCTGAAAGGTAAGGTGGAGCAAGGTTATGAAGAGATTTGTATGTGAGGAGGAGAATTTTAAATTCAATCCGAAAGTTGATCGGAAGCCAATGAAGCTGTTAAAGTGATAGGGTGATGTGTTCAATAGGTAAAGTCCGGGTTATGATACGAGCTGCAGAACTCTGAATAAGCTGGAGTTTATGAAGAGGTTTGTGTGGTAGACCAGATAATAGAGAGTTACAATAATCAATGCTGGAGGTGACAAGCGAATGAACAAGAAAAGAGGAACTATGCGGAGTGAGAAATGGACGGAGGCGTGCAATATTACGGAAATGAAAAATGCAAGACCTGGTTATGTTATAAATGTGAGCATCAAATGATAAGGTACTGTCAAAGATGACCCCCAAGTTCCTAGCCTGGCGAGAGGGAGAAATGGAAGAACCATCAATGGATAAAGAAAAATAGAATGACTTGGGGAGAGTAGAATTAGTACCAATGAGGAGTACTTCAGTCTTACTGGCATTGAGTTTGAGGAAATTGGCAGAAAACCAAACATTTATTTAATGAAGGCAGTTGGTAAGGCAGGCGGGAGGGAGAGTGGAATCAGGATTTGTAGAAATGTAAAGCTGAGTGTCATCAGCGTATCAGTGAAATTTAATACCGAATTTTGAAAAGATGTTGCAGAGTGGGAGAAGGTAAATTAGGAACCATAGGGGCCTAGGACAGAGCCTTGGGGGACACCACAGCTAACAGGAGAAGGTTGGGAATAAAATTTCTTTAGCTGTACAAACTGTGTGCGGTTTGGAAGGTATGAAGTGAACCAGGCATAAGGAATACCAGTGACACCTATGCCAGATAGTCGATGCAAGAGAATACTGTGTGAAATTGAGTCAAAAGCTGCACTCAAGTCAAGTAGAACAAGAATAGATAACAACCCGCCATCAGCAGCCATTAACAGGTCTTTCGTTACTCTCACTAGTGCAGTTTCAGTGCTATGGTTAGGATGAAACCCTGACAGAAAACACTCATACAAGTAATTATAACTTAGAGGAGCATGAACCTGTGCTGCCACTGCTTTTTCAAGAAATTTTGAGATAAATGGAAGATTTTAGATAGGACAGTAATTATCTAAATTGTTTTGGTCTGCGCCAAGTTTCTTAAGTACAGGTGTTATGGCAGCTATTTTAAAAGATGATGGAACAATGCCTGAGCTGAGAGAAGTGTGAATAATACGAATTATAATAAAAGATATAGATAAAGAGGGAAAACAGGCTTTTACCAAATGAGTTGGTTTAGGGTCAAGCAGACATGTGGAAGAATTAGATTTATAAATTAACTGAGAAATTTTGTCTTCAGATGGCAAGTTCTAAGAAGAAAGAAAGAGGAGGGGCAAATTATTTGAGACACTGTGTGACGAACTAAAGTAAGGGGTAGCAGGGTTGCAACTATCCAGTGTAAGAGGGGTATGCAGCAAAAAAATTTGCCCCCCCCCCCTTTTTCGAGTTTCAATTAAAACTCGCTAACGTTACTGCTGCTCACTCAGCGCTCACGGCGCCCCGTCCACTCACGATATTACCCTTCTTTGTCTTAATTCTATGATAGCCTACTCCAGCCTGTTAGTACAATTTATATAACTTTTATTATTTAAAAAAATTAACCATTGCTTAGGCAAAACACCACATATTCGCATAGTGCAGTAAATGCATTTTTTTGATAGAAAGAGTGAAGGTGTCAGGCGGTTTTTGTGTTTCAGGCGCAGACAAAAACCATGGGTTTTTTAGGCCATTTTTAAAGGTGAAAACTGATTCTCCCGAAATGTATTGCAACAGGCAGATTGTTTTACAATCATGGAACTAATCCAATGAAGGAGTGAGATGTCTTACCTTTTTGGCTAGGCACGATCAGAGGAAGATGATAAGCTGAGAACAAGGATCAAGAGGGCACATACGTCTGTATCAGCGAGTGAAGTAAGGTGCTGCTGGTTTTGTAGGCTATGAGGAGAGATTTGAACTGTATGCATGCAGCTGTAGGGAGCCAGTGTAACTTGATGTAAAGAGGGAGCTCTATTTGGCTCCTTGAAAACTGCTCTTGCTGTTGCATTTTGTATCATCTACAGAGGTTTGGTAGTGCAGGCCCGCAGTCCACTGAGTAGTCCCGAGTAGTTCAGTTGTAGATGGTGGTCCTACATTCAGAGCATGATGTCACTTAGCCATGCTGAGACTAGTTCTTTATGTCTGATCTTCTGGTTGAAACGGTAAGTCCAGCTGTGTGTTGTCTTCATAACAATGATAGAAAAAGCCATGCTTCCGAAAGACAGGTTCCAATGATGTTATGTGGATAGAGTAGACCAACAGTCTAAACACAGTGTGTGTTCACTTACTGTGTGTGTGATGGGTTAAATGCAGAGCACCAATTCCAAGTATGGAACACCATACTTGGCCACACGTCACGACACTTTACTTCACTACAGTGTGTGCAACTACATTAACCAAATTTTGGGATTTCCAAATCTTCACCTCTCCAAGATAACCTGAAAGACCTGCCTAAGAGGTACGACTGGCAGAAGTGTTCGATGGTTGACAGAGTCAGAAGCAGCTGGAAGATCTAGCAGGATGAAAATGAATGACATAGAGGCTGCCCTTGCCAGTCTTAGGTCTTTGACAACTTAAGGCAGCACGATTTCAGTGCAGTGTTCACTTTTGAAGCTTGATTGGTTGCAGTCTATGAGGATTTTCTTAGTCAACCAACATACTATTAACAAGACCTCTAGGCTGTTGTAGTTCTGACATTAAAATATATAAATATTTCAGCGGCAGATTCATGTACAAACAGCAAAGCTCTATGCTTGTGTGGGATATAGTGTCAAAAAACCTGGTATAATATGAAAATACTTAGAAATATTTGTTTTGTTATTTTACTTTAGGACATTTCTACAAGGTAAATGTTCCTGTAATGGTCACGCGAGGAGGTCAGCATGTCTTGACCCGTTCTATTCAGGGCTCAAACCCGGTTCCTGTGGCTCATGGGATCATTGGTCAGCTGTCCAACACTTTTCAGCGAGCAGCAGGTGAAGGTCCCCTGCAACCGTTGGGTGATTTGCTTCCTTTAGCCTCAGAACAGAGCATGGAGAAAGCCCTGTCATCAACATCTGGGAGTCCTAGAGAGTTTACTCTAGACGGCATCGACTTCAGCCCACACCCCTTAGATACAAACACATCTTCACCTTTCACTCCTTTAGAAACGCCTTTCAAAGATTTAGAGAGTGTGGACCTCATTGCTCCTCCAGATGACAAGGTAAGCTGGGGGACATGAATAACATGAATATCATAGAGTTACATCTTAGGACATTCACATAATTAGTAATTAGTAATTAGATGGATCAAGAAGAAATCATTAACTTTCAAGTAGAAAAGTTTTAATTATAGAAAGTTTAAGACATCTGTTCATCAACAGAACACAAATGAATATAGATTTGATGTGAACAGAGAGCATAGACAACAAAACAACATACACTCAAAGCACAGAATCTTACTAAAGACATTATTTAAATAATTCATGTGACTCCAGGGGATCAACCTTTTTTAAATAGATATTTTTGACGATATTTGAGCTTTTTACCGTAATTGGACATTGTTTTTTCATGTATCATGTGGGCATTTAAAGAATTGCACACACTATTGCCATAGTTGTGCAACTGAGATGAGGGAAGACAGCAGCGTGCAGTGTGCACAGGTATAGTAAAGTATAATCTGCTTTGCAGTAATTATTCATCTTTTTTTCACATAACAGCTATTAATGCTCGGAACAAATGTGATGCATATGCTTGATGTAGTTTATGCAGCTTGGCATTAAAAAGTCATGCAAGAAAATCCGTCAAGTACTCTCACAACAAAGACGTAATTTTGCTTGAATTAAACAATACAGCCATGAATGAGCTGCCGTTGTAAGTAAACGTGCTGCATTTATTTAAATCTGTGTTGTTTCTTTGCTAATTTTAAGTTTTGGGAAGCTGCTTCATATTGCTGTTCACTCGTGGCACTGCACATAAGCTCAGTAAAAACCTTGCCTCCTGTCAAAAACGGTTAAACGTGTAAATTATAAAAAGTCTCAGTGACAGGACTAGGGCTGTCGCGGTTAGGAAATTTCCCTTGCGGTTTTTCCTTGTGGCTCAATATTGCGGTATGCGGTTTCACCGGTGTTTAAAAATAAATAAATAAAAAATCTTGATTTACTGCATACAAAGCTGACAGAGAGACACGTTTTAAACATTTGTTTATTTTTTTAATGCCAAACTGCAATAAGAACATGTTTAGAACATGCATTTAAAAAACGAAATCAAATATTTCTAAAGTAAACTACCACATGAAAACAAACAATAAGAATTTTTTTTTTCCCAATTTGAAAAACGAAAGAATTTCTAAAGTATCATATGAAAACAAAGTGTTAGCCTAAGTGAAAATAAAGAGAATAAATGAAATGTTAATCCTACTTCAGCTTTAATGAATGTGATTTAGACCTGGGTTCTCATATCCTTGTTTCGCGCAAGGACAACCAACATATTAACCTTATGTGGATTAAGGGAGGATCGCATGGGCGTAACAATATTCCAATATTAAAATACACTGAAAACCCTTTCCGATGGTACACATGTATTTGTGCGCGACTTTACACTGATTATTATTGGATTTTGCTCCGCGACCTGATGCTGGAGGAGGCAGCTGCGCTTCAATGGCTGGATGACAGTTAGCGAGATGACACTGCAAATTAGATGTATTGTCGCATGTCACAGGGACCTTTTTAACACAAATTTTACAAATAGGTTAATCTAAATTTGCGGGCTCACCCTTTTCATTGGGTTGAAAGCCGAAACATGACATTAGGTTTTGGGATGAGAGCACATGCCATCGTTTCAGTATTCAAAATAAACGAAACCCCAGGTATTAACAGTTTGCGGGAAAATGACACGTAACACTCTGGTATTATTATTCATTTATTTAACATTTAATGCAGGTGATGAATTGTAAAACAATAAGGCCACTGCCTCATGAAGAAGTAAAAGACAATTAACCCTGCGGTTGCCGCGGTTTCTGCGGTTCCTTTCCTTTCTCTGCGGTTGGCTTGTCAAAAGCGCGGTATTACAATATTACGGTTATCGCGACAGCCCTAGACAGGACTTCTGCTTGATGCACGCTCATTTAGGCTTTCCTTTTTTACTAAAGTGCTATATGCATTCAGATTCAGATTAAATGTTATTGTCATAACATTAACATGTCATGTAATGGGACCTCTCCGATCATAACAGGTCGAAGAGGTAACAAGGACAAAAAAGGAACAAAATGATAAACAAGGAAAGTTGGCTCAAAAAAAGAACCCCTCTCAGACTGTCCTACAGTAGGACAGTGTGAGACCCGGGAGACAAAAAGCCCCAGCAACAAGAACATAAACTGGACATAACATTGCAGTGGGGAAGAGGACAGGGAATATTGAGGCGCCCAATATAGGCAGCAGCCATCTCCTGCAGCAAAAAGCGCTGGTCACAGACCCGCCTGCTCACAGACCCACCTGCTCACACCAGCTGTTACCAGAGTTCCGAATAGGTAAATATCTTCAATATCCTCCAGGGAAAGAGTAGCCAGGCACACGATACATCACTTCTCCCACCCGTCCATCATGTATCCAGCTGCAAATGATCCTGCAGGACAGTTGGGTTTACCCGAACCCAGGCTTCTCGTCGAGAAGGGGTTATCAAATGCATTCAGAGACCAAATAATCAAATCCATAATTCCTTTTCTGTTTTCGAGAGGAGGGCAAAGAGTGTCTCAGAATAGAATAAGAGGGCAAAGCAAGCAGTTAGGAGAGATAAGGGAGGGAGAGGGAAAATATGCGACCGCCTTCGCAGAGAGCCAAACGAGAGTTTTGCATGTGCGCGGATGAAAGTTTTCACCCACTCATCACATTCGCTCAGGTAATATTATATTTGAAATAATACTATTACCAGTATACAACTTTCATATGTGTGCGTCTGTGTTTTTCCTAGCTCTCTAAATATGTGCACTGATCCTGTTCGCTCAGGTTAAACATTGTTAATGTTAGAAAGAGAATGATGGCCAGTGCAAGATGGTGTTTTCAATGCGAGGAGAGAGTAATTGTTCTAAATTAAAGGGTTTGTTCAGTTTAGTGGTTTTGAAATCATTTTACAATTTCCTTCCATCTCTGTCCGTCTCCATCATGACTTTGTGAAAGCACTCAAGGGTTCTTAAGTTTATTGACTGATTATTTGTATACATTAAACTACTTTGGGACTGACGCTGAAAAAGCGTTGGGACTGCTCTGCTGGTCAGGCTTTACCTAAAAGAATAATTTTCAACCCAAAAAATCCCATAGACTTAGATACATAAGAAATTAGACATAAATAAAGAATCCAATGGATGGTGCCAAATTATGAGTTTTAACTTTACAATAGCACCAAATGATGGGAGTAGTTGTCTTCGCACCTTTACTTCATCAGAATGCATTAGAAAATTACTTTATTTCCCACAAAGCAATGCTGTTCCCATCACTAAATTCATTTCTATTTTTAAGCAAAAACGTTTAAAAAAAAATAGCTAATCTGTGGTCAGCCGTGTCTTCAGCGGAGGTTAGCTTCAAGCTAACTTGACACTGCCATGACATCCTTGAATCAAATGGGATAATGTTGTCATTTCTAATAGACAATAATAACATATTAAAATTAAAGATCCCGTTCAACATGGATCCATATTTCAAACTTGATTTAGTGTATGATGTTGTTGTTAGAGTATAAATAACATTTGTAAAAGTATAAAGTTCAAAGTTCAATGGCAAGCAAGATATTTTTGGGGCAGTCGTGGCCTGGTGGTTCGAGTCTTAGACTTGTGATCCGAAGGTTGCTGGTTCGAGACTCCGAACCAGCGGGAATACCACGACTGAGGTGAGTCCCTTGAGCAAGGCACCGTCCCCCCCACTGCTCCCCGGGCGCCGCGGCATGGCTGCCCACTGCTCCGGGTGTGTGTTCACAGTGTGTGTGTGTTCACTTACTGGATGGGTTAAATGCAGAGCACAAATTCCAAGTATGGAACACCATACTTGGTAATACGTCACGTCACTTCACTTCACTACAGTGTGTGCCTTGACCTTCACAATATTTTTTTAAACAGCAATGAACTACAAAAAACTACACCCCACATATTGGACTACATCCCTCTAGTTCCTGCATTGGTGACATCAAACATGTGGTAAACATCACTCACAGAAATATACAAAAAAGGAGGCTTGGTCTTGTTGCGCTTCCACTGAGCAGATGAAGATTTGTGTTTGTTTGTCACCATGTCGTTGAAACGCTGTTATTTACATCCCAGGGTCCAATTACATTTGTTTGCCATTCCAATGGATGCTGTACTTAAGATCAATGATTTTAATCTATGTTTAACTCGGTTCACGAAAAATACAATCCACAAACCAAACTGTGTGCAGCTCACTTTACTGATGATAGCTTCCTCAATCACAATCAGTTTAATGCTGGATTTACTGAAGGATTATTGTTGAAAGATGTAGCAGATTTGCTACAAAATTGCTATTGTTTATGGACCACAACTGGTAAGTGTATTTTATTATTTAAGTGCGTTAGGTGCGTTTAACAGTTTCTGTAGCTTATTACACAAAGGGCAAGACGGTTTACCTTTGTTTGTTTGTATGTTTGGTAATTGAAATTTAATCTGACAAAGTGTAGTAATTCCACTGGACACCATCAATTGTTTGTGTTTATAATGATCAGTTCAAATTATTTGATGATAATATCTTTTGTTTACTGTTTAAACACATGCTGTTTTACACCAGGATAAAGTTTAGCTGCAGCCACGTAAATCACATGAATGTCAAATACATTTTATATCTTTAAACGTATGCAATAGTCGTGCTTGCACAGGTTCTACTCGAACCTCTTCATCTATGTTCTTCGGGTCTGATTTTCATGATAGGGGAAAAAGCACTTGACAGAGAAGGGAATTATGTGAAAAATATGGGTTATTTTTCCAAGAGAAACATTAACCCTCTGGTGTTTTGAGTCATGTTTTTTTAAACGCTTTTTGTTGTTTTGGTCTCCGTTAAGTTTGATCGCAAACATGTAAATAAAACAACATGAATCTCAGTGAATACTTGTCTCACAGAAATAGGAATCCTATGCATGGAAAGCTTGAAACAAATAATCTATGTTTATATAATCCTTATAAAAGTAAGGATAAATGATTTCTCCTGTATCAGCTCATTATAGTTAATGTGACCCCGCCTCTTGGAGATCATGCTCTGTTCATAGTGAAATGATATGATGTCAGTCACAGCATCATGTTCACACCCCCAAAACACTGACACACAAACATCAAACCTTATTATAGAATTATTTAACTTTATCCTTGCGTTTTTAAAGATGGAAAACTACACGGGTTAATACAATTTAGCTGTATCTGGACAGAGATGAAGATTTAATCTTCACATTACAAAAACAACACAATTCAGAGGACAAAACATTACAGAACATCCCGACCTGATGAGTAAGTCTTTATTTTTATCTTTATGTTAATGGCCTTTGTTTTTTAGTATATTGTTGTCAATTCTATTGTGTTGTTTGTGTGATCATGTTGTGGAGTGTTTTTATTCATACAGGTTTACTGTAACACTCTTTATTAATCAAAGAGAAAGTTACATTTAGTCTGACTCGTTCACATGATAAGTGACACAATATAATACAACCATATTGTGTATTATAGTACAGATGATTATAAGTGTTGCTAGATGTAATCCTGATGTTTATTGTGTATAATGTTGATGTTTGCTGGACTTTGAGTGAGTTTTAGGTGATAGCATTGAGCGCAAATACTAGCATGCTAGCTAAACTTATAATGATGAACTGTATCTACATTTACATTTACATTTAGTCATTTAGCAGACGCTTTTATCCAAAGCGACTTACAATAGTCGAGGAGACAATGAAGCGGGTAAATAGCCAATACAACAATAGGTGAACAAGTGCTACAACAATGCTACCGAGTTACACAGAGAGCGAAGTTACAAAAAGTATATATATAAAAAAAAAATTATTTTTTTTTTTTTTTTTGATAGAGTGAGTAGGTTAGAAAAGTAGTGAGTTAGTGAGTTAGATGTATCTATTTATCTTTATCATTTATGTGCTGTAATTAGGTATGATGACAAAATTTTCAAACACCCCTAAGCTGAAAATGGATTCCATGACTAGACAGTGCTGAAAATTCCCTTAGTTATATTTATAATAACGGAATATATTAAACTAAAATACATTGATTACAATTAGAGTCATGTGACCGAAAATACTTATTTACACAGTTTAGCTTGTTACTTCCTTGTTTTATCAGATATTTGCATGGAATTTGAATAGAATATATAATTTTGATAGTTCTTTAAAGGGAAATCATGAACATTTAGTTTTAGTTGGAATGGGCATCAGACCCATGGTACCTCACTGAAAACAATTGTATTAATAGGCGTCGATCCATATTCATAAACATTTATCTTCAGAAAACAAGAGAATACATTCACAAAAGTACAATTCATAAGATCAAAATAATACAAAATATATCCTTCTTATACATGTTGCAATTTTACAAAATTTTAAAATACAGTCTATGATTAGTTTTATTTATTTTGTATAGAATGACAACTGTAATGCATCTGATCTGTTCCTTAATCTACCCGTCACAAGTGTGACTACCAAATTTCCGCGATTTAGAAAAATATCTAATCCACTATGGAATTCATAGTGTCAGAACCAAGATAAAAGCTATGTTTATACGTCCACCATCCTTTCAGTAGTGTCCAAAGCTTAGTTCAAGCATGCTGACCAGTTGAAAATCATGCAAATCTTCAGAGAGTCGCAATGACCTGAAGACACCTCTGGACTGAAATCCTGAAGAGTCAAATGCTGCAGGGGTTGAATATTTGTATTTTAAAGGAGCATCCCAGTTTCAGTAAACATCACCCTACAGTAATATATTTCTCTTTCTCGAAGACTTTTGAGTTCTGGATTAGAGGTTTTGCTTCAAAGTGATTTAAAAATCATCACGATCATTCTGTCTCAGAAAACAATATATTATTTAGAGTTTCGAAAACACTTTTTGGCTGTATGAGAGGGGGTATGAACAATATCAAATAATTATGTGATTGACACCTGAGAAGACAAAGTGCCAAATAATGAGCCACATAATGAGCCTGTGTGTAAGGAAGTGTTTAAATGAGAGAAAAGTGGGGACATAGTAAATGTATATATTGTTTGTTTGTAGTTTATAAATATGATATACGTATAAAACATTTTGAAGATGCTCATGGGAGTGTTTGCATCACATAGCATTAGCTGTGGTGCAGATTCCTGTGTGAGTCTGTGGAAAACTTCACTCTCTGCTTGCCATGACAGTATGGGATTATTTTTGCTTTAGACGTCTTTGCAGTCCTCAAACCTGAAATACAAAATTAGAATAGCCCAAGTGAGATCATACAGGCTAAATTTTGGGCCCTTTGATAATAAATAAAGAGTTTGACTAAACCTGTCTGAATAAGAACACTACACAACATAATGATACAAACAACACAACAGAATTCACAACAATTTACTAAAACATAAAGGCAATAGAGATAAAGGTGAAAATAAAGACTTCCTCGTCAGGTTTGATATGTTCCTCTGGGTCCAGATGTTTGTCATCTGATTTGTGTTTTGTTTTTTTTAAAGTTAAGATAAAATCTTGATCTCTGTCCAGATCCAGCTAAGGTTTATTCAATCGCGTATTCTTCCATCATTAAAAACTGGTTGATAAGGTTAAATAAATTCTATAATAAAGTTTGTTGTTTGTGTTAGTGTATTTTGGGGATGTGAACATGAACATTTGTCTCACCTGAGATCATTTAAATATGAACAGCGCACACTCGGAGAGAGGCGGGATCACATTAACTATAATGAGCTGATACAAGAGAAACTATTTATCTTTACTTTTATACCGATTACATAAAAACACATTATCATTTTTCAATGCAAATTGGCTGGTTTAAAATACACATTCCAAGCTTTCCGTGCATATGATTCATATTTATGTGAGACAAGTATTCACAGAGATTCATATTGTTTTATTTACATGTTTCTGATAAAACTTGACAGAGACCAAAACAACAAAAAGTACACTCTGTCTGTTTTCATCATTTAAAAAGAACACAATATTTGAATATTATTATGTGAAAGAGGACATCAACAAATTGAAAATGAATGCACAGACACTATTTAAACTGAACAGAGATGACAAACCCCTGATTATAAATAATGTACATTTACATTTAGGCATTTAGAGGACGCTTTTATCCAAAGTGACTTACAATAGTCGAGGAGACAATGAAGCGGTAGTAATGTACTGCTTTTAACTATCATTAAGCATTATGACACACTGTTTTACTAATTAATGTTGTTCAGCTGCTTTGATGCAATATATTTTGTCTAAAGCACTATATAAATTAAGGTGACATTGACATTGACAGTGTGTATATGTAAAGGTAGACCCTTTACAGATTCTAATGATATATTGATTGTTTCTGTAAGATGAAAAATTATGGAGATATTTACTGTCTTTTCCGCGTTATAAAAACAATATGACTCAAAATGCTCCGCCGCGTTTGTCGACCCCTGAGTGTTAACACATGTTATATTGCACACTGTAAACACAATCAAAGCTTAAAAACACGCAGAGAATGGGACCTTTAAATTAAGCATGGAAAAGATAGGGAATTGCTTGGTAATAAAAATTACAAGAATTTTAAGATAATTATATATACATCATACACCATAGAGCTCATCATCTTCTTTAAAATCCACCACAGTCCATGATGTATCTTTAGAGTTTAACCATTGTATATTATTAGTTTAGATTGTTATATACAAGTGAATAGCAAGGACATTCATTGAGAACTGACTATGCCCGTCAAATCTACACTCCTTGGGGCCCAGCTTTGACCAGTTTGTTAAGTCATAGTTAAAACATGGTCTGGGCTTTGGGCCTTTTTACAGTGACATGGTTAGAGTAAATGTCATGATAATACAACTTTTTTAACTTAAACAGTATGAAAAGTGTACTCTCTTTAAAGTGCCTAGTCTTCAACTAGACATAAATATCTTTAAATCTCTAAAGAATGCATTATTAGTTTAATTATCTACCTTGGGGCCTCGCGTCTTTCCTCATGACTAAAAAAACACTAATTTAGTTCCTTCCAATCCTGACGTTTTCTGTAGTACTATACATTTGTTTTTTTATCAAAGAAATCAACTTTCAGTATCATGAAATTTGGCATTTGTTACTTCACAGAATGTTACACACACGCACGCACGCACGCACGCACACACACACACTCACACACACCAAACAAAACAAAGGAAATGCAAAATGAGGTTGAGAATCTGAGAGGAACTTTAACATAGAAGAGTAATGTTATTTTTTCATGGAGGTGGTACGCACATCTGCAAATGAATTCAAAGTCACACGAGAACAGATGATTTCCAACCACTTGTGTATACTTGGGCCGATCGTTCTTGAACATTATTGATGTCCGATTCACCTAAATTTTTATCAGTTTGACGTGTGTGAACACAGGGCTACATGTACACTTGTGTTACCAAAACAGTAGCCTAAGAAGATACGTTTGTACTCTGTCTGAGAAGCATTAAGCAGTCATATTTGCAGCTTGAGTTGTTTAATACACAATAACATTTACATTTAAATTTAGTAATTTAACAGACGCTTTTATCCAAAGCGACTTATAAATATTGATTAAAAAAGAGCATTTAGAACAAGATGTAACAAAGCAATTGTAAGTGAAATAATGCCAGTCTTAGTAAGAAAAACACAACATGAGTACAAAGTGCCAAGTCGGTTTATAAAGATGGAAGCAGAGTCTATCAAATGTGTTGTAGCAGGCAGATCATTCCAGCATCATGAGGCTGATCCCGAGAAGGTGTGTAAAAGTGATTTCTTACCTATTTGGGTCGCCACCACCAGACGTCAATCATTAGTTGAGAGCAGGAATCTGGCGGCACATAAGTCTGTATCAGCTAATGCTTAGCTTGTGTTGGTCTTGTAGGCAATGAGGAGTACTTTGAACTCTATGCTAGTGGCTATAGGGAACCAGTGTAACTAAGTGAAGAGAGGTGTGATGTGGGCTGTTTAAGGTTGCTTGAAGACCACTCTTGCCGCCACAATCTGTAGCATCTGCAGGGGTTTGCTAGTGAAGGCCGTCAGTCCATTGAGTAGAGCATTGCAAGTTGTTCATGTCAGGAATGGGATGAAGGTGAAGGAATGGAGATCCCAAATGCAGGCAAGGTTTGAGGGAAAATAACAAAACCTTTAATAACAATAACAGAAAACAAAAACCCACGAAGGGGAAAACAGTACACTAAGACACTATAAAAACGGCAAACAAAGACTTCCCACGAGGGGTCACAAAACAAAGTATTATTCTAATACACTAAGACAAGGCAAGACAGGGAACAGGCAAGGCAAATCCGTTCAAAACACTGACAAGACAAGTACACAATCTAGTAACACGAGTAAAACATTTAATGCCACGACACAGGACAGAAAATACAAGGGCTTCAAATAGGGGAATATAACAAGGGCCGGATGATCTGTGACCAGCAGCTCCAACCTGGGGCTCCATTCCGCTGGCCACGGTCCCGGAGGATGGCATCCTGGCCACGGCCACATTGGGGGGCTTAGCTCCTCCCAGCACCACCACCGCCAGCTCCCCACTCCCCATTTTCAGTCCTGCCAGTCCCCCTGTCACTGTCCGAGGGAGACGATCCAGAAGGAAGTCCTGGGACTCCCTATCTGATTCCTCGGGCCCTGAGATGGTCCCACCCCCTCCTACTTCTACTCTCACCCGCCGCTCGAAAAGGAAGAAGTGGAGGGTCCAGGTCGCAGCGCCAGTCCCAAGTCGTGTCCCTGGATCCAAGTCGTGTCCCTGGATCCAAGTCGTGTCCTTGGATCCAAGTCGTGTCCTTGGATCCAAGTCGTGTCCCGGATCCAAGTCGTGTCCCGCATCCGAGTCGTGTCCCGCATCCGAGTCGTGTCCCGCATCCGAGTCGTGTCCCGCATCCGAGTCGTGTCCCGCATCCGAGTCGTGTCCCGCATCCGAGTCGTGTCCCGCATCCGAGTCGTGTCCGGGATCCAAGTCGTGTCCGGGATCCAAGTCGTGTCCGGGATCCAAGTCGTGTCCCGGTTTCAAGTCGTGTCCCGGTTTCAAGTCGTGTCCCGGTTTCAAGTCGTGTCCCGGTTTCAAGTCGTGTCCCGGTTTCAAGTCGTGTCCCGGTTTCAAGTCGTGTCCAGCCAGCATTCCCCGTGGCATCAGTGCCGGCCCAGCCGGCATTCCCCGCGGCATCACCGACGGTCCAGGTGGCTTTCCCTGCGGCATCTTTGCTGGTCCAGCCTGCATTCCCCGTGGCTTCGGCGCCGGTCCAGCCGGCATTTCCCGTGGCTTCAGGGCCGGTCCAGCCGGAATTTCCCACGGCTTCAGTGCCGGTCCAGCCGGCATTTCCCGCGGCTTCAGCGCCGGTCCAGCCGGCATTTCCCGCGGCATCAGCGTCCTAGGGTGCATCAGTGTGGGCAAGAACTCGGGTGCCCAAACCCACTAGCCCTAAGCCCGCACGAATTCAAGCCCCAAGGACACCTCCTGTCACGCCTCTATTTAGCCCCCCACAGCCTGACCCCCCCCCCCCCTTGTTATCCTGTTTTCCCCATGTTGGGTTTTTGTTTTTGTTTTATTAAAGTCCTGTTCATACTCCCTGATTCTGCTTCACGTGCCTGCATTTGGGTTCTGGCTCACTACAATCGTGACAGTCTGATCTCTGGATGTTATATACTATATGGGGAGGTATATAGCTTTTGACATCTTTACACCCACACACAAATGACCCCCGCACTTGTGTGTTGTAACGTGAGGAATACAGCATGTCCTCATAAAAAATAATGCATTATTAAGTATCAATTATGAAATTACATAACAAAATGTTTTAGGATGGTTCGAATGATTTTCTGTCTGATTATACAGGGTAGAATTTTTTTATTTTGTTAATTTTTGCGGAATTGTGGAAAACTGGAGGGGCTGGTACGGGTTTAGAGGCAGAGAGGTCAAACAACCAAAAGTCCAAATATTCAATACAAAATTACAGGCAAAGGGTTATCCAAGAATATACCAAGAGAATGCTCAGAATTTCCAGGGCAAGAACAAGAGTTTGCAAAGAAGCATGACAAACAGAACTCTTAAATAGCCTGGAAAACAAGTTGCGTGTGTGAGTGTAAACATTGATTAAAGTATATGGGAAATGGAGTTTATTAGAGCGTCTGCTTCTTTAAAATGAGTAAGAACCTTCACGATCTACCAAAATCGTTCTTCAAGGGCATTGCTTTCTCTTTGAGATTGTGGAATTGTGTTGTGGAATCGAAGACTGTCGCTTCCTTAGGTGGTCCATCCCAGGAAAGCGAGAAGATTTTCTGCGTTAACAAATCAGGAGCTTGCTTTAGCTAAAACAAACATGGATGAGAAAGTCATCAGGTCTTTATGTGGAAACACAGAGCTTTATAAAGACACAATATACTTTTATTATACTTTAACAAAGACAGGAATAAAAGTGATATTTACTGGAAGAAATTTAGTGAAGAACAAAAATTCTCTTTACTCAATTTGAGCCCTATACACATACTGAGACTATAAATAAAGCAGTCACATGAAGTTAAATCGCTTTACTTTACAATAAAATGACTTTTCCTCTGACAAGTTGTTGAGTTCCCCTGACAGAAGCCCCTCCCCCCTGCGCGAATGACGCGTTGGGAGCGAATGAGGTCAATTGTACACGCAAATGAACTTATGTTCAAACTGCACCTTTTGCAATGACTTACCTTTGGTCATTATTTGGGTAGCACACATATTCTGAATGCCTTGGACAGCCATGCTGCGGGGTCCGGGGAGCATTTTGGGGGAACTCACCTCAAGGGACTCACCTCAGTGTCCCCGCTGGTATCAAAACCAGTGACCTTGGGATCATTAGTCCAACACTCGAACCACCAGGCCACGACTGCCTCTGACAACAATAGCCTCACTCTACATGGCAATGACAAATTAATAACTCAAACTGATACCACTAATAGCTCTGCGATCACGAGTCCTACGGATGTATGAATGTATGGCTCAGAAATGCATTAAGAATATAAAGCCAAATTAACACGAACTCAGTAAAACTATAACAGCCATCAAAACAAATAGCTTACGCTCTCGTTAGCAACAGATTCTACTCATGCAGGGGGTAATTTAGTAAACAACGTTGAAAACACAGATTCTCCTGTTAGTGTACTCAAGTTGGTCTACATGCAGCTTCTTGATTTTTGTTTTAAACCTTTTTTTGGGAGTTTTTCATAGTCCCAAATTCTTACTGATTGGTCCCTCACAGTGTCTAAAAAAGATGGGACATCAACATTACTATACAAAAATTTCTGAAAATGTTGTGATTAGTTACATCAGATTCATTAACGCAGAACATAACGCGCACTGACATTTTTTATAATCTGATAAGATTAAATGGCAATTTTGAATTCAATTGAGTTAAATCAATAATCAGAGACAAATATTTAGTTTAAATAATTAGTGTTACTTTAAATTAAACATGGGAAAATATGTCTACCCATCATTCAATTAAAGACTCATAAGCACGTTCTCTTGGTCAAAGTATTGAACAGAAAACTTAATATTTATAACAATCTTCTCATCTAGACAGCTGTAGCAATATCTACTTCAATATTATTTCAAAAAGGTTTGGGTACGACAGTAATACAAATAACAAGTAGGACAACTAGCTTATATGTTGTTAATTAATGATTAAACTAATGTAAATGTATGATTACCTTCAGTTAAAAGCAAATACTGTGTAAATTAGAGTAATTTATAAATATTCAATTTAGCAAGGGAATAAGCCCCATGCCAAACTAGTTTCAAATTAATTTTACCCTAACTGGGCAGCCCAATAGAGCACTCAAACACATTTTATTAGGTCACTGTAAAGGGTGTGTTGGGTTTGTTTAAGGGTTTTTGTTCATGTTAATTTTTTGTGTCATTTATTTTGAAGTCTTTTCAGGATGTTGTGTCTTCCTTTTTTTTCCCTCTTGTAATCCTTCCATTGGTCCCTTAGTTCTATGTGACAAGTTCTTATTAGTTGTCTTTTGTTTCTAGGGTCTTCTTCCTTGTTTTTCATTGGTTGGATTGCGTCATGTGAACTGATTGTCTATAAAATTAGCCCATGTGTTCCTTGGTCCTGGGTCCCGTATTGAATTTTCTAATCCTGCTGTTGGTGAGTGACTAGTCAAGTCTTTTCATGTTAAGTCAAGTCAACTCTTGTTTTTGTTTTGTTTACTTTTTGGATTTCACCATAGGAATTTAATAAAACTGCACTTGGGTTATCAGAACATCTCAGCTTAGTTGATTTATTGTCACATTAACAGAGAGTTCAATTTTATCATATTGTTTCTGCTATTTAACATGATATATCAGGTCTAAAACATGAAATCACATTAAATTGACTTACATCAAGACTTGACATCACTTTCAGCAAGTGTCCGAAAAGAGCACAGCATCAAGAGTCTTCCTTTTTTGTGAACATCTCATTTATTCTACCAGCACTGCTACCCAGTGGTAATATGCCTTACATATTTTATTTAGTGAGGGCTTTGGCGAGTTTTAATACTCTGTGGTCTGAGGGTGTTTTGGAGCCCTGGAGAAGTGTTGTAATGTCTTAACATTTGTGCCTTTTTCGGTTGATAATAAAGATACAATTATCTAAAGTCTGATATCACTGCATGAAGTACAAACTGGGCTACAATAATATAATATATAATTGTCATCGGTTTTGGTAATGTGAAGGTAACAATTTATCACTGTCCAGAACCAGATAAAGTTTATTTAAATGGCAGTCTTACATCAATAAAAACGCTTGGATGAAGCTGAATACAGTCTATAATAAATTTGATGTTTTAGTCAGTATTTTAGGGGTGTTAACACTATTTACATATCAACCAAACACATTGTTTAACCAGCTATATATCTCCGCAACTGAATGTCCTGGACATATGGGTGTTGGTTAATTTTACTTAGGAAACCAATTCCTTTCCCATAAACATCATGACGCAATCAAGCTATACCCAAAGGAAACAATTATAGCAATCTACCAAGTGATCCCATTGACCATCAGTGTTGATTACTAAAAAGGCAGTTTGATTTTAAAGAAATGTGATATTATATATGTTATTTTGTGTTCTTTAATTGTTCAATTTATTTTTTTAAACAATGTATATATACAGAGGTACTGTGAACCAAGAAGTACAGATGGATATATTCAAAAATAAATTATGCTTAACTGAACAATAGTGCAATCAATATAGAATAGTGCAAATAAATTATATACGGAAGGTGTTCATGTAACAGTGAAATAGGGAGCAATTTTAGTAACTGAGTGCAAAAATGCATTTTAAACATTGTTAAAAGACAGGCTGTGCAAATGTAGAAAGCACAGAACTGAACAATAGTACAAATAAAAAATCTAAACAAGTCTACCGCACAGAGTTTAAGGAGGAGACAGCTCATGGGAAAAAGCTATTCTTTAATCTGCTGGTCCTGGTCCAAAAGTACCTGAAACACACTAGCCAGAGAGCAGGGCAGAAAACATTCTGTAAGCAGGATGCGAGGAATGCTGGAGGATGCTCTGAGTTTGTAGCAGAGAGCGTTTACTCTGAACGTCCTCAATGGGTAATGCCTGTGATGCTTTGGGCGGTTTTCTGTACCTGCTGCAGTGCCTTGCGCTCTGCAACCAAGCAGCTCCCTTACCATACTGTGACACAGTTCAAAATATTAATAATATTGAAAAATTATTAATTTAAATATCCCAAGCCCTGCCCATAGAACCCAAACAAATTAGCTTGGCAACCGTTTAGCAAGACCTATATCTCAGAATCAGAACGTCATAGAGACATCAGGGTTGGTTCTTTTTACATGTGACTTGGACTATTATTAAATATACCAAGTCACAAGTAAAATGAACCGAGGTCTGGCTTAATGGTTTCTAAGCTAATGTGTTTGGCTGCTATGGGCATGGCATGGGATTCTTAAATTAATTATATTTCAAGTCACAAGTTAAAAGAATCAACCCCCCATTTCTCTATAACATTCTGATGCAGAGATATAGATCTTGTCAAACGGTTTATAAGCTAATGTGTTTGGTTGCTCTGGGTATGGAATTGGATATTTAAGGTAATAATATATCAAGTCAAAAGTAAAATGAACCGACCCCCATGTCTCTATGACATTCTGATACATAGATATAGTTCTCGCTAAAGTAGTTTTGTTGCTATTAGCTGGCTTTAATGCCTAAGTAAAATGACCCCCTCCTCTTGTCTCAATGGTGCGGTGAGGCATAGATATCAATTTAGTCCTTTTATAATTAAGCTCTATGGACTGGGTTGCAAGTTTCCTGTGAATGATTGCAATGGGCGTGGATTAATTGCTTCAAGAATATTATGGAAGTGATAGTTTCCATTAATAAAAAAGCCCATCCCCTTGTCTCTGTGACACTTTAGTGTGAATATAGTGTTTCACATATGGGACGTTTTTTATAATGCAAGTATCTAGGCCCATAGTAAAGCAATTGGGATATCAATTTAGATATTAATTTAGTCATTTTGTAATGGAAGTCTATGGGATTGGTTGCTAGTTTGCTGTAAATGGTTTTTATTGGTATGGCTTTGTTGCTTTAAGAGGACTATGGTATAGTGATTGGTTCCTTAAATAAAATTAGCCCACTCCTTGTCTCTATGACCCTGTATTGTGAAGATAGTGTTTCGCACATTGGACGTTTTTTTAAAATAGAAGTCTATAGGATTTTGGTTTGCCCTTCACCCCAGCGGTATATCTTACACCCTATTGTGAAGTGTGTTTTTACAGAGCCTGCCAGTCTTGTCGTATGTGGTGACTCGCATGATTCTACAAAATCCTTGCTCTGAGCTGCGATCTGTCAATGTTTCTCATTGTGAGTCTATGGGAAAATTCAGGTGGCTCTCACGCTCCAGGGGTATAACCTACACCCTGTTGTGAGGTATGTTTTAACAGAGTCTGCCTACCACTTCAGATGTGGTAAACTACATGTAACGACATGCCAAATTTGGCCGTAGTGTAAAGTGCATAGGATTTTGGGGTAATTTTTTGCCTCCCTATTGTAATTGTAAGGATTTTATTATGATTATTATAATTAGGGGTTCGAGCCCGTAGGGCTGAAACCCTATTGTAATTGTAAGAATTTCTATTATTATTATTATTATTCCCTAAAACTGATCATGCAGCCCAAACCGCAAGGCCTACAGACTTGTCGTTCGGTCACATTGTTGTGGTCTTGCTCGCTACTCAGAAACCCAGAGCCATCCAGATAGTCCTTAGTAGGCGCTATAGCGAAGTCTAACGGGTTGAGACTAATAGCTCCTAAACCGTTTGTCGCACACTTGAGTGCTTGGCATCCTTGGAAATATTGTCTCGAAAAGAAAAAAATTAATAACTTCGATTTCATTCCTGGTATGTACATTTTTCGGCTAATTTTCATAATGTCCAAAACCTACTTTTGCAAACTAGTCCTAGTTTTTTCCGGACCAGCAGGCCAATAAGTTCTAGTGGTGGAGAGGTTGAGTGGAGTGAATTTGACATGGTTGACTGAGCTCGATTCGAACGATACTCGATTGACAGTCGTTGGAAGGTCTAGTGGGTGGGATGAAATATGAACACAATTGGCCACTAGGAGGCAGAATTACGTTTTATGGTTCCTGTATCACATTACATGTGAATCACACATGGATGAATGATATCCTTTGATACATTTGCTTATTTTAAACAACTTTGCCTGTTGACTCATTCCTTTCAATTAAACGGTTAATGAGTTATTCACGATAAAAGAAAATTATACTTAAACGAACTAGTCCTAGGCTGTTTGTCCGATTGGAACGCAACCAGTTCTGACATGTTCTGTGGAGGGTGAATATCATTGAAATATCGTAAGAAATTTTCATTTGCAATCAACAGGGGTCTGAAAGTATTTGAAAGGGTGGAGCCTAAGCACTTAATTTTCAGTTACTCAAGAACGATTTGACATATCTCAAAGGGCTTTGAGTATGATTTGTATAACGCTGTTCCCAGTTCATATATAAAAATCGTGGCAATTGACCCATAGGTGGCGCTTTAATAGGATAACAAATGCTCAATGCCAGTGATTATGTGGTCTCTATGCACTGAAGGCCATAACTTTGTCTATGGTTAAAGTATTTTCATGGGGATTGTTTTTCTGAGCTCCTGAATCTTTGCTGAGTAATACGATACCAAATATGCCTGGTTTCAACTCAGGGTTGCCCCAGAACTCTGATTTAGTGCTAAAAGAAACAATCGCAAATTACAAGGAAAGCATGCAATTTTTGGTTAGTTTTTTACGCAACATGCATATAACGAATCATAAACGTAACAAGATATCTCCCCCATGTTTAATTTATTGTTTTATGGGCCCAGTCTGTATGCACTTATAATATGTGGTAAAGCTGCAATACCTAAATGTTTAATACTGAAACAAAGTATTAAAGGCTCCGTATGCTTCATTGTGGCTGTATTTCTCTACTTCAAATCTTCAAAGAGACATGAGAGCCCGTTATTACATCACATTTACAAATCTACATATATAACACATGTCTGGATGATGGAAAGATGTTTTCTAGCTTTGTTTTGTAGCAAAATACATGTTCTTTATTTACACTATACTAAAAGAGCTCTGATGCCAGAACGATTCCATATATCGTCACTGGGCTTGACATCTTACCTAGGACGTCAATCCTGCGTGAACACAACATGGTATTCCCCTAGCAGGGGGCGCTATAACAACAAAACATATGAAAAGGGCTATAACTTTGCAACCATAGTTCTGATTGATGTGCAACTCGTTACGACTTGTCTTTGTGTCATTCTCTACAACTTCTGTAAAAGATAATAATTTAGCCTTCGTTAACAATTATTGAGGACGGCTTTTAATCGTAGCAGATGACCTAATGTTTGAGCCTTGGGCTATCCGACCGCATCGTAGATCCCTATAGGCCAAAATTGCTCGAACCCCTGTTAATGCTGGTTGCAGTTTTATTTATATATATTATTACAACATAGCAAAACGAAAACCTTTTCCAATGTAAAATTCTCTACTATAACACATGGTAGTATACTACCTGTGTGTTTAACATAACTCTGCTCCAACCATATTAGCATCTGGCATCATATTTTCACTAAACATTTTTAGTAAAAAGATCAAAACATCTAAAACATTCATATAAATTCTTATTTGGCAAGAAATGTAATGTAATCTTTATGTCAGGTCCTGATTACAATGTTTTACATAAACATTTATTCTGCTTGTACATTATCTGAATGTTTCAAGTCCCCTATATTTTGTAGAAAGATTCAATACAAATTTGATACAAATGTTAATTTAAATTTTACTAAAATGACTTGACCAAATGTTATTATAAGATTTTTTTGGAAGCTTAAAATAGATCATCAGACAGATCTGAACTTCAATGAGCTGATGGATGTGACACAGCTAGATGGAATCGCTGACAGCAGCTCAGACACTGAAGATGATGAAGATGGTGAGGATGATGATTTGGGACTTGTTGAAGAGAATGAGCTCCTGGGATTAATCAAAGCCAATGAGGAAGAAGAGGAGGTGGAAGAGGTAATATGACTTCATGAAAATAGGTTAGAGGAGGGGTACCATTTTGTTCCGACTTTATTAATGTTTCAGCACAGAAACTTTACAGATTTAAATCTTACAGTTCACCCCAAAGAGAGATGATCCAGAAAAAAATAATTACCCAAAAAAATATTTTTAGGCTGTGTGACATAGCCGACCCGGGCTCTACCCATACTTTTGAAAGAACAGTACTTAAGTGACTAGGATCCAGAAAACATGCACACTTGCATACAAACTAGCAAAAATGTAATTATTTCCTGTTCCTCAAGTTATGGTTCGACAGGACATTGTCGTCTCACTTTGAGTGGGTGACCAATAACAGATTTTTCTATCTACCATAATGAGAGTATTGAGCATGTTGTGGTCACACAACATACATCAACAAAGATGAAATTAAAAGAGAATCCTTTTGACATCAAATATGATAGAATGAGGAATGCACTAAGCCATGATTTATACACCTGTATAAATGTAAGCAAGTTTGTAACTCAACTAACATATCTGCATAGATGAAAAGAGGTTAGTGTTATAAAAGGGAAAAGTACAAAACACGTCAATAAATAAACATAAGAAGTACAAATAAACATGTTTTCTCTTTATTAAACTCTGACCCTCACTGATAAACCACTTGCCACATTGCACACATTTACATTTACATTTTACATTTTGTAATTTGGCGGATGCTTTTATCCAAAGCAAATACAACAGGCGGTAACAGAGCAAACTTAAGCTAATGATGCCAGTCCTAGCAAGAATAATACAACATGCGTACCAAGTACTAAGGGAGAAAGGAATTTATTTTTTATTTTATATTATTTTTTTTATAGAAGAGTGAGGATGTTAATGTAGGTTTATTTGTTGGTTAGGTGCAAACGGAAAGATGGGTTTTAGGCGGTTTTTGAAGGTGGAGACAGAGTCTGACAGACGCGTTGTGATTGGCAGATCGTTCCACCATTGTGGAACTGATCCCAAGAAGGTGCCTGAGAGAGATTTCTCACCTTTTTGGGTCGGTACCACCAGACGTCGATCATTCGCTGAGCGAAGGGATCTGTAAGGCACATATGTCTGTATCAGCGAATGAAGGTAGTAACGTCCTATACCTGTGGTGGTTTTGTAGGCTATTAGGAGAGCTTTGAACTCGATGCGAGCGGCTATCGGGAGCCAGTGTAGCCTAATGAAGAGGGGAGTTACGTGTGCTCTTTTAGGTTCCTTCAAGATCACTCGTCGCCGCATTCTGAATCATCTGCAGAGGTTTGGTGGTGTAAGTCGGCAGTCCCGCGAGTAGAGCGTTGCAGTAATCCAGCTTAGACAGGACTAGGGCCTGCATTAGGATTTGTACAGCATGCTCCGAGAGGAAAGGCCTTATCTTCCTGATGTTGTACTCGCAACATGGTCCTTGAAAGTATGTTCATCTTCTATTACTACTCCCAGATTTCTGGCTGTCCTGGAGGGTTCTATGATGGATGGTCCTAGTCGGAAAGAGAGGTGGTGGCGGATTTTCGGGTCAGCGGGTCAGTTTGCACAAGATTGAGTTGTAGATGGTGGTCCTTCATCCAGAGAGTAATGTCATTCAGGCATGCTGAGTCACGTGCCAATACCGTCTGGTCTTCAGGGTGGATCGCTAAGTGCAGCTGCGTGTCATCCGCATAGCAGTGATAGAAAAAGCCATGCTTCAGAATGACGGATCCCAGCAAGGTCTAGTAGATGGAGAAGAGCAGGTGCCCAAGCACTAAGCCCCAAGGTACACCAGTGTTGAGATGTTGTGATTCCGAGACTTCACCTCTCCAGGATATCCTGAAGGACCTACCTGAGAAGTAGGACTGGAGCCAATGGAGTTCTGTATCAGAGAAGTCCATTGTCCCGTTGAGGGGAGAATGCAATGGTTGACAGTGTCAAATGCTGCAGAAAGGTCCAACAGGATAAGTACTGATGACTTAGAGGTTGCCCTTGCTAGTCTTAGCTCTTCAACTACCGAAAGCAGAACAGTTTCCGTAGAATGCCCACTCTTGAAGCCTGACTGGTTGCTGTCTAGGAGGTTGTTCTATGTTAGGAAGAGAGAGAGAGAGTTGGGATCATTCGATTTGCCCCATTTTCTCTCAGCAGACCTGAGCCTTGACACGTGTTCCCTGAGGACATCAAATAGCCACGAAGCGGAGGGGATGGGCGGGCTGGTCGAGATACGAGTGGACACAGATCGTCTAAACAGGAAGTAAGTGTAGAGCAAAGAGAGTCCACGGCACTTTTAGTATTAAGTGAAGCGAACTGGTCAGGAGTAGGAAGCAATGAGGAGACAGCAGATGACAGGGTGGTAGGAGAAAGCGTGCGGAGGTTGTGTCGGTAAGTTACAAGTGAGGAAGTCGGTGTCGTGTCTGGTGTAGACAGATCGTGATAACGAAATGATCGGATGTATGCAGCGGTCGTACCTGACCGCGACGAGTAGAACAGTACTGTGTGTAGATAAGATCAAGTTGGTTACCAGCCTTGTGGGTCGCCGGCGTGGAAAGTTGCTTGAGGTCAACGATGCAACCAGGTTTTCGAAGTCAGCAGCTACGGATTTTCCAATGTCAATGTTGAAGTCTCCAAGTACCACGAGAGGTGTGCCATCTTCCGGAAAAGATATGATGACTACAAAAGATATTTGAAAAGGGTGAGTAATAGATACTACCTGCAATTCGAAGGCAGTATTGTCACACAAGGGTGCAATCAGTTTGAACCTCCATTTGTTTGGGAAGAGCAGACCGGTTCCCCCACCTCTACCCGTTGTGCTGGGGCTGTGGGAGAAAATGTAGTTAGTATAGAGGGCAGTCGTCGTTGAACTGTCCTCCGATTTGATCCAAGTTTCAGTAAGTGCTAGAACAGAGAGACCTGAGTGATTAGCCATGGCAGCAATAATTCTATGCACTATTCTTGCACTTTTCTATATTCATTTTACTACTGCTCACTTAAGCATAATTTACTTTTGTATGTATCCCTCTTGGTTCATAGTAATTTAATGTATATATATATGGAAATTAGGTATGAAGCGCTTCCTATACCACAAAAGAGCTAAAGTGCTAAACTCTGAAAAAACAGAAGTGATAAATATAGGAACTAAAAACTCTGTATGTAACAACCTAGAACACTGTTATAGAGTTGATAGCTGCTCTGTAAACTCTTCGTCATCAGTTAGGAACATAAGTGTGCTGTTTGATAGACATCTTTCCTTAGAAAATCAGGTTTCTAGCAATTTAGAAAACATGTTTCCATCTAAAGAATATATCCAAATGATGGCCTATACTTTCAAAGTAAAATGCAGAAATGTTAATCCATGCATTCATGACCTCAAGGTAAGATTATTGTATAGCATTATTGGCTGGATTTTCTGTACACTTAGTAAACAAATAACAGCTAGAACAAAATGCTGCAGCAAGAGTTTTGACAAGAACCAGGAACTTTGACCATATTACTCCAGTCCTGTCAACACTGCACTGGCACCCTGTAAAACATTCTATAGATTTTAAAACCTTGCTTATTACTTATAAAGCAAGTACCTCAGTATTTGAATGAGCTCCTGTTACATAATAATACTCCATGTTCGCTGTGTTATCAAAACTCAGTCCACTTGAAAATAATTAGAATATCAAATCTATGTTCCCAATGTTCCCAAGATGGCACTGAGTATGGCAGCCGAGTTGGGAGCTCCATACAAACTTTGCAGTTTTTCGTTTGTTTTACTTGTTTGTTTGTTGTTGTCCTATGTTTGGGAGGTTGTTTGTTTAACTGTTTACGACAGGCAAACACTTCTGAACATAGGTGCCTTCGTCTAGTACGGAAAACCTGACTTTGAGTTTCTGAACGCTGGCGGTTTGTTTACAGACACAGCATCAGAACCCTTTGTTTGGGCTGCACGGACGCGACAGAAGAAACGCCACCGGAAAAGATAGAAGAGAGTCGGCGTCCTTGTCAGACTCAGGCGCCGTTCTCTCTGACCTCCTCTCCCTTCCTTTCCACTGGCTAATGTTCAGTCTCAGGACAACAAACTTTGTGAACTGTGGGCACGGATCTCATACCAGTGAGAAACAAGAGACTGCTGTATTATCTGACTCACAGAAACCTGGTTGTCTGCAGTTGTTCCAGATTCAGCCATCGAGCTCACGGGTTCTCTGTGCACCACTCGGACAGAACAAAAGAGCTCACAGGGAAGAGCAGAGGTGGAGGGGTTTGGTTCTATATTAACAACTCATGGTGTGATGAGAGGAACCAACACTCTATTACATCCTTCTGCTCCCCTGATCTGGAATTCCAGATGCTTCTGTGTCGACCATTCTGGCTACCGAGGGAGTTAACAGCGATCATCATCACAGATGTATACATTCCTCCTCAAGCCAACACAGAACAGGCACTCAAGGACTTTAACAGAGCAAACTTCACAGACTTTAAGGGGAATAATCCAGCTAATGTGAACATGTCTGCCTGTCTGCCGAATGAGCTAAATAACTTTTATGCTCGTTTCGAGGCTCACAGCCCCGCCCACACAGAGAAAGTTCACGCAGCTGCAGCTGCAGATGATGTGATATCACTCTCCGTCTGTCAGGGATGTAACTTGATCCTTCAGACGGGTAAATAGCCGTAAAGCTGCTGATGGCATAAAGTCCTGATGGCATCCCAGGCCGTGTGCTCCGAGCATGCGCTTACCAGCTAGCCGGTGTTTTCACAGACATTTTCAACCTCACCCTCTGTCTGTCTGTGGTTCCTGCATTCTTCAAAATATCAACCATTGTGCCCATACCCAAGAAAAGCAAAACCACATGCTTAAATGACTGGAGGTCATTTGATCTCAAACCCATCTTCAGTAAGTGTTTTGAGAGACTCATCAGAGATTTCATCTGCTCTGTGCTGCCCGCCTCATTGGACCCTCTACAGTTTGCATATCGCAGCAATCGCTCCACAGATGACGCCATTGCTTTCACCCTACACACTGCTCTCTCCCACCTGGAAAATTAGAACTCCTATGTAAGGATGCTGTTTGTGGACTACAGCTCAGTATTCAATACCATAGGGCCTTCCACACTTGTTGAGAAGCTCCAGAATCTTGGACTAAACAGATCTCTGTGCAGCTGGATCCTAGACTTCCTGACAGGCAGAAGTCAGATGGTCAGAAACACATCATCCCCGCTGACCCTCAACACTGGTGCACCTCTGAGAACACTGGTTCTCAGCCGACTCCTGTACTTCCTGTACACACACGACTGTACACCCATGCACAGCTCCAATGTCATTGTCAAGTTTGCTGACGACACAACTGTGATAGGCCTGATCACCGACAACGATGAGACGGCCTACAGAGAGGAGTTGAGCACCCTGACTAAATGGTGTCAGGAGAACCACCTCTCACTCAACACTGACAAGACCAAGTAGCTGGTGGTAGATTTCAGGAGACAGAGCAGAGAACAAACACCCATCACTATCGACGAGACACCTGTGGAGCGGGTAGCAGTTTCAAGTTCCTCTGCGTCAACATCAGCGAGGATCTCACCTGGTTCATAAACACAGACGCAGTGCTGAAAAAGGCACAACAGCGTCACTTCTTCCTGAGAAGGCTGAAGAAGTTGGGCATGAGCCCCAGCATCCTCAGAACCTTCTACACCTGCACCATAGAGAGCATCCTGACGAGCTGCATCACTGCCTGGTTTGGTAACATCACTGCTGGCAACCGCAAAGCTCCGAAAGGGTCGTGCAAACTGCCAGCCACATTGTTGGCTGTGAGCTTCCCTCCCTCCAGGACATCTACACCAGGCGGTGCTTAAGGAAATCCCGGAAAATCATCAGGGACTCCAGCCACCCATCTCACAGACTGCTCTCTATGCTGCCCTCAGGAAGACATCTCTGCAGTATCCGCTCCCGAACTAGTCGACTGAGGGACAGCTTTTTCCCTCAGGCTATCTGACTCATGAACGGTCTGAACTGATACACCAGCAGCACTCCCACATACAATATGTCACACGCTGCACTTTAACTCCAAAGTTTAACACTGGACAATATATACACACTGCACTTTATATAACAGTCTACCTTCATTCTATGCACAACTACTTACTGTACTAAGACTACGTCCACTCTGCTGCACCTTAGCATATTTCTATGCACATCTTGTTTACTTAATGCAGAACGTGCACACTCTGTGTTAAGTGTTTAATGTTTCGTGCTTGATGTATGTTTGTACACACTGTGTTGAATGTTTTGACTGTGTTTGTCCAATAGTACACTGTGTGTACTGATTTTATGTATGTGCATATTGCACACTGTCTTATGTTGTAGTCTGTATTATACGTTACATGTTAACTGTACTGCAATTTTTCTGGAACAAGCTCCCAAGAATTTCACTCACCTGGGCACATGTGCAGTGTTTAGGAAGCAGATACACTGTTGCAGTTTAAATGTAGATCAAACACCCATCTCTTTAACCTGGCTTACACATAATATACTAACATGCTTTTAATTTCCAAATCCATTAAAGGATTTTTTGAATGCATTCATTAGGTAAACCGAAACCGGGAACACTACAACAGCCGATATATTTCCTACATCATTACAAGAATGGCATCTACGCTAATATTAGTCTGTTTCTCTCTAATTCCCAACTCACCAAAGCCACCAGATCAAGCCTGTATCCAGATCGGAGGGCATTGCAGTCACCCTGACTAGAAAAGACCCCTACAGCCCTAAATGATAGCGGAGACCAGGATAAATAGAGCCCCAGATACAGATCCCCTTAAGTCCATGCCTCCTTCGACCATCTGAATAAGAACACAGGAAACAGATGATTTTTCTCGACTTCAGCCTGAAATTGAAATGCTGGTTTCATCTAGTCAGAGGAGTGTTGCTCCGCAACTGAGCCTAGTTTTTCCTCAAGCCACTAGTTCCAGGCTATATCCAGATCAGAGGGACATTGCAGTCACCCGCATTCAGTACATATCCAGCAGATGGTGAAGCAGAAACTTCAGCTTTTGGGACATATCCTAATGACAATGAGGAATTAAAAATAGTCAGAAGAGGATCTATGACTTCTGGAAGCACCTCTATAAGAGCTTAGATTGAATAGGGTCTGACATACATGTTGGTGGTTTAGATTATTTAACAAGATTATACAATTCTTCCTCTCCAACAGTAGAGAATATTTGTAACGGTTTCTCAGAGAGTCTATAGTTGTCTGCCTGATGCGATACTGTAGCTGATGGCTGAATGATTACAATTTTATCTCTAATCGTATCGATTTTAGAAGCAAAGTACTTCAAAAAGTCATTACTGCTGTGATGCTGGGAAATGTCAGCGCTGGCTGAGGCTTTATTTTTAGTTAGTTTAGACACTTTGTTGAATAAATACCTAGGGTTTGGTTTGTTTTCTTCTAAAAGAGAAGAAAAGTAATCGGATCTAGAAGCTTTTTGCCTTTCTGCACGATAGATTACTTTTTCGCAAAGCAATACAAAACTCCTCTAGTTTTGTTTCCTCCAGCTGCTTTCATTTTTCATGCTGCCCTTATCAGGGTGAGAGTATGCTCATTATACCATGGTGTCAGACTTTTTTTCTTGACCATTCTTGAGTGAAAGGGAGCAACTGTATTTAAAATGATAGGAGAGAGTCCATCGTTTTGGTTAAATTATCAAGTTTTTCTAAGGTTTTTGATATGCTATGGAATTCAGATACATCAGAAAGACGACATACAAAGTAGTCTCTTTTGGTAGAACCGATAGCTCTACCATACTTGTAACTAGAAGTAGAATTAACTATTTTTGCTATATGAAGTTTGCGCAAGACTAAATAATGGTCTCAGACATCATCACCTGGCTGTATAATTGCGATAACATCAATTCCGTGTGACAATATTAACTCTAGAGTATGATTTGGAATATGAGTAGGTCCTGAAACATGTTGTCTCGCCCGAATAGAGTTCAGAATATCTATAAATGCTAAACCCAATGCACCTTTTTCATGATAAACATGAATATTAAAATCAGCAGAACTACATCAGATGTAAAATCACCAAACTCTTTAATATAGTTTGTACGGTGTCCTGGTGGACTGTATAGAGTAGCCAGTAAAAACATCACAGGGGATGTATCATTGACATTTGTTTCTCTGGAATGCCATTCCTTTGTTGTGAAATTGTTTTAGGTTGTGGGCCATGTTCTCATGGTCTCACCAGTAGTGAAGCGTTAGGTGATGTCCTTCACCAATTAGTCTCCTCATTCTTACTGAAATGTTACACACTAATCAGTCTACGCAGCTTTTGGTCTAACGCATTTTTTTCAGTTCTGACGTAGAGGACAATCTCCATTTCCTTTTCCGCATTTATTGGCGCAAAGACAAGAGGCACGAAGAAAATAATATCATATTCATATATTGTTTATATTAATCGACCTCTTTTGTGCTTTCTTAGGATCCACTGAACTCTGGAGATGATGTGAGTGAACAAGATATCCCAGAGATCTTCGACACAGAGAACATCATAGTTTGCCAATATGATAAGGTAAGACAAAACACAAACGCAATTCTAAACTCAAAAAAATATTGTTAAAAGCATAAAGTTGTTTAGTACTAACTGCAAACAGTTTCACCCTGTTAAAAGTGCCCATTACTATTATGGCAGTCAACTTCAATGTGTTAGGCATGCATTTATTATATTTTAGATTAATGTGGTAATTCCTGGCCCTAATGTTAATCAAAGAAAAGAAGAAATCAATTTGTTTTATAGCTTTGATTAGGGTTCTCAATGGTATGTTGCCAAATTCTCAAAGCCTTTTTTGATGTTCAAATTACCAAAAACAAACTGGCCCCACCCCATCTTTCGTTTCTGTTGATGCTCAGCTTAGCTAAGAACACCAACAATCAATAGGTGCTGATTTGCATGTAGAAAGTTACAGACTACATTTAAAGACTTAGAACCCTGCACTTTCAGCCCAATAAATTAATTTGTCTAGAACTGGGCTTTGGGTCAGTTTTGCTGTGGCGTGTTTTGAGACACGTTGTTTTAGCAGTAAATGTCTCATCATACAGATACAATCAATAGATCATAAGAATCTGTAAGGGCTCTTCTTTAACATGTAAACAATAATAATAATTTCACAATACTGTGTTCTTTCTAAATGAAGAAAACAGACAGAGGGCTTTTTTTGTTTTTGGCTCCGTAAAGTTTTATCACAGACATTTTACTAAAACATCACGAATCTCAGTGAATACTTTTCTAACATACATATGAAATATGGGAAGCTTGAAATGTCTACTTTTAAACCAGCCAATTCATATTGGAAACAAATAATCACTTTTGATGTAATCCTTTTGAAGTCTGTATTATATGTTACATGTTAACTGTTCTGCAATTTTTCTGGAGCAAGCTCCCGAGAATTTCACTCACCAGGGCACATGTGCTTTAAACTTTACAAAAGCAAGAATAGTTTCTTCTATATCCTCTTAATGGTATAATGTTATCCTGCCTATCACTGAGCGCGCGCTCTTCATATTAAAACAATCTGAGGAGAAACAGGTAATCATGATCTCAACCCCAAAAGCATCTGGACCCAGAGGAAGATATAATACCTGACAAGTAAGTCTTTATTTTTACATTTATGTCTATTAACTTTGTTTTTTGGTATGTTGTTGTGAATTCTGTTGTGTTGTTTGTATGATTGTGTACTGCAGTGTTTTTATACAGACAGTTTTAGTGTAACTGTTTATTCTCAAAGTTCATTTAGCCTGTATGATCTCACCCACGCTGTTCTAAAATGACAACCTTGTTTATTAGATGATAGTTAGTTTTGCTTTTTGTAATCCTTATGTTTATTGTGTAATATTTCTGATGTTTGCAGAGTGAGTTTGAGGCGATATCATTGACTGCTAATGTTAGCATGCTAGCGTACTAATAATGAATTATAAACTGTGTCTGTTCCGCATTATTATTTATTTGCTATAATGCTTCTGTATTACTATTCTTGGTATTATTTGTTTCTGTTTGTAATTCTGTATATCAAATAAGTATCTCCAGCCTCAGTAAACATCACAATATAGTAATGTAGTTCCTACCACACAGTTAATAATACGATTTCTTGTGTAAATAGCAAGCTTATATACATTTTACATATTTGTGTTTCAGGTTTACAGCCATCCAAAGCCATTAACTCATCCCAGTCGGTCATTGAAAGCAGAGAGTAAAGTGTTCCACAGGATCTGAAATTCCTGCTCTCCTAGGAACCTGGACCACAGCTAATACCATGAGATGCAAACACTCCCATGAGACTCTTTAAAATGTTTTTTAAATCTATGAGTATATAAGACTGTAAAACAGTTTAGAGGTGGTAGCTAAATATATTCTTAATAAACTAAATACAAAGAATTTATACAGTTTCTTTGTCCTTACATTCCACATTTTTCAGCTCATTATTCAGGTCTTTGTCTTCTCAGGTGTCAATCAAATCATTATTCATGATCCTTTACACTCACTCGCATAGAGCCAAAAAGTATTTTGTTCCATATAGCCTCCCAGTTCCATATAGATTTTTTCTCCAATCAGCTGCTCGTTTTGGTTCCCTGTAACACAACACTTATGCATATTCTGCAACCCTGTACAACTGATGACCCTGTGCAACTGTCTTCCCCCAGGAAACCCCGCTAGGAAGACCCCCTCTCCTCGTGACATATTTTCTTTGATCTCCCAGGAAGCCCCGATAGGAAGACCCCATCCCTTGTGCCATTTGTTCATCCTCCAGGATGCCCCTCTAGAAAGATCCCCTCTCCTCGTGACATATTTTCTTTGATCTCCCAGGAAGCCCCGGTAGGAAGACCCCATCCCCTGTGCCATTTGTTCTTTGCATGTACGTGCACCCCACCCATGTTTTAGTACATTCTTTTACATCTAGAATCACACAAAGTTATATTCCTGAGTCTTAGTTTATTCACACTTGATTATTCTCAAACATCTTTAAAATCAACAAATATAAAAGTTATAATGGTAAGAAAAATCCCTTTTAACACATATAACATAGAAAACCCTATAACAAGCATAGAAAACCCTTTAGTAGTATTTTTAGATTAGATTAGATTCAACTTTATTGTCATTGCACATGTAGCATGCAAGGCAACGAAATAGAGTTAGCATCTAACCAGAAGTGCAATAAGCTGTAAATACAGTATATATATGTAATATATACAATAATAATACAGAATATATGAATATAGATAAGCATTATGGACAGATTTACAGGTTAATATACAAGCAGATATACAGGCAGGTGTGCTATGAACATCCTATACATTATGTAAAATTGTATGTACACTATAGACAGAACTATACACATAATTTACAGTATTGTAGTGGATGGTAAAGTGCATTTTGAATTTTTCAGTGTGCAAATGGATTGTCCAGTGTTACTGAGTGACCAGTAGTGCATGTAACAACTGGTTATTGTCAATGTCAATGTCACCTTTATTTATATAGCGCTTTAGACAAAATACTTTGCATCAAAGCAGCTTAACAACAATAATTAGTAAACAGTGTGTCATAATGCTTAATGTTAAAACTTAATACATTTTTGAATTCGGGGATGTTATCTCTTTTCAGATTAATGGTGTCTGTGCATTCATTTTCAATTCGTTGGTGTCTTTGTTCACTTTAAAAAATGCCTGTGTGTTCAAATTCATTTAAATCAACGATATCGTTGTAAATGAGGGGACCCCAACTAAGCAAGCCAGAGGCGACAGTGGCAAGGAAACCATAACTCCAACGGTGACAGAAATGGAGAAAAAAACCTTGGGAGAAACCAGGCTCAGTTGGGGGCTCAGTTCTCCTCTGACCAGACGAATCCATCAGTTCAACTCCAGGCTGCAGCTGTGGTCATATCCTGATGATCGTCAAAGACGAGGTCTTCGCAGGGGATTGGTATCCGTGGTGTTCTTGTACTGGACTTCGCTTTGTTCGAGGGCTGAAGAGGGATTTTCTGGTTCCGGACTCACCATCTGGTGCAGAGTAGAATCATCTGTCTCCTGTGGTCACATCCTGACGGTCATCTGAGGCAAGATCTTGCGAGCGATCTGCATTTGGTGTTCTAGTCGTCCTGGTCTCCGCTGTCCTTCCGGGCCCTAGGGGTCCTTTCTCCAAAATCTGGTCTGGATACGCACTGGATCCTGTTGACTGCAATGCCATCTGATCTGGATACAGGCTGGATCTGGTGGCTCCGAAGAGCTCCGAAGGAGAAACAGACCAATATTAGCGTAGATGCCATTCTACTAAAGTTATAGCAGATATATGCTGTAGTGTGGAGAGTGTTCTCGGTTCCGGAATTCTTACATAAATGCAGCCTTAGAATCCTTTAACGGATTTGAATATTAAAAAGCATGTTAGTATTTATGTGTGATCCAGGTTAAAGAGATGGGTTTTTAATCTAGATTTAAACTGCAAGGGTGTATCTCGAACACTCCCGAACACTATTAGGTAAGTTATTCCATAGTTTTTCCAAGGATCTGCCGCGGGCAGTTGATTTTGAAATTCTAGGTATTATCAAATTTCCTGAGTTTTGAGAACGTAGCGAACGCATAGGATTATAATGTAACAGGAGCTCTTTCAAATATTGAGGTGCTAAACCATTCAAGGCTTTGTAAGTAATAAGCAAGATTTTAAAATCTATACGATGTTTGATAGGGAGCCAGTGCAATGTTGATAGGTCCGGAGTAAAGTGGTCGTACTTCCTGGTTCTTGTAAGAACTCTTGCTGCAGCATTTTGGACTAACTGTAATTTGTTTACTAAGCGTGCAGAACAACAACCTAATAAAGCATTGCAGTAATCCAACCTTGAGGTCATAAATGCATGGATTAACATTTCTGCATTTGATATTGAGAGCATGGGCCGTAATTTAGATATATTTTTGAGGTGAAAAAATGTGCTTTTACAAATGCTCGATACGTGGCTTTCTAAGGAGAGATTTTTATCAACTAGCACACCCAAGTTCCTAACCGATGACGAAGAGCTTACAGGGCAGCCATCAAATTTTACAAATTTTTCTAGGTTGTTGCAGGCAGAGTTTTTAGGTCCTATAATTAACACCTCTGTTTTTCCAGAGTTAAGCAGCAGAAAATTACCCGTCATCCAGTTTTTTATATCGACAATGCATTCCATAAGTTTTTTGAATTTGTGTGTCTCACCGGGTAGTGAGGAAATATAGAGCTGAGTATCATCAGCATAACAGTGGAAGCTGACACCATGCTGCCTGATGATAGCTCCCAAAGGTAACATATATAGCGTGAAGAGTAGCGGGCCAAGAACTGAGCCTTGAGGTACTCCAAACTGAACTTGTGATCGATATGATTGCTCTTCATTTAATGCTAAGAGTTGTTAGCGGTCAGGTAAGTATGACTTGAACCATGCTAATGCACTTCCATTTATGCCCACAACGTGTTCGAGTCTATGTAGATGAATGTTGTGGTTTATAGTATCAAAGGCAGCGCTAAGATCCAGATCCAATTCCTTATTCTACTAATAAGGAAATACAGCCACGGTCGGACGAGAGGAGAAGGTCATTTGTGACTCTAAGGAGAGCAGTCTCAGTGCTATGATGTGGTCTAAAACCTGACTGGAATTTCTCACAGATATCATTTTTCTCTAGAAATGAGTATAATTGTGAGGATACTACCTTTTCTAGTATCTTGGACAGAAATGGAAGATTTGAGATTGGTCTATAATTTACTAGGTCTTTGGGGTCAAGTTGTGGTTTTTTAATGAGAGGCTTAATAATAGCCAGTTTGAAAGATTTGGGGACATATCCTAACGACAATGAGGAGTTAATAATAGTCAGAAGAGGATCTATGACTTCTGGAAGCACCTCTTTTAGTAGCTTAGATGGAATAGGGTGTATACATGTTGTTGCTTTTGATGATTTTACAAGTTTACACAGTTCTTCCTCTTGTATATTAGAGAATGAATGGAACTGTTGCTCTGGGGGTTTAAAAATTTTATGCGATACAGTAGCTGACGGCTGAATGGTTACGATTTTATCTCGAATAGTGTCAATTTTAGAAGTGAAGTAGGTCATAAAGCCATTACTGCTGTGGTGCTGGGAAATGTCAGCACTTGTTGAGGCTATATTTTTCGTTAGTTTAGACACAGTGTTGAATAAATAGTTGGGGTTATGTTTGTTTTCTTCTAAAAGATTAGAAAAGTAATCGGATCTAGCAGTTTTTAATGCGTTTCTGAAGGTTAGGTTACTTTCCCGCCAAGCAATACGAAATACCTCTAGTTTTGTTTTCCTCCAACTGCGTTCCATTTTTCGGGCTGCTCTTTTTAGACTGCGAGTATGCTCATTATACCAAGGAGTCAAACTTTTTTCCTTGACCTTCCTTAAGCTTAAGGGGGCAACAGAATTTAAAATGCTTGAAAAGAGCGAGTCTGTCGTTTTGATTACATTGAGTTTTTCTGGTGTGCTAGATATGCTATGGAATTCGGATACATCAGGAAGATTACTTACAAAGTCGTTTTTTGTGGTAGAAGTGATGGTTCTACAATATTTGTAACAAGAGGTTGGATTTACAACTCTGGCAATATTTAGTTTGCACAACACTAAATAGTGATCTGAGATATCATCACTTTGCTGCAAAACTTCAACATCATCAAGATCAATTCCATGTGACAATATTAAATGTAGGTTATGGTTTCGGCAGTGGGTGGGTCCTGAAACATGTTGTCTAACCCCAATAGAGTTCAAAATATCTACAAAGGCTGATCCTAATGCATCATTTTCATTATCAACATGGATATTAAAATCGCCAACTATTAAAACTTTGTCTGTAGCCAGAACTAACTCAGATATAAAATCCCCAAACTCTTTAATAAAGTCTGTATGGTGTATACAGTAGCCAGTGCAAACATCAAAGGGGATTTATCATTCACATTTGTTTCTCTGGGTAGTGTTATATGAAGCACCATTACTTCAAACAAGTTATACTTGAATCCTGCCCTCTGAGAAGTTTTTTAAATATTGTTATATATTGAAGCAACACCTCCCCCTTTACCCTTTCAATGCGGCTCGTGTTTATAACAGTAATCTTGTGGGGTGGACTCATTTAAAATAATGTAATCATCAGTTTTTAACCAGGTCTCTGTCAAACACAGAACATCTAAATTATGATCAGTGATCATATTATTTACAAAAAGTGATTTCTTAGAAAGGGATCTGATATTCAATAAACCAAGCTTTATCATTTGTTTATCAGAAGTGTAGCTGTTTTTTATTTGTTGAACCTCAATGACTTCAATTTTTACTTTTAAGCACGTTTGTAAATTTTTTTTTATTTTCTAGTTCGGGGAAAAGACACAGTCTTGATGGAGTGATAACTAGGAGAAAGATTTTCTATGTGCTGAGAATTAACTGAGTTCTGTGATGTGAGACAGCTAGCAGACAGTGGGTTAAGCCAGTCTGTCTGCTGCATGACCTGGGCTCCAGTTAGTCAAGGATAAACTCTAAGACTATGTTCCATATTTCTAGACAGAAGAGTGGCTCCACCCCAGGAGGGATGTAGACCATCTCGTTTCAACAGGTCAGGTCTGCCCCAAAAACTTGTCCAGTTATCAATGTAACCTATATTATTCTGTGGGCACAACTAAGACATCCAGCCATTGAGTGATGATAATCTGCTATGAATCTCATCAACACGGTAAGCAGGTAGAGGACCGAAACATATTACAGTGTCTGACATCATGCTTGCAAGTTCAAACACCTCTTTAAAGTTATTCTTATTGTGATGAGTATTTTAAATAAGTAATAAGCAGGTGTAGTGTTGAAGAGGGGGGAGGAGTCTGTGTGAAAGATGGGGGGGTTGAGGGGTGTCAGAGGGAAGAGTTCAGTAAGGAGACAGCTTTAGGGAAAAAGCTGTCCCTTAATCTTGTTGTCCTTGTCCGGAGGCTCCTGAAGCGCCTCCTGGAGGGCAGGAGGGTGAACAGTCTTTGGTCAGGGTGAGACGAGTCCTTGAGGATGATGTGAGCTTGACGAAGACAGCGGTTCCTCTGGATGTCCGCAATAGCAGGAAGTGTTGTTCCACCCTCTGCAGCGCTTTGCGGTCAGACACTCAGCAATTCCCATACCAGGCTTTGATACAGCTGGTCAGGATGCTCTCGATTGCACACCTGTAAAAGTACCAAGATGGCTGAAGACAGCTGGTTCTTCCTCAGTGTCCTGAGGAAGTGTCCTGAGGAAGAAGAGGCCCTGGTGAGCCTTCTTGACCAGGCTGGAGGTGTTAGAGTTCCAGGACAGGTTCTCAGAGATGGTGGTTCCCAGGAACTTGAAGCTGGAGACACGCTCAACAACCATCCCGTTTATGTGGATTGGGTCGTGCGTGCGTCCCTTCTGTTTCCTGAAGTCCACAATGAGCTCCTTGGTTGTGTTTAGAAGTAAGTTATTGTCAGCGCACCAAGTGGCCAGGTGCTGTACCTCTTCCCTGTAGGCAGTCTCATCGTTGTCACTGATGAGGCCTATCACCGTGGTGTCATCTGCAAACTTAATGATGGAGTTGGATCCATGCACAGGCTTGCAGTCATGGGTGTAAAGGGAGTAGAGGAATGGACTCAGCACGCAGCCCTGTGGTACGCTGGTATTAACTGTGATGGTGGTGGAGTGGGTGTGGCCTGACCTAACATGTTGAGGCCTGTTGGTCAGAAAGTCTATAATCCAGCTGCAGAGAGAGGTGTTAATGTCCAGGTCTGCAAGTTTGGTGGTCAGCTTGGAGGTGATAACGGTGTTAAATACTGAGCTGAAGTCAACAAACAACATCCATACATAGGTGTTGACATTGTCCAAGTGTGTGAGTGCAGAGTGCAGAACTGTGCATACTGTGTCCGATGTGCTCCTATTTCTACGATAGGCAAATTGATGTGGGTCCAGTGTAGATAGGAAGCAGTCTTTGAGGTGTGCTAGGACAAGTCGCTCGAAGCACTTCATGATGATGGGTGTGAGTGCTACGGGGCGATAGTCGTTCAGGCACATCGGGGAGGAGTGTTTCGGCATGGGTACGATGGATGTGAACTTAAAGCATGTTGGCACAGTTGCTTGGATGAGGGACAGATTGGAAATGTCTGTGAAGACCCCTGCAAGCTGCTCTGCACATGCCCTAAGCACACGACCAGGAATACCATCCGGGCCGGCAGCTTTGCGTGCATTGATCCGGCTGAGTGTAGTGTGCACATCTGTGAAGGTGAGTTTAAGAGGTTGGTGGTCTGCGGAGGGTATGATTTTGGTGGCTGTCTCCTTGCTGTTGAAACGAGCATAAAAGTCATTTAGCTCGTTTAGAAAGGAGATGTCTCCTTTTGTGGTAGTGTTGCTGAATTTGTAGTTAGTGATGGCCTGGATGCCCTGCCACATGCATCGAGGTCGGAGTTAGAAAAGTGTTCCTTCAGCTTGTAACAGTACTTGGCCTTCTTGATGCTCTTCTTCAGGTTAGCCCTGGATGTACTGTAGGCCTGTGCGTCATCTGACCTGAAGGCGATGTTGTGGGCTTTCAGCAGAAGTGGCACCTCCTTGTTCATCCAAGGCTTCTGATTAGGGTATGTTGTAATTTGTTTTTCTGTTGTTACATCATCTATGGTGTTGTTGATGTAATCCAGTACGGCGGAGGTATAAGTGTCAATGTCCGTATGAGAGCCCTTGGCAGCCTGAGAAGCAAACATACTCCAGTCCGTGTGTTGGAAACTGTCCTGAAGTAAAGAGTCTGCTTCAGTAGGCCAAACTTTGATGGTCGTCACTGATGGCTTCACACGGTTGATGAGGGATGAATACTTGGGTATGAGAAACAATGAAAGGTCATCAGACCGCCCGAGGTGGAGGAGGGTGGTCGCTGTGTAAGCTCCATCAATGTTTGTATAAACATGATCCAAAGTTTTGTACTTTTTTAAGAATTTTGGCAGCACTGTTTTCAGTCTGCAGTGATGAAAATCACCTGCAACAATAAAAGCAGCTTCCGGGTGAGGAGTCTGTTGTTTACTAATGGCAGCATGAAGTTCTTTCAATGCAAGCTTGGCATTAGCATCCGGTGGAATATAGACTGCTGTTATTATAGTGGAAGTGAACTCCCGAGGCAGATAAAAAGGTCTACATTTAACCATGAGAAACTCTAGGTTAGCTGAGCAGTGACTCCCAACAGTGACACTGTTTGTACACCAAGCTTTGTTGACATAAATGCACAATCCACCACCTCTTGTCTTGCCGGAGTCCTCTGCTGTTCTATCTGCCCGTAGCATGTATCGCCTGGCTAGTTCAACAGCATTGTTGGGTATATCGCTGTGTTGCCATGTTTCTGTGAAAACCATGACATTACAGTCGGAAAGTGTCTTACTGTTGGTGATGCAAAGTCGTAATTCATGCAAACATGCACTCATTTTCTCTTTTTCTCTCACAAGCTTAAGAGTGTAACATTTCAACTTCATTGTAACCTTTTTTAATTCCTAAATTGCACATTCAATCTAGTGGTCATGTTAGGTTCATTTTTGGTGTGCCTCTTTGAAACAATATCTCTGTGACACACAGCAATAGTGCACCTTGCACTTATAACAGAATACATGTGTTTTTACCAGAACAACCTGGTAATTTGCATAGTGTTGCTTCTTTATTTCCCATCACAATTTGGCATTTAGACAAAACATGATGGCAGCCTATTTAGACGACAATCACAAGAAGTTGGACAAAATGCTTCATTGCACTAATGTAACTCCAAAGAACTGCTTCTTGGTCTGTCGCCATCAGCTGCATATCCAAGCTAAAGAAAATAGTGAAAAAGCCAAGAGAGAGGGATTACATTATCAGCAAGGTTTTGCTGTGAACTTAAGAGGCGTGCACATGACATTGGACTGGAACTGGCATAATCTCTAGCTTCTAGACAGTTGCCTTTAGTTAGGGCAGGAAGGTATAAAGAGAGACTTTTTAAAGTACACCTCAGATTCTAAACCTCTTTTTACTTTCCTTAGTGTGTTTGTGTGTTAGTACGTTTTAGGTTGTAATGGAATAGTCGAGGACTCTAACCGTTACCATTTTTATCAATTTTATCACTTATCAATGGACTCTTTAAAGTAAATGCCGTTCAATACATTAAAGTAGAATGTAATAATTTGCATTTGATTCATAATATTGTAATGTAGGCATTATGTTTATGCTTGGCTGAAAAGATGCATCTTTAAAGTTAAAGATTTAGGTCTAGGAATTTCGATTTAAGTGTGTAGAGGGTATCTGAACATCAAATTGGATCAGGAACACAATTATAGAATTTAAGTGACAAGTATCAAACTGCTATACGCCTTTTGGTGAATTCATATATCCTAGGCACTATCAAAAAGTTTTTCAAGCAAAAGAGTCATCAACAGGAATTTAGTTCTATGCAACAATGTCATACCTATTTGTATGATAATCATGTTTACATGGTTTTACACGTTTTGTTGACTAAAAGGAATTATATGTTGATGGTTGGTTTTTTGAAGCTGGCTGCACTGTGTTCCACTGAGCTACAGGTTTAGTTTTAGCCTTGTTTTAAAGGTTACTATCTTTTTAAGTTAATAAAAAGCTTGGTAATTTTGTGATGATAGGGTAACTATCTTTTAAAGTTTATAAAAAATTGTTGGTATTTTTGTGAGCATTACTTCGATGTAATTCCATTTAGCAGTTGCTCGTAGATTCAGAATGCGACTTGTGTCTGGGCGTAGTTTGAGATAATAAACACCAAGTCACAAGTAAAACGAAGCAATCCCATGTCTCTACGATATTCTGATGCAGAGACAGGTCTTGCTTAACAGTTGCTGGGCTAATGTCTTTGGTTTCTATGGGCGTGGCTTTGGATATTGAAATTAATAATATTTCAAGTCACAATTAAAAACAAACCATCCCCCATAACTCTATGAACACTTTGGAATAGAGAAACCCCACCCTCTATGACATTGTGAAGCCATAATATTAATTTAGTTATTTAATAATCAAGTTTATGTGATTTATGTGGTTTCTAGGTTCACTGTACACGGTCTCTATGGACATGGCTTAATTGCTTCAAGACATTTAAGGGATAGTGATTCATTTCTTAAATAAAATAAGCCAACCGTCTTGTCTCTATGACACTGTATTGTAAAGAAAGCGCATATCGGACGTTTTTATAATAGCAGTCTATGAGCCCATTATAAGTCAAAGGGGAAGTTCAGGTGGCCCTACACCTTAGGGGTACATCTAAATTACCGCCTATACTCTCAAGGTCAAATGCAGAAATGTTAATCCATGCATTTATGACCGCAAGGTTGAATTATTGTAATGCTTTATTGGGTGGTTGTTCTACAGCTATTACAAAATGCTGCAGCAAGAGTTCTTACAAGAACCAGGAAGTATTACCATATTTCTCCGGTCCCGTCAACAAAGCACTGGCTCCCTATCAAACATCATATAGATTTAAAAATCTTGTTTATTACTTTTAAAATCTCAGTATTTGAACGAGCTCTTCTTAAATTATAATCTTCCATATTTGCTGAGTTCTCAAAACTCAGGCAATTTGATAATACTTTAAATATCAAAATCGTCTCCTGTTACGAATAATAACCTTAGTTCCCTGAAGGAGGGAACGAGACGTTGTGAGACTGACTGGGGGATGTACTTGAGAACCTGTTTATGTCTGAACCTATTAAAAAGGCCAATTAATTTGGCGAATGAATCAATTCATGTCCCCGCCCCGGATGACGGGTATAAAAGGGGATAGAAGAGATCATTCCTTACCTTTGTGCTGAGGAACCTAGTTGACCTCCCTAGGATGCTGCAGGGGCAGCCGAGTGTTGTTGCATGAAAGACACAACGTATCGTTCCCTCCTTCAGGGAACTAAGGTTACCATTCGTAACCGGAGATGTTCCCTTTCAGTCGGTCTCTCAACGATGTGAGACTGCCTGGGTTCCCTGTATAATCACGCGACTGCTGTGTCCTGACGTCAGCGGAGCCGCAGAGGCTCAACGCGAGTCATGACCTTCCAGTGGGAACCGGTATGGTATCCACAGAGCTTCCTTCTGGAAGGTGAGAGACTCACCTTCTGTCTCGTCTGTCCGTCTGTCTCATGACATTAGGAAAACGTTAACCCTCTATTCAAGGGCCTACGTTGCGGAGATCACATCCCACCCATCTGGGGGGTATCATGTGAAGAATACCGCATGGTTCGGCAACCTTGGGGAGAACATCGTGCGAGGATAGCGTGCGGACCCCAGATTGCCATTCTGGGGAACCACGTCATACGGAGCTCCAGCTAAAGTCAGGGGTCAGCTCTATGGGGGTGAACACTTCCTGAGCCTGGCTGAGTAACAGGGCCGCTCCGGACGGCCTGCTACTATAGAGTGAGCTTAGTGAAGGATAAGGTGCCCATACTCGCATTGTAGAGGTGGAGTAGAGGGGCTAAAAAGAGAGCGCACTTACTCACTTATGTAGGGGAGATAGCGCTTACGCAGGCGTACGCTACACTGATCCTAAGTTTTGCAATCTAGGACACGAGCTGTGACCTAGCTCCACTGGGAGGTTATATAACCTCGCGAAAGTGGTGTGCGTAGCCCAGCCCGCTGCTCTACTTATGTCTGCCAGAGTAGCACCCTACGCCAGTGCCCACGAGGAGGCTACACACCGAGTGGAATGTGCACTCACTACAAGTGGACAAGGACGAGCTGGGATTGATACCCTCTGTTATGGTGTTTTTCAATCCAGTGTGCTAACCTCTGTTTGGAGACGGCTCTCCCCTTTTGCTGCTCCGAAACAGACAAAGAGCTGCTCAGAGCTTTGAAGCTCTGCGTGCGTTCCACGTAGAGGCACAGTGCGCGCACGGGACACAGCACGGATGAGGCTGGGTCTTCCTCTCCTGCGCCTGCAGTCTCACCACCTGGTCCCAAAAGGGAGTGGTGGGAATCTTGGGTACGTAGCCGGGCCAGGGTCTCAGGATAACGTGAGAGTCAGCCAGCCTAAACTGAAGGCAGTCACTGGACACAGAGAATGCGTGTAGGTCCCCGATCCTCTTGATCAAGACGAGCACTACAAGGAGAGCTTTCTTCATCGTTAAGTGAGGAAAACTAGCTCAATATGAGGGCTCGAAGGGGGGACCGCTGAGGTCCTGTAGGACCACAGTAACGTCCCAAGAGGGTACAGGGCGCGGCCTGGGCGGGTTCCCCCGCAATGCGCCCCTCAGGAACCTAGTGACCAGGTCATGTCGTCCATCCCATCCACATGATCGTGATGAGCGGCTATTGCGGCTACATGCACTTTCAAGGAGGAGGGGGCGAGCTGTTACTCAAGCCCCTCTAGGTGCCTGAGAATTAGGTCCCTGTGCATACAGACTACCTCTGGTGAGTTACCCAAGACGAGCCAGTTGTTGAGATAGTTTAGTATCCGCGCTCCCTTAGGGGCACTATGGGGGCCTCCGCGATCTTTGTGAAGACCCAGGGGGACAGAGACAGCCCGAAGGGCAGGACTTTGCTCTGATACGCTCGCCCCGCTAACGCAAACCGTAGGAACGGCCGGTGTAGAGGCAGGATGGAGACATGGAAGTACATGTCCTTCAGGTCTATTGCCACAAACCAATCCTGACTCCGGATAGAAGTCAAGATGCGCCGCTGCGTCCACATCCTGAACGGCAATCTGTGCAGATATTTGTTCAGGGTGCGCAGATCTAGAATGGGGCGCGACCCTCCGCCTTTCTTGGGTACAATGAAGTATGGGCTGTAGAAGCCCTTGAACATCTTTGTCGGTGGAACATGGTCGATCGCATCTTTCACCAGGAGGGTGGCAACCTCGTCCCGAAGAACGGACGCGTCCCGACCTCGTAACGAGGTGAAAAGGACGGACCAGAACTTGGGCGGGCGTCTGGCGAACTGGATCGCTTAACCAAGACGGATTGTACTCTCGAGCCATTGTGACGGGTAACATGCCACCTGCACGCTAGGGGGACGAGAGAACTGATCTGCTTCACTGTACCCGGGGAGGGTGGTTTTATGGCTGCCGGGCCAGGATTGACCTGGGGGGAAACGGGGACCCGAGCTGCCTGCCGAGTACCGCTGGCCAATGCTCCATCCTGCGGTGGGCGCTGAGGGCCCTGGGATGGGGTTACCTCCAGCCGTGCACCGTCTAGAAGAGGGTGAACACAGCGACTTTTGCCAGGGGGAGGATTTGTTCTTTCTTTAACCAGATAGAATTGCCCTGAAGAGGGCCGTTGTGGTAGTGAAACGTAGCAGGAACCGTCCCAGATGCTATCCACTCCTCCAGGCTGGGTCCGTCATCTGGGGCGTGGACATGAATTGATTCATTCGCCAAATTAATTGGCCTTTTTAATAGGTTCAGAAATAAACAGGTTCTCAAGTACAACCCCCAGTCAGGCTCACAACGTTGAGAGACCGACTGAAAGAGAACAACTGCGGGCAGCAGATCCTTTTCCTACTTTGCGCCGAAACTATAGAATAACATATGTAGCATTGTTCGGGAGGCAGAAACACAATTGCAGTTTAAATCTAGATTAAAAACCCATCTATTTAACCTTGCTTACACATAACATGCTATTGATGGATCCTAATCCTTGCGTGCTCAAAAATCGGAGATCAGGCTTGTAGAATGAGTTGAAACTTTATTGATCAGAATAACCTCGAGGAAACAGCTGGGTTGTTCTTGACACAATGTCTTACAGAGGAGAACAACCCCCAGCAATGGTATTACAGTATATTTATATGTGTATGTGTAAGGTGTGTCTTCATTCTTCGGGACAGCCTCCCAGTTCCATATAGATTTCTTCTCCAATCAGCTGCTCGTTTTGGTTCCCTGTAACACAACACTTATGCATATTCTGCAACCCTGTACAACTGATGACCCTGTGCAACTGTCTTCCCCAGGAAACCCCGCTAGGAAGACCCCCTCTCCTTGTAACATATTTTCTTTGATCTCCCAGGAAGCCCTGATAGGAAGACCCCATCCCTTGTGCCATTTGTTCTTCGTCCAGGATGCCCCTCTAGAAAGACCCCCTCTCCTCGTGACATATTTTCTTTGATCTCCCAGGAAGCCCCGATAGGAAGACCCCATCCCTTGTTTTAGTACATTCTTTTACAACTAGAATCACACAAGGTTATATTCCTGAGTCTTAGTTAATTCACACTTGATTATTCTCAAACATCTATAAAATCAACAAATATAAAAGTTATAATGGTAAGAAAAATCCTTTTTAACACATCTAACATAGAAAACCCTATAACAAACATAGAAAACCCTTTACTATTCATATCCAAATCTGTTATAGGATTTTTTGGCTGCATTAATTAGGTATACCAGAACTGGGAACACTTTCCACAATACTCCATATATTTGCTACATAATTAGAAGAATAGCATCTACGCTAATATTGGTTTGTTTCTCTCTTATTTCGCGTTCACTGAAGCCACCAGATCCAGCCCGAGGGCATGGCAGTCACCGGGGCCAGCACAACTAGAGTCCCGGATACATATCCCCTGTAAGTGCTTGCCTCGGACTACCGGGATAAGATGGCGAAAGCCTTTGATTGACCTTCTGGTTTCAACTGGTCAGAGGAGAACTTGCTCCCCAACTGAGCCTAGTTCTTGCCCCAAGCCACTAGATCCAGGCTATACTCAGATCATAGGAACATTTCAGTCACCTAGATTCAGTACGTATCTAGACCAGATGGTGGATTGGGAACTAGAAAAGCCCTGAAAAAAAGAGGAGACCAAGACAACAAGAGCCCCAGATACACAGACTAATACCTTGCCTGAGACAACTATCTGGATAAGACCACAGGATACAGATGATCTCTCTCCCCTCTACTGCAGCCTGGAACTGAGCCTGGTTTCTCCTATGGTTTTTTCTCCATTCTGTCACCTAAGGAGTTTTGGTTCCCTGCCGCTGGGTCATTTCATTTCTAGTGATATTGATGACTAGTTTGAAAATGAATGCACAGACAGTACTTAAACTGAACAGAGATGACTGTTTTACTAGCCAATGCTGTTCAGCTGCTTTGATGCAATGCGTTTTGTTTAATTCACTAAATAAATAAAGGTGACTTTACTTGATGTAGTAAACCACATATTTCTATGAAATCCTCGCTCAAAGATACTAACCGTCAAAGTCTGACCTAACCTATTTTGGTGTACACCTGATCGCTTATAAAAATCTTAGCACACCTCTTCTTAATAATTCCGTCAATTAAGCTCACATTCATGTGACCCATGGGACGAAGATAATAGTACTGGTACGTGACATTCTGCAAACACCACTTACAATAACATGACATTATTTTTTTCACATACATTTGAAGTAATAGTCAAAAATACCAGCCTGTCCACATAACCACTAGAGCAGCAACATGAAATGTAACAATATTTTCAACAATAAACCCAAAAACCCTTAATACTGTCTATCCAAAATCAAACACCTTATGTGAACTTGCCTGCTTTACTTTAAAACATGCAGCTGCAACAAATATAACAATATTTTCCTCTGTGCTAAAAACCCTTCAGAGGGTTAGTTAAGGCAGTAGCTTTGGCTAGTTCTGCCAGTATGGGAACATTTTCTTCCTGTGCTCAACCACAATTTTCAGTTGCAGTGTGTAGAGTCCCCCTTTTGAATTCTTGCTGTACCCTGTATCTTTTTTTTGGCTCACTGGTGTCATCCTCTAGTCCTCCTATTTCCACTGGGATAGCCCGAGAAGGTTATATCATTGTCATCTGCTGCTGGAAGGAGAAGTCACTACTTTTCTTCCAGACATCATCAATAGCTTATTATAGTTTATTCTAGGATCCCACATGCTCCTCTCTGGATAACATATTTATTTAGATTAAAACATTTTCAGTCAGTTAAACATTTAATAAATGTATTTTACATTGTTTTAATATTATTATTAAAAGTATTATAAATATAACATTAATTATCAATCATATTCGATATGACTGCTTTTAACTACTTTACTGTCATTATATTTGTTTTCATTGTTTTGTTTTGTATTTTAAAAACTTAACAAAGATTTAAAATCTTAATATTTGAAAGATATTTTACTTAAAGCCATTTCCTAGTCAGACCAAAACTGCCTACCCATCGCATTATGAAGTCTGTGTCCAAAACCGGGTTGTCACCCATGTGATAAACTGGAAAGAATAAGGCTTGGAAGCAGTAGCTTTGGAGCCAGTTTTCACCAATGAAAAGCATTGTTAGTGAAAGTTGAGGATAGATGTTCTGCTCTACCACAGCAGTATGTTTTTGCAAAATTTTAAACTTCTTGCACGTTTTTGCCAGCATTTGGTGCCATGACTCATAAAGCAGAGTTGTGTTACTGAAGTGGTTTCGTAAATGGTGGATCCTACACCTTCAGAAGTTGTTTAAAACCATCTCTACAGTCTGGATTGGCATGATGTCTTTGGCGATTGACATAATTGGTGACGACATTTGTTATATCTTGCCATCTTTACCTTTTTTTGTCAAACGGTCCTTTTCTGGCAAATGATTGCACCAATGTGTGTGTTTTGGTTTTACCCTGTCTGCTGTAGACAGGTCATTTTCAGTTGATTGCCGTTAGTTTCACATTCTTCGTACTCTTGACTGGTTTGACAATTCAATGTTAACCTGCTTTTGGCGGTAACAGACTTCTGACAAATTTTGTAAAAAGGTGGTTCTTGATTAATGTCTGTCCTTTCAAAATCAAACCACCTCCATGCTTTTGATGATGACACATGTCTGGCAATTTAATCAATCAAGTGTGGATTGCAAGGTTATTGGCGTTTGAAAGTTTTCTCTCTGTTTCCTTGCTCATCTTAAAATTTTGACGCAAAAAGACCACATAGATGGAGCTCACAGCAGCCCGCTTTTAAAATAACCCGCCCTGAAACCTGCAATCCTCGAGAACATTAGGCCAAAAACTCTCCTGCCCTTCGCTGGAAAAACCCTTGAGCATGTCATTTTTGATCAACTCTCCTACTTCCTTACTCAAAACAACCTCCTTCAAGAGCGGGCACTCCACAGAAACTGCTCTTTTTTCGGTTGTTGAGGAGCTAAGACTGGCAAGGGCAGCCTCTAAGTCATCAATTCTCATCCTTTCAGCGGCTTTTGACGCTGTCAACCATTGCATTCTACTTTCGTAGATATCCGTCATTTGGAAACATGGCTTTTCCTATCACTGCTATGCGGACGACACGCAGCTGCAATGAGCGTTCCACCCTGAAGACCAGACTTAACTGACATCTCTCTTTGGATGAAGGGCCACTATCTACAACCGAAGATATTTGTATAAACTGAACTTCTTGTCATACCCGCTGACCCAAATTTCCGCTATAACCTCTGTTTCCGACTAGGACCGTCCATCATAGTAACCCCCAGAACAGCCAGAAAGTAGGGAGCAGTAAAAGATAATCAACTTACTTTAAGGATCATGTTGCTAATTCTGCCAGGTCCTGCCCATTCCTTCTCTGCAATATCAGGAAGATAAATCCTTTCCTCTCGGAGCATGCTGCACAAAACCTAGTGCAGGCTCTAGTCCTTTCTAGTTCTATCTATTCCTGCACAATCTACTCGCCGGACTTCCAACCTCCACCCCCAAACCTCTCCAGATGATACAGAATGCGGCTGCAAGTGGTCCTCAAGGTACCTAAAAGAGTACAAGTCACACCTCTCTTTCTTAAGTTGCACTGGCTCCCTATAGCCGATCGCATCGAGTCCATAGCTCTCCTTTTTGCCTACAAGACTCCACAGGTTTTGCATCCCCACCTTCTATCGCTGATACAGACATATGTGCCTGCCAGACCCCTGCGCTCAGCGACTGATCAACGTCTGGTGGTGCCAACCCAAAGAGTTAAGAAATCGCTCTCATATACCTTCTCTTTATCAGTTCCTTGATGGTGGAATGATGTTGCCTGCTTCAACGCATCTGAAAGACTCTGTCTCCATCTTCAAAAACCGCATCAAAAAAAATGTCCCTTGGCACTTGGTAAGCATGTTGTGTTTTTCTTACTAGGACTGGCATTAATTTAACTTAGTAAAACTTTGTAAAACTTTTTTACCTCTTGTTCTAAATGCTCCTTTTGTAAACCTCATGTGTAAGTAGCTTTGGATAAAAGTTTCAGCTAAATGGCTAAATTTAAATGTAAACGTAGATGCGCTACTATGTCACTCTCTAAATGCGCACATCCAGATGGCATAGCATGGGATGACAGCACATAGTGTAAAATTTACAGAGCTAATATAAGTTAACAACAGAAACTAGTCAACTTTTAAAATCAAGCAACTACACAACGAAATTTACATTTTACATTTGGCAGACTCTTTTATTCAAAGCAACTTACAAGTATTGTGCAGTGGCCAATTATCACTGCAGAGCAAAGGGGGAGGTGTCTTTGTTACGTCATTGTCTGCTGGCACTGGGATTCGAACCCGCAACCTTCTGATCTCTAGTCCAACTCTATAATCAACAGACCACAAACTGACCCCAATTTACAAAACAAATGTACATTTACAACTCAACAGATGCAATTCCCGACACAATGAAGTCAATACACCACACATCAAAATTTAAAAAGTAAATTTAATGTCACAGCACAATGAAATCAAGCCAGAATACAACATAATCAAGCTACGACAACAAAATAAAGCCAAAACACAACGGAATTAAGAAAGCAAATGTTAATTATATTTACAAACAAATTAATTTAATTTTGTCCCTTACAGGATGCAGGATTTAATTAAATCAGACAAACAACTTTAAAGGGGTAGGTCACTCACGTCTAGGTTACTGGTGTAACCCCGGTTCCCTGATGGAGGGAACGAGACGTTGTGTCAAAGACGACAGTATGGGGTTCGCTCTTGAGAACCAATCGACTCTGACTATTTTTTAAAAGGCCAATGGGAATTGGCGAATGAAATTTGCATGCTGTGCCCCGCCCCGGACATACGGTTATAAAACGGGAGACGGCATGCTCATTCATCACCTTTTGTGCTGAGGAACGTGAGGATGACCCACGACCGCTGCAGCGAGCGGCACAGTTCCCTCCATCAGGGAACCAGGGTTACACCAGTAACCTAGACGTTCCCTTTCTGTCAGTCTCTCGACGTTGTGTCGAAGACGACAGTATGGGGTATCTATGTAGCCATGAGGCAACAGGCTGCTTAGAAATTGCTCTTTTTTTAAAAAAAAGAAGAAAATCAAGACATTCTCTGACTTTTGCCGAAAGGCACAGAGGAGCCGCTGAAGAAGGACTATCCGCTGCAACCGCGTCGTCACACCAGCAGGAAGATCGCCAGAAGTCGATTTCCGCATCAGACTCGAAGTCATCCGCAGGTTCCGAAGAACAAAAGGTGATGAATGAGCACGCCATCTCCCCTTTTATACCCCCTTCTCAAGAGCGAACCCCAGACTGTCGTCTTCGACACAACGTCGAGAGACCGAAAGAAAGGGAATTATAATTTACTCATACTCATAATTTACTCACATTGGAGTTGTTCCAAATCTGTGACCATTTCTAAGTTGTGATGAACTCAAAAAAGATATTTGGAAGAACTACAGGAAATGTTCTTAGATCCCAAATATATAAAAAAATGAATGGAGGAAATTACATTACATGTTTAATATGTTTTGAGAAACGTTACATCCTGAACGGTTTCTTACAACAATAATTTAATGTTAAAATTTGAAGAAAACTTGTACAAGTTTGAGCCTCAGATGTCACACCCACTCACTGTTGCATTAACATCTGATTCTAAAGACAACATTTTCAGAAAATTCTATATTCCCCATGACTAATTCACATCTTTTGCAATAATTATTTTAAAACGATTTAGGAAACGCTAACATTTTCAAAGTGGTATAAACCCTATTATTCAAAAAACACCTAAAAACTCATCTTTTCCGGCTACACCTAACTCACTAGGAGTACCTTCTTTTCTAACCTACTCACTCTATCAAAAAAAACAAAACTTTTGTAACTTCTCTCTCTGTGTAACTTGGTAACATTGTCGTAGCACTTGTTCACCTATTGTTGTATTGGCTATTTACCGCTTCATTGTGTCCTCGACTATTGTAAGTCGCTTTGGATAAAAGCGTCTGCTAAATGCCTAAATGTAAATGTAAATGTAAATTATTGTTGTAGCTTTTAATGTCTGACAAGTTTGGAGATATATCCATGTTTCTAACTGCAGTACAAGAAGAAACTTTATATTTTGATGCCTGTCAGTAATAAAGCCCATGAAAGTGGTAAAAGTAACCAAGACTTCACTTGTACTATATAATATATGATTGTGCATAATTATGTCTTTTTTTTTCTTTTCAGATTCATCGTAGCAAGAACAGGTGGAAGTTTTACTTGAAAGATGGTGTAATGTGTTATGGTGGGAAGGACTATGTTTTCTCTAAGGCAGTTGGAGAGGCTGAATGGTAGAAGAACTGTAGTTGTGTAGTACTTATTATTAAGTTAAAAATTTAAGTTTTTAGTTAAATAAAAACAATAATCTCAACACACATTTTTGGTGAAATATTAAGATTACCACTTGAGGAGATTACCAGAGTCACAAACATCTTTTTTTACTTATTAACTTTTTTCTTGCTGGACTAATTGTGGCGATTTATGTTCCTTTAAAAATTGAAAATTGCTTTTGTTTATTTTGAAGAAAGATAATAATAAAATGCATAATTAAGTAATGATGACTTAATGCAGGTCAATTCATTTTCAGAGATGTGTTCATGGATGAAACTATTTTTTATTAATGTGTAGTATTTAGTAAGTTTTTCTTTGAACTTTAACAAAAGCTGTTGATTTATGTAAACCAGTATAAAAGACTACAAATGTTTATTTTGTCATTAAACAAGACTTTATTGAATAGACAAATTAATAAAGACACACACACACACACACACACACACACACACACACACACACACACATATGCATAGAGTTTAGCATTAGAAGAGGGTTTTTTTACATTTGCTAACTACCAAATCAGGGAGCATAATGATTTCAATATTGAAAAGCAACATTATGTGTATATGTTGCAAAGTACAGATCGTAGTGTGTAGGGATTTGGGAGCATTGCAAGTAACGGAGGGAATGTATGACAGCATGTGCTGTTGCAGTGCTTGCTGACCGAGAGGCTTTCTCTCCACTGGCCCCTCAATCATCTGTTTCACTTTGGCTCACAGTGTAACATCAAACCTTTACAACTTTCATGAGGTAGATATACACAACTCATATTATCATTAATTGTGCCACCATCTGTTTACATTATTTGTATGACATTTCTCTATGATGCAGGCTGGTAAATCTACAAAACTTTATAATAAAATAAAAAAAATTATGCTAACACAACAGCATCATACTACTCTCAAAATTGATTATAAATCAGAATCACCACTACTTAAAACAGTTTGGAAAAAACATGACAATCTTAGAATACAATTTATTGCAGAACTTTATCTTGGCGAAAAACCAAGGAAAATCTCTTAACGAAAACCAGGAATTTATTCTATATGAATTTCACCTGTTGAGTAAGGGTACTTTTTAGTTGCCACAACTCACTACACAACAAATTAAATTCCCAAACTTTCTAAATGTTGTTTTTCCTTTTTGGATTTAATCACATATGCCCAAATTGTAATTGGTACAAATGTTACAATTACTTTTAGAAAGTAGCCCTGCACTTCAACCACAATGACAGCTGAGAAGTTGCTCCAGCCATTGATGTTGAGGTTTGTTATGCTGTTCGCTACTCAGGGTTCCATAATTGTAGCTGGGTAGTCCGTCCTGTTAAGGAAAATCCATCCTACAGTTAGCAGTTTCAGTCAGTTACAGTTACAGTTATGTTTTTTCAAAGTCTGACCAGACGAAACCAGCGGTTCAATTCCAGGCTACAGCAGGGTTTCACGTGTGTGTTATCTCTCTGAGCTACTACACTTCTGTTTGCTCTCTAGAAACCATATATTTACATTTAAGCATTTAGCAGAAGCTTTTATCCAAAGCGACTTACAAATAGTCGAGGACACAATGAAGCGGTAAATCGCCGATACAGCAATAGGGGTACAAGTGCTACAACAATGTTACCAAGTTAACGAGATAAAAACCTGTAGGTAAAAAAAGTTTTTTTTTTTTTAAATTCTATTTTTTTTTTAGATAGAGTGAGTAGGTTTGAAAAGAAGGTACTCCTAGTGAGTTAGGTGTAGCCGTAATAGATGAGTTTTTATGTGTTTTTTAAAGATAGAGACTGAGTCCGCCAAGCGTGAAGCAGGAGGCAGATCGTTCTACAATCACGGAACCGATGCAGAGAATGTACGAGAGAGAGATTTCTTACCCTTTTGAGCTGACATCACAAGTCGTAGCTTGTTTGCGGAGCGCAGAGCTCTGAAGGGGCTATACCTTTGATTTAGTGAGCTGAACTGGTGGTGGTCTTGTAGGCGATGAGAAGACATTTGAATTCAATGCGAGCTGCTACAGGAAGCCAATGTAGTTAAATGAAGAGAGGTGTTACATGGGTCCTTTTTGGTTCCTTGAACACCACTCTTGCTGCTGCATTCTGTATCATCTGCAAAGGTTTAGTTGTGCACATCTGGAGTCCAGCAAGCAGCGCATTGCAGTAGTCCAGCCTGGACAGGACCAGAGCCTGAACCAGGATTTGTGTGGTATGTTCTTAGAGAAACGGTCTTATCTTCCTGATGTTGTAAAGCATGAATCTGCAGGATCTGGCAGTCACGGCAACATGATCTGTGAAGTTGAGCTGATCATCAATGATTACTCCCAAGTTTCTCGCAGACCTGGAGGGCACAACGGTTGATGCTCCTAATTGGATAGAGAGGTCGTGACGGGTCTTCCGGTTGGAAGGGATGACAAGAAGTTCAGTTTTCGCAAGGTTTAGTTGCAGGTGGTGGTGGTTCATCCAGAGCGAGATGTTGCTCAGACATGCTGAGACTTGGGTCGAAATCATCTGATCTTCGGTATGAAACTCAACAGTGGTAGGAGAAGCCATGCTTACGAATGACTGATCCCAGTGACGTCATGTAGATCGTGAAGAGCAACAGTCCGAGAACTGAGCCCTGAGTTACAGTTCTGAGACTTCATCTCCCCACGAAACCTTGAAGGATCTTTCTGAGAGGTAGGATCTTTTTGATATATGTGAAATAATAATAATAATAATAATAATAATAATATAATAATAATAATAGTTTTTGTACTATATAAAAATGTTTTATTTTTTGTTTTTAATGGTGGTGAACAAAATGGGGCCATTCAAAGCTTTTATAAAGGCCTCCTTTTTCTGGAAACTAGCTTCCAAATGCTGACACAATACAGACAGGTAAGGGCTTCCTCATGTGCCTGCCCAAAATGACCATTGGCTCATTTACATTTTCACATTTACATTTTAGATTTTGCTGACGTTTTATCATTTTACATTTTGCTGACGCTTTTATCATTTTAAATTTTGCTGACGCTTTTATTCAAAGCGACTTACAAAGGAGGTCTACAAAAGAAACTTATACAACAGGCCATAACAGAGCAATCTAAAGGATGTTAAATTAGGTTTGTAGTAGGTTTATTTGTGGGTAAGGTGAAAACAGAAGTGATGGGTTTTGAGGCGGTTTTTGAAGATGGAGACAGGGTCTGCCAGACATGTTGTAACGGTCAGTGAGTCAGTGAGAGTGATTTCTTACCTTTTTGGGTCGGCACTACCAGCCAACGATCATTCGCTGAGCAAGTGATCTGGCAGGCACATACGGCTGTTTCAGCGAATGAAGGTAGGGGGATGCTATACCTTTGGTGGTTTTGTAGGCGATAAGGAGAGCTTTGAACTCTATGCGAGCAGCATGCTCTGAGAGGAAAGCCTTATCTTCCTGATGTTGAAGAGAAGGTATTGGCAGGACCAGACGGTACTCACGACATGATACTCACGGTACTCACAACTTGAAAGTAAGTTGATCATCTATTACTTCTCCCAAATTTCTGGATTGCCGTTGAGGGTTCTATGATGGACGGTTCTAGTCGGATAGAGAGGAGTAGCGGATCTTTGTGTCACCGGCGATGACAAGAAGTTCAGTTTTCGCAAGATTCAGTTGTAGATGTTGGTTCTTCATCCAGAGAGCAATGTCACTCAGGCATGCTTTTGTCAGGTTCCGGACTTCAACTGTGAGCAATTGGGGTTAGACAACACGTTTCAGAACCTACTCATTGTCGAAATCATCCGCTGATTTAATATTGTCACATGGAATTAATCTTGATGGTGTTGAAATTATGCAGCCAAGTTATTTCTCCGATCATTATAACGTTTTGTGAAAACTTCATATAGCCACAATTGTAAACTAATCCCAATTCCATAGCATATAAAAAAAACTTCATAATGTAACCAAAACTATGGAATCTTGGTTTTCTAGCATTTTAAGTAAAGTTGCCCCCTTATGCTTAAGAAAGGTCAAGGAAAACGATCTGACACCATGGTATAATGAGCATTTTTCCACCCTAAAGAGAGCAGCCCACAACATTCTTTTGCACAGTTAGGAACCTAGGTTTGCTAGTTGAGAGAAATCTTTCCTTAGAAAGCCACGTCTCTAGCATTTGTAAAACTGCATTCTTCCGTGTCAAAAACATATCTAAATTACGGACTATACTCTCAATGTCAAATGCAGAAATGTTAATCCATGCATTTATGACCTCAAGGTTGGATTATTGTTATGTCCAGTGCTGTCAACACTGCTCTGGCTCCCTATCAAACATTGTATAGATTTAAAAATATTGCTTATTACTTATAAAGCTTTGAATGGTTTAGCATCTCAGTATTTGAATGAGCTCCTGACACACAATAATGCTACATGTTAGCTACATTCTCAAAACCTAGAATATCGAAAGCAACTTTCAGATTCTTTTCCTACTTGGCCCCTAATCCAAACCATCACAGAGCTCAGCACATAGAAATTCTTACACATAGATATTACACCATCAAGACTGTTTCTGTTCCCCGAACTAGAAAATACTAAAATTGCACAAACGTGTTTAAAAATCAAAATCAAATTGAGGTTCAACAAATAAATAACAGATGCAATAACGATAAAAAAAATGATAAAGCTTGGCTTATTGAATATCAGATTCCTTTCTAAGAAATCACTTTTTGTAAATAATATGATTACTGATCATAATTTAGATGTGCTTTGATTGACAGATACCTGGTTAAAACTTGATGATTAGATTTTTTTAAATGAGTCTACCCCACAAGATTACTGTTATAAATATGAGCCGCGTCCAAAGAGTAAAGGGGGAGATGTTGCTTCAATATATAACAATATTTTAAAAATTTCTTAGAAGGCAGGTTTCAAGTATAACTCGTTAGAAGTAATGGTGTTCATATGACTACCCAGAGAAACAAATGTGTATGATAAATCCCCTTTGATGTTTGTACTGGCTGCTGTATACAGGCCACCAGGGCACCATACAGACTTTATTAAAGATTTTGGTGATTTTAGATCCGAGCTAGTTCTGGCTTCAGACAAAGTTTTAATAGTTGGTGGTTTTAATATCCATGTTGATAATGAAAATGATGCATTGAGATCAGCCTTTACAGATATTCTGAACTCTATTGTTGTTAGATAACACGTTTCAAGACCCACCCATTGCTGAATTCACACTCTAGATTTAATATTGTTAAATGTAATTGATCTTGATGATGTTGAAGTTATGCAGTTATATGTCAGGTCATTAGTTAGTTTTTTGCAGACGTAATATTGCCAGACTTGTAAATCCTACTTCTTGTTACAAATATGGTAGAATAATCTCTTTTACCACAAAAGACTACTTTTATAAGTAATCTTTCTAGTCTTCCTAAGTATCCGAATTGCATAGCATATCCAACTCACAAGAACAACTCAATAATGTAACCAAAACGATGGACTCTCTCTTTTCCAGCATTTTAAATTCCTTGGCACCCTTAAGCTGAAGGAAGGTCAAGCGGAAAGTCTTAATGGAACGCAGTTGGAGGAAAACAAAACTTGAAGTATGTCGTATTGCTTGGCGGGAAAGTAACCTATCCTTTAGAAAAGCATTAAAAACTGCTAGATCCGATTACTTTTTTTTTTTTTTACTTTTTATTGGGAAAAGCAGAACAATACAATATTACAATTCACAGATACAATTTATGCCTTTTTTTCCCTTTTTTTACCTCTATTAACAATCATCCCACCCCCTCGGCACATCATGACCAACACACATATTACTGGTTATTTATAAAATGTAAACAGTACATCAGAAAAGGCTCACATTCAGTTGGGTAGTACCACTAAATCAGTGAAATAGGAAATAAAAGGTTGCCATTTATGGAAAAATTTGACTGGACATCCTCTCAACGTGTATTTAATTTTATCAAGTTTTAAAAAATACATGACGTCTCTGAGCCATCGGGAGACAGAAGGATATTTAGCTGATTTCCAGTGTAACAATAAAGAGCGCCTTGCTAGAAAAGATGTAAAAGCTATGATGTCCTTTTGTGTAGGGTTAAGTGCAAGTGAGGGGTCAGGAATTCCAAATATACAAATCATAGGACAAGGTTGGAGATTTACCCCAAGAACAGAGGACATAATATGAAAATAACCCAGCCAGAAATCTTTCAAATCAGGACCAAAAAAAAAAACATGTGGCTAAGATGACAAGGTGAGCCATGACATTTATTAGATTTTTCTTCGACGTCTGGATATATTTCAGATAGTCTGAGTTTAGAGAAATGTACCCTATGTAAGACCTTAAACTGAATAAGTCCAAGACGAGCACAAGTCGTGGTAGAGCGTATCCTCTCTATGGCCTGTTCCCAGGACTCCTCCTGAATTTGTATTCCCAGTTCACATTCCCATGTACGCTTCAGTTTGTCGCTTGAATCATCACTAAAAGCTAAAATAATGTCATACAGCCTATAAATTATTCCTCTGTTATAAGAATGGTTTCCCAACAATGCTCTGGAGGTAAAGATGGGAAAGTAGGGAAACACTTAGCGACAAAATTACGAGTTTGAAAATAGCGAAACAGATGTCTAACAGGGAGTTCATAGCGAGTTGACAAAATGGTAAAACTGTCGAAGACACCGTCTACATATAAATCTCTAAATTGTGTAATACCCTTGTCGTACCACAGCGAAAATGTAGAATCTGAAAGCGATGGAGAAAATAAATGGTTATCATTGAAGGGACCCAAGGAAGAACCATTTACAACTTTAAAGTGTCGACTAAATAGATACCAGATTTTGAGCGTGTTAATAACCACTTGATTATCAGTATATAGAGAAGGTGCTGTGGGTAAAGAGGTATAAAGTAGAGCAGGTACAGAAGATCCTTTACAGGATGATAGTTCCAATTTACACCAAGAGGATCTTGGGGATTTTAACCAGTAGCAAAGTTTATGAATGTGATCCGCCCAATAGTGATTAAAAAGATTGGGTAATGCTAGTCCCCCACTAAGTCTGCATCTCTGCAGTAGAGTTTTACGAATCCTAGGTGGTTTTCCACCCCAAATAAAATAACGAATCAGCTTATCAAGTGCGTTTAAAAAATCCTTTGGCAGAAAAAGAGGAATTGACTGGAATAAGAATATAAATTTTGGTAAAACTTAACAACATTGATCTTGCGGATTAAAGAAAGGGGGAGGTTACCCCATCTTTGAAAATTGGTTGTAATCTTAGAGATAAGGGGAGTGAAATTTGAAGAAGCAAGGCTAGACAGAAAACGAGTCACGTAGACACCGAGGTATATGAACCCAGATGGACTCGAAAATGCACATCTGTCTGCTGCATATGACATGCTGCAGTATTAATGGAAAAACACTCACTTTTCTCCAAATTTAATTTATAACCTGAAAACTAGCTGAAGTTCTCCAGAATACCCAAAACAGCAGGGATACAGAGTGAGGGATCAGATATATACAATAGCAAATCATCCGAATACAATAATAGTTTATATTCAGTTCTATTGCGGATTATTCCTTTGAATAAAAGTGTGATTGACAGAGGCTTGAATAGCAAAGAGTAAAGGTGATAAGGGACACCCTTTTCGAGTTCCCCGTTCATGGGTAAAATAATCCGAATAAACATCATTAGTATGAACACTGGCCTTAGGAGATGAATAGAGGAGGCGAATCCAAGAAATAACATTTTCACCAAATAATTTTTTTTTAAACTGCAAACAAGTACTCCCACTCTACCCTATCAAATACCTTCTCTGCGTCCAAAGAAATCACAAGCTCAGGAAGTTCAGCAGAGTGTTTAGAGTAAATTATATTGAAAAGTGTACGGGTATTAAAAAACAATTGACGTCCCTTTATAAAACCATTTTGCTCTTCGAATCTGATATGAGGAAGCACATTCTCTAAGCGGGATGCAATTACCTTAGCCAATACCATGACATCAGCATTAAGCAAAGACAATGGTCTATAAGACCCACAGGAGGTTGAATCTTTGTCCTTTTTGAGAAGGAGAGCAATAGTGGCTTGTGTCATGGTTGGTGGTGAAGAACCCCTTTCCAGGGATTCAGTGAATACGGATAAAAGTAATGGTGCCAATTTGCCAATACATTTTTCTAAAAATTCAATCGGACACCCGTTGGGGCCTCGGGCTTTATTAGATTGCATGACATTAATTGCATTTAATACTTCTTCAAGAGAGAGTGGAGAGTCCATCTGCATGGCCGTAATGGAATCAATGAGAGGGCTCGGAAGATTCTGTAGAAATATATTCATTTTAGTGTTATCAGTAGGAAATTCAGATTTATATAATAAAGAGTAAAATGATTTGAAGGTAGCATTAATTTCTAAGGGGTCTGCAGTAATAGTATCATAAGTGTTTTTAATAGTAGGTATCAAACGGGAAATGGCCTGTCGTCGTATCTGATGTGCCAGTAAACGAATTTCCTTATCACCATGTTCGTAGTATGTGCCACGGCTACGTAGTTGCAAGCGCTCAGCCTCTTTAGTTGAAATAAGATCAAATTCTGCCTGCAAATCGAGATACTGCTTAAGTAATTCTGGAGAAGGGTTCAATGCATATTTCTGATAGAGGTTATTAATCACAGGTGTAAGTGCATTAAGCTTACCATTAATTTTTTTATTAACTTACATGCTTTGTTTGGGACCATCACCCCCTAAATGTATAAAATACAATGTATCACTGCCTTAGAAAGACTTTTGATGAATGCAGCGCCACGCAGCGCGTTCTCAATAAAGAACTCTGCTGGAGATACCCAAGAGTCTCCTGGTCTTCGCTTCTGAGTTTCCAACACTTTCAATAAAAAAGTAGTTAATTAGAGTATGAATGGTGCAATAATGCACGGGTAAAGAAATAATAGATGGGTTTTAATAGATGGGTTACGTGATCTTCATGGATCAATAAGACTATTCTGTTCCATAAAACCAGAGAATGATTTAGACATAGCAGATCGAGTCAGATTTCGAGGATTAGACCGATCCAAGATTGGGTCAAAAACACAATTTAGATCCCCCCAAGGATCAGCAAGTGTGTGTTCAAGAAGGGGATTTTACTCAGAAATCTGTTAGCGAATTCAACATCATCGAAGTTTCGGGCGCATACGTTTACCAACAAAACCATTTTTTGCATCAGGGTCCCAAGAACTATGAGATATCTGCCATTCCTGTCAGCAATGACAGCAGTGGACGACTGAATTTTTTTGTTAATTAAAATGGCGACCCCCCTTTCTTTTGAACTAAAATTTGAGTGGAAGACTTGGCCCACCCAGGGGCAATGTAACCTACATTGATCTTTAACATGATGGTGAGTCTCCTGCAAAAATACTAAATCAGATTTTAAACGTTTCAAGTGCGCAAAAACCTTAGATCTTTTTACAGTATTACCCATACCATGTATATTCCAACTGATGAATCTGAGAGGTATGCCTGACCCAGCAATGCTGGGATATATATTGTCGTTAACCATCTGAATAAAAAAAAATTTAAATGGTAATACAGAGCCGAGGTGAAGCACCCTAAACCACCCCCCCACCCGACCAATCCCTTAAACACAAATACACCCAAAGTCCCCATATAACCACAGAACAAAGGAGACAGCAGTGTTTACCACAGTAAACACAAGTTGTCAACACTAGTGTTGAACAACCATGCTGAACAAACAAAAGCAAGAGAGAAAAGAAAAGAAAAAAACTCCAGCCGATCTTAACATTAACAAATGCGCATGAATACAGTAACGCACGTGAAAATATAAATAAAGAAATAACAGTAGGTTTTCAATCTTGCGCAAAACGATACAGAAGCCATAAAATGTAAAATACAAAATATGGTATAGTCTTGTTAACAGTGTCCAGTAAGGTTGAGGAAAATAAATATAAATAAAATAAAAATGTACCTGCTACAAACAGACCAAAATTACACTAATTTAGTAAGTGTAGCAAGCCAGAAGACCATCTAATACTGAACAGATAGAGATTTAAGACTGGAGTAGAACAGATTTGAAGAGCTATTGAAGCTCACCTAGGAACCAAAATTTTGACAAAGTTGCTGGCTTCCTCCGCAGAAAAGAAATCCTTCTCAACACTGTTGTACGTGATGCGAAGTCGCGCTGGATGAAACAGACCATAACGCACACCATCAATCCCACGAAGTAGGCGTCTGACCTCATTGAATGAAGCTCGAGCTATGTCGGCAGTGTGGTCATGGAAGACCGAGACTGTCCCACCTCTAACTTTAATCTGTCGGATCTCTCTAGCGCGGCGCAGAATGTCCATACAGTCACTGTGATAATGAAACCTGCACACAATGGCTCGCAGATGGTCACCAGGCTTGGGTATGGGTTGTTGGGTCCAGTGGGACCGGTCCAAAAGCGGCTCCTTTTCCAGATTGAACGCTTCCAACCACAGCTGCAGTGGTACAGGTGTCAGGGTCCCCCGGTACTCCCACTATCCTAATGTTGTTACGCCGTGATCTGGACTCTAAATCTTCCCATTTTTTTTCCAGCTTGGCTACGCTAGCTGTGAGGCACTCGATGGTAGATTTCAAGTAAGTGCGTGCTCCATTTCTCCATCCGTACCTTTAAGGCTGGACATGGTAGCCTCGGTAGCAGCTTTATCAGTCGCCAACTGTGACTTTACCGCTTGCAGGTCAAGCCTAAAAGTAGTCAGAGCATCCCCGAGTGTATCCTGGAGTTCTGTTTAAAAAAAATCAGCAATCTCTTTCCTCACCGACACCAACAACTCGAGCTTAAGTGCCTCGATGTCAAGGCTAGCATGCGCTTCCAAACTCACGTCTTACTCCGTTAGAGCTCAGCAATGCCCCCTTTCGATTACTTTTCTAATCTTTTAGAAGAAAACAAACATAACACCAGTTATTTATTCAACACAGTGTCTAAACTAACCAAAAATATAGCCTCAACAACTGCTGACATTTCCCAGCATCCGGCATTAATGACGTTATGACCTACTTTACTTCTAAAATCATCACTATTAGAGATAAAATCGAGCCATTAAGCCCTCAGCTACCGTACTGCATAAGACAGTGCGCTTTAAACCCCCTGAAATACAGTTCCACTCATTCTCTACCATAGGAGAGGAAGAATTGTGTAAACTTGTAAAAACATGTAAAGCAACAGCATGTTGCTTAGACCCTATTCCACTTAAGCTCCTAAAAGAGGTGCTTCCAGATGTCATAGATCCTCTTCTGACTATTATTAACTCCTCTTTGTATTTAGGATATGTCCCCAAATTTTTCAAAATGACTGCTGTTAAGCCTCTCATCAAAAAAGCGCTTTTGAACCCAAAGACCTACTTAATTATTGACCAATCTGAAATAACCCTCTCCAGTCCAAGATACTAGAAATAGTAGTGTATCCTGGAGTTCCGTTTTAAAAAAATCAGCAATCTCTTTCCTCACCGACACCAACAACTCGAGCTTAAGTGCCTCGATGTCAAGGCTAGCATGCGCTTCCAAACTCACGTCTTACTCCATACAGCTCAGCAGCGCCCCCTTCCGATTACTTTTCTAATCTTTTAGAAGAAAACAAACATAACACCAGGTATTTATTCAACACAGTGTCTAAACTAACCAAAAATATAGCCTCAACAACTCCTGACATTTCCCAGCATCCGGCATTAATGACGTTATGACCTACTTTACTTCTAAAATCATCACTATTAGAGATAAAATCGAGCCATTCAGCCGTCAGCTACCGTACTGCATAAGACAGTGCGCTTTAAACCATCTGAAATACAGTTCCACTCATTCTCTACCATAGGAGAGGAAGAATTGTGTAAACTTGTAAAAACATGTAAAGCAACAGCATGTTGCTTAGACCCTATTCCACCTAAGCTCCTAAAAGAGGTGCTTCCAGATGTCATAGATCCTCTTCTGACTATTATTAACTCCTCTTTGTATTTAGGATATGTCCCCAAATCTTTCAAACTGACTGTTAAGCCTCTCATCAAAAAAGCGCTTTTGACCCCAAAGACCTACTTAATTATTGACCAATCTGAAATAACCCTGTCCAGTCCAAGATAATAGAAATAGGAAGTATCCTCACAATTATACTCATTTCTAGAGAAAAAATTATATCTGTGAGAATTTCCAGTCAATATGTAAACAATATCATAGCACTGAGACTGCTCACTTTAGAGTTACAAATGACCTTCTCCTCTCATCCGACCGTGGCTGTATTTCCTTATTAGTGTTACTGGTTCTTAGTGCTGCCTCTGACACTATTAAACACAACATTCTCTTGATTAGACTTCAATAATTTGTGGAAAACAGAGTTGTTAATTATAAGACCTAAAAACCTCAGAACCCCAGATACATTTCCCTTGCAAGACCTTGCCTGAGACAACCGGTATGGGACCACAGATTTTCTTTCTTCTCCACTTTGCTGCAGCCAGGAATTTACCTACTGGTTAAAATCTATTCAGAGGAAAACTGGCTCCCTAACTGTACCTAGCTTTCCCCCGAACCACTAGAGCCATGCTATACACAAATCAGGGACATTCTATCAAGCCGGAGTCAGTATTAACCCGGACCAGATGATGGGTCCGGAACTAGAAAAAGCCCTCTGCAGCCCTCAAACAAATTGAAGACCAGGAAGAGTACACCCCAAATACCAATCCCTGCGAACACCTTGCCTCTGACGATCAAAGGCATAAGAGCAAAGCACACAGATGTTTCTTCTCCATTCAGGTACAGCCTGTTCTTGAACTGCCCGTCTTGTCTGGTCAGAGGAGAAACGGCCCCCCAACTGAGCCTGGTTTCTACCAAGATTGGCTCTCCATTCTGTCACCGATGGAGCTTTGGTTCCTTGTCACTGTCGCCTCTGGCTTGCTTAGTTGGGGTATATTAATTTACAGCAATATCGTTGATTTGATTTAATATGAACGCACAGACACAATTTAAAGTGAACAAAGAGGACATCAATGAATTTAAAATGAATCAAATACACTATGTAAACTGAACAGAGATGACAATTCAATATGAAATGCTTTTACCTATAACTTTGCAATAGGGGCACACTGTTTTCCTAACCAATGTTACTCAGCTGCTTTGATGCAATGTATTTTGCCTAAAGCGCTATATATATAAATAATGGTTACATTGACCATAGAATAACCTACCTAACGTTCAGGAGGACAACACACTCTTGCAGTTTAAATCTAGATTAAAGAGCCATCTCTTCAACCTGGCTTACATATAACATACTTAATTGCTACTAATATCCAAATCCGTTAAAGGATTCTTAGGCTACATAAGTCAGGTTAACCGAATCCTTGAAACCCTTTCCACAACACCCAATATATTTGCTATACCATAAGAAGCATTTATGACAATATGAGTCTCTCTTATTCAGAGCTCATGGAAGCCACCAGATCCAGCCTGTATCCAGATCAGAGGGAATTGCAGTCACCCGGATCAAGTACATATCCAGACCAGACGGCATTGCAGTATTCTGGATCAAGTACTTATCCAGACCAGGTGGTGGAACGGGAATTAGAAATTCCGTTGCTGCCATTCTGTCAATGATGGTTCCTTGCTAAGTTGGGTTCACTTCATTAACAGTGATATCGTTGACTTGATTGAAAATGAATGCAGAGACACTATTTAAACTGTACAGAGATGACATCACATATTCAATGATGAACTGTCTTTAACTATTATTTTGCATTATTGACACACTGTTTTACTAATCAATGTCGTTCAGCTGCTTTGACACAATGTATTTTTTTAAAGCGCTATGTAAATAAAAGTGACTTAACTTAACTTGATGGTTTAAGATCACTGGTGTAAGATCACTGTTGCTTAGTTGGAGCTGGGTGCTTCAGCACATGACGATATTAAACGTTACCAGCTTAAGCCATGCTTCAAAACCTACCTAACCAAAATATACTGTTTTTGAAAGGGAACTTTATGCATCTACCTTTTTAACATCCTAAAGCATAAAAATATAAATGTTTTAGATGTCTAGCTAAATTGTACGCATAACTCTAATGTTATAAAAATGTAAAATTATTGTCATGTAATTGTTTAAATTAATATATTCATATCATTATCTTGAAGGAACTGTTGTTAAACATTTATTACAACGGCTTAGATGGGTACAACTGTCACTTTGGACGGAACGTGTTAACCTTGAACTTGACTTCTTGGAATTAACATTTTTAGTGCCATCTCAAATCAGGTACCCTGTCTGCATGAACTGTATGATGAACTTTATCAGGTACACCAGATGTCAATGTCAATGTCAATGTTATTTTATTTATATAGAGCTTTAGACAAAATACATTGCATGAAAGCTTAACAACAATAATAAGTAAACAGTGTGTCATAATGCTTAATGTTAAAAGTTAATACATTATTGAATTCGGGGATGTTATCTCTGTTCAGTTTAATGGTGTCTGTGCATTCATTTCCAATTCATTGGTGTCTTTGTTCACTTTAAAAAATGTCTGTGTCTTCAAATTCAACTAAGTAAGCCAGAGGGGACAGTGGCAAGGAAACCATAACTACAACGGTGGCAGAAATTGAGAAAAAAACCTTGGGAGAAACCAGGCTCAGTTGGGGGGTCAGTTCTCCTCTGACCAGACGAATCCATCAGTTCAACTCCAGGCTGCAGCAGAATGAAGAAGACACATATGTGTGCTGTCGTCATATCCTGATGATCGTCAAAGATGAGGTCTTCGCAGGGGATTGATATCCGTGGTATTCTTGTACTGGACTTCGCTTTGTTCGAGGGCTGTAGAGGGATTTTCTAGTTCCGGACCCACCATCTGGTTCAGAGAAGAATCATCTGTCTCCTGTGGTCACATCTTGATGGTCATCTGAGGCAAGGTTTTGCGAGGGATCTGCATCAGGTGTTGTAGTCGTCCTGGTCTCCGCTGTCCTTCCAGGCCCTAGGGGTCCTTTCTCCACAATCTGGTCTGGATACGCACTGGATCCTGTTGACTGCAATGCCATCTGATCTGGATACAGGCTGGATCTGGTGGCTCCGAAGAGCTCGGAAGAAGAAACAGACCAATATTAGCGTAGATGCCATTCTACTAAAGTTATAGCAGATATATGGTGTACTGTGGAGAGTGTTCTCGGTTCCGGATTTCTTAAATAAATTCAGCCTAAGAACCCTTTAACGGATTTGAATATTAGAAGCATGTTAGTATTTATGTGTAAGCCAGGTTAAAGAGATGGGTTTTTAATCTAGATTTAAACTGCAAAGGTGTATCTGCCTCCCGAACACTATTAGGTAAGTTATTCCATAGTTTAGGCGCCAAGTAGAAAAAGGATCTGCCGCTGGCAGTTGATTTTGAAATTCTAGGTATTATCAAATTTCCTGAGTTTTGAGAACGTAGCGAACGCATAGGATTATAATGTAACAGGAGCTCTTTCAAATATTGAGGTGCTAAACCATTCAAGGCTTTGAAAGTAATAAGCAAGATTTTAAAATCTATACGATGTTTGATAGGGAGCCAGTGCAATGTTGACAGGACCGGAGTTATGTGGTCGTACTTCCTGGTTCTTGTAAGAACTCTTGCTGCAGCATTTTGGACTAACTGTAATTTGCTTGTGCAGAACAACCACCTAATAAAGCATTGCAGTAATCCAACCTTGAGGTCATAAATGCATAAATTAACATTTCTGCATTTGATATTGTGGAAAATGATACAATCTTATGTTGCATTAAACAGCTTTTATGATTTTATGTTTTATTAACCAATTCTGTATTAATCATCTTTCTTATACAATATTATACTATTATGTTTTATTGATTGATGTTTTATTAACCATTCACTAGCAATAGGTGCATTAAAATATAACCATATGTCTCCTGCTAGGAATTTCTCAAAACTGTGTGCAAATAAGGATGTGCTACAACAGGAATGTGTGTGAGTGTAAACGGGAGGAAAGCTAAGGCCTGTAATGCATGGAGCTGACCTTAAGCTGACCTTAAGAACTAAACAACAAGATTTAAGATGCACTTATACTGAGAATGTACGTCCTGTAATGTCTCAAGCTGACCATAAGTTGACCTTAAGAACAAAACAACAAGATTTAAGGTGCACCTATACTGAGGGTGTACTGATCGGAGACATACACACACATTCCATACCATATAAGACAAAAAAGATGATGATATATTGTTTCTGGGAAAACAGAGAAAATTAGTTGTTTTGCAGAAACTAAAGGGGAAGTCTGCCATTGACCAAAGGAGACAAAGGACTGATCAGCCATTGGTGGAAACCAGGGAAAACCTCCAACCACTCCGAAGATAGAACGACGATACATACTATAAATATTGTGTGATTTTGTTACTGAGTGTTGGTCAGTGTGGAAGTCGTGGACTGACAACCCAGCGCTGTATTCTGATCAATAAAGTTTCAACTTATTCGACAAGTCTGATCTCCGATTTTTGAACACGTTAAGGACATTGGTTTATATAAGGTCCTTCAAATGGTGACCCCGACGTGATCGGCAGAGACGACGTGATCGGCAGAGAGGACGAATTCATAAAGACACAGTTCCCTGAGGAGGACACACAGAGAGGATTCGATTTCAACACAAGTGGCCACTAAATAAAAAGGTAAGCAGAAACCTGTTATATCAAATTCTGCAGATTGGACATTGTCAAATTAAATGTGTTGGAATTGAAAAACTCATTAGTGTGTAGAATAAATTATGAATGATTGAGAATTTATTGATCAGAATAAAAGTTACCTGGTTTATACACCGGGAGAGGGCGTCGTCCCTAAAGGTTTAAAAGTTACCTGGTTTATACACCGGGAGAGGGCGTCGTCCCTAAAGGTTTAAAAGTTACCTGGTTTATACACCGGGAGAGGGCGTCGTCCCTAAAGGTTAAAAGTTACCTGGTTTACACACCGGGAGAGGGCTTCGTCCCTAAAGGTTAAAAGTTACCTGGTTTACACACCGGGAGAGGGCTTCGTCCCTAAAGGTATTTTTAAGGTTAAAAGGTTAAAAGGTTAAAAGGGCGTCGTCCCTAAAGGTTTATTTTAGATAACGGGCGTCGTTCCCGTAAGGTATTTATAAGGTTAAAAGGGCGTCGTCCCTAAAAGGTTTATTTTCTTTGATTTAAAAGTAATAAGGTGTTAAGAGGTGGAGGTCGTATTTTTGTAGTAATGGAGTTAGATAAGATGCGCGAGGTAGAAGGAAAAGATCTGGATGTAAAGTCCCAATGGGACAAGATTGTAAAGATGTTGTTAGCGCAGACAGAGGGAAAACATCAGATGAAAGAAACAAAAGTGTGGGAAGGCATATGGAGTCAGATGTGTGACACATGTGGATGGTTAGATCCTGAAAAGGTCTATGTTAAGATTACGCACAAAATTTTGTAACTAGAAAGATGTGCAGGTGTGAGACTAAAGAAACTTATGGAGGAAAAGGAGAAGGTGAGTTGGGTTAATAAGGGTAAACATGCTAAAGATGAAGAAAAGTTGAGAAATGAGTTAAGGTTGTGGACTCGTATAGCACTGGTGGCATGCTTGCTGTTTCCTATCAGGAAAGAGAAGGAAGATGTTGACAAGCCGAAGGCTGAGGGTGTACTGAAGAAAGAGACAGGAAGTGAGCAGAGTAGTGAAAGAGTGATCCCGCCCATTTACCCGGATTTGGGAGTGGTTAGAGAAGGAAGTTATGTGAAGCCACCTCCTATGCTCCTGCGCCATCTGGTGGCATCAAAGCACAACAACAGGTACAGGTGAATGTGAAGGATTCATTAGTAGAAGTAGATATAGAAGAGCTATCAGATATACAGAAGGAAGTGGAGGAATTGAGACGGAAAGTGTATGATATTGAAGGAGTCATGAGACAGGAAAGAGAGTTAGGAGTATGTGACTATGGAGAAATAGAAGGAAATGTAGTGGGGGCATCCCAGGAATTGGTAGATTGTGGATCTCATAGACAGTCACAGTATTCATACAAAGAACAGGATGACAACGTGGAGGATTATGGAAAGCAGGACAGTGAAGATGATTGTCAGTCTAAGACTTTCGAGGGGAAAACTAGGGGTAGAAATAGAGTAAGGGATGTGGGTGGACAAACAAGAAGACCCATCACAAGGGATCGTGAAATGAAGCTGATTGTCAAAGGGGGGGCATTAGATGTAGAAGTGGGGGGGGGGCCTCACCAGTGGCAAATAGAACAAGACAAAAACAAAAGCAGATGGATGGCCTATCTCCATGTGCTACCGTACACCCGGACAGACCATATAGATCTCACAGTCTATCTCCAGTCAGGGAGACATTCCATTCTTTTAGGCAGTTGAATGCTGGTAACCAGATGCCCCTAGTGGACGCAGGATCTGGTAGACCCAGATACCAACCATGGCCTCATGGAGATATGACAGCTATATTGGATAAACTGCCACCCATTACAAATGGCGGCGGCAGATGGCTTACTAAATTACAAGCCTTATGTCATGGCACAGTACTGGCGTTGGGAGATATCCGTTGTTTAATGGGACAAATTTTCATAGTGACACAAATGAATGAACTTGAAGATAATGCAAACACAGTGGGGTGTGATAACAATATGCCGTTTATTCAGGTAGCCACCGACATTGCTATAGCTCTTAAGAAACAATTTCCTACACCAGAAACAGTTTATCAGAACATTAAATTCAAACATAAACCAGATGAAACCGGTGCAGAGTATTATTTCAGGTGTGCGGGTTTGTGGGAAGGTATGGTAGAAGGAAATAGTCTGACTAATCCAATTACTCGAGGAATTTTCAGAGCAGCTGTACTGGCAGGGGCTCCTAAAGGAGTGAAACAGGCTATGGAGAGCAATCCAGATAACGCAGTAGCCAAGAACCCAGAGTGGGAAAGAAGGCTAGTTTTCCATTTTGATAAAATATCAGAACAAAAGAGCAGGGAAGAGGAAGAATTAGAAAATGCAAAATCTCAATTAATTAAGATGCAATTGGAGGCAGCAAAGACAAACAATAAAAAGCCAAAGCAGATGACACAAGCACCGCCGTACCCCAGTGACGGAAATGGGGTGCCAGAAGGGGCGCAGGCACCACCAACTCCATCAGTTGTTCCACCATTTGTTGGTTATGATCAGGGAAATACTTATCAGAGAGGTCCTCCAAGAGGAGGCCAAAGGGGTGGTTATAGACAAAGGGGTAGAGGTTATTGGGGTAGAGGCCCTACCGGCAGATGGATGGAGCACAGTGAGGATGGGTGTTTCGTGTGTGGGGCACCGGGCCACTGGAGGAACGAATGTCCTTCGAGAAGGGGCGGTCAGAGACCAGGACCACCCCGTGGTAGTTATGGTCCGATGCAGCACGGACCCAGGGGACGTGGCAGACCCCAAGGCGCACCACACCAACCACCTCACTCAGGCCAAGACTCTTCCAGCTTCCAAGCACCTGCAATTCAAGCATGCGGTCCCGGAGAAGAGGACCAGAGCTACTGAAGGGGCCCACAGAGAAAGACTGTGAGAGGTTTGGCTGAGCCTCTCATGAGTATAGTGGTCAACAACAAACCACTACAAGCCTTAGTTGACACTGGGGCTACCTACTCCACCATTACAAGTGACTGTATCACTAATGGACAATTAAGTGATGAGACTGTGGGAGTAATAGGTTTCTCTGGGGTACCTGAACATTGGCCTATGACAATACCCATTACAACCAAAGTGGCAAACCAGTGTCTTACGCATTCGTTTCTCTGTTCTGACAACACTCCTATTCCTTTGCTCGGTAGAGATTTATTAATCAAATTGAGGGCTAGTATTTTATGTTCCCCTGATGGAGTTGTGGTTGTGTTTCCGGATGGTACTTCAATTAATTGCTCAATGGAACCTGGGGGTGCTAGAACCCAAAATGTTCTGTTAGGGGGACCCCTACAGGAAATGGCCGACATCTATTGGGTGGAACTTGATATTTCTGCCACTTTTAACAGTGTAACCACACTTTACAATCAACATTTATCATGGATAAAAGAACTAGCTGTCTATCTGCCTCCCATTGATCCATTACATTGCACATTGGTTTATGATAGAACTGGCAATGTCACATATCAACATATGTTCCAAGAAGTATTAGGAGATGTGTGGCATTTAGAGGGTAAGGGTCTTTATGTGGGAAAAGAAGGTGTAGTTGCACCTATTGTACTCACTCCTGAACAGAATAAATGGTATTGCATGCAAAACAATGCAGACCCACATATTTCAATGGCACTGCATCCAGGCCATGAAGCACGAGAGTTAGGTGGCATGACAAAGAGATTAAACAAGGTAACAGATTGGGAGCCCAGTCACATGCAGGGTGTTCTGTTTTCTGTCTCGACTAATTCTTACTGGATAAATCAATCAACAAGTGACGAGGGAATACTTACACACAAACAAATTCAAAGAAGTCATGGTAGGGAATTGACAGACGGGCCGGGGGCCGACGATTTGATAGCAAAACAACCTGATGACCTATGGTCACAAGGGCCCACTGATGTGGGATATTGTAATATTCCCCCTGTCACTTTTGATCTATCTGAAACCACTCCGCTTTGGGTCTCACAGTACAGTAACAAACCAGAAGCGGAAAAAGGGATAGCAGAAACTGTTAAAGGCCTGGTTGAAAAGGGTGTTCTCACCCCATGGCAATCCAGATGGAACACACCCATTTTTCCTGTACAGAAAACTGGTACAGGCAAATACCGATTGGTACACGATCTGAGAAGAATTAATGAATTAGTGACAACCCAAACATTAGCTGTACCCAACCCTTATAGCGCGATCTCTAATCTTACTCCAGCACATCAATGGTTCACCTGTATAGACCTGGCTAATGCATTCTTTTGCATTCCCATCGCTGATGAGTGTAAATCGTGTCTGGCATTCACATACAGAGGCACACAGTACTCATACAATCGGTTGCCCCAAGGCTTCAAACTCTCACCAGGCATTTTTAATCAGGTTTTGAGACAACACTTAGAACAATGTGTATTACCAGAGGGGTGTGTGGTAATAATGTATGTTGATGACATTCTGCTGGCAGCAGAAACTAATGATGATTGTTTAAAGGCTACAAACATTATTCTCACACAACTCCACAGGGCTGGGTTTAAAGTAAGTAAAAACAAGCTACAAGTTAGCAGACCAGCCGTAACATTCATGGGTAGACTGATCACAGGTCAGGGATCCACACTCTCCCATCGTCAGCGAGATGCCATTTTAGCACATCCAAAACCGACAACGGTAAAAGACATGTTGTCTTTTCTGGGGCTGACAGGGTTCAGCCGCCATTACATACCTCAGTATGTAGCTGTTACCACACCTTTGAGAGACATGGTTAGGAAGTTGGGTATGAGAAATCTCACGGGTAAACTAGAATGGACGGTGGAGGCTGAAGAAGCTTTCACTGAATTAAAGGCCCAGATGTCACATGCTGCCTATTTACATAGCCCAGACTACCAATTAGGTTTCTTCCTAGACGTGTCTGAGACTCAAGACAGCGCACATGGTGTTCTTTTCCAAAAACATACAGGGAATCGTAGAGTACTCATGTATGCTAGCTGTATGCTCGATCCAATTGAACAGCGCCAACCCGAATGTGCCAGATTTGCAGCAGGCTTAGCAAAGATTGTAACAAAGACTGCACACATAGTCATGGGCCACCCGCTAACAGTTCTTACTACTCATTCTGTTATGGCTTTTGTCAACTCGTCCTCGTTCACATTCTCGCCCCTAAGGCAAAGGAGACTGGCAAGATGTCTGACAGCTCCGAACATTACCTACACTCATGAAGGCATCAACATGGCAGACTTGATGACGAGCGGGAACCACATGACTGTGTACCGCTCTCAGAGAGGGCCAGCAGGGTCAGAGACAATTTGCATGCATCACCACTAACACCACACTCAGATGTAATCACTCTTTTCACTGATGGCTGCTGTTTTAGATCATCAGATGGAAGTCTAATGTCAGCATTTGCTGTTGTCCAACTTGTACCAGACGGGTTTCAGACACGGCTGGCCATGAAACTCACAGGTAAACAATCAGCACAGCGTGCTGAACTGATTGCCGTCACTAATGCACTGAAATTAGCAGACAGATGCAAGGTGAATATTTACACAGATTCTGCATATGTAGTGGGCATAGTACATGTGGAGCTTCCAGTATGGCAGCGTACTGGTTTTGTTACAACATCAGGTAGACCCATCACACATGGAGCTGAGGCACGAGACCTTTTAGAGGCCCTGATGCTGCCTGAGGAGGTGGCTATTGTGAAGTGTCAGGGACACTCAAAAACTAAGAGTGTGGAGGCTAAGGGTAACGATGCAGCTGACTTAGCAGCAAAGCAAGCAGCCGGTTATGTTAGCAGTATGATGGCAGTCACCGTGAAGGACTGCCTATACGACTCGCTGTTACCTGAGCTCACGATATCTTCTATCATGCAGCATCAGGCTGACTCCTCACCTGAGGAAAAGTCTGTATGGCTGGACTCTGGAGCTCAGCGTGCTGAGAATGGTTTATGGCAATTTAAAGACGGACGTCCGGCCATGCCACTTAGCCTTTCCAACTCTCTAATGACTGAGGCACACACACATTCTCATGTAGGAGCAAAACAAATGTTAACTACACTGAAGCATTGGTGGCACCCTTCCATGGCTACCATGGTATCACATTTTGTTTTGTCCTGTGCTATTTGCCAGCAGTACAATAGCAAACCAACATTGAAGCAACCCAGAGGCTGTTTTACACATCTCCGTGGTCCTGGTGAGGAATTGGTGATAGATTTCACAGATATGATACAAAAGGTTCAAGGGAAGAGGTACTTATTAGTCATGGTGGATCAGTTCACAGGGTGGCCTGAGGCATATCCTGTAGGGCGTGAAGACAGTACAGCTGTTATAAAGTGCCTGGTTAATCATTATATCCCGCACTATGGTTTTCCAAGAAGAATCAGATCAGACAATGGTTCTCATTTCAAAAATGAACATCTCAGAGTGGTAGAACAATCATTGGGACTGAAACATGTTTTTGGAGCAGTTTATCACCCTCAAAGTCAAGGTAAAGTTGAGCGCATGAACCTCACATTAAAACTAAAATTGGCTAAAATCTGTGCACAGACCAAATTGTCCTGGCTTTCAGCCTTACCATTAGCTTTAATGTCAGTCCGATCATCCATAAACAGAAGCTCAGGTTTTACCCCTTTTGAACTGTTTACAGGCAGACCGTTCCCAGGACCCTGTCATCCGGCTGAACTCGAAAACCTGCCCAAATTATCTCATGGTGCATATTTTGATAAACTAACTGCTATGATTAAGCTTTTCTCCCACCAGATTCCAGAAGCTGATTCCGACGCCACAACACCATCTGATCCAGCACAGTCGCAGTGGGTCCGAGGGCGTAAATGGTCCGAACCTAGATGGACTGAGCCATTGAGAGTCACTGCCAGAACCTCACATTGTGTCCGCTTAAAAGGAAAAGGCGACACATGGTATCATTTAACTTCTTGTGTTAACTGTGATCCACCAAACAGGTCATTATCCGAGACTGCTGTGGACCTGAGGACTCAGGTCCAAGAGAGGGAGGATAAGGAGGACAGAGAAACCGAAACCTCTGACAACAAACAAAGTGGACATTTAAAATTTTTTGTTTCAAACAGGTGATCTTTTTTCAAGGCCACAAGGGGAACTTCTAGCAAACTGTGTAAGTGCAGTTTGTGCATATGGAGCAGGCATTGCAAAAACTTTCAGAGACAAGTACAGTGTAAACAAAGTGAAACAACAGAACAAGGGAGTAGGAGAGTGTACTGTTACACATGAAAACGACGGTAGAACCGTTTTTCACTTAATCACAAAGAAGTTGTGTACAGACAAGCCCACATATCAAGATTTCACCAGTAGTTTGACATGCATGAGAGACTGGTGTGTGCAACATAGTATAGAGAGTGTCTCAGCACCCCGGCTGGGGTGTGGATTAGATGGACTAAATTTTGACAGAGTTACAGAAGTTCTAAGAGAAGTGTTTGCTAACACAAATATGACTATAACGATATATTCATTGTAGATGTGATAATCAATATATTAGTGGTATTAATGCTTTAGCATAGAAGCGATTGATTTTCATTTATTGATCATATGTTTTCACATTCTGTTTAGCCTACACAAATTTAATTTTTTCTTTTATTAATTTCTTTCGCAATTTTTTGTATTCTTTTACATTACTACAGTTATGGTATCCACTAAAATGAGGGTGTGGGATAACTGGAAGTCTACCATAATCCTGGGCATCATTGCCATCATAGTGGTGAGCATTATTTTAGGAATAGAAAAGGGACAAGAGAGAAATAATGGGACTCGACCAAGAAGGTCAGTGAACCCTGACCCATGTTTTAGACGATTTGAAAAGGGAATCGAGTTAGACTATGAGAATGGTTCAACAACAGCATTCACATTTGATCTGTGCAGTGTTATCAACTGTCATGGTAAAAATGCTAGTTACAGGGGACATAAGTTGTATGTGTGCAGTTCTTACGTGTTAGAGCATACATGTAATACAAATAGTGATAGAAAGATATCCGCCTGTCCTGCTTGGAATGATGTTACAAAATACACAGGTCCATGGACCCCGAGGGGAGGGAGTGAAGGTATACCAGAAGGATGGAGAAAGGTGTCATTTCAAAGGGATTTTAGTCCCAACCAAAATCCAATCACTCTCTCATTAGGAGGAATACAACATGTTAGTGAATTATCATCCCTCAGATACCCTATTCCGAAAAATCATACATATATTACTCTAGGTGTTGAAATGGAGGGAAAAGATCCAATAGGGCTAATTAAAATCAACATAATCTCCAGAAATGGAATAGGAAGAAATAAAACTATTCCAATTAAAACGATGAACCATAAGAATGTTGAGATAGACTACACTAAGTTGAGCCCTGGAGACATGATTGAGAAAGCAACAGGGTACGGAGAGACCAATTTATGGTTAGAATGGTTAATAAACACGGCTAAAGAACAACATTTAGACGACTGTATAGCTTGTGCAAGTGCTAGACCAAAACTACACATAGAACCAGCACCCCTGTATCCTAATGATACGTGGGGTTACGAGTGTATGTTATCATTAACTAGGACACTGGGATCTGATAATTGTAAAACGTTAGCATCTATATTTCCCCCAATTTCCAATGATTCTAAAACAGGCCCATTTACACCCAGGAAAGATAATTATACCTGTTTTAATCTCACCGTACAATCACCGACAGTTAATTATGGACAAATTGACCCTGACTGGTGTAGTGTAATTATAGCGGACGATGGAACATTGATAGGATCATGGGCAAGAGCAGGATTGTATTACAACTGTGGTAGTAGACGACTGTTTACTAGAGTACCTCCAAATACTAAAGGTTTATGTGCCATGGTTAGACTAGGAGCACCTCTGACATTAATAGGTGAAAAAGCAGTAAGACTCAACAAAGATACAACCACATTGACACAGCGTAGAAGGCGACATGTCATCAGAAAACGAGCGGCTCCCATTGATTTGTCTTTAAATAGTCCCACATATATAGATGCTATTGGAATACCTAGAGGAGTTCCAGATGAATTTAAATTAGCAGATCAAATAGCAACAGGCTTCGAAAATATTCCTATTATAGCAGCACTATTCCCGGTCACCCCAAACAAAAATGTTGATAGAATTAACTATGTTCATTACAATGTCATGAGATTGACAAATATGACAAGAGACGCTGTAGAGGGTCTATCAGAACAGTTAGCCCCAACATCTCTCATGGCAGTACAGAATAGGATGGCATTAGATATGCTGTTAGCGGAGAAAGGAGGGGTATGTCATATGTTTGGTGATTTATGTTGCACTTTCATTCCAAATAACACAGCCCCAGATGGCTCGGTGACCAGAGCTTTAGAAGAACTGAGAACATTATCTGTCGAAATGAAGGAACATTCAGGTATAGATAACCCCATTGGTGATTGGCTGGAAAAAACATTAGGTAAATGGAAAGCACTGGTGATGTCTATAATTGTATCAATCGCAGTATTTCTAGCCATTTTGATAACATGTGGATGTTGTTGTATACCATGCATCAGGTCACTGTGCAACCGATTGATTGTTGCAGCAATAGAAAAGAAAGATCTTGACCCACCACCTCCGTATAACATGCCCTTGTTGGCTACAGACCACATGGAAAATGATGATGAGGATGAACAAGATTATGTGTGACCTCTTACGAGGTCAAGAGAGGGAATTGTGGAAAATGATACAATCTTATGTTGCATTAAACAGCTTTTATGATTTTATGTTTTATTAACCAATTCTGTATTAATCATCTTTCTTATACAATATTATACTATTATGTTTTATTGATTGATGTTTTATTAACCATTCACTAGCAATAGGTGCATTAAAATATAACCATATGTCTCCTGCTAGGAATTTCTCAAAACTGTGTGCAAATAAGGATGTGCTACAACAGGAATGTGTGTGAGTGTAAACGGGAGGAAAGCTAAGGCCTGTAATGCATGGAGCTGACCTTAAGCTGACCTTAAGAACTAAACAACAAGATTTAAGATGCACTTATACTGAGAATGTACGTCCTGTAATGTCTCAAGCTGACCATAAGTTGACCTTAAGAACAAAACAACAAGATTTAAGGTGCACCTATACTGAGGGTGTACTGATCGGAGAAATACACACACATTCCATACCATATAAGACAAAAAAGATGATGATATATTGTTTCTGGGAAAACAGAGAAAATTAGTTGTTTTGCAGAAACTAAAGGGGAAGTCTGCCATTGACCAAAGGAGACAAAGGACTGATCAGCCATTGGTGGAAACCAGGGAAAACCTCCAACCACTCCGAAGATAGAACGACGATACATACTATAAATATTGTGTGATTTTGTTACTGAGTGTTGGTCAGTGTGGAAGTCGTGGACTGACAACCCAGCGCTGTATTCTGATCAATAAAGTTTCAATTTATTCGACAAGTCTGATCTCCGATTTTTGAACACGTTAAGGACATTGGTTTATATAAGGTCCTTCAAAATTGAGAGAATGGGCCGTAATTTAGATATATTTTTGAGGTGAAAAAATGCGCTTTTACAAATGCTCGATACGTGGCTTTCTATGGAGAGATTTTTATCAAATAGCACACCCAAGTTCCTAACTGATGACGAAGAGCTTACAGGGCATCCATCAAATTTTACAAATTTTAGAGATTTTAGGTCCTATAATTAACGCCTCAGTTTTTCCAGAGTTAAGCAGCAGAAAATTACCCGTCATCCAGTTTTTTATATCAACTATGCATTCCAAAAGTTTTTTAAATTTGTGTGTCTCACCGGGTAGTGAGGAGATATAGAGCTGAGTATCATCAGCATAACAGTGGAAGCTGACACCATGCTCTCTGATAATAGCTCCCAAAGGTAACATGTATAGCGTGAAGAGTAGCGGGCCAAGAACTGAGCCTTGAGGTACTCCATACTGAACTTGTGATCGATATGATAGCTCTTCATTTAATGCTACGAGTTGATAGCGGTCAGTTAAGTATGACTTAAACCACGCTAATGCACTTCCATTTATGCCCACAACGTTCAAGTCTATATAGAAGAATATTGTGGTCTATAGTATCAAAGGCAGCGCTAAGATCCAGTAACACTAATAAGGAAATACAGCCATGGTCGGACGAGAGGAGAAGGTCATTTGTAACTCTAAGGAGAGCAGTCTCAGTGCTATGATGTGGTCTAAAACCTAACTGGAATTTCTCACAGATATCATTTTTCTCTAGAAATGAGTATAATTGTGAGGATACTATCTTTTCTAGTATCTTGGACAGGAATGGGAGATAGTAGTATGCACCGCTAACACAGATCCACACATCAACATTTCCCAGGAGAAATGGAAACAATGGCAGCCCACGCCACCGACACTAATTTCGGAGGACTCTCTATCCCAATTTATTACTTCCGGATTGCCTCTGACATGAATTGCAAGGTTGCTAGTGGTGTCCAAGTTTACAATTCATAGATTTATGCTGGAGTGGGGATTGTCGCTGAAGGCAACCTACAGCAACATAAAAGATACAGAGCTAGACTCGATCGTGGCAACAATCCACAGAAACAATTCAGGTTGCTGAATGGTGATGGGTCTGCAGAGAGCAAAATGAGATCAGGTACAATGGGATAGAATTTGTTCTTCAAGGCATTAAGTTGACAATGCAAGCATTGTGTTAAGGCAGTTAGGATGTGTGGTTAGGGGAACATACTTTGTCCCCACCCCAAAGTCCCTGATGCCCATTGACAAAAACCACCAATATGGTATGTTTAACATAAACATTCCATTTATCATATATAGTATATTTCCTCAGTTCATTATATGTTACAGAAATGTACCTTTGCAAGATATAACATTGTGATATTTGCAGGAATTGATGGCTTCTCAGGAAAGGTTAAAATAAAGCCACTGCTTAATTAAACTGGAAGAGTGATGAATTAGTAAATTATAGTTATTTGATTCATTAACTTCTTAAATCACTTGCCACTGAACATGCATTGAAAAAAATGTTTTTGTACTTGCCATAATACTTTATGACAATTTAAATTAAAATAGGAAACATTATGACATTTTTAACAATCTGGTTTTTATTAATGTAGATGTATCTTGGTGTGTCAGTAACAATCTGGCTTTCTTCGTTGAGGCAGTTCTGAAGTTTAGATTTCCACTGAGATAAAAAATGGGGTGTGTACGTTTGAAGCACTGAGCTAAAATTATCACAAATACATATGAACCTGGAATGTTATGTTAACATTTAATGCTGACACATTATTTGTAAAAACATATTTTTGCCAGGGTTCGGGCGAACATCGAGTGGAGAATGTAGATGTGGCCTATCCTATGTCTCTGTTTGAGGAACAACAAGAAGTAGCTTCATTGTTGAGAAAAGTTTGCACAATCAAAAGTAAATTTTTATATTATATGATATATTTATCCCTTGTGCACTGTTCATTTAGGGTGTATACTTAGTTTAAAACATAATTTAATGGTCGGCCTCCCAATTTTACAATGTTCTGCACCAACAAGAAGAGAATGGGAATCTTGATCTGTCCAGCAGTTTTCACCTCTTTTGCTGTCACTATGCCTTCCTCCCACGGATCCTAGCCCATCTCCATTTATGTAGAAATTTTGATAATTTATTATTTAATAGATTCTACTGATTCACAAATAGAGGGGAAAGCAGCTGTCTTATACACAGTGACACAAGTTCTGCCATCCAGTTCCTGAAACTGAATGTCCACTGAGTTCAGAGGAACTTAATGAACGTCTCCGGTTACGTATTGTAACCTAGGTTCCCTGAAGGAGGGAACAAGACATTGTAAGCTGAAAGGGGTTTGATCTTGAGAACACAATGTCTCCGAGCCTATTAAAAAAGGTCCCCGCAGTGACATATTACATTGTGTGGGGCCGCCCTGTGTCGGGGAGTCCCTTCACACGGAGGAACAACTTCACCAACTGGTGCCACTCCGTTTGGCCGCCAGGGCCACTCCGTTTGGCCGGCTACTGTGGGGTGTGCTTCGTGAAGGATAGGTTGCCTATACTCACCCCTGAAGGGGGTAGGGAGGCTAAGAGGAGCGCTCTTTCTCACCTAAGTAGGGGAGACCGCGCTTTCGCAGGCATACACCCACCCCTGATTCACAAAGGATCTGGTGGATGTGAGGTCTCTGGGACGACGTGACTAGGTTCCTGAGGGGCTTGGTAAGTGTGTATCCATCCCCGGCCAAGCTCTATACCCTTGAGCCCCTGGAATAGACTTATCTTCCTCATTTAACGATGAAGATGGTCCTCCTTGTTGCACTCACTTCTATCAAGGGGCTAGGGACCTCACATCCACCAGATCGTGTGTACGCTTGTGCCCCGAATGAGTCGAGGGGGGATAGAGACATGGAAGTATGCGTCCTTCAGGTTGATAGCCACGAGTCTTGAGAACTGACTGGTGGAAGGATGCGCCTCCATTAGCATCCCGAAGGGTAACCTGAGAAAGGTACCTGTTCAGGACGCGTAGATCTAGGATGGGGCCCAGACCTCCGCCTTCCTTGGGCACGATGAAGTAGGGGCTTAAAATCCCGGACACATCTCGGCTCGTGGGACAGGCTCAATCGCAGCCTTGCCAGAAGGGTGGCAACCTCGCACAGAAGGACGGAAGACTCCTCGCTCTTCACCGAAGTGTAGAGGATCCAAGGAACTTGGGCTGGCGTCTGGCGACCTGGATCGAGGAGCCGAGACAGATCGTATGCTCCAGCCATCGTGACGGAGTGCACAGCCGGGCAGGCTGGCAACTTGCCCGCCAGAGGAATCAGATGGCTGATCTGCTTCACCATAGCCGAGGCGGGTTGTTCGTGGCTGTCAAACCAGCGGCCGGCCAGGGTGGGGACCCTGGGGGGACGGCTGGTCTCGACATGCCTCCTTGGCCCGCAGACCGATGTGCCCCCGAGGGGCGCATACGTCTGGGAACCACATCTGCTAGCCGTGCACCGTCGCGTGGAGAGTGACTGTGGCTGCAGAAACCCAGGGAAGGAGACACCCTGGGTGAAACCCGTCAAATAACCACTTTAGGCAGCTACTGACGGGATGGAGTTGCCTACCTCCGCGAGGCCGATGTTCTGCGGGGCGCCAGCTGTTCAGGAGGCGCTCATACCGGAGCCGGCGGCGCGGAGGGGCGGAGCTGTTTGGGAGCAAATGATGAGCAGGATTACGGCGGCCGATCCACGCCGGGGAGGGATATGAACCTCCTTCTGCTACTGCACCACAGTGAACTTCTGGGCAAAGTTCTATGTAGCGTCTCCAAAACAGCCCCTCCCTGCACAACCTAGATTTCTCGGAATCCCACATTACGCAAGGGTTAGCCGGAGGTGGTGCTCTTGGACCGCTATGGTGGACATCGCCCAACCAGGGGACCGTGGTAACCTTCAACGCTATCAGCACGAGGCTAGTTGCGGTCCTGAGCTCACGTACTGTGGCTTGGTCAGGCATTCCCCTTGATGATCTTCTGCAAGGCTTCCTGCTTGGTGCAAAAAGGCCATTACATGGAGAAAAGACGCAGCAGGCCCTGCGGCGGCATAGACCCTCGCCACTTAGGACGGGGAAAATATGCATGCTTTTGGGGGGGGGGCTTCGGTCTATCCCCCCAGGAAGATGTGCTCTGAGGACACAGGTGTGTCACAACAGCGCGCTCTGCTGGTGGGATACGGTATAGCCCCGGGCTGCGCCCTTATCAGGGAAGTGAGAGCGGATGAGCTGTCATGACGGAGGCGGGCCGCTAGGGGGCGCCTTCCTGATCAACACAGCTCGTTTTGCACTTCCCGGAAACATATGGTATCGGGGCGGGGCGGGGCTTATTGCTCCGGGCGCCCCAGACATACCAGGAATCCAACCACGAGCACTGGGGTGTAGGCGGGGCCATACACTCGCCCAATACTCGCGGCCCGGGAAAGCGGATCCGGATACGCCCGCCCCCTGACCGCCCGGAAGCGGAAACTGACGGAGAAACGCCTATATTGATCCCCAAATCACCAACGCTGCTTGCGGTAGATACAGGCCGAGCCCGGAACTCGGCTGCAGAGCTACGGGGAGCAAACGAAGTGGTGTCTGATTTCATGATGAAAAAAGACACCGTGACCGCAACTTCTTTATCATCATGTTCTCACGGAGAGAACACAACGTCCACACGAGACCGTTCTCAGCGTGCTGGAGACCCAAACACGTGAGGCAGATCTCGTGGGAATCACCGTCCTCGACAAGCCAGTTGCACCCAAGAGAACAGCGACGTCCCATTACAGAACCACACGCTGTGCCCAGGTAAGAAATTTGCTCTTTTAGTATGACAGCTTTAAAGCTACCTCCAGCAGTTGCTGAAACACCCAGGGGAGGTCGCGCTCAGGAACGTTCTGCTGCACCGCGTTATAATTCTCCAGCATTCTGTTAGACTCGAGATGCTCGAGGAGCACACCATGGTTCCGAAGAACAAAACGGTGATGAATGATCTCTTCCGTCCCCTTTTATACCCGTCATCACGGGCGGGGACATGAATTGATTCATTCACCAATTAATTGGCCTTTTTTAATAGGCTCGGAGACAATGGGTTCTCAAGATCAAACCCCCTTTCAGTCACAAGGTTGAGAGACCGACTGAAAGGGAATCTCATTTACCGCCCTCTATCCGCCCACATTTAACCATATATAGACAATGCAAATGACCTCATTGGCCATGCATATTAAAGTGAGCAAGGAAATTTGTGTTTTTAAAAACAAAATCATGACAGCAATGGAGAGCAAGGCAGAACTAGAGATTCTTGTGAGTGAGGTGGATGAAAGCAAGGTTATTTTGTTTGGTGTTTGGTGGAATTACTAATAAAAAATAATATTCAGAGTGGACACACATCACTGCTGCGGTAAACAGAACCGATCCAGATATAAAAGAGAAGTGGTCCGATCTTAAGATGGGAATAAAGAAACAGTTTGTCTCTCACCGACAGAATGTTTGGGTGACTGGTGGGGGCAAAGGTGCCCCCGATTCTCTGCCAAACCAGTGTGTATGGCATTGTGTCTGAGAGACACACATGTGCTGAAACAGAGGGACCAGGTAAATAACTTTATTGCTTGTGTGCTCAATTAAATAAAATAAATCACACAATTGGTTAAGTCCTTATTCTTGCTGAGTCTGCGGGAGACCTGTGTGATGAAACTCCCAGTGCAGAGTCTGCAGGGGCTCTGTAGTTTCCCGAGGTCCCCAACACAAGTGCGGGAGTCCCGTGCCATACGGACGGCTGGAATATGCAATTTATCACATTAATCACATAATGAGTGATAGACGTACATCCATTTAAGAATGGAATTGAAAGAAATTACATTTACTTACTTTCAGCATATAGTTCATTTTATGTCTTTAAACTAAACATGCATGTATGTATCTTTAGGACCCACAATGGTGATTTAATGTTATTTGCAACTGGTAAATATTGTAAATATTGAAATATGTCAAAGTAAATCAATTCAAAGGGTTAATTCCCTTCATCCGCAGTCAGTTCCTCAACTCCCCATCAGTGTTGCCAAACTGTTTTGTCTTCAAAATGTGTGTATGCATGGGTCAGAGTTTGCGTGTAGGTGCGCATATTTTCACGTCAAGTTTTTCTTTATAAATCACAACTTTTGCGCAGGAACTAGGGTACGCATGTTTTCAGCTCCGTTTTATGCGTACGCAAGCTTTATAAATGAGGCCCCTGGTCACTCAGAACATTCTGGTCAATACAGTTCGTATCCAGAGCAGATGGTCAAGAAAGGACCCTTACGGCCTGGAAGGACAACGGAGACCAGGACAACTAAAACCCCAGATGCAGATCCATTGCAAGACCTTGCCTCAGATGACCATCGGGATGGGACCAAAGGAGAGAGATGATTTTTCTCGACTTTGCTGAACCCAGGAATTGACCTACTGGTTAAAATGTAGTCCGAGGGTAAAATGTAGTCCGAGGGTAAACTGGCTCCCCATCTGCGCCTAGCTGTCCCCCAAGCACTACAGCCAGGCTATACCCGGATCAGTAGGACATTGCATTAAGCCAAGAACACTACGGATACCAATCCCCTGCGACGATCATTGGGATACGACCACAGCACACAGATGTTTCTTCTATATTCTGCTGCAGCCTGGACTTGAACTGCTGGATTCGGCTGATCAGAAGAGAACTGGCCCCCAAACTGAGCCTTGTTTCTCCCAAGGTTTGTTCTCTATTTTGTCACCGATGGAGTTTTGATTCCTTGCCACTGTCGCATTTGGCTTGCTTAGTTGGGGTCACATCATTTACAGCGATATCGTTGACTTGATTGAATTTGTATGCACAGATACTTTTAAAGTAAACAAAGAGGACGTCAACGAATGGAAAATGAATGCACTGACACAATTTAAACTGAACAGAGATGACATCGCCGAATTCAATAATTACTATCATTAGCTATCATATCATCACACATTGATTTACTAATTATTGTTTTTCAGCTGCTTTGATGCAATGTATTTTGTCTAAAGCGCTATTTAAATAAAGGTGACACTGACATTGACTCTGTTTTAGAACTCACTGAAACTTTGATCAAACCTGAGGACAGTGCCACACCGACTGCCAGCTCTTTTGATTCTTGGAGACTTCAACATCCACCTTGAGAAACCCTAAGCCGCTTACTTGCACAACCTCACTGCATCATTTGACCCCAGATGTCTGCTCACGTTACCGATACACAAGTCCGGTCAAATACTTGATCTTGTCTACCCCTGCCACTGATCGATGTATCACAATCAGGTAACTCCGCTTCACACATCCAATCATTTCCTCGTCACGTTTCATCTTGACATGACAGCACCAGACATTAAACCGGCTTCCTTGCTTGTAACCTTGAGTTGCAACCTACGCACACTCTCTCCTGCACTCTATCATCCCCACAAGCTATCCTCTGCTGTTATCCTCTGCAGCGGCAAGAGTGGTGTTAAAGGAACCAAAAAGGACCCATGTAACACCTCTCTTCATAAAACTACATTGGCTTCCGGTAGCAGCTCGCATTGAATTTAAATGTCTTCTCATTGCCTACAAGTCCACCACCGGTTCAGCACCCACTTACCTTAACTCACTAATGCAAAGGTATAGACCCTCAAGATCTCTGCGCTCCGCAAATGAGCTGAGACTTGTGGTACCAGCTCAAAAGGGTAAGAAATCTCTCTCTCGAACGTTCTCTGCTTCAGTTCCTCGATGGTGGAACGATCTGCCTCTGGCTTCACGCTTGTCAGACTCGGTCTCTATCTTCAAAAAACACCTAAAAACTCATCTTTTCCGGCTACATCTAACTCACTAACTCACTTCTTTTCTAACCTACTCACAAAAAAAAATAATAAAAAAAAAAATACTTTTGTAACTTCTCTCTCTGTGTAACTTGGTAGCATTGTTTTAGCACTTGTTAACCTATTGTTGTATCTGCTATTTACCGCTTCATTGTCTCCTCGACTATTGTAAGTCGCTTTGGATAAAAGCGTCTGCTAAATGACTAAATGTAATGTAAATGTAATGTACTAATTATTGTTTTTCAGCTGCTTTGATGCAATGTATTTTGTCTAAAGCGCTATATAAATAAAGGTGACACTGACATTGACTCTGTTTTAGAACTCACTGAAACTTTGATCAAACCTGAGGACAGTGCCACACTGACTGCCAGCTCTTTTGATTCTTGGAGACTTCAACATCCACCTTGAGAAACCCTAAGCCGCTTACTTGCACAACCTCACTGCATCATTTGACCCCAGATGTCTGCTCACGTTACCGATACACAAGTCCGGTCAAATACTTGATCTTGTCTACCCCTGCCACTGATCGATGTATCACAATCAGGTAACTCCGCTTCACACATCCAATCATTTCCTCGTCACGTTTCATCTTGACATGACAGCACCAGACGTTAAACCGGCTTCCTTGCTTGTAACCTTGAGTTGCAACCTGCGCACACTCTTTCCTGCACTCTATCATCCCCACAAGCTATCCTCTGCTGTTTTCTCCCATTCTGTATGGGCAAAACAAGTCCTTTATCAAAACAATTTTTTCCACTCCAAAAATGACGTTTTTCAACTTGTTTGTATGCCATGGGAGACAAAAAAAAAAGGTTTCATTGAAAACACACGTGTGTACAATTCTCTGTGTTTGAAAGAAGCACATTCTCAAACAAATTGAACAACCCTGAAAATGTCTTTAAAACAGTGTCTTTTTCTTGCTGTTATTCTTTGGGTGACTAAACGGACATTTTGTTGCAAAATTAATACCCTAACAGTTGTGTCTGTTCGACCAAAGCACTTACTCAAATAATAATAACCGAACCACTCTAAAAATGTCATTTAGACATTGTTTACATCCTTGCTGTATAATTCTGAGTGTCTTAATGCATATTTCCTTGCAACTCAGATGTTTGTACAGTTCTTTATGTTAAAAAAAAAGTCTTTCTCTAACTAACAGCACCACTCTGAAAATGTCTTTTAGACATTGTTTGCATCCTTACTTTGAAAGTCTAATTTATAAATGCATATTTCATTGCAACTCAGATGTTTGTACAGCTCTTTATGTTCAACAAAAGGCTTTCTCAAACTACCTGCACCACACTGAAAATTTATTTTGGGAAGTGCTTTTATCGTGCATACATTGTTTGAGTTATTAACAAAGACGTTTCATTGCAAAGGTTATCAATTACAATTCTGTCTGGACACAGCAAGTGCTTTATCAAAAGAAATTTTCTCTACAAAATTACGTTTTTCAACATGCTTGTATGCTGTGAGAGAGTAAAATCAAATTTCATTTAAATCACAAGTGCGTACAGTTCTCTGTGTGCGAAAAAGGCACTTTCTCAAACTGATTGCACCAAACTAAAAATGCATTTTAAACAGTGTTTTTATCTTTCTGTTATTTTCTGGGTGACTAAACGGACGTTTTGTTGGAAAATTCATAACAGTTCTCTCTGCTCGAACGAAGCACTTTCTCAAACCAACAGCACCACCCTTAAAATATCTTTTAGACATTGTTTCAACCTTTCTGTGAAAGTCTGAGTGTCTACATTTCATCACAACTCAGACGTTTGTACAGTTCTCTATTTTCAAACATATTGCTATCTCAAACTAACTGCACCACTCTGAAAATGTCTATTTAGGAAGTGTTTTACATTGCTCACATCGTGTGAGTGATTAAAAAGTACATTGCGTTGCAAAGGTTATCCAATAACAATTCTGTCACGTCCTTTATCAAAAATATTTTCCACTCCAAATTGAGGTTTTTCAACTTGCTTGTATGTTTTGAGAGACTAAAAGCAAGCTTCATTGAAATCACAAGTGTGAAAAAACATCTTTGTTCTCCGTGTTCCAAAGAATCCCTTTCTCAAACAAATTGCACCACACTGGAAATGTCATTTAAACAGTGTATTTATTTTGCTGTTACTCTCTGGATGGCTAAACCGATGTTTTGTTGCAAACTTCATATCCTAACAATTCTGTCTGTTCGAACGAAGCACTTTCTCAAACTAACCGCACCACCCTAAAAATATCTTTTAGACATTGTTTCCATCCTTACTGTGAAAGTCTGAGTGTCTAAATACACACTTTATAACAACTCAGACGTTTGTACGTTCTTTATGTTCAAACATAGTTCTTTCTCAAAATAACTGCACCACTCTGAAAATGTCTTTTAGGAATTGCTTTTATCTTACATACATTGTGTGAGTCATTAAAAAGCACGTTGCGTTGCAAATGTTATACCATTTCAATATTGTCTGGTCAAAACAAGTCCTTTATCAAAACTATTTTTTCCGCTGCAAAATTACGTTTTTCAACTTGCTTGTATGCTGTGAGTAAAAGAAAGTTTCATTAAAAACAAAAGTGTGTACAGTTCTCTGTGTTCAAAAGAAGCACTCCCTCAAACTGATTGCACCACACTAAAAATGTATTTTTAACAGTGTCTTAATGTGCTGTTATCCTCTGGTTGACGTAACGGATGTTTGTTGCAAAATCCATATCCTAACAGTTCTGTCTTTTCGACCGAAGCACTTTCTCAAACTAACCGCACCATTCTGAAAATATCTTTTAGACATTGTTTTCATCCTTGCTGTGATAGTCTGAGTGTCTAAATGCACATTTAATTGAAATCACAAGTGTGTACAGTTCTCTGTGTTCGAAAGAAGAACTCTCTCAAACATATTGCAAAACACTGGAAATGTCTTTTAAACAGAGTCTTTATTTCTGTTGTACTCTAGGTGAATAAACGGAGGTTAATTCATACCCCAAAGTTCTGTCTACTCGAAAGAAGTGCTTTCTCAAACTAACTGTACCACTGAATATTGAAGTATTTTCATCGTGCTTACATTGTGTGAGTGATTAAAAAGCAGGTTGCGTTGCAAATGTAATCCCATTAGAATTCTGTATGGGCAAAACAAGTCCTTTATCAAAACAATTTTTTCACTCCAAAATGACGTTTTTCAACTTGTTTGTATGCTATGGGAGACAAAAAAAGGTTTCATTGAAAACACATGTGTGTACAATTCTCTGTATTTGGAAGAAGCACTTTCTCAAACTAATTGCACCAAACTGAAAATGTCTTTCAAACAGTGTCTTAATCTTGCTGTTATTCTCTGGTGACTAAACAGACTTTTGTTGTAAAATTAATATCATAACAGGTTGTCTGTTTGAACGAAGCACTTTCTCAAAATATCCGCACCACCCTGAAAATGTCTTTTAGACATTGTTTTCATCATTGCAGATAGTCTAAGTGTCTATAAAAGCATTTCATTACAACTCAGAAGTTTGTAGAGTAGTTTATGTTTAAACATAGCGCTTTTTCAAACTGCACCACTCTGACATTGTCTTTTAAGAAGTATTTTCTTCGTGCTTACATTGTGTGAGTGATTAAATTAAAATTGTCTTATCAGTCAAGTAGGTGTTTAATCAAGTCTAGTGAAAGCAAGTGCTTTATCAAAATAACTTTTCAACTTACATTTCAAGTTACATTCAACTTGCTTTTAAGTTTTCAGAAACTAAAAGAGAAAAAAAATTAATTTTAACAGTTTCAACTCAAAAGTGGTCTTTTAGTCAATTTTTTTAAATGTTATGCAATAATATGATGAGTTCTTGGTTACTAAAAGCCCGTTTCATATCCAACCACACGTTTCTATTAGGTATCTGTGCTCAAACGAATCTCCTCCTCATTTAACTTCAATTGACATTCGAACACCATTTTTCTCAAAGGCAAATCAACATTTACACTTACTCCAACTTATTGTACAATTCTGAAAATGGGAAAATGAGATACTTTTTAATTTTGTTTTAATGGTCTGAGTGAGTGAAGCCACGTTTCTTTGCGAATCCAATATTGCTTTAGTACTGACTGCATCACTTCAAAAAATCCCTTTTAGACACTGTTTTCATTTTTCTATTATGGACAGTGTGACCAAATGCAAAAGTCCCAAATTATGCATATCTAGACATTTTTATGTGTTCTGTAATGGTCTCATTGACAAAAAGCACGTCTAAAAATAAATCAAACTTTTCTCATATATCCTCTTTTTATCTTTTTTTATCTTTTTATCCCCTTTTTTTAAACTACACCACACAGACAACAGCAAAGTTCCATTTTGATCATTTTCAGGGTGGTGCAGTTTTTTGAGAAGCTCTCCGTTTACATTAACATTTACATTTAGGCATTAAGCAGATGCTTTTATCCAAAGCGACTTACAATAGTCGAGGAGACAATGAAGCGATAAAAAGCCGATACAACAATAGGTGAACAAGTGCTACAACAATGATACCAAGTCACACAGAGAGAGAAGTTACAAAAGTTTTATTTTTTATTTTCTATTTTTTAGATAGAGTGAGTAGGTTAGAAAAGAAGGTACTCCTAGTGAGTTAGGTGTAGCCGGAAAAGATGAGTTTTTATGTGTTTTTTGAAGATAGAGACCGAATCTGACAAGCGTGAAGCCAGAGGCAGATCGTTCCACCATTGAGGAACTGAAGAAGAGAACGTACGAGAGAGAGATTTCTTACCCTTTTGAGCTGGTATCACAAGTCTCAGCTCATTTGCGGAGCACAGAGATCTTGAAGGCCTAAACCTTTAAATTAGTGAGTTAAGGTAAGTGGTGGTCTTGTAGGCAATGAGAAGACATTTAAATTCAATGCGAGCTGCTACCGGAAGCCAATGTAGTTTAATGAAGCCAGGAATTGTTACATGGGTCCTTTTTGGTTCCTTGAACACCAATCTTGCCACTGCAGTCTGAATCATTTGCAGAGGTTTAGTTGTGCACATCGGGAGTCCAGCAAGCAGCGCATTGCAGTAGTCCGGCCTGGACAGGACCAGAGCCTGAACCAGGAGTTGTGTGGAGTGTTCTGTGAGAAACTGTCTGATCTTCTTGATGTTATAAAGCATGAATCTGCAGGATCTGGCAGTCGCGGCAACATGATCTGTAATGTTGAGCTGATCATCGATGATTACTCCCAAGTTTCTCGCAGACCTGGAGGGCACAATGGTTGATGCTGCTAGTTGGATAGAGAGGTCGTGATGAGTCTTCGGCAACACAACAACAGCATGTAATATGTCTCTACAAGACATTTTCAGATCGTAACAGTTAGTTTGAAAAAATGCTTCTTAAACTGTTTGAAACTGTAAGAAATGTCTTATTTGCAATGAAAGTTGTCTTTTGTCACTTTGGTCTATGCAATTTCACCAAACTGTCTAAATTAAATTTTCAGAGCGGAACAGTCAGTTTAGGAAAGAGCTTTTTTGACATACAAAACTTTTTAGTGCTTTTCTCACTCTGACGATAAAAAAAATGTCTAAACATTTAACATTTTAAACATAGACATTTTCAGAGGCGTACAGTTAGTTTGAGCTTACAGTTAGTTTGAGTATTTTCCAATTCCTCAGACCATAAAAGCAATAAAACAATACTTTCTTCAAATACATTTTCATGTTGAAATAAGTCAGAGAAACACACATTACTTTAAGGGATGGTTTTGCAACGAAACATTAATTCACTTAATTAGTCCACAACAGCAAGATGAAAAAAGTGTATAAAACACTTTGTGGGAGTGGTGAAGTTCATGTGACAAACCGCTTGCTTTGAAGATTACTGCATCGGAAATCCATTTAGCCTCTGAAAGCCAGGAATGAAATTTTTAAGTGTAATTTGCCTGTATCCTCTATTTTGTTTAAGTGTAATTTCCCGTGGACAGTAGATTATTATACGTTTGTATAAACCCATGAGATCTTGATGTTCTGATCTAATTGATTAAAAGCACGTTTTTATTTAAAAAATCTGATCTCAATGGCAAACTGTTCTCACAGCAAAATCAAACCGTTCTGTCCGTCTATTCAACTGGGGCTTTATTTGACCAAACTCATATCCCTTTAACAAATCTAATTTCGCTGTCAAATCAAGATTACTTGCACACCCCACTTTAAAAGTAATCTTATCTCGCCAGCAATCTAAGGTCACAAGCAAATAAAAATTTAGAAATGTTTTAGTGTTGCTGGTTCAGCTGTCTGACCAAATGAGGCTTTTGGTTGCCAAAATGATGTCCCTTTGTAAGCCATTTGTCAGCCTGTGAGATCTTCAAGGTATAGGGAACACTCCAGAATAAATACATTTGATATTGTTTTTGTTGATTGAACTGGACGAGAGAATTGCATTGAAAAAAAATTTATGCTTTGAAGGCAACGTCAATGCTACAATGCAGTTCCTTTATTATAGAAGCAAAATCTTCATGACAACCTGTTTGTTGCAAAAGGTCAGAGGTCACAGAGATCATCACAGAATCATCACAGAAACATGAAATGACTTCTGATAAAAGTAAGGTATAAAACGAAATTAAATTGAGAAAGCTCTGATTCAAAGCAGTAAAGAGAACATAAAATCAAAGAAAAACATGTTTTTAACAGCTTTTACACCAATGTTAAGAAGTTGGGTGTGGACAAAGGACAAAAATCATGAATAACTATTGCAAACTCCTCAGTAAAAGTGCTGGATTTTTTTAGCAAGAACTCAGCCTGTTAGGTGTTCATTTTACCTTAAATACTTAACTCTACTGTAAATGCTTTTACCCGTAGTTTGTAAACAATGTCAGCACTTTAGTTGATAGAACTTGCAGTTCTGACAGCTCTTGCAGCTCTGGCAAACTGAGAATTAAAGGTTACAGAACAGAGGTTCAGACATTTTCAACTTTTTAATAATTTTTCTGTGACGACATTTCTGACAAAATTAGACTTGCTTAGGCCAAACTCATTACCTTTAAAAGTAATTTAAAGTTGTTCTGGTGACATTTCTGACTAAACTAGGCTTTTTCTGATATCCCTTTAAGTAATCCGATCTCACTGACAAACTGAGGTCATCTGTATCACCAAATGAGGCTTTTTATTGGAAAAACTGATTTCCATTAGCATTATCTGATTACACTTTCAAATTTAGGTTGGAAGAAAAAAACACAAATTAAGAGTAATTTAATGCCGTGTGCTGACCTATCTGATCAACAAGACTTTTCAATGGCAAAACTGATTTTCATAGTAGTAATCTGATCAATGCTAATCAAATTTCAAATTTTCTTCCAAGTGGTCACTTGTCTCACAAAATGAGGCTTTTCATGGCCAAACTGATGTTGATACACAGTAAAAATAACCCACTGGATAATTTTTAAAGTTCTGATCAAATAGGGGTTTCCACTATCATAACTAACTGGAAAACTGAGGTATACAAAATTATGTTATCCTTGTTCCGTATAATTATCAAACTGGGTTATTAGGCCTCTAATGCTTTAAGAAGCAACATTTTCTTGACAACAAATGAGGATGACTGTGGCCAAACTCCTGCCATAGCAGGCATTTTACACATTTAAAGTCATTTTAAACTGTAAATGTTGTTTCCTGTTCTTGTGACTTCCTCTCTAACTTTAATAAGATGTCCATTGCCAAACTGATGTCCCAAACAGTAATCTGATCTCACTGACAAACTGGGGTCTCATATCAAAACAAATTTTGAAGGTTTTTAAGGGTGTTCTGGTTACATGTCTTTCTGAATGAGGTTTTGGTTGCCAATCTGATTCCCTTACAGAAAACTGACCTCACTGGCAAACTGTGGTAACAGGCATTTTACACTTTAAATGTAATTTCATTCTCTGTAACAACCTAGTTCACCAAATGAGGCAATGCCAAACTCATATCCTGCACAGTAATCTGGTTATGAAAGGAAACCTGGGTACCAGCCAAATTATATATTAAAAGTCCTGACATGTGACTGTTGAAAAATTCATGTAGCTAAAAGACCAGAGGCAAATTAAATTTTTAACTGAAGTACAATACATTTCCACTTTAAAGGTAAGTTCATTTTCTATGAGGACCTTTCTGACCAAATTAGATATTCTTAGATATTCAACTATAAAGATCATTTTGTGTTCCTGTTGATGCTCCCTCTGACCAAATGAGGCTTGCCATGGCCGCACAGTAATCTGATTATAAATACATTATATAAACCTGGGTACCAGGAAAATTATATATTAAACGTTGTGTCATGTGACTGTGGCGAAACTCATGTAGCTAAGAGGTCAGAGGCAAGTCACATTTTTAAAAGAATTGTATTGTTGCTCTGAATATTAATTTGACTGAGGTAACTGAAACAAAACATTTTACACTTTAAAGTTAAATTCATTTTTATGAGAACCTGTTTGACCAAATTAGTTATTCTTAGGCAAAACATGTCAATCTGATCTCACTGGAAGACTTATGTCACAGGCAAATCAAACTATAAAGATCATTTTGTATTCCCGTTGATGCACTCTCTTTCCAAATGAGGCTTTCTTTTGACCAAACTCATATTCTATAGAGTATTCTGTTATCACTGTCAAGCTGAGGCACAAGAAAATCAGACTTTAAAGCTAGTTTCATCTTATTGTGACATACTTTTAGTGGCCAAACGAGTGTCCCACACAGTAATCTGATCATACCTGAAAACTGGGGTCTCCAGCAAATTACAAATCAAAAGTAATTCTCAATCTCTCGCCTTTCATTAATCAAATTTCAAGCGTTTCAATAGACAAGTCATGACATAAAGTTACTTGTTTTCAAAAGAAGCACTTACACAAACAACCTTCGTGAAAATGTCTTTTAGACACATTTTCATGGTGTTGTTATGATCTAAGTGCTATAAATGCAAGTTATACTAAAGAGTAATTCCCCAACAGCTTTTTGTTTTCAAATGAAGCACTTTCACAAAACCAGTTGTGAAAGAAATTTTCCAAAATTTTATTTTTACACCCTTTTGTTGAATTCCATTGGCTAAGGTGACCAAAAGCATGTTCATTGACTAAAAGCATGTTCATTGCAAATAAGACGTTTCTAACAATTGAAAACAGTTCCTTGCAAGTAGCACTTTTTCAAACTAACTCTGCTGATCTGAAAATGACTTTTTGGACGTATTTTCATGCTGTTCTTATGTTCTGAGTAAAGTAAATAACTTTTGAACTCAAAGTTTAGGAAGTTCTGTCTATGTAAACGAAGAGCTTTCTCAAAATTATGGACCATACTGAAAATGACATTTAGACGCTTATTTCACTTCAACTTGCTTTTATCTGAATGACTAAAAAGCAAATCGCATTGCAAAAGGTATTCTCATCAATTCTATGTGTTTAGAAAAGCCAATCCTCAAACTAACTGTCTATGAAAAGTCTTTAAGACCGTGTTTTATATGTTAGATAATGACCTAAGTGACTTAAAGCGCATTTTATTGAAAAAAACATAAGCTAACAGTTCTGTAAGTTCCAACCAAGCATTTCCTTAAACTGACTGCACCACTCCGAAAATGTCTTTTATAAACTTTTTTCATCCTGCTGAATTAATCGAATTGCGTTTCATTAGACAAGTCATACCATAAAGTTACTTGTTTTAAACGGAGCACTTACACAACTAACCTTCATCACTGTGGAAATGTCTTTTAGACACATTTTCATGGTGTTGTTATGATCTAAGTTCTATAAAAACAAGTTACACTAAAAAGTAATTCCCCAACAGTTTTTTGTGTTCAAATGAAGCACTTTCACAAAACCAATTACACAGCTCCGAAATTTAATTTTTACACACTTTTGTTGATTTCCAATGGCCAAAGTGACAAAAAGCATGTTCATTGACTAAAAGCATGTTCATTGCAAATAAAACGTTTCTGGCAGTTTTAAACAGTTCCGTGCAAGAAGCACTTTCTCAAACTAACTGTGCTGATCTGAAAATGACTTTTTGGACGTATTTTCATGCTGTTCTTATGTTCTGAGTAAAGTAAATAACTTTTGAACTCAAAGTTTAGGAAGTTCTTTCTATGTAAACGAAGAGCTTTCTCAAGATTATGGACCATACTGAAAATGACATTTAGACGCTTATTTCACTTCAATTTGCTTTTGTCTGAATGACCAAAAAGTACATCGCATTGCAAAAGGTATTCTCATCAGTTCTATGTGTTTCGAAAAGCCAATCCTCAAACTTTAAGACCGTTTTTTATATGTTAGATAATGACCTGAGTGACTTAAAGCACATTTCATGGAAAAAAACATATGCTAACAGTTCTGTTTGTTCCAACAAAGCAATTTCTTAAACTGACTGCACCACTCTAAAAATGTCTTTTAGAAACTTTTTCATCCCTGAATTAATCAAATTTCATTAGACAAGTCATACCATCAAATTACTTGTTTTCAAACAAAGCACTTACACAAACAACCTTCATTACCGTGAAAATGTCTTTTATTTTCATGATGTTGTTATGATCTTAGTTCTATAAAAGCAAGTTACACTAAAAAGTAATTCCCCAACGGTTGTTTTTATTCAAATGAAGCACTTTCACAAAACCAATTGCAAAGTTCCGAAATAATATTTTTTAACACATCTGATAAATTCGATAGGCCAAAGTGACCAAAGCATGTCCTTTGACCAAATGCATGTTCATTGCAAATAAGACGTTTCTAACAGTTTTAAACAGTTCCGTGCAAGAAGCACTTTTTCAAGAAAGGTCTTGCGAGGGATCGTCATGGTCCATCATGGTCTCCGCTATTTTTCCGGGCTGTAGTGGACTTTTCCCCACATCTGGTCGGGATACGCACTGGAATGGCTTCGATGAGCTAAGAAGAGGGAATTGGTGCAGTCAGTTTGTGAAAGTGCTTCGTTTTAACACAAACAACTTTTACAGTGTTTGCTTTAAATCACTTTGACAATAACGGTAGGATGTAAAAACAGTGTATAAAATACACAGAGTGGTGCAGTAAGTTTGAGAAAGTACTCTTTGTTAGGAACATGTAATTTAAATGAAATGTAATTTTAGTTATTTACCACAGGAGCAGAATATAAAAATTGCCCAAAAGCTATTTTAAAGTCATGTAATTAGTTTTAAACTACGTTTTGTTTTAACACACAGACCTTTCTGATATAATGTTTTTCTATGAAAAATGCTTGTTTGTCACTCAGACAATAAAAGAAGTCAGTAAGAATTGCATAAAAATTATTTCAGAGTGATGGAGTTGGTTTAAAAAACGCCAAGTTTTAACACATGGAACTGTTCGAAATATAACATTTGGCCAACATATGGTAATGGAATGGTAATTTAGTCACGGAGACACTAACAGTAGGATGAAAAAAGTATTTAAACAAATTTAAAGAGAAGTGAAGTTCTAGCTTAAAAAAACTGTTAGAATTTACTCAGACAAAAACAGAAGTAAAAAAAATGTTTGCAAAGGTCTTATAAGAAGAATGCAGTTCATATGAGAAATCGCTTTGTTTTAAAACGCAGAACTGTCAGGTATATTGTTTGAAACTAAATTGCATGAAACTTGCTTTCAGTCAGCACAGACCATGAAAGCTGTATAAAATGTGTCTTCAATTTTCATAGTGATGTTTCATGTAAGAAAAGGCTCGTTATAAGTTATAAGCAATTATAAGTTATGACATTTCACGGAGACATGCTTTTAGTCAGTGAAGCAAAAAAAGTAGAATGAAAAGTGTCAAAAGTCTCTTTCAGATTGGTGCAGGTAGTTTGAGAAAAACCTTCGTATTATCACAAAACAGTTAGGGCATGACTTTTATCGATAAACTTGCTTTTAGTTCCTCAGACCATAACAGCAGAAAGAAAAACATATTGAAAAGCCAATTATCAACGAAGTGTCTTTAAGTCATTTTCGAAGTGGTGCACTCAGTTTGAGAAAGTGCTCCATTTTAAGAAGAAAAATGTTTAGAGTATGACGCTTTTCAATAAAACTTTTCAGTAAAATATATTTTTAAAGTTTGCTTCAATTAGTTTGAAAAAGTGCTTATTTTTACACATTTAATGAGTAGTCAATTTTAACTTACAACTAAAATTTATATTAAGAGTGGTGTAGTAATTTGAGATTTGTCTTATTTACCAGTTAAGAACACATCAGTTGTTATGATTTTTGCATTAAGTCACTCAGAATATAACAGAAAAGTGAAAAAAAGGGGTTTAAAGTCATTTCTAAGAGATTTGGGAAAGCGCTTCGTTTTAACACATGAACCTGTTAGAAAACGTGGTATGTGCTTTTAGTCATTCAGACCATAATGGCAGAAAGAAAAAAGTGTCTTAAAGTTTTTTTCTCAAACTAACTGCAACACTCTGATAAGGACTTTAAGACACTTTTTTCTTTCTGTGTTTTGAAACACAGAACTGTAATGGCATTTTTCAAGAAAACTTGAATTTTCCCAGTGTCATTTTCAGGTTGATGCATTTCATTTTAGAAAATGTTTATGTAACAGGTAGGAATATATCTTTTCTAATGAATGCCTATTTAGTCACTCAGAAAATAATCGAATTATGTAAGAAGGGTCTGAAAGTCATTTAAGAGTGGTGCATAATTGTGAGAAAGTACTTCGTTTTAACACATGGAACTGTTAAAACCGTGTGATATGCAACGAAATGTGCTTTTAGTCATATAGGAAGAGACAGCAGCAGGATAACAAGTGTCTAAATGGATTTTTAAGAAGAATTCAGGTAGTTTGAGAAAATGCTTTGTTTTAAAAGTAAACTCTCAAGATATTCCGTTTTTCAATAGAACTTGCATTTTCTTATTCGGACCCTATCAAAAAAGTCTGTAGGAAGCGTCTAAAATTACTTTTCAGAAGAGATGAGAGTTGGTTTGAGAAAGCGCCTTGTTTTAACTTATGGAACGGTTAGGGACATAGAGATTAAATTGAAATGTGCATTTAGTCACTAAGACCCAGAACAACAGACGGAAAACAACTGATTAAAGGTCTCTTTAAGAAGAATACAGTTAGATTGAGAAAGCGCTTTGTTTAAAAACACAAAACTGTCAAGGAACAACGTTGTTCCATGAAACTTTCTAACAGCCTCACAGAATATACCGGCAGAAGTTAAAAAAGTGTCAAAAAGCAATTTTCAAATTGATGCAGTTAGTTTTAAACATCGCTTGATTTGAACACACTGAACAGCCAGTTTCTGACGATTTTCAACTAAGATAATAAGACCATAACAGGAGTATGAAAAAACTATCTAAAATACATTTTAAGAGTTGTGCAGTTAGTTTGAGAAACACTCTTATTTAACAGTTAGGACCATATCATTTGTTATGAATTGTGTATAAAATCACTCAGGAAAAAACAGAGGTATGTAAGAACTGTCTAAAAGTCATTTGAGAGTGGCTCACTGTGTTTAACATTGCTTCTTTTTAACACATGGAACTGTTAGATACGTGCGATCTGCAACGAAATGTTACTTTCGTCATGTAGAACAAAGCAGCAGTATCATGAACAAGTGTTCGAATGTCTTTTCGGGAAGAATGCAGGTAGTTTGAGAAAACGCTTTGTTTTAAATCACAAACAGTAAGGGTATAACGTTCTTCCATAAAACTTTCTAACAGTCACACAGAACATACCAGCAGGAGGTAAAAAGTGTCAAAAAGCAATTTTCAGATTAGTGCAGTTAATTTTAAACATAGTTTGGTTTTAACACACTGAACTGTTAGGTAATGACGATTTTCAATTAAACTTGCTCTTAGTCACTAAGACAATAAAAGGAGTATGAAAGAAGCGTCAAAAATACATATTAGGAGTGGTGCAAAGCTCGAGTAAGTCTCTTATTTAAAAGTAAGGAACACATAATTTGTTAAGATTGTGCATTGTGAAACAAATCATTTCCAATTAAACGTGTATATAATCACTCAGAATATAACAGAAGTATGTAAGAAGTGTCCAACAGGTATTTTAGAGTGGTTCAGTAAGTTTGGAAGTTGCTTCGTTTTAACAAATGGAACAGTTACAATCGTGAGATTGGCAATGAATAGTGCTCTTAGTCATTTAGGACGAGACAGCAGTAGGGCTTACAAGTGTCTAATGGTCTTTTTATGAAGAATGCGGGTTTTAAATCACAGAACTGTCAAGGTATTACGTTTTTAATAGAACTTGCTTTTAGTCAGTCAGACCATAACAAACGTCTGTAATAAGCGTCTAAAAGTAATTTTGAGAGTGATAAGTGCTTGTTTGAGAGAGCACTTCGTTTAATGGTATGGAACTGTTAGGGACATGTATAGTTTACATTGAAATGTGCATTTAGTCACTAAGACCCAGAACAACAGAAGGAAAACAACTGTCTAAAGGTCTTTTTAGGAAGAATACAGTTAGGTTGAGAAAGTGCTTTGTTTTAAAACACAAAACAGTCAGGGTATAACGTTATTCCATAAAACTTTCTAATAGCCACACAGAACATACCGGCAGGAGGTAAAAAGTGTCAAAAAGCAATTTTCAAATTGATGCAGTTAGTTTTAAACATCGCCTGATTTTAACACACCGTCAGTTTCTGACAATTTTCAACTAAGATAATAAGACCATATAACAGGAGTATGAAAAAACTATCTAAAATACATTTTAAGAGTTTTGCAGTAAGTTACTCTTATTTAACAGTTAGGACCATATCATTTGTTATGAATTGTGTATAAAATCACTCAGGACATAACAGAGGTAAGTAAGAACTGTCTAAAAGTCATTTGACAGTGGTGCCGTATGTTTTAACATTGCTTCTTTTTAACACATGGAACTGTTAAAAACATGTGATCTGCAACGAAATGTTATTTTCGTCATGTAGAACAAAACAGCAGTATCATGAACAAGTGTTTGAATGTCTTTCGGGAAGAATGCACACAGACCATACCGGCAGAAGGTAAAACGTATTGAAAAGCAAGTTTCAGATTGGGGCAGTTAGCCTTTAACATCGTTTGGTTTTAACACACTGAACTGTTAAGTTATAACGATTTTCAACTAAACTTGCTCCTAGTCACTAAACAATAACATAAGTATGAAAAGAGTATCTAAAAACCATTTTAATAGTAATGCATTTATTTTTAGAAAAAGCTTTGTTTTTACAAACACAGAACTGTCAAGTTATGGCATTTTTCAAGAAAACTTGCTTTTAGTGACATAGACCATAACATCAGTATAAAGAAAGTGTCCGAATGTCATTTTCAGGTGGTGCGCGTAGTTTGAGAAACATATGGAACTAGTAGATACGTTTGATCTTCGACGAAATGTGCTTTAGTCATATAGGAAAACAAGTGTTTAGAAGTCTTTCTAAGAAGAATGCAGGTAGTTTGAGAAAACGCTTTATCAAATTGGTGCAGTTATCTTGAGAAAGTGCTAATGTAAAAACGCCAAGTTTTAACACATGGAACTGTTCGAAATATAACATTTGGACAACATATGGTAATGGAATGGTAATTTAGTCACGGAGACACTAACAGTAGGATGAAAAAAGTATTTAAACAAATTTAAAGAGAAGTGAAGTTCTAACTTAAAAAAACTGTTAGAATTTACTCAGACAAAAACAGAAGTAAAAAAAATGTTTGCAAAGGTCTTATAAGAAGAATGCAGTTCATATGAGAAATCGCTTTGTTTTAAAACGCAGAACTGTCAGGTATATTGTTTGAAACTAAATTGCATGAAACTTGCTTTCAGTCAGCACAGACCATGAAAGCTGTATAAAAAGTGTCTTCAATTTTCATAGTGATGTTTCATGTAAGAAAAGGCTCGTTATAAGTTATAAGCAATTATAAGTTATGACATTTCACGGAGACATGCTTTTAGTCAGTGAAGCAAAAAAAGTAGAATGAAAAGTGTCAAAAGTCTCTTTCAGATTGGTGCAGGTAGTTTGAGAAAAACCTTCGTATTATCACAAAACAGTTAGGGCATGACTTTTATCGATAAACTTGCTTTTAGTTCCTCAGACCATAACAGCAGAAAGAAAAACATATTGAAAAGCCAATTATCAACGAAGTGTCTTTAAGTCATTTTCGAAGTGGTGCACTCAGTTTGAGAAAGTGCTCCATTTTAAGAAGAAAAATGTTTAGAGTATGACCCTTTTCAATAAAACTTTTCAGTAAAATATATTTTTAAAGTTTGCTTCAATTAGTTTGAAAAAGTGCTTATTTTTACACATTTAATGAGTAGTCAATTTTAACTTACAACTAAAATTTATATTAAGAGTGGTGTAGTAATTTGAGATTTGTCTTATTTACCAGTTAAGAACACATCAGTTGTTATGATTTTTGCATTAAATCACTCAGAATATAACAGAAAAGTGAAAAAAAAATGGTTTAAAGTCATTTCTAAGAGATTTGGGAAAGCGCTTCGTTTTAACATATGAACCTGTTAGAAAACGTGGTATATACTTTTAGTCATTCAGACCATAATGGCAGAAAGAAAAAAGTGTCTTAAAGTTTTTTTCTCAAACTAACTGCAACACTCTGATAAGGACTTTAAGACACTTTTTTTCTTTCTGTGTTTTGAAACACAGAACTGTAATGGCATTTTTCAAGAAAACTTGAATTTTCCCAGTGTCATTTTCAGGTTGATGCATTTCATTTTAGAAAATGTTTATGTAACAGGTAGGAATATATCTTTTCTAATGAATGCCTATTTAGTCACTCAGAAAATAACCGAATTATGTAAGAAGGGTCTGAAAGTCATTTAAGAGTGGTGCATAATTGTGAGAAAGTACTTCGTTTTAACACATGGAACTGTTAGAATCGTGTGATATGCAACGAAATGTGCTTTTAGTCATATAGGAAGAGACAGCAGTGGGATAACAAGTGTCTAAATGGATTTTTAAGAAGAATTCAGGTAGTTTGAGAAAATGCTTTGTTTTAAAAGTAAACTCTCAAGATATTCCGTTTTTCAATAGAACTTGCATTTTCTTATTCGGACCCTATCAAAAAAGTCTGTAGGAAGCGTCTAAAATTACTTTTCAGAAGTGATGAGAGTTGGTTTGAGAAAGCGCCTTGTTTTAACTTATGGAACGGTTAGGGACATAGAGATTAAATTGAACTGTGCATTTAGTCACTAAGACCCAGAACAACAGAAGGAAAACAACTGATTAAAGGTCTCTTTAAGAAGAATACAGTTAGATTGAGAAAGCGCTTTGTTTAAAAACACAAAACTGTCAGGGAACAACGTTGTTCCATGAAACTTTCTAACAGCCTCACAGAATATACCGGCAGAAGGTAAAAAAGTGTCAAAAAGCAATTTTCAAATTGATGCAGTTAGTTTTAAACATCGCTTGATTTGAACACACTGAACAGCCATTTTCTGACGATTTTCAACTAAGATAATAAGACCATAACAGGAGTATGAAAAAACTATCTAAAATACATTTTAAGAGTTGTGCAGTTAGTTTGAGAAACACTCTTATTTAACAGTTAGGACCATATCATTTGTTATGAATTGTGTATAAAATCACTCAAGAAAAACCAGAGGTATGTAAGAACTGTCTAAAAGTCATTTGAGAGTGGCTCACTGTGTTTAACATTGCTTCTTTTTAACAAATGGAACTGTTAGAAACGTGCGATCTGCAACGAAATGTTACTTTCGTCATGTAGAACAAAGCAGCCGTATCATGAACAAGTGTTCGAATGTCTTTTCGGGAAGAATGCAGGTAGTTTGAGAAAACGCTTTGTTTTAAATCACAAACAGTAAGGGTATAACGTTCTTCCATAAAACTTTCTAACAGTCACACAGAACATACCAGCAGGATGTAAAAAGTGTCAAAAAGCAATTTTCAGATTAGTGCAGTTATTTTTAAACATAGTTTGGTTTTAACACACTGAACTGTTAGGTACTGACGATTTTCAATTAAACTTGCTCTTAGTCACTAAGACAATAAAAGGAGTATGAAAGAAGCGTCAAAAATACATATTAGGAGTGGTGCAAAGCTCGAGTAAGTCTCTTATTTAACAGTAAGGAACACATAATTTGTTATGATTGTGCATTGTGAAACAAATCATTTCCAATTAAACGTGTATATAATGACTCAGAATATAACAGAAGTATGTTAGAAGTGTCTAACAGGTATTTTAGAGTGGTTCAGTAAGTTTGGAAGTTGCTTCGTTTTAACAAATGGAACAGTTACAATCGTGATATTGGCAACGAATAGTGCTCTTAGTCATTTAGGACGAGACAGCAGGAGGGCTTACAAGTGTCTAATGGTCCTTTTATGAAGAATGTGGGTAGTTTTAGAAAACGCTTTGTTTTAAATCACAGAACTGTCAAGGTATTACGTTTTTAATAGAACTTGCTTTTAGTCAGTCAGACCATAACAAACGTCTGTAATAAGCGTCTAAAAGTAATTTTCAGAGTGATAAGTGCTTGTTTGAGAGAGCGCTTCGTTTAATGGTATGGAACTGTTAGGGACATGTATAGTTTACATTGAAATGTGCATTTAGTCACTAAGACCCAGAACAACAGAAGGAAAACAACTGTCTAAAGGTCTTTTTAGGAAGAATACAGTTAGGTTGAGAAAGTGCTTTGTTTTAAAACACAAAACAGTCAGGGTATAACTTTTTTCCATAAAACTTTCTAATAGTCACACAGAACATACCGGCAGGAGGTAAAAAGTGTCAAAAAGCAATTTTCAAATTGATGCAGTTAGTTTTAAACATCGCCTGATTTTAACACACCGTCAGTTTCTGACAATTTTCAACTAAGATAATAAGACCATATAACAGGAGTATGAAAAAACTATCTAAAATACATTTTAAGAGTTTTGCAGTAAGTTACTCTTATTTAACAGTTAGGACCATATCATTTGTTATGAATTGTGTATAAAATCACTCAGGACATAACAGAGGTAAGTAAGAACTGTCTAAAAGTCATTTGACAGTGGTGCCGTATGTTTTAACATTGCTTCTTTTTAACACATGGAACTGTTAAAAACATGTGATCTGCAACGAAATGTTATTTTCGTCATGTAGAACAAAACAGCAGTATCATGAACAAGTGTTTGAATGTCTTTTCGGGAAGAATGCACACAGACCATACCGGCAGAAGGTAAAACGTATTGAAAAGCAAGTTTCAGATTGGGGCAGTTAGTCTTTAACATCGTTTGGTTTTAACACACTGAACTGTTAAGTTATAACGATTTTCAACTAAACTTGCTCCTAGTCACTAAACAATAACATAAGTATGAAAAGAGTATCTAAAAACCATTTTAATAGTAATGCATTTATTTTTAGAAAAAGCTTTGTTTTTACAAACACAGAACTGTCAAGTTATGGCATTTTTCAAGAAAACTTGCTTTTAGTGACATAGACCATAACATCAGTATAAAGAAAGTGTCCGAATGTCATTTTCAGGTGGTGCACGTAGTTTGAGAAACATATGGAACTAGTAGATACGTTTGATCTTCGACGAAATGTGCTTTAGTCATATAGGAAAACAAGTGTTTAGAAGTCTTTCTAAGAAGAATGCAGGTAGTTTGAGAAAACGCTTTATCAAATTGGTGCAGTTATCTTGAGAAAGTGCTAATGTAAAAACGCCAAGTTTTAACACATGGAACTGTTCGAAATATAACATTTGGACAACATATGGTAATGGAATGGTAATTTAGTCACGGAGACACTAACAGTAGGATGAAAAAAGTATTTAAACAAATTTAAAGAGAAGTGAAGTTCTAACTTAAAAAAACTGTTAGAATTTACTCAGACAAAAACAGAAGTAAAAAAAATGTTTGCAAAGGTCTTATAAGAAGAATGCAGTTCATATGAGAAATCGCTTTGTTTTAAAACGCAGAACTGTCAGGTATATTGTTTGAAACTAAATTGCATGAACCTTGCTTTCAGTCAGCACAGACCATGAAAGCTGTATAAAAAGTGTCTTCAATTTTCATAGTGATGTTTCATGTAAGAAAAGGCTCGTTATAAGTTATAAGCAATTATAAGTTATGACATTTCACGGAGACATGCTTTTAGTCAGTGAAGCAAAAAAAGTAGAATGAAAAGTGTCAAAAGTCTCTTTCAGATTGGTGCAGGTAGTTTGAGAAAAACCTTCGTATTATCACAAAACAGTTTGGGCAAGACTTTTATCGATAAACTTGCTTTTAGATCCTCAGACCATAACAGCAGAAAGAAAAACATATTGAAAAGCCAATTATCAACGAAGTGTCTTTAAGTCATTTTCGAAGTGGTGCACTCAGTTTGAGAAAGTGCTCCATTTTAAGAAGAAAAATGTTTAGAGTATGACGCTTTTCAATAAAACTTTTCAGTAAAATATATTTTTAAAGTTTGCTTCAGTTAGTTTGAAAAAGTGCTTATTTTTACACATTTAATGAGTAGTCAATTTTAACTTACAACTAAAATTTATATTAAGAGTGGTGTAGTAATTTGAGATTTGTCTTATTTACCAGTTAAGAACACATCAGTTGTTATGATTTTTGCATTAAATCACTCAGAATATAACAGAAAAGTGAAAAAAAAATGGTTTAAAGTCATTTCTAAGAGATTTGGGAAAGCGCTTCGTTTTAACATATGAACCTGTTAGAAAACGTGGTATATACTTTTAGTCATTCAGACCATAATGGCAGAAAGAAAAAAGTGTCTTAAAGTTTTTTTCTCAAACTAACTGCAACACTCTGATAAGGACTTTAAGACACTTTTTTTCTTTCTGTGTTTTGAAACACAGAACTGTAATGGCATTTTTCAAGAAAACTTGAATTTTCCCAGTGTCATTTTCAGGTTGATGCATTTCATTTTAGAAAATGTTTATGTAACAGGTAGGAATATATCTTTTCTAATGAATGCCTATTTAGTCACTCAGAAAATAACCGAATTATGTAAGAAGGGTCTGAAAGTCATTTAAGAGTGGTGCATAATTGTGAGAAAGTACTTCGTTTTAACACATGGAACTGTTAGAATCGTGTGATATGCAACGAAATGTGCTTTTAGTCATATAGGAAGAGACAGCAGTGGGATAACAAGTGTCTAAATGGATTTTTAAGAAGAATTCAGGTAGTTTGAGAAAATGCTTTGTTTTAAAAGTAAACTCTCAAGATATTCCGTTTTTCAATAGAACTTGCATTTTCTTATTCGGACCCTATCAAAAAAGTCTGTAGGAAGCGTCTAAAATTACTTTTCAGAAGTGATGAGAGTTGGTTTGAGAAAGCGCCTTGTTTTAACTTATGGAACGGTTAGGGACATAGAGATTAAATTGAACTGTGCATTTAGTCACTAAGACCCAGAACAACAGAAGGAAAACAACTGATTAAAGGTCTCTTTAAGAAGAATACAGTTAGATTGAGAAAGCGCTTTGTTTAAAAACACAAAACTGTCAGGGAACAACGTTGTTCCATGAAACTTTCTAACAGCCTCACAGAATATACCGGCAGAAGGTAAAAAAGTGTCAAAAAGCAATTTTCAAATTGATGCAGTTAGTTTTAAACATCGCTTGATTTGAACACACTGAACAGCCATTTTCTGACGATTTTCAACTAAGATAATAAGACCATAACAGGAGTATGAAAAAACTATCTAAAATACATTTTAAGAGTTGTGCAGTTAGTTTGAGAAACACTCTTATTTAACAGTTAGGACCATATCATTTGTTATGAATTGTGTATAAAATCACTCAAGAAAAACCAGAGGTATGTAAGAACTGTCTAAAAGTCATTTGAGAGTGGCTCACTGTGTTTAACATTGCTTCTTTTTAACAAATGGAACTGTTAGAAACGTGCGATCTGCAACGAAATGTTACTTTCGTCATGTAGAACAAAGCAGCCGTATCATGAACAAGTGTTCGAATGTCTTTTCGGGAAGAATGCAGGTAGTTTGAGAAAACGCTTTGTTTTAAATCACAAACAGTAAGGGTATAACGTTCTTCCATAAAACTTTCTAACAGTCACACAGAACATACCAGCAGGATGTAAAAAGTGTCAAAAAGCAATTTTCAGATTAGTGCAGTTATTTTTAAACATAGTTTGGTTTTAACACACTGAACTGTTAGGTACTGACGATTTTCAATTAAACTTGCTCTTAGTCACTAAGACAATAAAAGGAGTATGAAAGAAGCGTCAAAAATACATATTAGGAGTGGTGCAAAGCTCGAGTAAGTCTCTTATTTAACAGTAAGGAACACATAATTTGTTATGATTGTGCATTGTGAAACAAATCATTTCCAATTAAACGTGTATATAATGACTCAGAATATAACAGAAGTATGTTAGAAGTGTCTAACAGGTATTTTAGAGTGGTTCAGTAAGTTTGGAAGTTGCTTCGTTTTAACAAATGGAACAGTTACAATCGTGATATTGGCAACGAATAGTGCTCTTAGTCATTTAGGACGAGACAGCAGGAGGGCTTACAAGTGTCTAATGGTCCTTTTATGAAGAATGTGGGTAGTTTTAGAAAACGCTTTGTTTTAAATCACAGAACTGTCAAGGTATTACGTTTTTAATAGAACTTGCTTTTAGTCAGTCAGACCATAACAAACGTCTGTAATAAGCGTCTAAAAGTAATTTTCAGAGTGATAAGTGCTTGTTTGAGAGAGCGCTTCGTTTAATGGTATGGAACTGTTAGGGACATGTATAGTTTACATTGAAATGTGCATTTAGTCACTAAGACCCAGAACAACAGAAGGAAAACAACTGTCTAAAGGTCTTTTTAGGAAGAATACAGTTAGGTTGAGAAAGTGCTTTGTTTTAAAACACAAAACAGTCAGGGTATAACTTTTTTCCATAAAACTTTCTAATAGTCACACAGAACATACCGGCAGGAGGTAAAAAGTGTCAAAAAGCAATTTTCAAATTGATGCAGTTAGTTTTAAACATCGCCTGATTTTAACACACCGTCAGTTTCTGACAATTTTCAACTAAGATAATAAGACCATATAACAGGAGTATGAAAAAACTATCTAAAATACATTTTAAGAGTTTTGCAGTAAGTTACTCTTATTTAACAGTTAGGACCATATCATTTGTTATGAATTGTGTATAAAATCACTCAGGACATAACAGAGGTAAGTAAGAACTGTCTAAAAGTCATTTGACAGTGGTGCCGTATGTTTTAACATTGCTTCTTTTTAACACATGGAACTGTTAAAAACATGTGATCTGCAACGAAATGTTATTTTCGTCATGTAGAACAAAACAGCAGTATCATGAACAAGTGTTTGAATGTCTTTTCGGGAAGAATGCACACAGACCATACCGGCAGAAGGTAAAACGTATTGAAAAGCAAGTTTCAGATTGGGGCAGTTAGTCTTTAACATCGTTTGGTTTTAACACACTGAACTGTTAAGTTATAACGATTTTCAACTAAACTTGCTCCTAGTCACTAAACAATAACATAAGTATGAAAAGAGTATCTAAAAACCATTTTAATAGTAATGCATTTATTTTTAGAAAAAGCTTTGTTTTTACAAACACAGAACTGTCAAGTTATGGCATTTTTCAAGAAAACTTGCTTTTAGTGACATAGACCATAACATCAGTATAAAGAAAGTGTCCGAATGTCATTTTCAGGTGGTGCACGTAGTTTGAGAAACATATGGAACTAGTAGATACGTTTGATCTTCGACGAAATGTGCTTTAGTCATATAGGAAAACAAGTGTTTAGAAGTCTTTCTAAGAAGAATGCAGGTAGTTTGAGAAAACGCTTTATCAAATTGGTGCAGTTATCTTGAGAAAGTGCTAATGTAAAAACGCCAAGTTTTAACACATGGAACTGTTCGAAATATAACATTTGGACAACATATGGTAATGGAATGGTAATTTAGTCACGGAGACACTAACAGTAGGATGAAAAAAGTATTTAAACAAATTTAAAGAGAAGTGAAGTTCTAACTTAAAAAAACTGTTAGAATTTACTCAGACAAAAACAGAAGTAAAAAAAATGTTTGCAAAGGTCTTATAAGAAGAATGCAGTTCATATGAGAAATCGCTTTGTTTTAAAACGCAGAACTGTCAGGTATATTGTTTGAAACTAAATTGCATGAACCTTGCTTTCAGTCAGCACAGACCATGAAAGCTGTATAAAAAGTGTCTTCAATTTTCATAGTGATGTTTCATGTAAGAAAAGGCTCGTTATAAGTTATAAGCAATTATAAGTTATGACATTTCACGGAGACATGCTTTTAGTCAGTGAAGCAAAAAAAGTAGAATGAAAAGTGTCAAAAGTCTCTTTCAGATTGGTGCAGGTAGTTTGAGAAAAACCTTCGTATTATCACAAAACAGTTTGGGCAAGACTTTTATCGATAAACTTGCTTTTAGATCCTCAGACCATAACAGCAGAAAGAAAAACATATTGAAAAGCCAATTATCAACGAAGTGTCTTTAAGTCATTTTCGAAGTGGTGCACTCAGTTTGAGAAAGTGCTCCATTTTAAGAAGAAAAATGTTTAGAGTATGACGCTTTTCAATAAAACTTTTCAGTAAAATATATTTTTAAAGTTTGCTTCAGTTAGTTTGAAAAAGTGCTTATTTTTACACATTTAATGAGTAGTCAATTTTAACTTACAACTAAAATTTATATTAAGAGTGGTGTAGTAATTTGAGATTTGTCTTATTTACCAGTTAAGAACACATCAGTTGTTATGATTTTTGCATTAAATCACTCAGAATATAACAGAAAAGTGAAAAAAAAATGGTTTAAAGTCATTTCTAAGAGATTTGGGAAAGCGCTTCGTTTTAACATATGAACCTGTTAGAAAACGTGGTATATACTTTTAGTCATTCAGACCATAATGGCAGAAAGAAAAAAGTGTCTTAAAGTTTTTTTCTCAAACTAACTGCAACACTCTGATAAGGACTTTAAGACACTTTTTTTCTTTCTGTGTTTTGAAACACAGAACTGTAATGGCATTTTTCAAGAAAACTTGAATTTTCCCAGTGTCATTTTCAGGTTGATGCATTTCATTTTAGAAAATGTTTATGTAACAGGTAGGAATATATCTTTTCTAATGAATGCCTATTTAGTCACTCAGAAAATAACCGAATTATGTAAGAAGGGTCTGAAAGTCATTTAAGAGTGGTGCATAATTGTGAGAAAGTACTTCGTTTTAACACATGGAACTGTTAGAATCGTGTGATATGCAACGAAATGTGCTTTTAGTCATATAGGAAGAGACAGCAGTGGGATAACAAGTGTCTAAATGGATTTTTAAGAAGAATTCAGGTAGTTTGAGAAAATGCTTTGTTTTAAAAGTAAACTCTCAAGATATTCCGTTTTTCAATAGAACTTGCATTTTCTTATTCGGACCCTATCAAAAAAGTCTGTAGGAAGCGTCTAAAATTACTTTTCAGAAGTGATGAGAGTTGGTTTGAGAAAGCGCCTTGTTTTAACTTATGGAACGGTTAGGGACATGGAGATTAAATTGAACTGTGCATTTAGTCACTAAGACCCAGAACAACAGAAGGAAAACAACTGATTAAAGGTCTCTTTAAGAAGAATACAGTTAGATTGAGAAAGCGCTTTGTTTAAAAACACAAAACTGTCAGGGAACAACGTTGTTCCATGAAACTTTCTAACAGCCTCACAGAATATACCGGCAGAAGGTAAAAAAGTGTCAAAAAGCAATTTTCAAATTGATGCAGTTAGTTTTAAACATCGCTTGATTTGAACACACTGAACAGCCATTTTCTGACGATTTTCAACTAAGATAATAAGACCATAACAGGAGTATGAAAAAACTATCTAAAATACATTTTAAGAGTTGTGCAGTTAGTTTGAGAAACACTCTTATTTAACAGTTAGGACCATATCATTTGTTATGAATTGTGTATAAAATCACTCAAGAAAAACCAGAGGTATGTAAGAACTGTCTAAAAGTCATTTGAGAGTGGCTCACTGTGTTTAACATTGCTTCTTTTTAACAAATGGAACTGTTAGAAACGTGCGATCTGCAACGAAATGTTACTTTCGTCATGTAGAACAAAGCAGCCGTATCATGAACAAGTGTTCGAATGTCTTTTCGGGAAGAATGCAGGTAGTTTGAGAAAACGCTTTGTTTTAAATCACAAACAGTAAGGGTATAACGTTCTTCCATAAAACTTTCTAACAGTCACACAGAACATACCAGCAGGATGTAAAAAGTGTCAAAAAGCAATTTTCAGATTAGTGCAGTTATTTTTAAACATAGTTTGGTTTTAACACACTGAACTGTTAGGTACTGACGATTTTCAATTAAACTTGCTCTTAGTCACTAAGACAATAAAAGGAGTATGAAAGAAGCGTCAAAAATACATATTAGGAGTGGTGCAAAGCTCGAGTAAGTCTCTTATTTAACAGTAAGGAACACATAATTTGTTATGATTGTGCATTGTGAAACAAATCATTTCCAATTAAACGTGTATATAATGACTCAGAATATAACAGAAGTATGTTAGAAGTGTCTAACAGGTATTTTAGAGTGGTTCAGTAAGTTTGGAAGTTGCTTCGTTTTAACAAATGGAACAGTTACAATCGTGATATTGGCAACGAATAGTGCTCTTAGTCATTTAGGACGAGACAGCAGGAGGGCTTACAAGTGTCTAATGGTCCTTTTATGAAGAATGTGGGTAGTTTTAGAAAACGCTTTGTTTTAAATCACAGAACTGTCAAGGTATTACGTTTTTAATAGAACTTGCTTTTAGTCAGTCAGACCATAACAAACGTCTGTAATAAGCGTCTAAAAGTAATTTTCAGAGTGATAAGTGCTTGTTTGAGAGAGCGCTTCGTTTAATGGTATGGAACTGTTAGGGACATGTATAGTTTACATTGAAATGTGCATTTAGTCACTAAGACCCAGAACAACAGAAGGAAAACAACTGTCTAAAGGTCTTTTTAGGAAGAATACAGTTAGGTTGAGAAAGTGCTTTGTTTTAAAACACAAAACAGTCAGGGTATAACTTTTTTCCATAAAACTTTCTAATAGTCACACAGAACATACCGGCAGGAGGTAAAAAGTGTCAAAAAGCAATTTTCAAATTGATGCAGTTAGTTTTAAACATCGCCTGATTTTAACACACCGTCAGTTTCTGACAATTTTCAACTAAGATAATAAGACCATATAACAGGAGTATGAAAAAACTATCTAAAATACATTTTAAGAGTTTTGCAGTAAGTTACTCTTATTTAACAGTTAGGACCATATCATTTGTTATGAATTGTGTATAAAATCACTCAGGACATAACAGAGGTAAGTAAGAACTGTCTAAAAGTCATTTGACAGTGGTGCCGTATGTTTTAACATTGCTTCTTTTTAACACATGGAACTGTTAAAAACATGTGATCTGCAACGAAATGTTATTTTCGTCATGTAGAACAAAACAGCAGTATCATGAACAAGTGTTTGAATGTCTTTTCGGGAAGAATGCACACAGACCATACCGGCAGAAGGTAAAACGTATTGAAAAGCAAGTTTCAGATTGGGGCAGTTAGTCTTTAACATCGTTTGGTTTTAACACACTGAACTGTTAAGTTATAACGATTTTCAACTAAACTTGCTCCTAGTCACTAAACAATAACATAAGTATGAAAAGAGTATCTAAAAACCATTTTAATAGTAATGCATTTATTTTTAGAAAAAGCTTTGTTTTTACAAACACAGAACTGTCAAGTTATGGCATTTTTCAAGAAAACTTGCTTTTAGTGACATAGACCATAACATCAGTATAAAGAAAGTGTCCGAATGTCATTTTCAGGTGGTGCACGTAGTTTGAGAAACATATGGAACTAGTAGATACGTTTGATCTTCGACGAAATGTGCTTTAGTCATATAGGAAAACAAGTGTTTAGAAGTCTTTCTAAGAAGAATGCAGGTAGTTTGAGAAAACGCTTTATCAAATTGGTGCAGTTATCTTGAGAAAGTGCTAATGTAAAAACGCCAAGTTTTAACACATGGAACTGTTCGAAATATAACATTTGGACAACATATGGTAATGGAATGGTAATTTAGTCACGGAGACACTAACAGTAGGATGAAAAAAGTATTTAAACAAATTTAAAGAGAAGTGAAGTTCTAACTTAAAAAAACTGTTAGAATTTACTCAGACAAAAACAGAAGTAAAAAAAATGTTTGCAAAGGTCTTATAAGAAGAATGCAGTTCATATGAGAAATCGCTTTGTTTTAAAACGCAGAACTGTCAGGTATATTGTTTGAAACTAAATTGCATGAACCTTGCTTTCAGTCAGCACAGACCATGAAAGCTGTATAAAAAGTGTCTTCAATTTTCATAGTGATGTTTCATGTAAGAAAAGGCTCGTTATAAGTTATAAGCAATTATAAGTTATGACATTTCACGGAGACATGCTTTTAGTCAGTGAAGCAAAAAAAGTAGAATGAAAAGTGTCAAAAGTCTCTTTCAGATTGGTGCAGGTAGTTTGAGAAAAACCTTCGTATTATCACAAAACAGTTTGGGCAAGACTTTTATCGATAAACTTGCTTTTAGTTCCTCAGACCATAACAGCAGAAAGAAAAACATATTGAAAAGCCAATTATCAACGAAGTGTCTTTAAGTCATTTTCGAAGTGGTGCACTCAGTTTGAGAAAGTGCTCCATTTTAAGAAGAAAAATGTTTAGAGTATGACGCTTTTCAATAAAACTTTTCAGTAAAATATATTTTTAAAGTTTGCTTCAGTTAGTTTGAAAAAGTGCTTATTTTTACACATTTAATGAGTAGTCAATTTTAACTTACAACTAAAATTTATATTAAGAGTGGTGTAGTAATTTGAGATTTGTCTTATTTACCAGTTAAGAACACATCAGTTGTTATGATTTTTGCATTAAGTCACTCAAAATATAACAGAAAAGTGAAAAAAAGGGGTTTAAAGTCATTTCTAAGAGATTTGGGAAAGCGCTTCGTTTTAACACATGAAGCTGTTAGAAAACGTGGTATGTGCTTTTAGTCATTCAGACCATAATGGCAGAAAGAAAAAAGTGTCTTAAAGTTTTTTTCTCAAACTAACTGCAACACTCTGATAAGGACTTTAAGACACTTTTTTCTTTCTGTGTTTTGAAACACAGAACTGTAATGGCATTTTTCAAGAAAACTTGAATTTTCCCAGTGTCATTTTCAGGTTGATGCATTTCATTTTAGAAAATGTTTATGTAACAGGTAGGAATATATCTTTTCTAATGAATGCCTATTTAGTCACTCAGAAAATAACCGAATTATGTAAGAAGGGTCTGAAAGTAATTTAAGAGTGGTGCATAATTGTGAAAAAGTACTTCTTTTTAATACATGGAACTGTTAAAATCGCGTGATATGCAACGAAATGTGCTTTTAGTCATATAGGAAGAGACAGCAGTGGGATAACAAGTGTCTAAATGGATTTTTAAGAAGAATTCAGGTAGTTTGAGAAAATGCTTTGTTTTAAAAGTAAACTCTCAAGATATTCCGTTTTTCAATAGAACTTGCATTTTCTTATTCGGACCCTATCAAAAAAGTCTGTAGGAAGCGTCTAAAATTACTTTTCAGAAGAGATGAGAGTTGGTTTGAGAAAGCGCCTTGTTTTAACTTATGAAACGGTTAGGGACATAGAGATTAAATTGAAATGTGCATTTAGTCACTAAGACCCAGAACAACAGACGGAAAACAACTGATTAAAGGTCTCTTTAAGAAGAATACAGTTAGATTGAGAAAGCGCTTTGTTTAAAAACACAAAACTGTCAAGGAACAACGTTGTTCCATGAAACTTTCTAACAGCCTCACAGAATATACCGGCAGAAGTTAAAAAAGTGTCAAAAAGCAATTTTCAAATTGATGCAGTTAGTTTTAAACATTGCTTGATTTGAACACACTGAACAGCCAGTTTCTGACGATTTTCAACTAAGATAATAAGACCATAACAGGAGTATGAAAAAACTATCTAAAATACATTTTAAGAGTTGTGCAGTTAGTTTGAGAAACACTCTTATTTAACAGTTAGGACCATATCATTTGTTATGAATTGTGTATAAAATCACTCAGGAAAAAACAGAGGTATGTAAGAACTGTCTAAAAGTCATTTGAGAGTGGCTCACTGTGTTTAACATTGCTTCTTTTTAACAAATGGAACTGTTAGAAACGTGCGATCTGCAACGAAATGTTACTTTCGTCATGTAGAACAAAGCAGCAGTATCATGAACAAGTGTTCGAATGTCTTTTCGGGAAGAATGCAGGTAGTTTGAGAAAACGCTTTGTTTTAAATCACAAACAGTAAGGGTATAACGTTCTTCCATAAAACTTTCTAACAGTCACACAGAACATACCAGCAGGAGGTAAAAAGTGTCAAAAAGCAATTTTCAGATTAGTGCAGTTAATTTTAAACATAGTTTGGTTTTAACACACTGAACTGTTAGGTAATGACGATTTTCAATTAAACTTGCTCTTAGTCACTAAGACAATAAAAGGAGTATGAAAGAAGCGTCAAAAATACATATTAGGAGTGGTGCAAAGCTCGAGTAAGTCTCTTATTTAACAGTAAGGAACACATAATTTGTTATGATTGTGCATTGTGAAACAAATCATTTCCAATTAAACGTGTATATAATCACTCAGAATATAACAGAAGTATGTTAGAAGTGTCTAACAGGTATTTTAGAGTGGTTCAGTAAGTTTGGAAGTTGCTTCGTTTTAACAAATGGAACAGTTACAATCGTGATATTGGCAACGAATAGTGCTCTTAGTCATTTAGGACGAGACAGCAGGAGGGCTTACAAGTGTCTAATGGTCCTTTTATGAAGAATGTGGGTAGTTTTAGAAAACGCTTTGTTTTAAATCACAGAACTGTCAAGGTATTACGTTTTTAATAGAACTTGCTTTTAGTCAGTCAGACCATAACAAACGTCTGTAATAAGCGTCTAAAAGTAATTTTCAGAGTGATAAGTGCTTGTTTGAAAGAGCGCTTCGTTTAATGGTATGGAACTGTTAGGGACATGTATAGTTTACATTGAAATGTGCATTTAGTCACTAAGACCCAGAACAACAGAAGGAAAACAACTGTCTAAAGGTCTTTTTAGGAAGAATACAGTTAGGTTGAGAAAGTGCTTTGTTTTAAAACACAAAACAGTCAGGGTATAACTTTCTTCCATAAAACTTTCTAATAGTCACACAGAACATACCGGCAGGAGGTAAAAAGTGTCAAAAAGCAATTTTCAAATTGATGCAGTTAGTTTTAAACATCGCCTGATTTTAACACACCGTCAGTTTCTGACAATTTTCAACTAAGATAATAAGACCATATAACAGGAGTATGAAAAAACTATCTAAAATACATTTTAAGAGTTTTGCAGTAAGTTACTCTTATTTAACAGTTAGGACCATATCATTTGTTATGAATTGTGTATAAAATCACTCAGGACATAACAGAGGTAAGTAAGAACTGTCTAAAAGTCATTTGACAGTGGTGCCGTATGTTTTAACATTGCTTCTTTTTAACACATGGAACTGTTAAAAACATGTGATCTGCAACGAAATGTTATTTTCGTCATGTAGAACAAAACAGCAGTATCATGAACAAGTGTTTGAATGTCTTTTCGGGAAGAATGCACACAGACCATACCGGCAGAAGGTAAAACGTATTGAAAAGCAAGTTTCAGATTGGGGCAGTTAGTCTTTAACATCGTTTGGTTTTAACACACTGAACTGTTAAGTTATAACGATTTTCAACTAAACTTGCTCCTAGTCACTAAACAATAACATAAGTATGAAAAGAGTATCTAAAAACCATTTTAATAGTAATGCATTTATTTTTAGAAAAAGCTTTGTTTTTACAAACACAGAACTGTCAAGTTATGGCATTTTTCAAGAAAACTTGCTTTTAGTGACATAGACCATAACATCAGTATAAAGAAAGTGTCCGAATGTCATTTTCAGGTGGTGCACGTAGTTTGAGAAACATATGGAACTAGTAGATACGTTTGATCTTCGACGAAATGTGCTTTAGTCATATAGGAAAACAAGTGTTTAGAAGTCTTTCTAAGAAGAATGCAGGTAGTTTGAGAAAACGCTTTATCAAATTGGTGCAGTTATCTTGAGAAAGTGCTAATGTAAAAACGCCAAGTTTTAACACATGGAACTGTTCGAAATATAACATTTGGACAACATATGGTAATGGAATGGTAATTTAGTCACGGAGACACTAACAGTAGGATGAAAAAAGTATTTAAACAAATTTAAAGAGAAGTGAAGTTCTAACTTAAAAAAACTGTTAGAATTTACTCAGACAAAAACAGAAGTAAAAAAAATGTTTGCAAAGGTCTTATAAGAAGAATGCAGTTCATATGAGAAATCGCTTTGTTTTAAAACGCAGAACTGTCAGGTATATTGTTTGAAACTAAATTGCATGAACCTTGCTTTCAGTCAGCACAGACCATGAAAGCTGTATAAAAAGTGTCTTCAATTTTCATAGTGATGTTTCATGTAAGAAAAGGCTCGTTATAAGTTATAAGCAATTATAAGTTATGACATTTCACGGAGACATGCTTTTAGTCAGTGAAGCAAAAAAAGTAGAATGAAAAGTGTCAAAAGTCTCTTTCAGATTGGTGCAGGTAGTTTGAGAAAAACCTTCGTATTATCACAAAACAGTTTGGGCAAGACTTTTATCGATAAACTTGCTTTTAGTTCCTCAGACCATAACAGCAGAAAGAAAAACATATTGAAAAGCCAATTATCAACGAAGTGTCTTTAAGTCATTTTCGAAGTGGTGCACTCAGTTTGAGAAAGTGCTCCATTTTAAGAAGAAAAATGTTTAGAGTATGACGCTTTTCAATAAAACTTTTCAGTAAAATATATTTTTAAAGTTTGCTTCAGTTAGTTTGAAAAAGTGCTTATTTTTACACATTTAATGAGTAGTCAATTTTAACTTACAACTAAAATTTATATTAAGAGTGGTGTAGTAATTTGAGATTTGTCTTATTTACCAGTTAAGAACACATCAGTTGTTATGATTTTTGCATTAAGTCACTCAAAATATAACAGAAAAGTGAAAAAAAGGGGTTTAAAGTCATTTCTAAGAGATTTGGGAAAGCGCTTCGTTTTAACACATGAAGCTGTTAGAAAACGTGGTATGTGCTTTTAGTCATTCAGACCATAATGGCAGAAAGAAAAAAGTGTCTTAAAGTTTTTTTCTCAAACTAACTGCAACACTCTGATAAGGACTTTAAGACACTTTTTTCTTTCTGTGTTTTGAAACACAGAACTGTAATGGCATTTTTCAAGAAAACTTGAATTTTCCCAGTGTCATTTTCAGGTTGATGCATTTCATTTTAGAAAATGTTTATGTAACAGGTAGGAATATATCTTTTCTAATGAATGCCTATTTAGTCACTCAGAAAATAACCGAATTATGTAAGAAGGGTCTGAAAGTCATTTAAGAGTGGTGCATAATTGTGAGAAAGTACTTCGTTTTAACACATGGAACTGTTAGAATCGTGTGATATGCAACGAAATGTGCTTTTAGTCATATAGGAAGAGACAGCAGTGGGATAACAAGTGTCTAAATGGATTTTTAAGAAGAATTCAGGTAGTTTGAGAAAATGCTTTGTTTTAAAAGTAAACTCTCAAGATATTCCGTTTTTCAATAGAACTTGCATTTTCTTATTCGGACCCTATCAAAAAAGTCTGTAGGAAGCGTCTAAAATTACTTTTCAGAAGTGATGAGAGTTGGTTTGAGAAAGCGCCTTGTTTTAACTTATGGAACGGTTAGGGACATAGAGATTAAATTGAACTGTGCATTTAGTCACTAAGACCCAGAACAACAGAAGGAAAACAACTGATTAAAGGTCTCTTTAAGAAGAATACAGTTAGATTGAGAAAGCGCTTTGTTTAAAAACACAAAACTGTCAGGGAACAACGTTGTTCCATGAAACTTTCTAACAGCCTCACAGAATATACCGGCAGAAGGTAAAAAAGTGTCAAAAAGCAATTTTCAAATTGATGCAGTTAGTTTTAAACATCGCTTGATTTGAACACACTGAACAGCCATTTTCTGACGATTTTCAACTAAGATAATAAGACCATAACAGGAGTATGAAAAAACTATCTAAAATACATTTTAAGAGTTGTGCAGTTAGTTTGAGAAACACTCTTATTTAACAGTTAGGACCATATCATTTGTTATGAATTGTGTATAAAATCACTCAAGAAAAATCAGAGGTATGTAAGAACTGTCTAAAAGTCATTTGAGAGTGGCTCACTGTGTTTAACATTGCTTCTTTTTAACAAATGGAACCGTTAGAAACGTGCGATCTGCAACGAAATGTTACTTTCGTCATGTAGAACAAAGCAGCAGTATCATGAACAAGTGTTCGAATGTCTTTTCGGGAAGAATGCAGGTAGTTTGAGAAAACGCTTTGTTTTAAATCACAAACAGTAAGGGTATAACGTTCTTCCATAAAACTTTCTAATAGTCACACAGAACATACCAGCAGGAGGTAAAAAGTGTCAAAAAGCAATTTTCAGATTAGTGCAGTTAATTTTAAACATAGTTTGGTTTTAACACACTGAACTGTTAGGTAATGACGATTTTCAATTAAACTTGCTCTTAGTCACTAAGACAATAAAAGGAGTATGAAAGAAGCGTCAAAAATACATATTAGGAGTGGTGCAAAGCTCGAGTAAGTCTCTTATTTAACAGTAAGGAACACATAATTTGTTATGATTGTGCATTGTGAAACAAATCATTTCCAATTAAACGTGTATATAATCACTCAGAATATAACAGAAGTATGTTAGAAGTGTCTAACAGGTATTTTAGAGTGGTTCAGTAAGTTTGGAAGTTGCTTCGTTTTAACAAATGGAACAGTTACAATCGTGATATTGGCAACGAATAGTGCTCTTAGTCATTTAGGACGAGACAGCAGGAGGGCTTACAAGTGTCTAATGGTCCTTTTATGAAGAATGTGGGTAGTTTTAGAAAACGCTTTGTTTTAAATCACAGAACTGTCAAGGTATTACGTTTTTAATAGAACTTGCTTTTAGTCAGTCAGACCATAACAAACGTCTGTAATAAGCGTCTAAAAGTAATTTTCAGAGTGATAAGTGCTTGTTTGAAAGAGCGCTTCGTTTAATGGTATGGAACTGTTAGGGACATGTATAGTTTACATTGAAATGTGCATTTAGTCACTAAGACCCAGAACAACAGAAGGAAAACAACTGTCTAAAGGTCTTTTTAGGAAGAATACAGTTAGGTTGAGAAAGTGCTTTGTTTTAAAACACAAAACAGTCAGGGTATAACTTTTTTCCATAAAACTTTCTAATAGTCACACAGAACATACCGGCAGGAGGTAAAAAGTGTCAAAAAGCAATTTTCAAATTTATGCAGTTAGTTTTAAACATCGCCTGATTTTAACACACCGTCAGTTTCTGACAATTTTCAACTAAGATAATAAGACCATATAACAGGAGTATGAAAAAACTATCTAAAATACATTTTAAGAGTTTTGCAGTAAGTTACTCTTATTTAACAGTTAGGACCATATCATTTGTTATGAATTGTGTATAAAATCACTCAGGACATAACAGAGGTAAGTAAGAACTGTCTAAAAGTCATTTGACAGTGGTGCCGTATGTTTTAACATTGCTTCTTTTTAACACATGGAACTGTTAAAAACATGTGATCTGCAACGAAATGTTATTTGCGTCATGTAGAACAAAACAGCAGTATCATGAACAAGTGTTTGAATGTCTTTTCGGGAAGAATGCACACAGACCATACCGGCAGAAGGTAAAACGTATTGAAAAGCAAGTTTCAGATTGGGGCAGTTAGTCTTTAACATCGTTTGGTTTTAACACACTGAACTGTTAAGTTATAACGATTTTCAACTAAACTTGCTCCTAGTCACTAAACAATAACATAAGTATGAAAAGAGTATCTAAAAACCATTTTAATAGTAATGCATTTATTTTTAGAAAAAGCTTTGTTTTTACAAACACAGAACTGTCAAGTTATGGCATTTTTCAAGAAAACTTGCTTTTAGTGACATAGACCATAACATCAGTATAAAGAAAGTGTCCGAATGTCATTTTCAGGTGGTGCACGTAGTTTGAGAAACATATGGAACTAGTAGATACGTTTGATCTTCGACGAAATGTGCTTTAGTCATAAAGGAAAACAAGTGTTTAGAAGTCTTTCTAAGAAGAATGCAGGTAGTTTGAGAAAACGCTTTATCAAATTGGTGCAGTTATCTTGAGAAAGTGCTAATGTAAAAACGCCAAGTTTTAACACATGGAACTGTTCGAAATATAACATTTGGACAACATATGGTAATGGAATGGTAATTTAGTCACGGAGACACTAACAGTAGGATGAAAAAAGTATTTAAACAAATTTAAAGAGAAGTGAAGTTCTAACTTAAAAAAACTGTTAGAATTTACTCAGACAAAAACAGAAGTAAAAAAAATGTTTGCAAAGGTCTTATAAGAAGAATGCAGTTCATATGAGAAATCGCTTTGTTTTAAAACGCAGAACTGTCAGGTATATTGTTTGAAACTAAATTGCATGAACCTTGCTTTCAGTCAGCACAGACCATGAAAGCTGTATAAAAAGTGTCTTCAATTTTCATAGTGATGTTTCATGTAAGAAAAGGCTCGTTATAAGTTATAAGCAATTATAAGTTATGACATTTCACGGAGACATGCTTTTAGTCAGTGAAGCAAAAAAAGTAGAATGAAAAGTGTCAAAAGTCTCTTTCAGATTGGTGCAGGTAGTTTGAGAAAAACCTTCGTATTATCACAAAACAGTTTGGGCAAGACTTTTATCGATAAACTTGCTTTTAGTTCCTCAGACCATAACAGCAGAAAGAAAAACATATTGAAAAGCCAATTATCAACGAAGTGTCTTTAAGTCATTTTCGAAGTGGTGCACTCAGTTTGAGAAAGTGCTCCATTTTAAGAAGAAAAATGTTTAGAGTATGACGCTTTTCAATAAAACTTTTCAGTAAAATATATTTTTAAAGTTTGCTTCAGTTAGTTTGAAAAAGTGCTTATTTTTACACATTTAATGAGTAGTCAATTTTAACTTACAACTAAAATTTATATTAAGAGTGGTGTAGTAATTTGAGATTTGTCTTATTTACCAGTTAAGAACACATCAGTTGTTATGATTTTTGCATTAAATCACTCAGAATATAACAGAAAAGTGAAAAAAAAATGGTTTAAAGTCATTTCTAAGAGATTTGGGAAAGCGCTTCGTTTTAACATATGAACCTGTTAGAAAACGTGGTATATGCTTTTAGTCATTCAGACCATAATGGCAGAAAGAAAAAAGTGTCTTAAAGTTTTTTTCTCAAACTAACTGCAACACTCTGATAAGGACTTTAAGACACTTTTTTCTTTCTGTGTTTTGAAACACAGAACTGTAATGGCATTTTTCAAGAAAACTTGAATTTTCCCAGTGTCATTTTCAGGTTGATGCATTTCATTTTAGAAAATGTTTATGTAACAGGTAGGAATATATCTTTTCTAATGAATGCCTATTTAGTCACTCAGAAAATAACCGAATTATGTAAGAAGGGTCTGAAAGTCATTTAAGAGTGGTGCATAATTGTGAGAAAGTACTTCGTTTTAACACATGGAACTGTTAGAATCGTGTGATATGCAACGAAATGTGCTTTTAGTCATATAGGAAGAGACAGCAGTGGGATAACAAGTGTCTAAATGGATTTTTAAGAAGAATTCAGGTAGTTTGAGAAAATGCTTTGTTTTAAAAGTAAACTCTCAAGATATTCCGTTTTTCAATAGAACTTGCATTTTCTTATTCGGACCCTATCAAAAAAGTCTGTAGGAAGCGTCTAAAATTACTTTTCAGAAGTGATGAGAGTTGGTTTGAGAAAGCGCCTTGTTTTAACTTATGGAACGGTTAGGGACATAGAGATTAAATTGAACTGTGCATTTAGTCACTAAGACCCAGAACAACAGAAGGAAAACAACTGATTAAAGGTCTCTTTAAGAAGAATACAGTTAGATTGAGAAAGCGCTTTGTTTAAAAACACAAAACTGTCAGGGAACAACGTTGTTCCATGAAACTTTCTAACAGCCTCACAGAATATACCGGCAGAAGGTAAAAAAGTGTCAAAAAGCAATTTTCAAATTGATGCAGTTAGTTTTAAACATCGCTTGATTTGAACACACTGAACAGCCATTTTCTGACGATTTTCAACTAAGATAATAAGACCATAACAGGAGTATGAAAAAACTATCTAAAATACATTTTAAGAGTTGTGCAGTTAGTTTGAGAAACACTCTTATTTAACAGTTAGGACCATATCATTTGTTATGAATTGTGTATAAAATCACTCAAGAAAAACCAGAGGTATGTAAGAACTGTCTAAAAGTCATTTGAGAGTGGCTCACTGTGTTTAACATTGCTTCTTTTTAACAAATGGAACTGTTAGAAACGTGCGATCTGCAACGAAATGTTACTTTCGTCATGTAGAACAAAGCAGCCGTATCATGAACAAGTGTTCGAATGTCTTTTCGGGAAGAATGCAGGTAGTTTGAGAAAACGCTTTGTTTTAAATCACAAACAGTAAGGGTATAACGTTCTTCCATAAAACTTTCTAACAGTCACACAGAACATACCAGCAGGATGTAAAAAGTGTCAAAAAGCAATTTTCAGATTAGTGCAGTTATTTTTAAACATAGTTTGGTTTTAACACACTGAACTGTTAGGTACTGACGATTTTCAATTAAACTTGCTCTTAGTCACTAAGACAATAAAAGGAGTATGAAAGAAGCGTCAAAAATACATATTAGGAGTGGTGCAAAGCTCGAGTAAGTCTCTTATTTAACAGTAAGGAACACATAATTTGTTATGATTGTGCATTGTGAAACAAATCATTTCCAATTAAACGTGTATATAATGACTCAGAATATAACAGAAGTATGTTAGAAGTGTCTAACAGGTATTTTAGAGTGGTTCAGTAAGTTTGGAAGTTGCTTCGTTTTAACAAATGGAACAGTTACAATCGTGATATTGGCAACGAATAGTGCTCTTAGTCATTTAGGACGAGACAGCAGGAGGGCTTACAAGTGTCTAATGGTCCTTTTATGAAGAATGTGGGTAGTTTTAGAAAACGCTTTGTTTTAAATCACAGAACTGTCAAGGTATTACGTTTTTAATAGAACTTGCTTTTAGTCAGTCAGACCATAACAAACGTCTGTAATAAGCGTCTAAAAGTAATTTTCAGAGTGATAAGTGCTTGTTTGAGAGAGCGCTTCGTTTAATGGTATGGAACTGTTAGGGACATGTATAGTTTACATTGAAATGTGCATTTAGTCACTAAGACCCAGAACAACAGAAGGAAAACAACTGTCTAAAGGTCTTTTTAGGAAGAATACAGTTAGGTTGAGAAAGTGCTTTGTTTTAAAACACAAAACAGTCAGGGTATAACTTTTTTCCATAAAACTTTCTAATAGTCACACAGAACATACCGGCAGGAGGTAAAAAGTGTCAAAAAGCAATTTTCAAATTTATGCAGTTAGTTTTAAACATCGCCTGATTTTAACACACCGTCAGTTTCTGACAATTTTCAACTAAGATAATAAGACCATATAACAGGAGTATGAAAAAACTATCTAAAATACATTTTAAGAGTTTTGCAGTAAGTTACTCTTATTTAACAGTTAGGACCATATCATTTGTTATGAATTGTGTATAAAATCACTCAGGACATAACAGAGGTAAGTAAGAACTGTCTAAAAGTCATTTGACAGTGGTGCCGTATGTTTTAACATTGCTTCTTTTTAACACATGGAACTGTTAAAAACATGTGATCTGCAACGAAATGTTATTTTCGTCATGTAGAACAAAACAGCAGTATCATGAACAAGTGTTTGAATGTCTTTTCGGGAAGAATGCACACAGACCATACCGGCAGAAGGTAAAACGTATTGAAAAGCAAGTTTCAGATTGGGGCAGTTAGTCTTTAACATCGTTTGGTTTTAACACACTGAACTGTTAAGTTATAACGATTTTCAACTAAACTTGCTCCTAGTCACTAAACAATAACATAAGTATGAAAAGAGTATCTAAAAACCATTTTAATAGTAATGCATTTATTTTTAGAAAAAGCTTTGTTTTTACAAACACAGAACTGTCAAGTTATGGCATTTTTCAAGAAAACTTGCTTTTAGTGACATAGACCATAACATCAGTATAAAGAAAGTGTCCGAATGTCATTTTCAGGTGGTGCACGTAGTTTGAGAAACATATGGAACTAGTAGATACGTTTGATCTTCGACGAAATGTGCTTTAGTCATAAAGGAAAACAAGTGTTTAGAAGTCTTTCTAAGAAGAATGCAGGTAGTTTGAGAAAACGCTTTATCAAATTGGTGCAGTTATCTTGAGAAAGTGCTAATGTAAAAACGCCAAGTTTTAACACATGGAACTGTTCGAAATATAACATTTGGACAACATATGGTAATGGAATGGTAATTTAGTCACGGAGACACTAACAGTAGGATGAAAAAAGTATTTAAACAAATTTAAAGAGAAGTGAAGTTCTAACTTAAAAAAACTGTTAGAATTTACTCAGACAAAAACAGAAGTAAAAAAAATGTTTGCAAAGGTCTTATAAGAAGAATGCAGTTCATATGAGAAATCGCTTTGTTTTAAAACGCAGAACTGTCAGGTATATTGTTTGAAACTAAATTGCATGAACCTTGCTTTCAGTCAGCACAGACCATGAAAGCTGTATAAAAAGTGTCTTCAATTTTCATAGTGATGTTTCATGTAAGAAAAGGCTCGTTATAAGTTATAAGCAATTATAAGTTATGACATTTCACGGAGACATGCTTTTAGTCAGTGAAGCAAAAAAAGTAGAATGAAAAGTGTCAAAAGTCTCTTTCAGATTGGTGCAGGTAGTTTGAGAAAAACCTTCGTATTATCACAAAACAGTTTGGGCAAGACTTTTATCGATAAACTTGCTTTTAGTTCCTCAGACCATAACAGCAGAAAGAAAAACATATTGAAAAGCCAATTATCAACGAAGTGTCTTTAAGTCATTTTCGAAGTGGTGCACTCAGTTTGAGAAAGTGCTCCATTTTAAGAAGAAAAATGTTTAGAGTATGACGCTTTTCAATAAAACTTTTCAGTAAAATATATTTTTAAAGTTTGCTTCAGTTAGTTTGAAAAAGTGCTTATTTTTACACATTTAATGAGTAGTCAATTTTAACTTACAACTAAAATTTATATTAAGAGTGGTGTAGTAATTTGAGATTTGTCTTATTTACCAGTTAAGAACACATCAGTTGTTATGATTTTTGCATTAAATCACTCAGAATATAACAGAAAAGTGAAAAAAAAATGGTTTAAAGTCATTTCTAAGAGATTTGGGAAAGCGCTTCGTTTTAACATATGAACCTGTTAGAAAACGTGGTATATACTTTTAGTCATTCAGACCATAATGGCAGAAAGAAAAAAGTGTCTTAAAGTTTTTTTCTCAAACTAACTGCAACACTCTGATAAGGACTTTAAGACACTTTTTTTCTTTCTGTGTTTTGAAACACAGAACTGTAATGGCATTTTTCAAGAAAACTTGAATTTTCCCAGTGTCATTTTCAGGTTGATGCATTTCATTTTAGAAAATGTTTATGTAACAGGTAGGAATATATCTTTTCTAATGAATGCCTATTTAGTCACTCAGAAAATAACCGAATTATGTAAGAAGGGTCTGAAAGTCATTTAAGAGTGGTGCATAATTGTGAGAAAGTACTTCGTTTTAACACATGGAACTGTTAGAATCGTGTGATATGCAACGAAATGTGCTTTTAGTCATATAGGAAGAGACAGCAGTGGGATAACAAGTGTCTAAATGGATTTTTAAGAAGAATTCAGGTAGTTTGAGAAAATGCTTTGTTTTAAAAGTAAACTCTCAAGATATTCCGTTTTTCAATAGAACTTGCATTTTCTTATTCGGACCCTATCAAAAAAGTCTGTAGGAAGCGTCTAAAATTACTTTTCAGAAGTGATGAGAGTTGGTTTGAGAAAGCGCCTTGTTTTAACTTATGGAACGGTTAGGGACATAGAGATTAAATTGAACTGTGCATTTAGTCACTAAGACCCAGAACAACAGAAGGAAAACAACTGATTAAAGGTCTCTTTAAGAAGAATACAGTTAGATTGAGAAAGCGCTTTGTTTAAAAACACAAAACTGTCAGGGAACAACGTTGTTCCATGAAACTTTCTAACAGCCTCACAGAATATACCGGCAGAAGGTAAAAAAGTGTCAAAAAGCAATTTTCAAATTGATGCAGTTAGTTTTAAACATCGCTTGATTTGAACACACTGAACAGCCATTTTCTGACGATTTTCAACTAAGATAATAAGACCATAACAGGAGTATGAAAAAACTATCTAAAATACATTTTAAGAGTTGTGCAGTTAGTTTGAGAAACACTCTTATTTAACAGTTAGGACCATATCATTTGTTATGAATTGTGTATAAAATCACTCAAGAAAAACCAGAGGTATGTAAGAACTGTCTAAAAGTCATTTGAGAGTGGCTCACTGTGTTTAACATTGCTTCTTTTTAACAAATGGAACTGTTAGAAACGTGCGATCTGCAACGAAATGTTACTTTCGTCATGTAGAACAAAGCAGCCGTATCATGAACAAGTGTTCGAATGTCTTTTCGGGAAGAATGCAGGTAGTTTGAGAAAACGCTTTGTTTTAAATCACAAACAGTAAGGGTATAACGTTCTTCCATAAAACTTTCTAACAGTCACACAGAACATACCAGCAGGATGTAAAAAGTGTCAAAAAGCAATTTTCAGATTAGTGCAGTTATTTTTAAACATAGTTTGGTTTTAACACACTGAACTGTTAGGTACTGACGATTTTCAATTAAACTTGCTCTTAGTCACTAAGACAATAAAAGGAGTATGAAAGAAGCGTCAAAAATACATATTAGGAGTGGTGCAAAGCTCGAGTAAGTCTCTTATTTAACAGTAAGGAACACATAATTTGTTATGATTGTGCATTGTGAAACAAATCATTTCCAATTAAACGTGTATATAATGACTCAGAATATAACAGAAGTATGTTAGAAGTGTCTAACAGGTATTTTAGAGTGGTTCAGTAAGTTTGGAAGTTGCTTCGTTTTAACAAATGGAACAGTTACAATCGTGATATTGGCAACGAATAGTGCTCTTAGTCATTTAGGACGAGACAGCAGGAGGGCTTACAAGTGTCTAATGGTCCTTTTATGAAGAATGTGGGTAGTTTTAGAAAACGCTTTGTTTTAAATCACAGAACTGTCAAGGTATTACGTTTTTAATAGAACTTGCTTTTAGTCAGTCAGACCATAACAAACGTCTGTAATAAGCGTCTAAAAGTAATTTTCAGAGTGATAAGTGCTTGTTTGAGAGAGCGCTTCGTTTAATGGTATGGAACTGTTAGGGACATGTATAGTTTACATTGAAATGTGCATTTAGTCACTAAGACCCAGAACAACAGAAGGAAAACAACTGTCTAAAGGTCTTTTTAGGAAGAATACAGTTAGGTTGAGAAAGTGCTTTGTTTTAAAACACAAAACAGTCAGGGTATAACTTTTTTCCATAAAACTTTCTAATAGTCACACAGAACATACCGGCAGGAGGTAAAAAGTGTCAAAAAGCAATTTTCAAATTGATGCAGTTAGTTTTAAACATCGCCTGATTTTAACACACCGTCAGTTTCTGACAATTTTCAACTAAGATAATAAGACCATATAACAGGAGTATGAAAAAACTATCTAAAATACATTTTAAGAGTTTTGCAGTAAGTTACTCTTATTTAACAGTTAGGACCATATCATTTGTTATGAATTGTGTATAAAATCACTCAGGACATAACAGAGGTAAGTAAGAACTGTCTAAAAGTCATTTGACAGTGGTGCCGTATGTTTTAACATTGCTTCTTTTTAACACATGGAACTGTTAAAAACATGTGATCTGCAACGAAATGTTATTTTCGTCATGTAGAACAAAACAGCAGTATCATGAACAAGTGTTTGAATGTCTTTTCGGGAAGAATGCACACAGACCATACCGGCAGAAGGTAAAACGTATTGAAAAGCAAGTTTCAGATTGGGGCAGTTAGTCTTTAACATCGTTTGGTTTTAACACACTGAACTGTTAAGTTATAACGATTTTCAACTAAACTTGCTCCTAGTCACTAAACAATAACATAAGTATGAAAAGAGTATCTAAAAACCATTTTAATAGTAATGCATTTATTTTTAGAAAAAGCTTTGTTTTTACAAACACAGAACTGTCAAGTTATGGCATTTTTCAAGAAAACTTGCTTTTAGTGACATAGACCATAACATCAATATAAAGAAAGTGTCCGAATGTCATTTTCAGGTGGTGCACGTAGTTTGAGAAACATATGGAACTAGTAGATACGTTTGATCTTCGACGAAATGTGCTTTAGTCATATAGGAAAACAAGTGTTTAGAAGTCTTTCTAAGAAGAATGCAGGTAGTTTGAGAAAACGCTTTATCAAATTGGTGCAGTTATCTTGAGAAAGTGCTAATGTAAAAACGCCAAGTTTTAACACATGGAACTGTTCGAAATATAACATTTGGACAACATATGGTAATGGAATGGTAATTTAGTCACGGAGACACTAACAGTAGGATGAAAAAAGTATTTAAACAAATTTAAAGAGAAGTGAAGTTCTAACTTAAAAAAACTGTTAGAATTTACTCAGACAAAAACAGAAGTAAAAAAAATGTTTGCAAAGGTCTTATAAGAAGAATGCAGTTCATATGAGAAATCGCTTTGTTTTAAAACGCAGAACTGTCAGGTATATTGTTTGAAACTAAATTGCATGAACCTTGCTTTCAGTCAGCACAGACCATGAAAGCTGTATAAAAAGTGTCTTCAATTTTCATAGTGATGTTTCATGTAAGAAAAGGCTCGTTATAAGTTATAAGCAATTATAAGTTATGACATTTCACGGAGACATGCTTTTAGTCAGTGAAGCAAAAAAAGTAGAATGAAAAGTGTCAAATGTCTCTTTCAGATTGGTGCAGGTAGTTTGAGAAAAACCTTCGTATTATCACAAAACAGTTTGGGCAAGACTTTTATCGATAAACTTGCTTTTAGTTCCTCAGACCATAACAGCAGAAAGAAAAACATATTGAAAAGCCAATTATCAACGAGGTGTCTTTAAGTCATTTTCGAAGTGGTGCACTCAGTTTGAGAAAGTGCTCCATTTTAAGAAGAAAAATGTTTAGAGTATGACGCTTTTCAATAAAACTTTTCAGTAAAATATATTTTTAAAGTTTGCTTCAGTTAGTTTGAAAAAGTGCTTATTTTTACACATTTAATGAGTAGTCAATTTTAACTTACAACTAAAATTTATATTAAGAGTGGTGTAGTAATTTGAGATTTGTCTTATTTACCAGTTAAGAACACATCAGTTGTTATGATTTTTGCATTAAATCACTCAGAATATAACAGAAAAGTGAAAAAAAAATGGTTTAAAGTCATTTCTAAGAGATTTGGGAAAGCGCTTCGTTTTAACATATGAACCTGTTAGAAAACGTGGTATATACTTTTAGTCATTCAGACCATAATGGCAGAAAGAAAAAAGTGTCTTAAAGTTTTTTTCTCAAACTAACTGCAACACTCTGATAAGGACTTTAAGACACTTTTTTTCTTTCTGTGTTTTGAAACACAGAACTGTAATGGCATTTTTCAAGAAAACTTGAATTTTCCCAGTGTCATTTTCAGGTTGATGCATTTCATTTTAGAAAATGTTTATGTAACAGGTAGGAATATATCTTTTCTAATGAATGCCTATTTAGTCACTCAGAAAATAACCGAATTATGTAAGAAGGGTCTGAAAGTCATTTAAGAGTGGTGCATAATTGTGAGAAAGTACTTCGTTTTAACACATGGAACTGTTAGAATCGTGTGATATGCAACGAAATGTGCTTTTAGTCATATAGGAAGAGACAGCAGTGGGATAACAAGTGTCTAAATGGATTTTTAAGAAGAATTCAGGTAGTTTGAGAAAATGCTTTGTTTTAAAAGTAAACTCTCAAGATATTCCGTTTTTCAATAGAACTTGCATTTTCTTATTCGGACCCTATCAAAAAAGTCTGTAGGAAGCGTCTAAAATTACTTTTCAGAAGTGATGAGAGTTGGTTTGAGAAAGCGCCTTGTTTTAACTTATGGAACGGTTAGGGACATAGAGATTAAATTGAACTGTGCATTTAGTCACTAAGACCCAGAACAACAGAAGGAAAACAACTGATTAAAGGTCTCTTTAAGAAGAATACAGTTAGATTGAGAAAGCGCTTTGTTTAAAAACACAAAACTGTCAGGGAACAACGTTGTTCCATGAAACTTTCTAACAGCCTCACAGAATATACCGGCAGAAGGTAAAAAAGTGTCAAAAAGCAATTTTCAAATTGATGCAGTTAGTTTTAAACATCGCTTGATTTGAACACACTGAACAGCCATTTTCTGACGATTTTCAACTAAGATAATAAGACCATAACAGGAGTATGAAAAAACTATCTAAAATACATTTTAAGAGTTGTGCAGTTAGTTTGAGAAACACTCTTATTTAACAGTTAGGACCATATCATTTGTTATGAATTGTGTATAAAATCACTCAAGAAAAACCAGAGGTATGTAAGAACTGTCTAAAAGTCATTTGAGAGTGGCTCACTGTGTTTAACATTGCTTCTTTTTAACAAATGGAACTGTTAGAAACGTGCGATCTGCAACGAAATGTTACTTTCGTCATGTAGAACAAAGCAGCCGTATCATGAACAAGTGTTCGAATGTCTTTTCGGGAAGAATGCAGGTAGTTTGAGAAAACGCTTTGTTTTAAATCACAAACAGTAAGGGTATAACGTTCTTCCATAAAACTTTCTAACAGTCACACAGAACATACCAGCAGGATGTAAAAAGTGTCAAAAAGCAATTTTCAGATTAGTGCAGTTATTTTTAAACATAGTTTGGTTTTAACACACTGAACTGTTAGGTACTGACGATTTTCAATTAAACTTGCTCTTAGTCACTAAGACAATAAAAGGAGTATGAAAGAAGCGTCAAAAATACATATTAGGAGTGGTGCAAAGCTCGAGTAAGTCTCTTATTTAACAGTAAGGAACACATAATTTGTTATGATTGTGCATTGTGAAACAAATCATTTCCAATTAAACGTGTATATAATGACTCAGAATATAACAGAAGTATGTTAGAAGTGTCTAACAGGTATTTTAGAGTGGTTCAGTAAGTTTGGAAGTTGCTTCGTTTTAACAAATGGAACAGTTACAATCGTGATATTGGCAACGAATAGTGCTCTTAGTCATTTAGGACGAGACAGCAGGAGGGCTTACAAGTGTCTAATGGTCCTTTTATGAAGAATGTGGGTAGTTTTAGAAAACGCTTTGTTTTAAATCACAGAACTGTCAAGGTATTACGTTTTTAATAGAACTTGCTTTTAGTCAGTCAGACCATAACAAACGTCTGTAATAAGCGTCTAAAAGTAATTTTCAGAGTGATAAGTGCTTGTTTGAGAGAGCGCTTCGTTTAATGGTATGGAACTGTTAGGGACATGTATAGTTTACATTGAAATGTGCATTTAGTCACTAAGACCCAGAACAACAGAAGGAAAACAACTGTCTAAAGGTCTTTTTAGGAAGAATACAGTTAGGTTGAGAAAGTGCTTTGTTTTAAAACACAAAACAGTCAGGGTATAACTTTTTTCCATAAAACTTTCTAATAGTCACACAGAACATACCGGCAGGAGGTAAAAAGTGTCAAAAAGCAATTTTCAAATTGATGCAGTTAGTTTTAAACATCGCCTGATTTTAACACACCGTCAGTTTCTGACAATTTTCAACTAAGATAATAAGACCATATAACAGGAGTATGAAAAAACTATCTAAAATACATTTTAAGAGTTTTGCAGTAAGTTACTCTTATTTAACAGTTAGGACCATATCATTTGTTATGAATTGTGTATAAAATCACTCAGGACATAACAGAGGTAAGTAAGAACTGTCTAAAAGTCATTTGACAGTGGTGCCGTATGTTTTAACATTGCTTCTTTTTAACACATGGAACTGTTAAAAACATGTGATCTGCAACGAAATGTTATTTTCGTCATGTAGAACAAAACAGCAGTATCATGAACAAGTGTTTGAATGTCTTTTCGGGAAGAATGCACACAGACCATACCGGCAGAAGGTAAAACGTATTGAAAAGCAAGTTTCAGATTGGGGCAGTTAGTCTTTAACATCGTTTGGTTTTAACACACTGAACTGTTAAGTTATAACGATTTTCAACTAAACTTGCTCCTAGTCACTAAACAATAACATAAGTATGAAAAGAGTATCTAAAAACCATTTTAATAGTAATGCATTTATTTTTAGAAAAAGCTTTGTTTTTACAAACACAGAACTGTCAAGTTATGGCATTTTTCAAGAAAACTTGCTTTTAGTGACATAGACCATAACATCAATATAAAGAAAGTGTCCGAATGTCATTTTCAGGTGGTGCACGTAGTTTGAGAAACATATGGAACTAGTAGATACGTTTGATCTTCGACGAAATGTGCTTTAGTCATATAGGAAAACAAGTGTTTAGAAGTCTTTCTAAGAAGAATGCAGGTAGTTTGAGAAAACGCTTTATCAAATTGGTGCAGTTATCTTGAGAAAGTGCTAATGTAAAAACGCCAAGTTTTAACACATGGAACTGTTCGAAATATAACATTTGGACAACATATGGTAATGGAATGGTAATTTAGTCACGGAGACACTAACAGTAGGATGAAAAAAGTATTTAAACAAATTTAAAGAGAAGTGAAGTTCTAACTTAAAAAAACTGTTAGAATTTACTCAGACAAAAACAGAAGTAAAAAAAATGTTTGCAAAGGTCTTATAAGAAGAATGCAGTTCATATGAGAAATCGCTTTGTTTTAAAACGCAGAACTGTCAGGTATATTGTTTGAAACTAAATTGCATGAACCTTGCTTTCAGTCAGCACAGACCATGAAAGCTGTATAAAAAGTGTCTTCAATTTTCATAGTGATGTTTCATGTAAGAAAAGGCTCGTTATAAGTTATAAGCAATTATAAGTTATGACATTTCACGGAGACATGCTTTTAGTCAGTGAAGCAAAAAAAGTAGAATGAAAAGTGTCAAATGTCTCTTTCAGATTGGTGCAGGTAGTTTGAGAAAAACCTTCGTATTATCACAAAACAGTTTGGGCAAGACTTTTATCGATAAACTTGCTTTTAGTTCCTCAGACCATAACAGCAGAAAGAAAAACATATTGAAAAGCCAATTATCAACGAGGTGTCTTTAAGTCATTTTCGAAGTGGTGCACTCAGTTTGAGAAAGTGCTCCATTTTAAGAAGAAAAATGTTTAGAGTATGACGCTTTTCAATAAAACTTTTCAGTAAAATATATTTTTAAAGTTTGCTTCAGTTAGTTTGAAAAAGTGCTTATTTTTACACATTTAATGAGTAGTCAATTTTAACTTACAACTAAAATTTATATTAAGAGTGGTGTAGTAATTTGAGATTTGTCTTATTTACCAGTTAAGAACACATCAGTTGTTATGATTTTTGCATTAAATCACTCAGAATATAACAGAAAAGTGAAAAAAAAATGGTTTAAAGTCATTTCTAAGAGATTTGGGAAAGCGCTTCGTTTTAACATATGAACCTGTTAGAAAACGTGGTATATACTTTTAGTCATTCAGACCATAATGGCAGAAAGAAAAAAGTGTCTTAAAGTTTTTTTCTCAAACTAACTGCAACACTCTGATAAGGACTTTAAGACACTTTTTTTCTTTCTGTGTTTTGAAACACAGAACTGTAATGGCATTTTTCAAGAAAACTTGAATTTTCCCAGTGTCATTTTCAGGTTGATGCATTTCATTTTAGAAAATGTTTATGTAACAGGTAGGAATATATCTTTTCTAATGAATGCCTATTTAGTCACTCAGAAAATAACCGAATTATGTAAGAAGGGTCTGAAAGTCATTTAAGAGTGGTGCATAATTGTGAGAAAGTACTTCGTTTTAACACATGGAACTGTTAGAATCGTGTGATATGCAACGAAATGTGCTTTTAGTCATATAGGAAGAGACAGCAGTGGGATAACAAGTGTCTAAATGGATTTTTAAGAAGAATTCAGGTAGTTTGAGAAAATGCTTTGTTTTAAAAGTAAACTCTCAAGATATTCCGTTTTTCAATAGAACTTGCATTTTCTTATTCGGACCCTATCAAAAAAGTCTGTAGGAAGCGTCTAAAATTACTTTTCAGAAGTGATGAGAGTTGGTTTGAGAAAGCGCCTTGTTTTAACTTATGGAACGGTTAGGGACATAGAGATTAAATTGAACTGTGCATTTAGTCACTAAGACCCAGAACAACAGAAGGAAAACAACTGATTAAAGGTCTCTTTAAGAAGAATACAGTTAGATTGAGAAAGCGCTTTGTTTAAAAACACAAAACTGTCAGGGAACAACGTTGTTCCATGAAACTTTCTAACAGCCTCACAGAATATACCGGCAGAAGGTAAAAAAGTGTCAAAAAGCAATTTTCAAATTGATGCAGTTAGTTTTAAACATCGCTTGATTTGAACACACTGAACAGCCATTTTCTGACGATTTTCAACTAAGATAATAAGACCATAACAGGAGTATGAAAAAACTATCTAAAATACATTTTAAGAGTTGTGCAGTTAGTTTGAGAAACACTCTTATTTAACAGTTAGGACCATATCATTTGTTATGAATTGTGTATAAAATCACTCAAGAAAAACCAGAGGTATGTAAGAACTGTCTAAAAGTCATTTGAGAGTGGCTCACTGTGTTTAACATTGCTTCTTTTTAACAAATGGAACTGTTAGAAACGTGCGATCTGCAACGAAATGTTACTTTCGTCATGTAGAACAAAGCAGCCGTATCATGAACAAGTGTTCGAATGTCTTTTCGGGAAGAATGCAGGTAGTTTGAGAAAACGCTTTGTTTTAAATCACAAACAGTAAGGGTATAACGTTCTTCCATAAAACTTTCTAACAGTCACACAGAACATACCAGCAGGATGTAAAAAGTGTCAAAAAGCAATTTTCAGATTAGTGCAGTTATTTTTAAACATAGTTTGGTTTTAACACACTGAACTGTTAGGTACTGACGATTTTCAATTAAACTTGCTCTTAGTCACTAAGACAATAAAAGGAGTATGAAAGAAGCGTCAAAAATACATATTAGGAGTGGTGCAAAGCTCGAGTAAGTCTCTTATTTAACAGTAAGGAACACATAATTTGTTATGATTGTGCATTGTGAAACAAATCATTTCCAATTAAACGTGTATATAATGACTCAGAATATAACAGAAGTATGTTAGAAGTGTCTAACAGGTATTTTAGAGTGGTTCAGTAAGTTTGGAAGTTGCTTCGTTTTAACAAATGGAACAGTTACAATCGTGATATTGGCAACGAATAGTGCTCTTAGTCATTTAGGACGAGACAGCAGGAGGGCTTACAAGTGTCTAATGGTCCTTTTATGAAGAATGTGGGTAGTTTTAGAAAACGCTTTGTTTTAAATCACAGAACTGTCAAGGTATTACGTTTTTAATAGAACTTGCTTTTAGTCAGTCAGACCATAACAAACGTCTGTAATAAGCGTCTAAAAGTAATTTTCAGAGTGATAAGTGCTTGTTTGAGAGAGCGCTTCGTTTAATGGTATGGAACTGTTAGGGACATGTATAGTTTACATTGAAATGTGCATTTAGTCACTAAGACCCAGAACAACAGAAGGAAAACAACTGTCTAAAGGTCTTTTTAGGAAGAATACAGTTAGGTTGAGAAAGTGCTTTGTTTTAAAACACAAAACAGTCAGGGTATAACTTTTTTCCATAAAACTTTCTAATAGTCACACAGAACATACCGGCAGGAGGTAAAAAGTGTCAAAAAGCAATTTTCAAATTGATGCAGTTAGTTTTAAACATCGCCTGATTTTAACACACCGTCAGTTTCTGACAATTTTCAACTAAGATAATAAGACCATATAACAGGAGTATGAAAAAACTATCTAAAATACATTTTAAGAGTTTTGCAGTAAGTTACTCTTATTTAACAGTTAGGACCATATCATTTGTTATGAATTGTGTATAAAATCACTCAGGACATAACAGAGGTAAGTAAGAACTGTCTAAAAGTCATTTGACAGTGGTGCCGTATGTTTTAACATTGCTTCTTTTTAACACATGGAACTGTTAAAAACATGTGATCTGCAACGAAATGTTATTTTCGTCATGTAGAACAAAACAGCAGTATCATGAACAAGTGTTTGAATGTCTTTTCGGGAAGAATGCACACAGACCATACCGGCAGAAGGTAAAACGTATTGAAAAGCAAGTTTCAGATTGGGGCAGTTAGTCTTTAACATCGTTTGGTTTTAACACACTGAACTGTTAAGTTATAACGATTTTCAACTAAACTTGCTCCTAGTCACTAAACAATAACATAAGTATGAAAAGAGTATCTAAAAACCATTTTAATAGTAATGCATTTATTTTTAGAAAAAGCTTTGTTTTTACAAACACAGAACTGTCAAGTTATGGCATTTTTCAAGAAAACTTGCTTTTAGTGACATAGACCATAACATCAGTATAAAGAAAGTGTCCGAATGTCATTTTCAGGTGGTGCACGTAGTTTGAGAAACATATGGAACTAGTAGATACGTTTGATCTTCGACGAAATGTGCTTTAGTCATAAAGGAAAACAAGTGTTTAGAAGTCTTTCTAAGAAGAATGCAGGTAGTTTGAGAAAACGCTTTATCAAATTGGTGCAGTTATCTTGAGAAAGTGCTAATGTAAAAACGCCAAGTTTTAACACATGGAACTGTTCGAAATATAACATTTGGACAACATATGGTAATGGAATGGTAATTTAGTCACGGAGACACTAACAGTAGGATGAAAAAAGTATTTAAACAAATTTAAAGAGAAGTGAAGTTCTAACTTAAAAAAACTGTTAGAATTTACTCAGACAAAAACAGAAGTAAAAAAAATGTTTGCAAAGGTCTTATAAGAAGAATGCAGTTCATATGAGAAATCGCTTTGTTTTAAAACGCAGAACTGTCAGGTATATTGTTTGAAACTAAATTGCATGAACCTTGCTTTCAGTCAGCACAGACCATGAAAGCTGTATAAAAAGTGTCTTCAATTTTCATAGTGATGTTTCATGTAAGAAAAGGCTCGTTATAAGTTATAAGCAATTATAAGTTATGACATTTCACGGAGACATGCTTTTAGTCAGTGAAGCAAAAAAAGTAGAATGAAAAGTGTCAAAAGTCTCTTTCAGATTGGTGCAGGTAGTTTGAGAAAAACCTTCGTATTATCACAAAACAGTTTGGGCAAGACTTTTATCGATAAACTTGCTTTTAGTTCCTCAGACCATAACAGCAGAAAGAAAAACATATTGAAAAGCCAATTATCAACGAAGTGTCTTTAAGTCATTTTCGAAGTGGTGCACTCAGTTTGAGAAAGTGCTCCATTTTAAGAAGAAAAATGTTTAGAGTATGACGCTTTTCAATAAAACTTTTCAGTAAAATATATTTTTAAAGTTTGCTTCAGTTAGTTTGAAAAAGTGCTTATTTTTACACATTTAATGAGTAGTCAATTTTAACTTACAACTAAAATTTATATTAAGAGTGGTGTAGTAATTTGAGATTTGTCTTATTTACCAGTTAAGAACACATCAGTTGTTATGATTTTTGCATTAAATCACTCAGAATATAACAGAAAAGTGAAAAAAAAATGGTTTAAAGTCATTTCTAAGAGATTTGGGAAAGCGCTTCGTTTTAACATATGAACCTGTTAGAAAACGTGGTATATACTTTTAGTCATTCAGACCATAATGGCAGAAAGAAAAAAGTGTCTTAAAGTTTTTTTCTCAAACTAACTGCAACACTCTGATAAGGACTTTAAGACACTTTTTTTCTTTCTGTGTTTTGAAACACAGAACTGTAATGGCATTTTTCAAGAAAACTTGAATTTTCCCAGTGTCATTTTCAGGTTGATGCATTTCATTTTAGAAAATGTTTATGTAACAGGTAGGAATATATCTTTTCTAATGAATGCCTATTTAGTCACTCAGAAAATAACCGAATTATGTAAGAAGGGTCTGAAAGTCATTTAAGAGTGGTGCATAATTGTGAGAAAGTACTTCGTTTTAACACATGGAACTGTTAGAATCGTGTGATATGCAACGAAATGTGCTTTTAGTCATATAGGAAGAGACAGCAGTGGGATAACAAGTGTCTAAATGGATTTTTAAGAAGAATTCAGGTAGTTTGAGAAAATGCTTTGTTTTAAAAGTAAACTCTCAAGATATTCCGTTTTTCAATAGAACTTGCATTTTCTTATTCGGACCCTATCAAAAAAGTCTGTAGGAAGCGTCTAAAATTACTTTTCAGAAGTGATGAGAGTTGGTTTGAGAAAGCGCCTTGTTTTAACTTATGGAACGGTTAGGGACATAGAGATTAAATTGAACTGTGCATTTAGTCACTAAGACCCAGAACAACAGAAGGAAAACAACTGATTAAAGGTCTCTTTAAGAAGAATACAGTTAGATTGAGAAAGCGCTTTGTTTAAAAACACAAAACTGTCAGGGAACAACGTTGTTCCATGAAACTTTCTAACAGCCTCACAGAATATACCGGCAGAAGGTAAAAAAGTGTCAAAAAGCAATTTTCAAATTGATGCAGTTAGTTTTAAACATCGCTTGATTTGAACACACTGAACAGCCATTTTCTGACGATTTTCAACTAAGATAATAAGACCATAACAGGAGTATGAAAAAACTATCTAAAATACATTTTAAGAGTTGTGCAGTTAGTTTGAGAAACACTCTTATTTAACAGTTAGGACCATATCATTTGTTATGAATTGTGTATAAAATCACTCAAGAAAAACCAGAGGTATGTAAGAACTGTCTAAAAGTCATTTGAGAGTGGCTCACTGTGTTTAACATTGCTTCTTTTTAACAAATGGAACTGTTAGAAACGTGCGATCTGCAACGAAATGTTACTTTCGTCATGTAGAACAAAGCAGCCGTATCATGAACAAGTGTTCGAATGTCTTTTCGGGAAGAATGCAGGTAGTTTGAGAAAACGCTTTGTTTTAAATCACAAACAGTAAGGGTATAACGTTCTTCCATAAAACTTTCTAACAGTCACACAGAACATACCAGCAGGATGTAAAAAGTGTCAAAAAGCAATTTTCAGATTAGTGCAGTTATTTTTAAACATAGTTTGGTTTTAACACACTGAACTGTTAGGTACTGACGATTTTCAATTAAACTTGCTCTTAGTCACTAAGACAATAAAAGGAGTATGAAAGAAGCGTCAAAAATACATATTAGGAGTGGTGCAAAGCTCGAGTAAGTCTCTTATTTAACAGTAAGGAACACATAATTTGTTATGATTGTGCATTGTGAAACAAATCATTTCCAATTAAACGTGTATATAATGACTCAGAATATAACAGAAGTATGTTAGAAGTGTCTAACAGGTATTTTAGAGTGGTTCAGTAAGTTTGGAAGTTGCTTCGTTTTAACAAATGGAACAGTTACAATCGTGATATTGGCAACGAATAGTGCTCTTAGTCATTTAGGACGAGACAGCAGGAGGGCTTACAAGTGTCTAATGGTCCTTTTATGAAGAATGTGGGTAGTTTTAGAAAACGCTTTGTTTTAAATCACAGAACTGTCAAGGTATTACGTTTTTAATAGAACTTGCTTTTAGTCAGTCAGACCATAACAAACGTCTGTAATAAGCGTCTAAAAGTAATTTTCAGAGTGATAAGTGCTTGTTTGAGAGAGCGCTTCGTTTAATGGTATGGAACTGTTAGGGACATGTATAGTTTACATTGAAATGTGCATTTAGTCACTAAGACCCAGAACAACAGAAGGAAAACAACTGTCTAAAGGTCTTTTTAGGAAGAATACAGTTAGGTTGAGAAAGTGCTTTGTTTTAAAACACAAAACAGTCAGGGTATAACTTTTTTCCATAAAACTTTCTAATAGTCACACAGAACATACCGGCAGGAGGTAAAAAGTGTCAAAAAGCAATTTTCAAATTGATGCAGTTAGTTTTAAACATCGCCTGATTTTAACACACCGTCAGTTTCTGACAATTTTCAACTAAGATAATAAGACCATATAACAGGAGTATGAAAAAACTATCTAAAATACATTTTAAGAGTTTTGCAGTAAGTTACTCTTATTTAACAGTTAGGACCATATCATTTGTTATGAATTGTGTATAAAATCACTCAGGACATAACAGAGGTAAGTAAGAACTGTCTAAAAGTCATTTGACAGTGGTGCCGTATGTTTTAACATTGCTTCTTTTTAACACATGGAACTGTTAAAAACATGTGATCTGCAACGAAATGTTATTTTCGTCATGTAGAACAAAACAGCAGTATCATGAACAAGTGTTTGAATGTCTTTTCGGGAAGAATGCACACAGACCATACCGGCAGAAGGTAAAACGTATTGAAAAGCAAGTTTCAGATTGGGGCAGTTAGTCTTTAACATCGTTTGGTTTTAACACACTGAACTGTTAAGTTATAACGATTTTCAACTAAACTTGCTCCTAGTCACTAAACAATAACATAAGTATGAAAAGAGTATCTAAAAACCATTTTAATAGTAATGCATTTATTTTTAGAAAAAGCTTTGTTTTTACAAACACAGAACTGTCAAGTTATGGCATTTTTCAAGAAAACTTGCTTTTAGTGACATAGACCATAACATCAGTATAAAGAAAGTGTCCGAATGTCATTTTCAGGTGGTGCACGTAGTTTGAGAAACATATGGAACTAGTAGATACGTTTGATCTTCGACGAAATGTGCTTTAGTCATATAGGAAAACAAGTGTTTAGAAGTCTTTCTAAGAAGAATGCAGGTAGTTTGAGAAAACGCTTTATCAAATTGGTGCAGTTATCTTGAGAAAGTGCTAATGTAAAAACGCCAAGTTTTAACACATGGAACTGTTCGAAATATAACATTTGGACAACATATGGTAATGGAATGGTAATTTAGTCACGGAGACACTAACAGTAGGATGAAAAAAGTATTTAAACAAATTTAAAGAGAAGTGAAGTTCTAACTTAAAAAAACTGTTAGAATTTACTCAGACAAAAACAGAAGTAAAAAAAATGTTTGCAAAGGTCTTATAAGAATGCAGTTCATATGAGAAATCGCTTTGTTTTAAAACGCAGAACTGTCAGGTATATTGTTTGAAACTAAATTGCATGAACCTTGCTTTCAGTCAGCACAGACCATGAAAGCTGTATAAAAAGTGTCTTCAATTTTCATAGTGATGTTTCATGTAAGAAAAGGCTCGTTATAAGTTATAAGCAATTATAAGTTATGACATTTCACGGAGACATGCTTTTAGTCAGTGAAGCAAAAAAAGTAGAATGAAAAGTGTCAAAAGTCTCTTTCAGATTGGTGCAGGTAGTTTGAGAAAAACCTTCGTATTATCACAAAACAGTTTGGGCAAGACTTTTATCGATAAACTTGCTTTTAGTTCCTCAGACCATAACAGCAGAAAGAAAAACATATTGAAAAGCCAATTATCAACGAAGTGTCTTTAAGTCATTTTCGAAGTGGTGCACTCAGTTTGAGAAAGTGCTCCATTTTAAGAAGAAAAATGTTTAGAGTATGACGCTTTTCAATAAAACTTTTCAGTAAAATATATTTTTAAAGTTTGCTTCAGTTAGTTTGAAAAAGTGCTTATTTTTACACATTTAATGAGTAGTCAATTTTAACTTACAACTAAAATTTATATTAAGAGTGGTGTAGTAATTTGAGATTTGTCTTATTTACCAGTTAAGAACACATCAGTTGTTATGATTTTTGCATTAAGTCACTCAAAATATAACAGAAAAGTGAAAAAAAGGGGTTTAAAGTCAATTCTAAGAGATTTGGGAAAGCGCTTCGTTTTAACACATGAACCTGTTAGAAAACGTGGTATGTGCTTTTAGTCATTCAGACCATAATGGCAGAAAGAAAAAAGTGTCTTAAAGTTTTTTTCTCAAACTAACTGCAACACTCTGATAAGGACTTTAAGACACTTTTTTCTTTCTGTGTTTTGAAACACAGAACTGTAATGGCATTTTTCAAGAAAACTTGAATTTTCCCAGTGTCATTTTCAGGTTGATGCATTTCATTTTAGAAAATGTTTATGTAACAGGTAGGAATATATCTTTTCTAATGAATGCCTATTTAGTCACTCAGAAAATAACCGAATTATGTAAGAAGGGTCTGAAAGTCATTTAAGAGTGGTGCATAATTGTGAAAAAGTACTTCTTTTTAACACATGGAACTGTTAAAATCGTGTGATATGCAACGAAATGTGCTTTTAGTCATATAGGAAGAGACAGCAGTGGGATAACAAGTGTCTAAACGGATTTTTAAGAAGAATTCAGGTAGTTTGAGAAAATGCTTTGTTTTAAAAGTAAACTCTCAAGATATTCCGTTTTTCAATAGAACTTGCATTTTCTTATTCGGACCCTATCAAAAAAGTCTGTAGGAAGCGTCTAAAATTACTTTTCAGAAGAGATGAGAGTTGGTTTGAGAAAGCGCCTTGTTTTAACTTATGGAACGGTTAGGGACATAGAGATTAAATTGAAATGTGCATTTAGTCACTAAGACCCAGAACAACAGACGGAAAACAACTGATTAAAGGTCTCTTTAAGAAGAATACAGTTAGATTGAGAAAGCGCTTTGTTTAAAAACACAAAACTGTCAAGGAACAACGTTGTTCCATGAAACTTTCTAACAGCCTCACAGAATATACCGGCAGAAGTTAAAAAAGTGTCAAAAAGCAATTTTCAAATTGATGCAGTTAGTTTTAAACATCGCTTGATTTGAACACACTGAACAGCCAGTTTCTGACGATTTTCAACTAAGATAATAAGACCATAACAGGAGTATGAAAAAACTATCTAAAATACATTTTAAGAGTTGTGCAGTTAGTTTGAGAAACACTCTTATTTAACAGTTAGGACCATATCATTTGTTATGAATTGTGTATAAAATCACTCAGGAAAAAACAGAGGTATGTAAGAACTGTCTAAAAGTCATTTGAGAGTGGCTCACTGTGTTTAACATTGCTTCTTTTTAACAAATGGAACTTTTAGAAACGTGCGATCTGCAACGAAATGTTACTTTTGTCATGTAGAACAAAGCAGCAGTATCATGAACAAGTGTTCGAATGTCTTTTCGGGAAGAATGCAGGTAGTTTGAGAAAACACTTTGTTTTAAATCACAAACAGTAAGGGTATGACGTTCTTCCATAAAACTTTCTAACAGTCACACAGAACATACCAGCAGGAGGTAAAAAGTGTCAAAAAGCAATTTTCAGATTAGTGCAGTTAATTTTAAACATAGTTTGGTTTTAACACACTGAACTGTTAGGTAATGACGATTTTCAATTAAACTTGCTCTTAGTCACTAAGACAATAAAAGGAGTATGAAAGAAGCGTCAAAAATACATATTAGGAGTGGTGCAAAGCTCGAGTAAGTCTCTTATTTAACAGTAAGGAACACATAATTTGTTATGATTGTGCATTGTGAAACAAATCATTTCCAATTAAACGTGTATATAATCACTCAGAATATAACAGAAGTATGTAACAGGTATTTTAGAGTGGTTCAGTAAGTTTGGAAGTTGCTTCGTTTTAACAAATGGAACAGTTACAATCGTGAGATTAGCAACGAATAGTGCTCTTAGTCATTTAGGACGAGACAGCAGTAGGGCTTACAAGTGTCTAATGGTCTTTTTATGAAGAATGCGGGTAGTTTTAGAAAACGCTTTGTTTTAAATCACAGAACTGTCAAGGTATTACGTTTTTAATAGAACTTGCTTTTAGTCAGTCAGACCATAACAAACGTCTGTAATAAGCGTCTAAAAGTAATTTTCAGAGTGATAAGTGCTTGTTTGAGAGAGCGCTTCGTTTAATGGTATGGAACTGTTAGGGACATGTATAGTTTACATTGAAATGTGCATTTAGTCACTAAGACCCAGAACAACAGAAGGAAAACAACTGTCAAAAGGTCTTTTTAGGAAGAATACAGTTAGGTTGAGAAAGTGCTTTGTTTTAAAACACAAAACAGTCAGGATATAACGTTCTTCCATATAACTTTCTAATAGTCACACAGAACATACCGGCAGGAGGTAAAAAGTGTCAAAAAGCAATTTTCAAATTGATGCAGTCAGTTTTAAACATCGCCTGATTTTAACACACCGTCAGTTTCTGACAATTTTCAACTAAGATAATAAGACCATATAACAGGAGTATGAAAAAACGATCTAAAATACATTTTAAGAGTTTTGCAGTAAGTTACTCTTATTTAACAGTTAGGACCATATCATTTGTTATGAATTGTGTATAAAATCACTCAGGACATAACAGAGGTAAGTAAGAACTGTCTAAAAGTCATTTGAGAGTGGTGCCGTATGTTTTAACATTGCTTCTTTTTAACACATGGAACTGTTAAAAACATGTGATCTGCAACGAAATGTTATTTTCGTCATTTAGAACAAAACAGCAGTATCATGAACAAGTGTTTGAATGTCTTTTCGGGAAGAATGCACACAGACCATACCGGCAGAAGGTAAAACGTATTGAAAAGCAAGTTTCAGATTGGGGCAGTTAGTCTTTAACATCGTTTGGTTTTAACACACTGACCTGTTAAGTTATAACGATTTTCAACTAAACTTGCTCCTAGTCACTAAACAATAACATAAGTATGAAAAGAGTATCTAAAAACCATTTTAATAGTAATGCATTTTTAGAAAAAGCTTTGTTTTTACAAACACAGAACTGTCAAGTTATGGCATTTTTCAAGAAAACTTGCTTTTAGTGACATAGACCATAACATCAGTATAAAGAAAGTGTCCGAATGTCATTTTCAGGTGGTGCGCGTAGTTTGAGAAACATATGGAACTAGTAAATACGTTTGATCTTCGACGAAATGTGCTTTAGTAATATAGGAAAACAAGTGTTTAGAAGTCTTTCTAAGAAGAATGCAGGTAGTTTGAGAAAACGCTTTATCAAATTGGTGCAGTTATCTTGAGAAAGTGCTAATGTAAAAACGCCAAGTTTTAACACATGGAACTGTTCGAAATATAACATTTGGACAACATATGGTAATGGAATGGTAATTTAGTCACGGAGACACTAACAGTAGGATGAAAAAAGTATTTAAACAAATTTAAAGAGAAGTGAAGTTCTAACTTAAAAAAACTGTTAGAATTTACTCAGACAAAAACAGAAGTAAAAAAAATGTTTGCAAAGGTCTTATAAGAAGAATGCAGTTCATATGAGAAATCGCTTTGTTTTAAAACGCAGAACTGTCAGGTATATTGTTTGAAACTAAATTGCATGAAACTTGCTTTCAGTCAGCACAGACCATGAAAGCTGTATAAAAAGTGTCTTCAATTTTCATAGTGATGTTTCATGTAAGAAAAGGCTCGTTATAAGTTATAAGCAATTATAAGTTATGACATTTCACGGAGACATGCTTTTAGTCAGTGAAGCAAAAAAAGTAGAATGAAAAGTGTCAAAAGTCTCTTTCAGATTGGTGCAGGTAGTTTGAGAAAAACCTTCGTATTATCACAAAACAGTTAGGGCATGACTTTTATCGATAAACTTGCTTTTAGTTCCTCAGACCATAACAGCAGAAAGAAAAACATATTGAAAAGCCAATTATCAACGAAGTGTCTTTAAGTCATTTTCGAAGTGGTGCACTCAGTTTGAGAAAGTGCTCCATTTTAAGAAGAAAAATGTTTAGAGTATGACGCTTTTCAATAAAACTTTTCAGTAAAATATATTTTTAAAGTTTGCTTCAGTTAGTTTGAAAAAGTGCTTATTTTTACACATTTAATGAGTAGTCAATTTTAACTTACAACTAAAATTTATATTAAGAGTGGTGTAGTAATTTGAGATTTGTCTTATTTACCAGTTAAGAACACATCAGTTGTTATGATTTTTGCATTAAGTCACTCAAAATATAACAGAAAAGTGAAAAAAAGGGGTTTAAAGTCATTTCTAAGAGATTTGGGAAAGCGCTTCGTTTGAACACATGAACCTGTTAGAAAACGTGGTATGTGCTTTTAGTCATTCAGACCATAATGGCAGAAAGAAAAAAGTGTCTTAAAGTTTTTTTCTCAAACTAACTGCAACACTCTGATAAGGACTTTAAGACACTTTTTTCTTTCTGTGTTTTGAAACACAGAACTGTAATGGCATTTTTCAAGAAAACTTGAATTTTCCCAGTGTCATTTTCAGGTTGATGCATTTCATTTTAGAAAATGTTTATGTAACAGGTAGGAATATATCTTTTCTAATGAATGCCTATTTAGTCACTCAGAAAATAACCGAATTATGTAAGAAGGGTCTGAAAGTCATTTAAGAGTGGTGCATAATTGTGAAAAAGTACTTCTTTTTAACACATGGAACTGTTAAAATCGTGTGATATGCAACGAAATGTGCTTTTAGTCATATAGGAAGAGACAGCAGTGGGATAACAAGTGTCTAAATGGATTTTTAAGAAGAATTCAGGTAGTTTGAGAAAATGCTTTGTTTTAAAAGTAAACTCTCAAGATATTCCGTTTTTCAATAGAACTTGCATTTTCTTATTCGGACCCTATCAAAAAAGTCTGTAGGAAGCGTCTAAAATTACTTTTCAGAAGAGATGAGAGTTGGTTTGAGAAAGCGCCTTGTTTTAACTTATGGAACGGTTAGGGACATAGAGATTAAATTGAAATGTGCATTTAGTCACTAAGACCCAGAACAACAGACGGAAAACAACTGATTAAAGGTCTCTTTAAGAAGAATACAGTTAGATTGAGAAAGCGCTTTGTTTAAAAACACAAAACTGTCAAGGAACAACGTTGTTCCATGAAACTTTCTAACAGCCTCACAGAATATACCGGCAGAAGTTAAAAATGTGTCAAAAAGCAATTTTCAAATTGATGCAGTTAGTTTTAAACATCGCTTGATTTGAACACACTGAACAGCCAGTTTCTGACGATTTTCAACTAAGATAATAAGACCATAACAGGAGTATGAAAAAACTATCTAAAATACATTTTAAGAGTTGTGCAGTTAGTTTGAGAAACACTCTTATTCAACAGTTAGGACCATATCATTTGTTATGAATTGTGTATAAAATCACTCAGGAAAAAACAGAGGTATGTAAGAACTGTCCAAAAGTCATTTGAGAGTGGCTCACTGTGTTTAACATTGCTTCTTTTTAACAAATGGAACTTTTAGAAACGTGCGATCTGCAACGAAATGTTACTTTCGTCATGTAGAACAAAGCAGCAGTATCATGAACAAGTGTTCGAATGTCTTTTCGGGAAGAATGCAGGTAGTTTGAGAAAACGCTTTGTTTTAAATCACAAACAGTAAGGGTATAACGTTCTTCCATAAAACTTTCTAAAAGTCACACAGAACATACCAGCAGGAGGTAAAAAGTTTCAAAAAGCAATTTTCAGATTAGTGCAGTTAATTTTAAACATAGTTTGGTTTTAACACACTGAACTGTTAGGTAATGACGATTTTCAATTAAACTTGCTCTTAGTCACTAAGACAATAAAAGGAGTATGAAAGAAGCGTCAAAAATACATATTAGGAGTGGTGCAAAGCTCGAGTAAGTCTCTTATTTAACAGTAAGGAACACATAATTTGTTATGATTGTGCATTGTGAAACAAATCATTTCCAATTAAACGTGTATATAATCACTCAGAATATAACAGAAGTATGTAACAGGTATTTTAGAGTGGTTCAGTAAGTTTGGAAGTTGCTTCGTTTTAACAAATGGAACAGTTACAATCGTTAGATTAGCAACGAATAGTGCTCTTAGTCATTTAGGACGAGACAGCAGTAGGGCTTACAAGTGTCTAATGGTCTTTTTATGAAGAATGCGGGTAGTTTTAGAAAACGCTTGGTTTTAAATCACAGAACTGTCAAGGTATTACGTTTTTAATAGAACTTGCTTTTAGTCAGTCAGACCATAACAAACGTCTGTAATAAGCGTCTAAAAGTAATTTTCAGAGTGATAAGTGCTTGTTTGAGAGAGCGCTTCGTTTAATGGTATGGAACTGTTAGGGACATGTATAGTTTACATTGAAATGTGCATTTAGTCACTAAGACCCAGAACAACAGAAGGAAAACAACTGTCAAAAGGTCTTTTTTAGGAAGAATACAGTTAGGTTGAGAAAGTGCTTTGTTTTAAAACACAAAACAGTCAGGGTATAACGTTCTTCCATAAAACTTTCTAATAGTCACACAGAACATACCGGCAGGAGGTAAACAGTGTCAAAAAGCAATTTTCAAATTGATGCAGTTAGTTTTAAACATCGCCTGATTTTAACACACCGTCAGTTTCTGACAATTTTCAACTAAGATAATAAGACCATATAACAGGAGTATGAAAAAACTATCTAAAATACATTTTAAGAGTTTTGCAGTAAGTTACTCTTATTTAACAGTTAGGACCATATCATTTGTTATGAATTGTGTATAAAATCACTCAGGACATAACAGAGGTAAGTAAGAACTGTCTAAAAGTCATTTGAGAGTGGTGCCGTATGTTTTAACATTGCTTCTTTTTAACACATGGAACTGTTAAAAACATGTGATCTGCAACGAAATGTTATTTTCGTCATTTAGAACAAAACAGCAGTATCATGAACAAGTGTTTGAATGTCTTTTCGGGAAGAATGCACACAGACCATACCGGCAGAAGGTAAAACGTATTGAAAAGCAAGTTTCAGATTGGGGCAGTTGGTCTTTAACATCGTTTGGTTGTAACACACTGAACTGTTAAGTTATAACGATTTTCAACTAAACTTGCTCCTAGTCACTAAAGAATAACATAAGTATGAAAGGACTATCTAAAAACCATTTTAATAGTAATGCATTTTTAGAAAAAGCTTTGTTTTTACAAACACAGAACTGTCAAGTTATGGCATTTTTCAAGAAAACTTGCTTTTAGTGACATAGACCATAACATAAGTATAAAGAAAGTGTCCGAATGTCATTTTCAGGTGGTGCGCGTAGTTTGAGAAACATATGGAACTAGTAGATACGTTTGATCTTCGACGAAATGTGCTTTAGTCATATAGGAAAACAAGTGTTTAGAAGTCTTTCTAAGAAGAATGCAGGTAGTTTGAGAAAACGCTTTATCAAACTGGTGCAGTTATCTTGAGAAAGTGCTAATGTAAAAACGCCAAGTTTTAACACATGGAACTGTTCGACAACATATGGTAATGGAATGGTAATTTAGTCACGGAGACACTAACAGTAGGATGAAAAAAGTATTTAAACAAATTTAAAAAGAAGTGAAGTTCTAACTTAAAAAAACTGTTAGAATTTACTCAGACAAAAACAGAAGTAAAAAAAATGTTTGCAAAGGTCTTATAAGAAGAATGCAGTTCATATGAGAAATCGCTTTGTTTTAAAACGCAGAACTGTCAGGTATATTGTTTGAAACTAAATTGCATGAAACTTGCTTTCAGTCAGCACAGACCATGAAAGCTGTATAAAAAGTGTCTTCAATTTTCATAGTAATGTTTCATGTAAGAAAAGGCTCGTTATAAGTTATAAGCAATTATAAGTTATGACATTTCACGGAGACATGCTTTTAGTCAGTGAAGCAAAAAAAGTAGAATGAAAAGTGTCAAAAGTCTCTTTCAGATTGGTGCAGGTAGTTTGAGAAAAACCTTCGTATTATCACAAAACAGTTTGGGCATGACTTTTATCGATAAACTTGCTTTTAGTTCCTCAGACCATAACAGCAGAAAGAAAAACATATTGAAAAGCCAATTATCAACGAAGTGTCTTTAAGTCATTTTCGAAGTGGTGCACTCAGTTTGAGAAAGTGCTCCATTTTAAGAAGAAAAATGTTTAGAGTATGACGCTTTTCAATAAAACTTTTCAGTAAAATATATTTTTAAAGTTTGCTTCAGTTAGTTTGAAAAAGTGCTTATTTTTACACATTTAATGAGTAGTCAATTTTAACTTACAACTAAAATTTATATTAAGAGTGGTGTAGTAATTTGAGATTTGTCTTATTTACCAGTTAAGAACACATCAGTTGTTATGATTTTTGCATTAAGTCACTCAAAATATAACAGAAAAGTGAAAAAAAGGGGTTTAAAGTCATTTCTAAGAGATTTGGGAAAGCGCTTCGTTTGAACACATGAACCTGTTAGAAAACGTGGTATGTGCTTTTAGTCATTCAGACCATAATGGCAGAAAGAAAAAAGTGTCTTAAAGTTTTTTTCTCAAACTAACTGCAACACTCTGATAAGGACTCTAAGACACTTTTTTCTTTCTGTGTTTTGAAACACAGAACTGTAATGGCATTTTTCAAGAAAACTTGAATTTTCCCAGTGTCATTTTCAGGTTGATGCATTTCATTTTAGAAAATGTTTATGTAACAGGAAGGAATATATCTTTTCTAATGAATGCCTATTTAGTCACTCAGAAAATAACCGAATTATGTAAGAAGGGTCTGAAAGTAATTTAAGAGTGGTGCATAATTGTGAAAAAGTACTTCTTTTTAACACATGGAACTGTTAAAATCGTGTGATATGCAACAAAATGTGCTTTTAGTCATATAGGAAGAGACAGCAGTGGGATAACAAGTGTCTAAATGGATTTTTAAGAAGAATTCAGGTAGTTTGAGAAAATGCTTTGTTTTAAAAGTAAACTCTCAAGATATTCCGTTTTTCAATAGAACTTGCATTTTCTTATTCGGACCCTATCAAAAAAGTCTGTAGGAAGCGTCTAAAATTACTTTTCAGAAGAGATGAGAGTTGGTTTGAGAAAGCGCCTTGTTTTAACTTATGGAACGGTTAGGGACATAGAGATTAAATTGAAATGTGCATTTAGTCACTAAGACCCAGAACAACAGACGGAAAACAACTGATTAAAGGTCTCTTTAAGAAGAATACAGTTATATTGAGAAAGCGCTTTGTTTAAAAACACAAAACTGTCAAGGAACAACGTTGTTCCATGAAACTTTCTAACAGCCTCACAGAATATACCGGCAGAAGTTAAAAAAGTGTCAAAAAGCAATTTTCAAATTGATGCAGTTAGTTTTAAACATCGCTTGATTTGAACACACTGAACAGCCAGTTTCTGACGATTTTCAACTAAGATAATAAGACCATAACAGGAGTATGAAAAAACTATCTAAAATACATTTTAAGAATTGTGCAGTTAGTTTGAGAAACACTCTTATTTAACAGTTAGGACCATATCATTTGTTATAAATTGTGTATAAAATCACTCAGGAAAAAACAGAGGTATGTAAGAACTGTCTAAAAGTCATTTGAGAGTGGCTCACTGTGTTTAACATTGCTTCTTTTTAACAAATGGAACTGTTAGAAACGTGCGATCTGCAACGAAATGTTACTTTCGTCATGTAGAACAAAGCAGCAGTATCATGAACAAGTGTTCGAATGTCTTTTCGGGAAGAATGCAGGTAGTTTGAGAAAACGCTTTGTTTTAAATCACAAACAGTAAGGGTATGACGTTCTTCCATAAAACTTTCTAACAGTCACACAGAATATACCAGCAGGAGGTAAAAAGTGTCAAAAAGCAATTTTCAGATTAGTGCAGTTAATTTTAAACATAGTTTGGTTTTAACACACTGAACCGTTAGGTAATGACGATTTTCAATTAAACTTGCTCTTAGTCACTAAGACAATAAAAGGAGTATGAAAGAAGCGTCAAAAATACATATTAGGAGTGGTGCAAAGCTCGAGTAAGTCTCTTATTTAACAGTAAGGAACACATAATTTGTTATGATTGTGCATTGTGAAACAAATCATTTCCAATTAAACGTGTATATAATCACTCAGAATATAACAGAAGTATGTAACAGGTATTTTAGAGTGGTTCAGTAAGTTTGGAAGTTGCTTCGTTTTAACAAATGGAACAGTTACAATCGTTAGATTAGCAACGAATAGTGCTCTTAGTCATTTAGGACGAGACAGCAGTAGGGCTTACAAGTGTCTAATGGTCTTTTTATGAAGAATGCGGGTAGTTTTAGAAAACGCTTGGTTTTAAATCACAGAACTGTCAAGGTATTACGTTTTTAATAGAACTTGCTTTTAGTCAGTCAGACCATAACAAACGTCTGTAATAAGCGTCTAAAAGTAATTTTCAGAGTGATAAGTGCTTGTTTGAGAGAGCGCTTCGTTTAATGGTATGGAACTGTTAGGGACATGTATAGTTTACATTGAAATGTGCATTTAGTCACTAAGACCCAGAACAACAGAAGGAAAACAACTGTCAAAAGGTCTTTTTAGGAAGAATACAGTTAGGTTGAGAAAGTGCTTTGTTTTAAAACACAAAACAGTCAGGGTATAACGTTCTTCCATAAAACTTTCTAATAGTCACACAGAACATACCGGCAGGAGGTAAACAGTGTCAAAAAGCAATTTTCAAATTGATGCAGTTAGTTTTAAACATCGCCTGATTTTAACACACCGTCAGTTTCTGACAATTTTCAACTAAGATAATAAGACCATATAACAGGAGTATGAAAAAACTATCTAAAATACATTTTAAGAGTTTTGCAGTAAGTTACTCTTATTTAACAGTTAGGACCATATCATTTGTTATGAATTGTGTATAAAATCACTCAGGACATAACAGAGGTAAGTAAGAACTGTCTAAAAGTCATTTGAGAGTGGTGCCGTATGTTTTAACATTGCTTCTTTTTAACACATGGAACTGTTAAAAACATGTGATCTGCAACGAAATGTTATTTTCGTCATTTAGAACAAAACAGCAGTATCATGAACAAGTGTTTGAATGTCTTTTCGGGAAGAATGCACACAGACCATACCGGCAGAAGGTAAAACGTATTGAAAAGCAAGTTTCAGATTGGGGCAGTTGGTCTTTAACATCGTTTGGTTGTAACACACTGAACTGTTAAGTTATAACGATTTTCAACTAAACTTGCTCCTAGTCACTAAAGAATAACATAAGTATGAAAGGACTATCTAAAAACCATTTTAATAGTAATGCATTTTTAGAAAAAGCTTTGTTTTTACAAACACAGAACTGTCAAGTTATGGCATTTTTCAAGAAAACTTGCTTTTAGTGACATAGACCATAACATAAGTATAAAGAAAGTGTCCGAATGTCATTTTCAGGTGGTGCGCGTAGTTTGAGAAACATATGGAACTAGTAGATACGTTTGATCTTCGACGAAATGTGCTTTAGTCATATAGGAAAACAAGTGTTTAGAAGTCTTTCTAAGAAGAATGCAGGTAGTTTGAGAAAACGCTTTATCAAACTGGTGCAGTTATCTTGAGAAAGTGCTAATGTAAAAACGCCAAGTTTTAACACATGGAACTGTTCGACAACATATGGTAATGGAATGGTAATTTAGTCACGGAGACACTAACAGTAGGATGAAAAAAGTATTTAAACAAATTTAAAAAGAAGTGAAGTTCTAACTTAAAAAAACTGTTAGAATTTACTCAGACAAAAACAGAAGTAAAAAAAATGTTTGCAAAGGTCTTATAAGAAGAATGCAGTTCATATGAGAAATCGCTTTGTTTTAAAACGCAGAACTGTCAGGTATATTGTTTGAAACTAAATTGCATGAAACTTGCTTTCAGTCAGCACAGACCATGAAAGCTGTATAAAAAGTGTCTTCAATTTTCATAGTAATGTTTCATGTAAGAAAAGGCTCGTTATAAGTTATAAGCAATTATAAGTTATGACATTTCACGGAGACATGCTTTTAGTCAGTGAAGCAAAAAAAGTAGAATGAAAAGTGTCAAAAGTCTCTTTCAGATTGGTGCAGGTAGTTTGAGAAAAACCTTCGTATTATCACAAAACAGTTAGGGCATGACTTTTATCGATAAACTTGCTTTTAGTTCCTCAGACCATAACAGCAGAAAGAAAAACATATTGAAAAGCCAATTATCAACGAAGTGTCTTTAAGTCATTTTCGAAGTGGTGCACTCAGTTTGAGAAAGTGCTCCATTTTAAGAAGAAAAATGTTTAGAGTATGACGCTTTTCAATAAAACTTTTCAGTAAAATATATTTTTAAAGTTTGCTTCAGTTAGTTTGAAAAAGTGCTTATTTTTACACATTTAATGAGTAGTCAATTTTAACTTACAACTAAAATTTATATTAAGAGTGGTGTAGTAATTTGAGATTTGTCTTATTTACCAGTTAAGAACACATCAGTTGTTATGATTTTTGCATTAAGTCACTCAAAATATAACAGAAAAGTGAAAAAAAGGGGTTTAAAGTCATTTCTAAGAGATTTGGGAAAGCGCTTCGTTTGAACACATGAACCTGTTAGAAAACGTGGTATGTGCTTTTAGTCATTCAGACCATAATGGCAGAAAGAAAAAAGTGTCTTAAAGTTTTTTTCTCAAACTAACTGCAACACTCTGATAAGGACTCTAAGACACTTTTTTCTTTCTGTGTTTTGAAACACAGAACTGTAATGGCATTTTTCAAGAAAACTTGAATTTTCCCAGTGTCATTTTCAGGTTGATGCATTTCATTTTAGAAAATGTTTATGTAACAGGAAGGAATATATCTTTTCTAATGAATGCCTATTTAGTCACTCAGAAAATAACCGAATTATGTAAGAAGGGTCTGAAAGTCATTTAAGAGTGGTGCATAATTGTGAAAAAGTACTTCTTTTTAACACATGGAAATGTTAAAATCGTGTGATATGCAACGAAATGTGCTTTTAGTCATATAGGAAGAGACAGCAGTGGGATAACAAGTGTCTAAATGGATTTTTAAGAAGAATTCAGGTAGTTTGAGAAAATGCTTTGTTTTAAAAGTAAACTCTCAAGATATTCCGTTTTTCAATAGAACTTGCATTTTCTTATTCGGACCCTATCAAAAAAGTCTGTAGGAAGCGTCTAAAATTACTTTTCAGAAGAGATGAGAGTTGGTTTGAGAAAGCGCCTTGTTTTAACTTATGGAACGGTTAGGGACATAGAGATTAAATTGAAATGTGCATTTAGTCACTAAGACCCAGAACAACAGACGGAAAACAACTGATTAAAGGTCTCTTTAAGAAGAATACAGTTATATTGAGAAAGCGCTTTGTTTAAAAACACAAAACTGTCAAGGAACAACGTTGTTCCATGAAACTTTCTAACAGCCTCACAGAATATACCGGCAGAAGTTAAAAAAGTGTCAAAAAGCAATTTTCAAATTGATGCAGTTAGTTTTAAACATCGCTTGATTTGAACACACTGAACAGCCAGTTTCTGACGATTTTCAACTAAGATAATAAGACCATAACAGGAGTATGAAAAAACTATCTAAAATACATTTTAAGAATTGTGCAGTTAGTTTGAGAAACACTCTTATTTAACAGTTAGGACCATATCATTTGTTATAAATTGTGTATAAAATCACTCAGGAAAAAACAGAGGTATGTAAGAACTGTCTAAAAGTCATTTGAGAGTGGCTCACTGTGTTTAACATTGCTTCTTTTTAACAAATGGAACTGTTAGAAACGTGCGATCTGCAACGAAATGTTACTTTCGTCATGTAGAACAAAGCAGCAGTATCATGAACAAGTGTTCGAATGTCTTTTCGGGAAGAATGCAGGTAGTTTGAGAAAACGCTTTGTTTTAAATCACAAACATTAAGGGTATTACGTTCTTCCATAAAACTTTCTAACAGTCACACAGAACATACCAGCAGGAGGTAAAAAGTGTCAAAAAGCAATTTTCAGATTAGTGCAGTTAATTTTAAACATAGTTTGGTTTTAACACACTGAACTGTTAGGTAATGACGATTTTCAATTAAACTTGCTCTTAGTCACTAAGACAATAAAAGGAGTATGAAAGAAGCGTCAAAAATACATATTAGGAGTGGTGCAAAGCTCGAGTAAGTCTCTTATTTAACAGTAAGGAACACATAATTTGTTATGATTGTGCATTGTGAAACAAATCATTTCCAATTAAACGTGTATATAATCACTCAGAATATAACAGAAGTATGTAAGAAGTGTCTAACAGGTATTTTAGAGTGGTTCAGTAAGTTTGGAAGTTGCTTCGTTTTAACAAATGGAACAGTTACAATCGTTAGATTGGCAACGAATAGTGCTCTTAGTCATTTAGGACGAGACAGCAGTAGGGCTTACAAGTGTCTAATGGTCTTTTTATGAAGAATGCGGGTAGTTTTAGAAAACGCTTTGTTTTAAATCACAGAACTGTCAAGGTATTACGTTTTTAATAGAACTTGCTTTTAGTCAGTCAGACCATAACAAACGTCTGTAATAAGCGTCTAAAAGTAATTTTCAGAGTGATAAGTGCTTGTTTGAGAGAGCGCTTCGTTTAATGGTATGGAACTGTTAGGGACATGTATAGTTTACATTGAAATGTGCATTTAGTCACTAAGACCCAGAACAACAGAAGGAAAACAACTGTCAAAAGGTCTTTTTAGGAAGAATACAGTTAGGTTGAGAAAGTGCTTTGTTTTAAAACACAAAACAGTCAGGGTATAACGTTCTTCCATAAAACTTTCTAATAGTCACACAGAACATACCGGTAGGAGGTAAAAAGTGTCAAAAAGCAATTTTCAAATTGATGCAGTTAGTTTTAAACATCGCCTGATTTTAACACACAGTCAGTTTCTGACAATTTTCAACTAAGATAATAAGACCATATAACAGGAGTATGAAAAAACTATCTAAAATACATTTTAAGAGTTTTGCAGTAAGTTACTCTTATTTAACAGTTAGGACCATATCATTTGTTATGAATTGTGTATAAAATCACTCAGGACATAACAGAGGTAAGTAAGAACTGTCTAAAAGTCATTTGAGAGTGGTGCCGTATGTTTTAACATTGCTTCTTTTTAACACATGGAACTGTTAAAAACATGTGATCTGCAACGAAATGTTATTTTCGTCATTTAGAACAAAACAGCAGTATCATGAACAAGTGTTTGAATGTCTTTTCGGGAAGAATGCACACAGACCATACCGGCAGAAGGTAAAACGTATTGAAAAGCAAGTTTCAGATTGGGGCAGTTAGTCTTTAACATCGTTTGGTTTTAACACACTGAACTGTTAAGTTATAACGATTTTCAACTAAACTTGCTCCTAGTCACTAAACAATAACATAAGTATGAAAGGACTATCTAAAAACCATTTTAATAGTAATGCATTTTTAGAAAAAGCTTTGTTTTTACAAACACAGAACTGTCAAGTTATGGCATTTTTCAAGAAAACTTGCTTTTAGTGACATAGACCATAACATCAGTATAAAGAAAGTGTCCGAATGTCATTTTCAGGTGGTGCGCGTAGTTTGAGAAACATATGGAACTAGTAGATACGTTTGATCTTCGACGAAATGTGCTTTAGTCATATAGGAAAACAAGTGTTTAGAAGTCTTTCTAAGAAGAATGCAGGTAGTTTGAGAAAACGATTTATCAAACTGGTGCAGTTATCTTGAGAAAGTGCTAATGTAAAAACGCCAAGTTTAACACATGGAACTGTTCGACAACATATGGTAATGGAATGGTAATTTAGTCACGGAGACACTAACAGTAGGATGAAAAAAGTATTTAAACAAATTTAAAGAGAAGTGAAGTTCTAACTTAAAAAAACTGTTAGAATTTACTCAGACAAAAACAGAAGTAAAAAAAATGTTTGCAAAGGTCTTATAAGAAGAATGCAGTTCATATGAGAAATCGCTTTGTTTTAAAACGCAGAACTGTCAGGTATATTGTTTGAAACTAAATTGCATGAAACTTGCTTTCAGTCAGCACAGACCATGAAAGCTGTATAAAAAGTGTCTTCAATTTTCATAGTGATGTTTCATGTAAGAAAAGGCTCGTTATAAGTTATAAGCAATTATAAGTTATGACATTTCACGGAGACATGCTTTTAGTCAGTGAAGCAAAAAAAGTAGAATGAAAAGTGTCAAAAGTCTCTTTCAGATTGGTGCAGGTAGTTTGAGAAAAACCTTCGTATTATCACAAAACAGTTAGGGCATGACTTTTATCGATAAACTTGCTTTTAGTTCCTCAGACCATAACAGCAGAAAGAAAAACATATTGAAAAGCCAATTATCAACGAAGTGTCTTTAAGTCATTTTCGAAGTGGTGCACTCAGTTTGAGAAAGTGCTCCATTTTAAGAAGAAAAATGTTTAGAGTATGACGCTTTTCAATAAAACTTTTCAGTAAAATATATTTTTAAAGTTTGCTTCAGTTAGTTTGAAAAAGTGCTTATTTTTACACATTTAATGAGTAGTCAATTTTAACTTACAACTAAAATTTATATTAAGAGTGGTGTAGTAATTTGAGATTTGTCTTATTTACCAGTTAAGAACACATCAGTTGTTATGATTTTTGCATTAAGTCACTCAAAATATAACAGAAAAGTGAAAAAAAGGGGTTTAAAGTCATTTCTAAGAGATTTGGGAAAGCGCTTCGTTTGAACACATGAACCTGTTAGAAAACGTGGTATGTGCTTTTAGTCATTCAGACCATAATGGCAGAAAGAAAAAAGTGTCTTAAAGTTTTTTTCTCAAACTAACTGCAACACTCTGATAAGGATTTTAAGACACTTTTTTCTTTCTGTGTTTTGAAACACAGAACTGTAATGGCATTTTTCAAGAAAACTTGAATTTTCCCAGTGTCATTTTCAGGTTGATGCATTTCATTTTAGAAAATGTTTATGTAACAGGTAGGAATATATCTTTTCTAATGAATGCCTATTTAGTCACTCAGAAAAAACCGAATTATGTAAGAAGGATCTGAAAGTCATTTAAGAGTGGTGCATAATTGTGAAAAAGTACTTCTTTTTAACACATGGAACTGTTAAAATCGTGTGATATGCAACGAAATGTGCTTTTAGTCATATAGGAAGAGACAGCAGTGGGATAACAAGTGTCTAAATGGATTTTTAAGAAGAATTCAGGTAGTTTGAGAAAATGCTTTGTTTTAAAAGTAAACTCTCAAGATATTCCGTTTTTCAAGAGAACTTGCATTTTCTTATTCGGACCCTATCAAAAAAGTCTGTAGGAAGCGTCTAAAATTACTTTTCAGAAGAGATGAGAGTTGGTTTGAGAAAGCGCCTTGTTTTAACTTATGGAACGGTTAGGGACATAGAGATTAAATTGAAATGTGCATTTAGTCACTAAGACCCAGAACAACAGACGGAAAACAACTGATTAAAGGTCTCTTTAAGAAGAATACAGTTAGATTGAGAAAGCGCTTTGTTTAAAAACACAAAACTGTCAAGGAACAACGTTGTTCCATGAAACTTTCTAACAGCCTCACAGAATATACCGGCAGAAGTTAAAAAAGTGTCAAAAAGCAATTTTCAAATTGATGCAGTTAGTTTTAAACATCGCTTGATTTGAACACACTGAACAGCCAGTTTCTGACGATTTTCAACTAAGATAATAAGACCATAACAGGAGTATGAAAAAACTATCTAAAATACATTTTAAGAGTTGTGCAGTTAGTTTGAGAAACACTCTTATTTAACAGTTAGGACCATATCATTTGTTATGAATTGTGTATAAAATCACTCAGGAAAAAACAGAGGTATGTAAGAACTGTCTAAAAGTCATTTGAGAGTGGCTCACTGTGTTTAACATTGCTTCTTTTTAACAAATGGAACTTTTAGAAACGTGCGATCTGCAACGAAATGTTACTTTCGTCATGTAGAACAAAGCAGCAGTATCATGAACAAGTGTTCGAATGTCTTTTCGGGAAGAATGCAGGTAGTTTGAGAAAACGCTTTGTTTTAAATCACAAACAGTAAGGGTATGACGTTCTTCCATAAAACTTTCTAACAGTCACACAGAACATACCAGCAGGAGGTAAAAAGTGTCAAAAAGCAATTTTCAGATTAGTGCAGTTAATTTTAAACATAGTTTGGTTTTAACACACTGAACTGTTAGGTAATGACGATTTTCAATTAAACTTGCTCTTAGTCACTAAGACAATAAAAGGAGTATGAAAGAAGCGTCAAAAATACATATTAGGAGTGGTGCAAAGCTCGAGTAAGTCTCTTATTTAACAGTAAGGAACACATAATTTGTTATGATTGTGCATTGTGAAACAAATCATTTCCAATTAAACGTGTATATAATCACTCAGAATATAACAGAAGTATGTAACAGGTATTTTAGAGTGGTTCAGTAAGTTTGGAAGTTGCTTCGTTTTAACAAATGGAACAGTTACAATCGTGAGATTAGCAACGAATAGTGCTCTTAGTCATTTAGGACGAGACAGCAGTAGGGCTTACAAGTGTCTAATGGTCTTTTTATGAAGAATGCGGGTAGTTTTAGAAAACGCTTTGTTTTAAATCACAGAACTGTCAAGGTATTACGTTTTTAATAGAACTTGCTTTTAGTCAGTCAGACCATAACAAACGTCTGTAATAAGCGTCTAAAAGTAATTTTCAGAGTGATAAGTGCTTGTTTGAGAGAGCGCTTCGTTTAATGGTATGGAACTGTTAGGGACATGTATAGTTTACATTGAAATGTGCATTTAGTCACTAAGACCCAGAACAACAGAAGGAAAACAACTGTCAAAAGGTCTTTTTAGGAAGAATACAGTTAGGTTGAGAAAGTGCTTTGTTTTAAAACACAAAACAGTCAGGGTATAACGTTCTTCCATAAAACTTTCTAATAGTCACACAGAACATACCGGTAGGAGGTAAAAAGTGTCAAAAAGCAATTTTCAAATTGATGCAGTTAGTTTAAACATCGCCTGATTTTAACACACCGTCAGTTTCTGACAATTTTCAACTAAGATAATAAGACCATATAACAGGAGTATGAAAAAACTATCTAAAATACATTTTAAGAGTTTTGCAGTAAGTTACTCTTATTTAACAGTTAGGACCATATCATTTGTTATGAATTGTGTATAAAATCACTCAGGACATAACAGAGGTAAGTAAGAACTGTCTAAAAGTCATTTGAGAGTGGTGCCGTATGTTTTAACATTGCTTCTTTTTAACACATGGAACTGTTAAAAACATGTGATCTGCAACGAAATGTTATTTTCGTCATTTAGAACAAAACAGCAGTATCATGAACAAGTGTTTGAATGTCTTTTCGGGAAGAATGCACACAGACCATACCGGCAGAAGGTAAAACGTATTGAAAAGCAAGTTTCAGATTGGGGCAGTTAGTCTTTAACATCGTTTGGTTTTAACACACTGAACTGTTAAGTTATAACGATTTTCAACTAAACTTGCTCCTAGTCACTAAACAATAACATAAGTATGAAAGGACTATCTAAAAACCATTTTAATAGTAATGCATTTTTAGAAAAAGCTTTGTTTTTACAAACACAGAACTGTCAAGTTATGGCATTTTTCAAGAAAACTTGCTTTTAGTGACATAGACCATAACATCAGTATAAAGAAAGTGTCCGAATGTCATTTTCAGGTGGTGCGCGTAGTTTGAGAAACATATGGAACTAGTAGATACGTTTGATCTTCGACGAAATGTGCTTTAGTCATATAGGAAAACAAGTGTTTAGAAGTCTTTCTAAGAAGAATGCAGGTAGTTTGAGAAAACGATTTATCAAACTGGTGCAGTTATCTTGAGAAAGTGCTAATGTAAAAACGCCAAGTTTAACACATGGAACTGTTCGACAACATATGGTAATGGAATGGTAATTTAGTCACGGAGACACTAACAGTAGGATGAAAAAAGTATTTAAACAAATTTAAAGAGAAGTGAAGTTCTAACTTAAAAAAACTGTTAGAATTTACTCAGACAAAAACAGAAGTAAAAAAAATGTTTGCAAAGGTCTTATAAGAAGAATGCAGTTCATATGAGAAATCGCTTTGTTTTAAAACGCAGAACTGTCAGGTATATTGTTTGAAACTAAATTGCATGAAACTTGCTTTCAGTCAGCACAGACCATGAAAGCTGTATAAAAAGTGTCTTCAATTTTCATAGTGATGTTTCATGTAAGAAAAGGCTCGTTATAAGTTATAAGCAATTATAAGTTATGACATTTCACGGAGACATGCTTTTAGTCAGTGAAGCAAAAAAAGTAGAATGAAAAGTGTCAAAAGTCTCTTTCAGATTGGTGCAGGTAGTTTGAGAAAAACCTTCGTATTATCACAAAACAGTTAGGGCATGACTTTTATCGATAAACTTGCTTTTAGTTCCTCAGACCATAACAGCAGAAAGAAAAACATATTGAAAAGCCAATTATCAACGAAGTGTCTTTAAGTCATTTTCGAAGTGGTGCACTCAGTTTGAGAAAGTGCTCCATTTTAAGAAGAAAAATGTTTAGAGTATGACGCTTTTCAATAAAACTTTTCAGTAAAATATATTTTTAAAGTTTGCTTCAGTTAGTTTGAAAAAGTGCTTATTTTTACACATTTAATGAGTAGTCAATTTTAACTTACAACTAAAATTTATATTAAGAGTGGTGTAGTAATTTGAGATTTGTCTTATTTACCAGTTAAGAACACATCAGTTGTTATGATTTTTGCATTAAGTCACTCAAAATATAACAGAAAAGTGAAAAAAAGGGGTTTAAAGTCATTTCTAAGAGATTTGGGAAAGCGCTTCGTTTGAACACATGAACCTGTTAGAAAACGTGGTATGTGCTTTTAGTCATTCAGACCATAATGGCAGAAAGAAAAAAGTGTCTTAAAGTTTTTTTCTCAAACTAACTGCAACACTCTGATGAGGACTTTAAGACACTTTTTTCTTTCTGTGTTTTGAAACACAGAACTGTAATGGCATTTTTCAAGAAAACTTGAATTTTCCCAGTGTCATTTTCAGGTTGATGCATTTCATTTTAGAAAATGTTTATGTAACAGGTAGGAATATATCTTTTCTAATGAATGCCTATTTAGTCACTCAGAAAATAACCGAATTATGTAAGAAGGGTCTGAAAGTAATTTAAGAGTGGTGCATAATTGTGAAAAAGTACTTCTTTTTAACACATGGAACTGTTAAAATCGTGTGATATGCAACGAAATGTGCTTTTAGTCATATAGGAAGAGACAGCAGTGGGATAACAAGTGTCCAAATGGATTTTTAAGAAGAATTCAGGTAGTTTGAGAAAATGCTTTGTTTTAAAAGTAAACTCTCAAGATATTCCGTTTTTCAATAGAACTTGCATTTTCTTATTCGGACCCTATCAAAAAAGTCTGTAGGAAGCGTCTAAAATTACTTTTCAGAAGAGATGAGAGTTGGTTTGAGAAAGCGCCTTGTTTTAACTTATGGAACGGTTAGGGACATAGAGATTAAATTGAAATGTGCATTTAGTCACTAAGACCCAGAACAACAGACGGAAAACAACTGATTAAAGGTCTCTTTAAGAAGAATACAGTTAGATTGAGAAAGCGCTTTGTTTAAAAACACAAAACTGTCAAGGAACAACGTTGTTCCATGAAACTTTCTAACAGCCTCACAGAATATACCGGCAGAAGTTAAAAAATGTGTCAAAAAGCAATTTTCAAATTGATGCAGTTAGTTTTAAACATCGCTTGATTTGAACACACTGAACAGCCAGTTTCTGACGATTTTCAACTAAGATAATAAGACCATAACAGGAGTATGAAAAAACTATCTAAAATACATTTTAAGAGTTGTGCAGTTAGTTTGAGAAACACTCTTATTTAACAGTTAGGACCATATCATTTGTTATGAATTGTGTATAAAATCACTCAGGAAAAAACAGAGGTATGTAAGAACTGTCTAAAAGTCATTCGAGAGTGGCTCACTGTGTTTAACATTGCTTCTTTTTAACAAATGGAACTTTTAGAAACGTGCGATCTGCAACGAAATGTTACTTTTGTCATGTAGAACAAAGCAGCAGTATCATGAACAAGTGTTCGAATGTCTTTTCGGGAAGAATGCAGGTAGTTTGAGAAAACGCTTTGTTTTAAATCACAAACAGTAAGGGTATGACGTTCTTCCATAAAACTTTCTAACAGTCACACAGAACATACCAGCAGGAGGTAAAAAGTGTCAAAAAGCAATTTTCAGATTAGTGCAGTTAATTTTAAACATAGTTTGGTTTTAACACACTGAACTGTTAGGTAATGACGATTTTCAATTAAACTTGCTCTTAGTCACTAAGACAATAAAAGGAGTATGAAAGAAGCGTCAAAAATACATATTAGGAGTGGTGCAAAGCTCGAGTAAGTCTCTTATTTAACAGTAAGGAACACATAAGTTGTTATGATTGTGCATTGTGAAACAAATCATTTCCAATTAAACGTGTATATAATCACTCAGAATATAACAGAAGTATGTAACAGGTATTTTAGAGTGGTTCAGTAAGTTTGGAAGTTGCTTCGTTTTAACAAATGGAACAGTTACAATCGTTAGATTAGCAACGAATAGTGCTCTTAGTCATTTAGGACGAGACAGCAGTAGGGCTTACAAGTGTCTAATGGTCTTTTTATGAAGAATGCGGGTAGTTTTAGAAAACGCTTTGTTTTAAATCACAGAACTGTCAAGGTATTACGTTTTTAATAGAACTTGCTTTTAGTCAGTCAGACCATAACAAACGTCTGTAATAAGCGTCTAAAAGTAATTTTCAGAGTGATAAGTGCTTGTTTGAGAGAGCGCTTCGTTTAATGGTATGGAACTGTTAGGGACATGTATAGTTTACATTGAAATGTGCATTTAGTCACTAAGACCCAGAACAACAGAAGGAAAACAACTGTCAAAAGGTCTTTTTAGGAAGAATACAGTTAGGTTGAGAAAGTGCTTTGTTTTAAAACACAAAACAGTCAGGGTATAACGTTCTTCCATAAAACTTTCTAATAGTCACACAGAACATACCGGCAGGAGGTAAAAAGTGTCAAAAAGCAATTTTCAAATTGATGCAGTTAGTTTTAAACATCGCCTGATTTTAACACACCGTCAGTTTCTGACAATTTTCAACTAAGATAATAAGACCATATAACAGGAGTATGAAAAAACTATCTAAAATACATTTTAAGAGTTTTGCAGTAAGTTACTCTTATTTAACAGTTAGGACCATATCATTTGTTATGAATTGTGTATAAAATCACTCAGGACATAACAGAGGTAAGTAAGAACTGTCTAAAAGTCATTTGAGAGTGGTGCCGTATGTTTTAACATTGCTTCTTTTTAACACATGGAACTGTTAAAAACATGTGATCTGCAACGAAATGTTATTTTCGTCATGTAGAACAAAACAGCAGTATCATGAACAAGTGTTTGAATGTCCTTTCGGGAAGAATGCACACAGACCATACCGGCAGAAGGTAAAACGTATTGAAAAGCAAGTTTCAGATTGGGGCAGTTAGTCTTTAACATCGTTTGGTTTTAACAACTGTTAACTGTTAAGTTATAACGATTTTCAACTAAACTTGCTCCTAGTCACTAAACAATAACATAAGTATGAAAGGACTATCTAAAAACCATTTTAATAGTAATGCATTTTTAGAAAAAGCTTTGTTTTTACAAACACAGAACTGTCAAGTTATGGCATTTTTCAAGAAAACTTGCTTTTAGTGACATAGACCATAACATCAGTATAAAGAAAGTGTCCGAATGTCATTTTCAGGTGGTGCGCGTAGTTTGAGAAACATATGGAACTAGTAGATACGTTTGATCTTCGACGAAATGTGCTTTAGTCATATAGGAAAACAAGTGTTTAGAAGTCTTTCTAAGAAGAATGCAGGTAGTTTGAGAAAACGATTTATCAAACTGGTGCAGTTATCTTGAGAAAGTGCTAATGTAAAAACGCCAAGTTTTAACACATGGAACTGTTCGACAACATATGGTAATGGAATGGTAATTTAGTCACGGAGACACTAACAGTAGGATGAAAAAAGTATTTAAACAAATTTAAAGAGAAGTGAAGTTCTAACTTAAAAAAACTGTTAGAATTTACTCAGACAAAAACAGAAGTAAAAAAAATGTTTGCAAAGGTCTTATAAGAAGAATGCAGTTCATATGAGAAATCGCTTTGTTTTAAAACGCAGAACTGTCAGGTATATTGTTTGAAACTAAATTGCATGAAACTTGCTTTCAGTCAGCACAGACCATGAAAGCTGTATAAAAAGTGTCTTCAATTTTCATAGTGATGTTTCATGTAAGAAAAGGCTCGTTATAAGTTATAAGCAATTATAAGTTATGACATTTCACGGAGACATGCTTTTAGTCAGTGAAGCAAAAAAAGTAGAATGAAAAGTGTCAAAAGTCTCTTTCAGATTGGTGCAGGTAGTTTGAGAAAAACCTTCGTATTATCACAAAACAGTTAGGGCATGACTTTTATCGATAAACTTGCTTTTAGTTCCTCAGACCATAACAGCAGAAAGAAAAACATATTGAAAAGCCAATTATCAACGAAGTGTCTTTAAGTCATTTTCGAAGTGGTGCACTCAGTTTGAGAAAGTGCTCCATTTTAAGAAGAAAAATGTTTAGAGTATGACGCTTTTCAATAAAACTTTTCAGTAAAATATATTTTTAAAGTTTGCTTCAGTTAGTTTGATAAAGTGCTTATTTTTACACATTTAATGAGTAGTCAATTTTAACTTACAACTAAAATTTATATTAAGAGTGGTGTAGTAATTTGAGATTTGTCTTATTTACCAGTTAAGAACACATCAGTTGTTATGATTTTTGCATTAAGTCACTCAAAATATAACAGAAAAGTGAAAAAAAGGGGTTTAAAGTCATTTCTAAGAGATTTGGGAAAGCGCTTCGTTTGAACACATGAACCTGTTAGAAAACGTGGTATGTGCTTTTAGTCATTCAGACCATAATGGCAGAAAGAAAAAAGTGTCTTAAAGTTTTTTTCTCAAACTAACTGCAACACTCTGATAAGGACTTTAAGACACTTTTTTCTTTCTGTGTTTTGAAACACAGAACTGTAATGGCATTTTTCAAGAAAACTTGAATTTTCCCAGTGTCATTTTCAGGTTGATGCATTTCATTTTAGAAAATGTTTATGTAACAGGTAGGAATATATCTTTTCTAATGAATGCCTATTTAGTCACTCAGAAAATAACCGAATTATGTAAGAAGGGTCTGAAAGTCATTTAAGAGTGGTGCATAATTGTGAAAAAGTACTTCTTTTTAACACATGGAACTGTTAAAATCGTGTGATATGCAACGAAATGTGCTTTTAGTCATATAGGAAGAGACAGCAGTGGGATAACAAGTGTCTAAATGGATTTTTAAGAAGAATTCAGGTAGTTTGAGAAAATGCTTTGTTTTAAAAGTAAACTCTCAAGATATTCCGTTTTTCAATAGAACTTGCATTTTCTTATTCGGACCCTATCAAAAAAGTCTGTAGGAAGCGTCTAAAATTACTTTTCAGAAGAGATGAGAGTTGGTTTGAGAAAGCGCCTTGTTTTAACTTATGGAACGGTTAGGGACATAGAGATTAAATTGAAATGTGCATTTAGTCACTAAGACCCAGAACAACAGACGGAAAACAACTGATTAAAGGTCTCTTTAAGAAGAATACAGTTAGATTGAGAAAGCGCTTTGTTTAAAAACACAAAACTGTCAAGGAACAACGTTGTTCCATGAAACTTTCTAACAGCCTCACAGAATATACCGGCAGAAGTTAAAAAAGTGTCAAAAAGCAATTTTCAAATTGATGCAGTTAGTTTTAAACATCGCTTGATTTGAACACACTGAACAGCCAGTTTCTGACGATTTTCAACTAAGATAATAAGACCATAACAGGAGTATGAAAAAACTATCTAAAATACATTTTAAGAGTTGTGCAGTTAGTTTGAGAAACACTCTTATTTAACAGTTAGGACCATATCATTTGTTATGAATTGTGTATAAAATCACTCAGGAAAAAACAGAGGTATGTAAGAACTGTCTAAAAGTCATTTGAGAGTGGCTCACTGTGTTTAACATTGCTTCTTTTTAACAAATGGAACTGTTAGAAACGTGCGATCTGCAACGAAATGTTACTTTCGTCATGTAGAACAAAGCAGCAGTATCATGAACAAGTGTTCGAATGTCTTTTCGGGAAGAATGCAGGTAGTTTGAGAAAACGCTTTGTTTTAAATCACAAACAGTAAGGGTATAACGTTCTTCCATAAAACTTTCTAACAGTCACACAGAACATACCAGCAGGAGGTAAAAAGTGTCAAAAAGCAATTTTCAGATTAGTGCAGTTAATTTTAAACATAGTTTGGTTTTAACACACTGAACTGTTAGGTAATGACGATTTTCAATTAAACTTGCTCTTAGTCACTAAGACAATAAAAGGAGTATGAAAGAAGCGTCAAAAATACATATTAGGAGTGGTGCAAAGCTCGAGTAAGTCTCTTATTTAACAGTAAGGAACACATAATTTGTTATGATTGTGCATTGTGAAACAAATCATTTCCAATTAAACGTGTATATAATCACTCAGAATATAACAGAAGTATGTAAGAAGTGTCTAACAGGTATTTTAGAGTGGTTCAGTAAGTTTGGATGTTGCTTCGTTTTAACAAATGGAACAGTTACAATCGTTAGATTAGCAACGAATAGTGCTCTTAGTCATTCAGGACGAGACAGCAGTAGGGCTTACAAGTGTCTAATGGTCTTTTTATGAAGAATGCGGGTAGTTTTAGAAAACGCTTTGTTTTAAATCACAGAACTGTCAAGGTATTACGTTTTTAATAGAACTTGCTTTTAGTCAGTCAGACCATAACAAACGTCTGTAATAAGCGTCTAAAAGTAATTTTCAGAGTGATAAGTGCTTGTTTGAGAGAGCGCTTCGTTTAATGGTATGGAACTGTTAGGGACATGTATAGTTTACATTGAAATGTGCATTTAGTCACTAAGACCCAGAACAACAGAAGGAAAACAACTGTCAAAAGGTCTTTTTAGGAAGAATACAGTTAGGTTGAGAAAGTGCTTTGTTTTAAAACACAAAACAGTCAGGGTATAACGTTCTTCCATAAAACTTTCTAATAGTCACACAGAACATACCGGCAGGAGGTAAAAAGTGTCAAAAAGCAATTTTCAAATTGATGCAGTTAGTTTTAAACATCGCCTGATTTTAACACACCGTCAGTTTCTGACAATTTTCAACTAAGATAATAAGACCATATAACAGGAGTATGAAAAAACTATCTAAAATACATTTTAAGAGTTTTGCAGTAAGTTACTCTTATTTAACAGTTAGGACCATATCATTTGTTATGAATTGTGTATAAAATCACTCAGGACATAACAGAGGTAAGTAAGAACTGTCTAAAAGTCATTTGAGAGTGGTGCCGTATGTTTTAACATTGCTTCTTTTTAACACATGGAACTGTTAAAAACATGTGATCTGCAACGAAATGTTATTTTTGTCATGTAGAACAAAACAGCAGTATCATGAACAAGTGTTTGAATGTCCTTTCGGGAAGAATGCACACAGACCATACGGGCAGAAGGTAAAACGTATTGAAAAGCAAGTTTCAGATTGGGGCAGTTAGTCTTTAACATCGTTTGGTTTTAACACACTGAACTGTTAAGTTATAACGATTTTCAACTAAACTTGCTCCTAGTCACTAAACAATAAGTATAAAAAGAGTATCTAAAAACCATTTTAATAGTCATGCATTTTTAGAAAAAGCTTTGTTTTTACAAACACAGAACTGTCAAGTTATGGCATTTTTCAAGAAAACTTGCTTTTAGTGACATAGACCATAACATCAGTATAAAGAAAGTGTCCGAATGTCATTTTCAGGTGGTGCGCGTAGTTTGAGAAACATATGGAACTAGTAGATACGTTTGATCTTCGACGAAATTTGCTTTAGTCATATAGGAAAACAAGTGTTTAGAAGTCTTTCTAAGAAGAATGCAGGTAGTTTGAGAAAACGCTTTATCAAACTGGTGCAGTTATCTTGAGAAAGTGCTAATGTAAAAACGCCAAGTTTTAACACATGGAACTGTTCGAAATATAACATTTGGACAACATATGGTAATGGAATGGTAATTTAGTCACGGAGACACTAACAGTAGGATGAAAAAAGTATTTAAACAAATTTAAAGAGAAGTGAAGTTCTAACTTAAAAAAACTGTTAGAATTTACTCAGACAAAAACAGAAGTAAAAAAAATGTTTGCAAAGGTCTTATAAGAAGAATGCAGTTCATATGAGAAATCGCTTTGTTTTAAAACGCAGAACTTTCAGGTATATTGTTTGAAACTAAATTGCATGAAACTTGCTTTCAATCAGCACAGACCATAAAAGCTGTATAAAAAGTGTCTTTAATTTTCATAGTGATGTTTCATGTAAGAAAAGGCTCGTTATAAGTTATAAGCAATTATAAGTTATGACATTTCACGGAGACATGCTTTTAGTCAGTGAAGCAAAAAAAGTAGAATGAAAAGTGTCAAAAGTCTCTTTCAGATTGGTGCAGGTAGTTTGAGAAAAACCTTCGTATTATCACAAAACAGTTAGGGCATGACTTTTATCGATAAACTTGCTTTTAGTTCCTCAGACCATAACAGCAGAAAGAAAAACATATTGAAAAGCCAATTATCAACGAAGTGTCTTTAAGTCATTTTCGAAGTGGTGCACTCAGTTTGAGAAAGTGCTCCATTTTAAGAAGAAAAATGTTTAGAGTATGACGCTTTTCAATAAAACTTTTCAGTAAAATATATTTTTTAAGTTTGCTTCAGTTAGTTTGAAAAAGTGCTTATTTTTACACATTTAATGAGTAGTCAATTTTAACTTACAACTAAAATTTATATTAAGAGTGGTGTAGTAATTTGAGATTTGTCTTATTTACCAGTTAAGAACACATCAGTTGTTATGATTTTTGCATTAAGTCACTCAAAATATAACAGAAAAGTGAAAAAAAGGGGTTTAAAGTCATTTCTAAGAGATTTGGGAAAGCGCTTCGTTTGAACACATGAACCTGTTAGAAAACGTGGTATGTGCTTTTAGTCATTCAGACCATAATGGCAGAAAGAAAAAAGTGTCTTAAAGTTTTTTTCTCAAACTAACTGCAACACTCTGATAAGGACTTTAAGACACTTTTTTCTTTCTGTGTTTTGAAACACAGAACTGTAATGGCATTTTTCAAGAAAACTTGAATTTTCCCAGTGTCATTTTCAGGTTGATGCATTTCATTTTAGAAAATGTTTATGTAACAGGTAGGAATATATCTTTTCTAATGAATGCCTATTTAGTCACTCAGAAAAAAACCGAATTATGTAAGAAGGGTCTGAAAGTAATTTAAGAGTGGTGCATAATTGTGAAAAAGTACTTCTTTTTAACACATGGAACTGTTAAAATCGTGTGATATGCAACGAAATGTGCTTTTAGTCATATAGGAAGAGACAGCAGTGGGATAACAAGTGTCTAAATGGATTTTTAAGAAGAATTCAGGTAGTTTGAGAAAATGCTTTGTTTTAAAAGTAAACTCTCAAGATATTCCGTTTTTCAATAGAACTTGCATTTTCTTATTCGGACCCTATCAAAAAAGTCTGTAGGAAGCGTCTAAAATTACTTTCCAGAAGAGATGAGAGTTGGTTTGAGAAAGCACCTTGTTTTAACTTATGGAACGGTTAGGGACATAGAGATTAAATTGAAATGTGCATTTAGTCACTAAGACCCAGAACAACAGACGGAAAACAACTGATTAAAGGTCTCTTTAAGAAGAATACAGTTAGATTGAGAAAGCGCTTTGTTTAAAAACACAAAACTGTCAAGGAACAACGTTGTTCCATGAAACTTTCTAACAGCCTCACAGAATATACCGGCAGAAGTTAAAAAAGTGTGAAAAAGCAATTTTCAAATTGATGCAGTTAGTTTTAAACATCGCTTGATTTGAACACACTGAACAGCCAGTTTCTGACGATTTTCAACTAAGATAATAAGACCATAACAGGAGTATGAAAAAACTATCTAAAATACATTTTAAGAGTTGTGCAGTTAGTTTGAGAAACACTCTTATTTAACAGTTAGGACCATATCATTTGTTATGAATTGTGTATAAAATCACTCAGGAAAAAACAGAGGTATGTAAGAACTGTCTAAAAGTCATTTGAGAGTGGCTCACTGTGTTTAACATTGCTTCTTTTTAACAAATGGAACTTTTAGAAACGTGCGATCTGCAACGAAATGTTACTTTCGTCATGTAGAACAAAGCAGCAGTATCATGAACAAGTGTTCGAATGTCTTTTCGGGAAGAATGCAGGTAGTTTGAGAAAACGCTTTGTTTTAAATCACAAACAGTAAGGGTATGACGTTCTTCCATAAAACTTTCTAACAGTCACACAGAACATACCAGCAGGAGGTAAAAAGTGTCAAAAAGCAATTTTCAGATTAGTGCAGTTAATTTTAAACATAGTTTGGTTTTAACACACTGAACTGTTAGGTAATGACGATTTTCAATTAAACTTGCTCTTAGTCACTAAGACAATAAAAGGAGTATGAAAGAAGCGTCAAAAATACATATTAGGAGTGGTGCAAAGCTCGAGTAAGTCTCTTATTTAACAGTAAGGAACACATAATTTGTTATGATTGTGCATTGTGAAACAAATCATTTCCAATTAAACGTGTATATAATCACTCAGAATATAACAGAAGTATGTAACAGGTATTTTAGAGTGGTTCAGTAAGTTTGGAAGTTGCTTCGTTTTAACAAATGGAACAGTTACAATCGTGAGATTAGCAACGAATAGTGCTCTTAGTCATTTAGGACGAGACAGCAGTAGGGCTTACAAGTGTCTAATGGTCTTTTTATGAAGAATGCGGGTAGTTTTAGAAAACGCTTTGTTTTAAATCACAGAACTGTCAAGGTATTACGTTTTTAATAGAACTTGCTTTTAGTCAGTCAGACCATAACAAACGTCTGTAATAAGCGTCTAAAAGTAATTTTCAGAGTGATAAGTGCTTGTTTGAGAGAGCGCTTCGTTTAATGGTATGGAACTGTTAGGGACATGTATAGTTTACATTGAAATGTGCATTTAGTCACTAAGACCCAGAACAACAGAAGGAAAACAACTGTCAAAAGGTCTTTTTAGGAAGAATACAGTTAGGTTGAGAAAGTGCTTTGTTTTAAAACACAAAACAGTCAGGGTATAACGTTCTTCCATAAAACTTTCTAATAGTCACACAGAACATACCGGTAGGAGGTAAAAAGTGTCAAAAAGCAATTTTCAAATTGATGCAGTTAGTTTAAACATCGCCTGATTTTAACACACCGTCAGTTTCTGACAATTTTCAACTAAGATAATAAGACCATATAACAGGAGTATGAAAAAACTATCTAAAATACATTTTAAGAGTTTTGCAGTAAGTTACTCTTATTTAACAGTTAGGACCATATCATTTGTTATGAATTGTGTATAAAATCACTCAGGACATAACAGAGGTAAGTAAGAACTGTCTAAAAGTCATTTGAGAGTGGTGCCGTATGTTTTAACATTGCTTCTTTTTAACACATGGAACTGTTAAAAACATGTGATCTGCAACGAAATGTTATTTTCGTCATTTAGAACAAAACAGCAGTATCATGAACAAGTGTTTGAATGTCTTTTCGGGAAGAATGCACACAGACCATACCGGCAGAAGGTAAAACGTATTGAAAAGCAAGTTTCAGATTGGGGCAGTTAGTCTTTAACATCGTTTGGTTTTAACACACTGAACTGTTAAGTTATAACGATTTTCAACTAAACTTGCTCCTAGTCACTAAACAATAAGTATAAAAAGAGTATCTAAAAACCATTTTAATAGTCATGCATTTTTAGAAAAAGCTTTGTTTTTACAAACACAGAACTGTCAAGTTATGGCATTTTTCAAGAAAACTTGCTTTTAGTGACATAGACCATAACATCAGTATAAAGAAAGTGTCCGAATGTCATTTTCAGGTGGTGCGCGTAGTTTGAGAAACATATGGAACTAGTAGATACGTTTGATCTTCGACGAAATGTGCTTTAGTCATATAGGAAAACAAGTGTTTAGAAGTCTTTCTAAGAAGAATGCAGGTAGTTTGAGAAAACGCTTTATCAAACTGGTGCAGTTATCTTGAGAAAGTGCTAATGTAAAAACGCCAAGTTTTAACACATGGAACTGTTCGAAATATAACATTTGGACAACATATGGTAATGGAATGGTAATTTAGTCACGGAGACACTAACAGTAGGATGAAAAAAGTATTTAAACAAATTTAAAGAGAAGTGAAGTTCTAACTTAAAAAAACTGTTAGAATTTACTCAGACAAAAAAAGAAGTAAAAAAAATGTTTGCAAAGGTCTTATAAGAAGAATGCAGTTCATATGAGAAATCGCTTTGTTTTAAAACGCAGAACTGTCAGGTATATTGTTTGAAACTAAATTGCATGAAACTTGCTTTCAGTCAGCACAGACCATGAAAGCTGTATAAAAAGTGTCTTCAATTTTCATAGTGATGTTTCATGTAAGAAAAGGCTCGTTATAAGTTATAAGCAATTATAAGTTATGACATTTCACGGAGACATGCTTTTAGTCAGTGAAGCAAAAAAAGTAGAATGAAAAGTGTCAAAAGTCTCTTTCAGATTGGTGCAGGTAGTTTGAGAAAAACCTTCGTATTATCACAAAACAGTTAGGGCATGACTTTTATCGATAAACTTGCTTTTAGTTCCTCAGACCATAACAGCAGAAAGAAAAACATATTGAAAAGCCAATTATCAACGAAGTGTCTTTAAGTCATTTTCGAAGTGGTGCACTCAGTTTGAGAAAGTGCTCCATTTTAAGAAGAAAAATGTTTAGAGTATGACGCTTTTCAATAAAACTTTTCAGTAAAATATATTTTTAAAGTTTGCTTCAGTTAGTTTGAAAAAGTGCTTATTTTTACACATTTAATGAGTAGTCAATTTTAACTTACAACTAAAATTTATATTAAGAGTGGTGTAGTAATTTGAGATTTGTCTTATTTACCAGTTAAGAACACATCAGTTGTTATGATTTTTGCATTAAGTCACTCAAAATATAACAGAAAAGTGAAAAAAAGGGGTTTAAAGTCATTTCTAAGAGATTTGGGAAAGCGCTTCGTTTGAACACATGAACCTGTTAGAAAACGTGGTATGTGCTTTTAGTCATTCAGACCATAATGGCAGAAAGAAAAAAGTGTCTTAAAGTTTTTTTCTCAAACTAACTGCAACACTCTGATAAGGACTTTAAGACACTTTTTTCTTTCTGTGTTTTGAAACACAGAACTGTAATGGCATTTTTCAAGAAAACTTGAATTTTCCCAGTGTCATTTTCAGGTTGATGCATTTCATTTTAGAAAATGTTTATGTAACAGGTAGGAATATATCTTTTCTAATGAATGCCTATTTAGTCACTCAGAAAATAACCGAATTATGTAAGAAGGGTCTGAAAGTAATTTAAGAGTGGTGCATAATTGTGAAAAAGTACTTCTTTTTAACACATGGAACTGTTAAAATCGTGTGATATGCAACGAAATGTGCTTTTAGTCATATAGGAAGAGACAGCAGTGGGATAACAAGTGTCTAAATGGATTTTTAAGAAGAATTCAGGTAGTTTGAGAAAATGCTTTGTTTTAAAAGTAAACTCTCAAGATATTCCGTTTTTCAATAGAACTTGCATTTTCTTATTCGGACCCTATCAAAAAAGTCTGTAGGAAGCGTCTAAAATTACTTTTCAGAAGAGATGAGAGTTGGTTTGAGAAAGCGCCTTGTTTTAACTTATGGAACGGTTAGGGACATAGAGATTAAATTGAAATGTGCATTTAGTCACTAAGACCCAGAACAACAGACGGAAAACAACTGATTAAAGGTCTCTTTAAGAAGAATACAGTTAGATTGAGAAAGCGCTTTGTTTAAAAACACAAAACTGTCAAGGAACAACGTTGTTCCATGAAACTTTCTAACAGCCTCACAGAATATACCGGCAGAAGTTAAAAAAGTGTGAAAAAGCAATTTTCAAATTGATGCAGTTAGTTTTAAACATCGCTTGATTTGAACACACTGAACAGCCAGTTTCTGACGATTTTCAACTAAGATAATAAGACCATAACAGGAGAATGAAAAAACTATCTAAAATACATTTTAAGAGTTGTGCAGTTAGTTTGAGAAACACTCTTATTTAACAGTTAGGACCATATCATTTGTTATGAATTGTGTATAAAATCACTCAGGAAAAAACAGAGGTATGTAAGAACTGTCTAAAAGTCATTTGAGAGTGGCTCACTGTGTTTAACATTGCTTCTTTTTAACAAATGGAACTGTTAGAAACGTGCGATCTGCAACGAAATGTTACTTTCGTCATGTAGAACAAAGCAGCAGTATCATGAACAAGTGTTCGAATGTCTTTTCGGGAAGAATGCAGGTAGTTTGAGAAAACGCTTTGTTTTAAATCACAAACAGTAAGGGTATAACGTTCTTCCATAAAACTTTCTAACAGTCACACAGAACATACCAGCAGGAGGTAAAAAGTGTCAAAAAGCAATTTTCAGATTAGTGCAGTTAATTTTAAACATAGTTTGGTTTTAACACACTGAACTGTTAGGTAATGACGATTTTCAATTAAACTTGCTCTTAGTCACTAAGACAATAAAAGGAGTATGAAAGAAGCGTCAAAAATACATATTAGGAGTGGTGCAAAGCTCGAGTAAGTCTCTTATTAACAGTAAGGAACACATAATTTGTTATGATTGTGCATTGTGAAACAAATCATTTCCAATTAAACGTGTATATAATCACTCAGAATATAACAGAAGTATGTAAGAAGTGTCTAACAGGTATTTTAGAGTGGTTCAGTAAGTTTGGAAGTTGCTTCGTTTTAACAAATGGAACAGTTACAATCGTTAGATTAGCAACGAATAGTGCTCTTAGTCATTTAGGACGAGACAGCAGTAGGGCTTACAAGTGTCTAATGGTCTTTTTATGAAGAATGCGGGTAGTTTTAGAAAACGCTTTGTTTTAAATCACAGAACTGTCAAGGTATTACGTTTTTAATAGAACTTGCTTTTAGTCAGTCAGACCATAACAAACGTCTGTAATAAGCGTCTAAAAGTAATTTTCAGAGTGATAAGTGCTTGTTTGAGAGAGCGCTTCGTTTAATGGTATGGAACTGTTAGGGACATGTATAGTTTACATTGAAATGTGCATTTAGTCACTAAGACCCAGAACAACAGAAGGAAAACAACTGTCGAAAGGTCTTTTTAGGAAGAATACAGTTAGGTTGAGAAAGTGCTTTGTTTTAAAACACAAAACAGTCAGGGTATAACGTTATTCCATAAAACTTTCTAATAGTCACACAGAACATACCGGCAGGAGGTAAAAAGTGTCAAAAAGCAATTTTCAAATTGATGCAGTTAGTTTTAAACATCGCCTGATTTTAACACACCGTCAGTTTCTGACAATTTTCAACTAAGATAATAAGACCATATAACAGGAGTATGAAAAAACTATCTAAAATACATTTTAAGAGTTTTGCAGTAAGTTACTCTTATTTAACAGTTAGGACCATATCATTTGTTATGAATTGTGTATAAAATCACTCAGAACATAACAGAGGTAAGTAAGAACTGTCTAAAAGTCATTTGAGAGTGGTGCCGTATGTTTTAACATTGCTTCTTTTTAACACATGGAACTGTTAAAAACATGTGATCTGCAACGAAATGTTACTTTCGTCATGTAGAACAAAACAGCAGTATCATGAACAAGTGTTTGAATGTCTTTTCGGGAAGAATGCACACAGACCATACGGGCAGAAGGTTAAACGTATTGAAAAGCAAGTTTCAGATTGGGGCAGTTAGTCTTTAACATCGTTTGGTTTTAACACACTGAACTGTTAAGTTATAACGATTTTCAACTAAACTTGCTCCTAGTCACTAAACAATAAGTATAAAAAGAGTATCTAAAAACCATTTTAATAGTCATGCATTTTTAGAAAAAGCTTTGTTTTTACAAACACAGAACTGTCAAGTTATGGCATTTTTCAAGAAAACTTGCTTTTAGTGACATAGACCATAACATCAGTATAAAGAAAGTGTCCGAATGTCATTTTCAGGTGGTGCGCGTAGTTTGAGAAACATATGGAACTAGTAGATACGTTTGATCTTCGACGAAATGTGCTTTAGTCATATAGGAAAACAAGTGTTTAGAAGTCTTTCTAAGAAGAATGCAGGTAGTTTGAGAAAACGCTTTATCAAACTGGTGCAGTTATCTTGAGAAAGTGCTAATGTAAAAACGCCAAGTTTTAACACATGGAACTGTTCGAAATATAACATTTGGACAACATATGGTAATGGAATGGTAATTTAGTCACGGAGACACTAACAGTAGGATGAAAAAAGTATTTAAACAAATTTAAAGAGAAGTGAAGTTCTAACTTAAAAAAACTGTTAGAATTTACTCAGACAAAAAAAGAAGTAAAAAAAATGTTTGCAAAGGTCTTATAAGAAGAATGCAGTTCATATGAGAAATCGCTTTGTTTTAAAACGCAGAACTGTCAGGTATATTGTTTGAAACTAAATTGCATGAAACTTGCTTTCAGTCAGCACAGACCATGAAAGCTGTATAAAAAGTGTCTTCAATTTTCATAGTGATGTTTCATGTAAGAAAAGGCTCGTTATAAGTTATAAGCAATTATAAGTTATGACATTTCACGGAGACATGCTTTTAGTCAGTGAAGCAAAAAAAGTAGAATGAAAAGTGTCAAAAGTCTCTTTCAGATTGGTGCAGGTAGTTTGAGAAAAACCTTCGTATTATCACAAAACAGTTAGGGCATGACTTTTATCGATAAACTTGCTTTTAGTTCCTCAGACCATAACAGCAGAAAGAAAAACATATTGAAAAGCCAATTATCAACGAAGTGTCTTTAAGTCATTTTCGAAGTGGTGCACTCAGTTTGAGAAAGTGCTCCATTTTAAGAAGAAAAATGTTTAGAGTATGACGCTTTTCAATAAAAATTTTCAGTAAAATATATTTTTAAAGTTTGCTTCAGTTAGTTTGAAAAAGTGCTTATTTTTACACATTTAATGAGTAGTCAATTTTAACTTACAACTAAAATTTATATTAAGAGTGGTGTAGTAATTTGAGATTTGTCTTATTTACCAGTTAAGAACACATCAGTTGTTATGATTTTTGCATTAAGTCACTCAAAATATAACAGAAAAGTGAAAAAAAGGGGTTTAAAGTCATTTCTAAGAGATTTGGGAAAGCGCTTCGTTTGAACACATGAACCTGTTAGAAAACGTGGTATGTGCTTTTAGTCATTCAGACCATAATGGCAGAAAGAAAAAAGTGTCTTAAAGTTTTTTTCTCAAACTAACTGCAACACTCTGATAAGAAATTTAAGACACTTTTTTCTTTCTGTGTTTTGAAACACAGAACTGTAATGGCATTTTTCAAGAAAACTTGAATTTTCCCAGTGTCATTTTCAGGTTGATGCATTTCATTTTAGAAAATGTTTATGTAACAGGTAGGAATATATCTTTTCTAATGAATGCCTATTTAGTCACTCAGAAAATAACCGAATTATGTAAGAAGGGTCTGAAAGTAATTTAAGAGTGGTGCATAATTGTGAAAAAGTACTTCTTTTTAACACATGGAACTGTTAAAATCGTGTGATATGCAACGAAATGTGCTTTTAGTCATATAGGAAGAGACAGCAGTGGGATAACAAGTGTCTAAATGGATTTTTAAGAAGAATTCAGGTAGTTTGAGAAAATGCTTTGTTTTAAAAGTAAACTCTCAAGATATTCCGTTTTTCAATAGAACTTGCATTTTCTTATTCGGACCCTATCAAAAAAGTCTGTAGGAAGCGTCTAAAATTACTTTTCAGAAGAGATGAGAGTTGGTTTGAGAAAGCGCCTTGTTTTAACTTATGGAACGGTTAGGGACATAGAGATTAAATTGAAATGTGCATTTAGTCACTAAGACCCAGAACAACAGACGGAAAACAACTGATTAAAGGTCTCTTTAAGAAGAATACAGTTAGATTGAGAAAGCGCTTTGTTTAAAAACACAAAACTGTCAAGGAACAACGTTGTTCCATGAAACTTTCTAACAGCCTCACAGAATATACCGGCAGAAGTTAAAAAAGTGTGAAAAAGCAATTTTCAAATTGATGCAGTTAGTTTTAAACATCGCTTGATTTGAACACACTGAACAGCCAGTTTCTGACGATTTTCAACTAAGATAATAAGACCATAACAGGAGAATGAAAAAACTATCTAAAATACATTTTAAGAGTTGTGCAGTTAGTTTGAGAAACACTCTTATTTAACAGTTAGGACCATATCATTTGTTATGAATTGTGTATAAAATCACTCAGGAAAAAACAGAGGTATGTAAGAACTGTCTAAAAGTCATTTGAGAGTGGCTCACTGTGTTTAACATTGCTTCTTTTTAACAAATGGAACTGTTAGAAACGTGCGATCTGCAACGAAATGTTACTTTCGTCATGTAGAACAAAGCAGCAGTATCATGAACAAGTGTTCGAATGTCTTTTCGGGAAGAATGCAGGTAGTTTGAGAAAACGCTTTGTTTTAAATCACAAACAGTAAGGGTATAACGTTCTTCCATAAAACTTTCTAACAGTCACACAGAACATACCAGCAGGAGGTAAAAAGTGTCAAAAAGCAATTTTCAGATTAGTGCAGTTAATTTTAAACATAGTTTGGTTTTAACACACTGAACTGTTAGGTAATGACGATTTTCAATTAAACTTGCTCTTAGTCACTAAGACAATAAAAGGAGTATGAAAGAAGCGTCAAAAATACATATTAGGAGTGGTGCAAAGCTCGAGTAAGTCTCTTATTTAACAGTAAGGAACACATAATTTGTTATGATTGTGCATTGTGAAACAAATCATTTCCAATTAAACGTGTATATAATCACTCAGAATATAACAGAAGTATGTAAGAAGTGTCTAACAGGTATTTTAGAGTGGTTCAGTAAGTTTGGAAGTTGCTTCGTTTTAACAAATGGAACAGTTACAATCGTTAGATTAGCAACGAATAGTGCTCTTAGTCATTCAGGACGAGACAGCAGTAGGGCTTACAAGTGTCTAATGGTCTTTTTATGAAGAATGCGGGTAGTTTTAGAAAACGCTTTGTTTTAAATCACAGAACTGTCAAGGTATTACGTTTTTAATAGAACTTGCTTTTAGTCAGTCAGACCATAACAAACGTCTGTAATAAGCGTCTAAAAGTAATTTTCAGAGTGATAAGTGCTTGTTTGAGAGAGCGCTTCGTTTAATGGTATGGAACTGTTAGGGACATGTATAGTTTACATTGAAATGTGCATTTAGTCACTAAGACCCAGAACAACAGAAGGAAAACAACTGTCAAAAGGTCTTTTTAGGAAGAATACAGTTAGGTTGAGAAAGTGCTTTGTTTTAAAACACAAAACAGTCAGGGTATAACGTTCTTCCATAAAACTTTCTAATAGTCACACAGAACATACCGGCAGGAGGTAAAAAGTGTCAAAAAGCAATTTTCAAATTGATGCAGTTAGTTTTAAACATCGCCTGATTTTAACACACCGTCAGTTTCTGACAATTTTCAACTAAGATAATAAGACCATATAACAGGAGTATGAAAAAACTATCTAAAATACATTTTAAGAGTTTTGCAGTAAGTTACTCTTATTTAACAGTTAGGACCATATCATTTGTTATGAATTGTGTATAAAATCACTCAGGACATAACAGAGGTAAGTAAGAACTGTCTAAAAGTCATTTGAGAGTGGTGCCGTATGTTTTAACATTGCTTCTTTTTAACACATGGAACTGTTAAAAACATGTGATCTGCAACGAAATGTTATTTTCGTCATGTAGAACAAAACAGCAGTATCATGAACAAGTGTTTGAATGTCCTTTCGGGAAGAATGCACACAGACCATACGGGCAGAAGGTAAAACGTATTGAAAAGCAAGTTTCAGATTGGGGCAGTTAGTCTTTAACATCGTTTGGTTTTAACACACTGAACTGTTAAGTTATAACGATTTTCAACTAAACTTGCTTCTAGTCACTAAACAATAAGTATAAAAAGAGTATCTAAAAACCATTTTAATAGTCATGCATTTTTAGAAAAAGCTTTGTTTTTACAAACACAGAACTGTCAAGTTATGGCATTTTTCAAGAAAACTTGCTTTTAGTGACATAGACCATAACATCAGTATAAAGAAAGTGTCCGAATGTCATTTTCAGGTGGTGCGCGTAGTTTGAGAAACATATGGAACTAGTAGATACGTTTGATCTTCGACGAAATGTGCTTTAGTCATATAGGAAAACAAGTGTTTAGAAGTCTTTCTAAGAAGAATGCAGGTAGTTTGAGAAAACGCTTTATCAAACTGGTGCAGTTATCTTGAGAAAGTGCTAATGTAAAAACGCCAAGTTTTAACACATGGAACTGTTCGAAATATAACATTTGGACAACATATGGTAATGGAATGGTAATTTAGTCACGGAGACACTAACAGTAGGATGAAAAAAGTATTTAAACAAATTTAAAGAGAAGTGAAGTTCTAACTTAAAAAAACTGTTAGAATTTACTCAGACAAAAACAGAAGTAAAAAAAATGTTTGCAAAGGTCTTATAAGAAGAATGCAGTTCATATGAGAAATCGCTTTGTTTTAAAACGCAGAACTGTCAGGTATATTGTTTGAAACTAAATTGCATGAAACTTGCTTTCAGTCAGCACAGACCATGAAAGCTGTATAAAAAGTGTCTTCAATTTTCATAGTGATGTTTCATGTAAGAAAAGGCTCGTTATAAGTTATAAGCAATTATAAGTTATGACATTTCACGGAGACATGCTTTTAGTCAGTGAAGCAAAAAAAGTAGAATGAAAAGTGTCAAAAGTCTCTTTCAGATTGGTGCAGGTAGTTTGAGAAAAACCTTCGTATTATCACAAAACAGTTAGGGCATGACTTTTATCGATAAACTTGCTTTTAGTTCCTCAGACCATAACAGCAGAAAGAAAAACATATTGAAAAGCCAATTATCAACGAAGTGTCTTTAAGTCATTTTCGAAGTGGTGCACTCAGTTTGAGAAAGTGCTCCATTTTAAGAAGAAAAATGTTTAGAGTATGACGCTTTTCAATAAAACTTTTCAGTAAAATATATTTTTAAAGTTTGCTTCAGTTAGTTTGAAAAAGTGCTTATTTTTACACATTTAATGAGTAGTCAATTTTAACTTACAACTAAAATTTTTATTAAGAGCGGTGTAGTAATTTGAGATTTGTCTTATTTACCAGTTAAGAACACATCAGTTGTTATGATTTTTGCATTAAGTCACTCAAAATATAACAGAAAAGTGAAAAAAGGGGTTTAAAGTCATTTCTAAGAGATTTGGGAAAGCGCTTCGTTTGAACACAGGAACCTGTTAGAAAACGTGGTATGTGCTTTTAGTCATTCAGACCATAATGGCAGAAAGAAAAAAGTGTCTTAAAGTTTTTTTCTCAAACTAACTGCAACACTCTGATAAGGACTTTAAGACACTTTTTTCTTTCTGTGTTTTGAAACACAGAACTGTAATGGCATTTTTCAAGAAAACTTGAATTTTCCCAGTGTCATTTTCAGGTTGATGCATTTCATTTTAGAAAATGTTTATGTAACAGGTAGGAATATATCTTTTCTAATGAATGCCTATTTAGTCACTCAGAAAATAACCGAATTATGTAAGAAGGGTCTGAAAGTCATTTAAGAGTGGTGCATAATTGTGAAAAAGTACTTCTTTTTAACACATGGAAATGTTAAAATCGTGTGATATGCAACGAAATGTGCTTTTAGTCATATAGGAAGAGACAGCAGTGGGATAACAAGTGTCTAAATGGATTTTTAAGAAGAATTCAGGTAGTTTGAGAAAATGCTTTGTTTTAAAAGTAAACTCTCAAGATATTCCGTTTTTCAATAGAACTTGCATTTTCTTATTCGGACCCTATCAAAAAAGTCTGTAGGAAGCGTCTAAAATTACTTTTCAGAAGAGATGAGAGTTGGTTTGAGAAAGCGCCTTGTTTTAACTTATGGAACGGTTAGGGACATAGAGATTAAATTGAAATGTGCATTTAGTCACTAAGACCCAGAACAACAGACGGAAAACAACTGATTAAAGGTCTCTTTAAGAAGAATACAGTTAGATTGAGAAAGCGCTTTGTTTAAAAACACAAAACTGTCAAGGAACAACGTTGTTCCATGAAACTTTCTAACAGCCTCACAGAATATACCGGCAGAAGTTAAAAAAGTGTGAAAAAGCAATTTTCAAATTGATGCAGTTAGTTTTAAACATCGCTTGATTTGAACACACTGAACAGCCAGTTTCTGACGATTTTCAACTAAGATAATAAGACCATAACAGGAGTATGAAAAAACTATCTAAAATACATTTCAAGAGTTGTGCAGTTAGTTTGAGAAACACTCTTATTTAACAGTTAGGACCATATCATTTGTTATGAATTGTGTATAAAATCACTCAGGAAAAAACAGAGGTATGTAAGAACTGTCTAAAAGTCATTTGAGAGTGGCTCACTGTGTTTAACATTGCTTCTTTTTAACAAATGGAACTGTTAGAAACGTGCGATCTGCAACGAAATGTTACTTTCGTCATGTAGAACAAAACAGCAGTATCATGAACAAGTGTTCGAATGTCTTTTCGGGAAGAATGCAGGTAGTTTGAGAAAACGCTTTGTTTTAAATCACAAACAGTAAGAGTATAACGTTCTTCCATAAAACTTTCTAACAGTCACACAGAACATACCAGCAGGAGGTAAAAAGTGTCAAAAAGCAATTTTCAGATTAGTGCAGTTAATTTTAAACATAGTTTGGTTTTAACACACTGAACTGTTAGGTAATGACGATTTTCAATTAAACTTGCTCTTAGTCACTAAGACAATAAAAGGAGTATGAAAGAAGCGTCAAAAATACATATTAGGAGTGGTGCAAAGCTCGAGTAAGTCTCTTATTTAACAGTAAGGAACACATAATTTGTTATGATTGTGCATTGTGAAACAAATCATTTCCAATTAAACGTGTATATAATCACTCAGAATATAACAGAAGTATGTAAGAAGTGTCTAACAGGTATTTTAGAGTGGTTCAGTAAGTTTGGAAGTTGCTTCGTTTTAACAAATGGAACAGTTACAATCGTTAGATTAGCAACGAATAGTGCTCTTAGTCATTCAGGACGAGACAGCAGTAGGGCTTACAAGTGTCTAATGGTCTTTTTATGAAGAATGCGGGTAGTTTTAGAAAACGCTTTGTTTTAAATCACAGAACTGTCAAGGTATTACGTTTTTAATAGAACTTGCTTTTAGTCAGTCAGACCATAACAAACGTCTGTAATAAGCGTCTAAAAGTAATTTTCAGAGTGATAAGTGCTTGTTTGAGAGAGCGCTTCGTTTAATGGTATGGAACTGTTAGGGACATGTATAGTTTACATTGAAATGTGCATTTAGTCACTAAGACCCAGAACAACAGAAGGAAAACAACTGTCAAAAGGTCTTTTTAGGAAGAATACAGTTAGGTTGAGAAAGTGCTTTGTTTTAAAACACAAAACAGTCAGGGTATAACGTTCTTCCATAAAACTTTCTAATAGTCACACAGAACATACCGGCAGGAGGTAAAAAGTGTCAAAAAGCAATTTTCAAATTGATGCAGTTAGTTTTAAACATCGCCTGATTTTAACACACCGTCAGTTTCTGACAATTTTCAACTAAGATAATAAGACCATATAACAGGAGTATGAAAAAACTATCTAAAATACATTTTAAGAGTTTTGCAGTAAGTTACTCTTATTTAACAGTTAGGACCATATCATTTGTTATGAATTGTGTATAAAATCACTCAGGACATAACAGAGGTAAGTAAGAACTGTCTAAAAGTCATTTGAGAGTGGTGCCGTATGTTTTAACATTGCTTCTTTTTAACACATGGAACTGTTAAAAACATGTGATCTGCAACGAAATGTTATTTTCGTCATGTAGAACAAAACAGCAGTATCATGAACAAGTGTTTGAATGTCCTTTCGGGAAGAATGCACACAGACCATACGGGCAGAAGGTAAAACGTATTGAAAAGCAAGTTTCAGATTGGGGCAGTTAGTCTTTAACATCGTTTGGTTTTAACACACTGAACTGTTAAGTTATAACGATTTTCAACTAAACTTGCTTCTAGTCACTAAACAATAAGTATAAAAAGAGTATCTAAAAACCATTTTAATAGTCATGCATTTTTAGAAAAAGCTTTGTTTTTACAAACACAGAACTGTCAAGTTATGGCATTTTTCAAGAAAACTTGCTTTTAGTGACATAGACCATAACATCAGTATAAAGAAAGTGTCCGAATGTCATTTTCAGGTGGTGCGCGTAGTTTGAGAAACATATGGAACTAGTAGATACGTTTGATCTTCGACGAAATGTGCTTTAGTCATATAGGAAAACAAGTGTTTAGAAGTCTTTCTAAGAAGAATGCAGGTAGTTTGAGAAAACGCTTTATCAAACTGGTGCAGTTATCTTGAGAAAGTGCTAATGTAAAAACGCCAAGTTTTAACACATGGAACTGTTCGAAATATAACATTTGGACAACATATGGTAATGGAATGGTAATTTAGTCACGGAGACACTAACAGTAGGATGAAAAAAGTATTTAAACAAATTTAAAGAGAAGTGAAGTTCTAACTTAAAAAAACTGTTAGAATTTACTCAGACAAAAACAGAAGTAAAAAAAATGTTTGCAAAGGTCTTATAAGAAGAATGCAGTTCATATGAGAAATCGCTTTGTTTTAAAACGCAGAACTGTCAGGTATATTGTTTGAAACTAAATTGCATGAAACTTGCTTTCAGTCAGCACAGACCATGAAAGCTGTATAAAAAGTGTCTTCAATTTTCATAGTGATGTTTCATGTAAGAAAAGGCTCGTTATAAGTTATAAGCAATTATAAGTTATGACATTTCACGGAGACATGCTTTTAGTCAGTGAAGCAAAAAAAGTAGAATGAAAAGTGTCAAAAGTCTCTTTCAGATTGGTGCAGGTAGTTTGAGAAAAACCTTCGTATTATCACAAAACAGTTAGGGCATGACTTTTATCGATAAACTTGCTTTTAGTTCCTCAGACCATAACAGCAGAAAGAAAAACATATTGAAAAGCCAATTATCAACGAAGTGTCTTTAAGTCATTTTCGAAGTGGTGCACTCAGTTTGAGAAAGTGCTCCATTTTAAGAAGAAAAATGTTTAGAGTATGACGCTTTTCAATAAAACTTTTCAGTAAAATATATTTTTAAAGTTTGCTTCAGTTAGTTTGAAAAAGTGCTTATTTTTACACATTTAATGAGTAGTCAATTTTAACTTACAACTAAAATTTTTATTAAGAGCGGTGTAGTAATTTGAGATTTGTCTTATTTACCAGTTAAGAACACATCAGTTGTTATGATTTTTGCATTAAGTCACTCAAAATATAACAGAAAAGTGAAAAAAAGGGGTTTAAAGTCATTTCTAAGAGATTTGGGAAAGCGCTTCGTTTGAACACAGGAACCTGTTAGAAAACGTGGTATGTGCTTTTAGTCATTCAGACCATAATGGCAGAAAGAAAAAAGTGTCTTAAAGTTTTTTTCTCAAACTAACTGCAACACTCTGATAAGGACTTTAAGACACTTTTTTCTTTCTGTGTTTTGAAACACAGAACTGTAATGGCATTTTTCAAGAAAACTTGAATTTTCCCAGTGTCATTTTCAGGTTGATGCATTTCATTTTAGAAAATGTTTATGTAACAGGTAGGAATATATCTTTTCTAATGAATGCCTATTTAGTCACTCAGAAAATAACCGAATTATGTAAGAAGGGTCTAAAAGTCATTTAAGAGTGGTGCATAATTGTGAAAAAGTACTTCTTTTTAACACATGGAAATGTTAAAATCGTGTGATATGCAACGAAATGTGCTTTTAGTCATATAGGAAGAGACAGCAGTGGGATAACAAGTGTCTAAATGGATTTTTAAGAAGAATTCAGGTAGTTTGAGAAAATGCTTTGTTTTAAAAGTAAACTCTCAAGATATTCCGTTTTTCAATAGAACTTGCATTTTCTTATTCGGACCCTATCAAAAAAGTCTGTAGGAAGCGTCTAAAATTACTTTTCAGAAGAGATGAGAGTTGGTTTGAGAAAGCGCCTTGTTTTAACTTATGGAACGGTTAGGGACATAGAGATTAAATTGAAATGTGCATTTAGTCACTAAGACCCAGAACAACAGACGGAAAACAACTGATTAAAGGTCTCTTTAAGAAGAATACAGTTAGATTGAGAAAGCGCTTTGTTTAAAAACACAAAACTGTCAAGGAACAACGTTGTTCCATGAAACTTTCTAACAGCCTCACAGAATATACCGGCAGAAGTTAAAAAAGTGTGAAAAAGCAATTTTCAAATTGATGCAGTTAGTTTTAAACATCGCTTGATTTGAACACACTGAACAGCCAGTTTCTGACGATTTTCAACTAAGATAATAAGACCATAACAGGAGTATGAAAAAACTATCTAAAATACATTTTAAGAGTTGTGCAGTTAGTTTGAGAAACACTCTTATTTAACAGTTAGGACCATATCATTTGTTATGAATTGTGTATAAAATCACTCAGGAAAAAACAGAGGTATGTAAGAACTGTCTAAAAGTCATTTGAGAGTGGCTCACTGTGTTTAACATTGCTTCTTTTTAACAAATGGAACTGTTAGAAACGTGCGATCTGCAACGAAATGTTACTTTCGTCATGTAGAACAAAACAGCAGTATCATGAACAAGTGTTCGAATGTCTTTTCGGGAAGAATGCAGGTAGTTTGAGAAAACGCTTTGTTTTAAATCACAAACAGTAAGAGTATAACGTTCTTCCATAAAACTTTCTAACAGTCACACAGAACATACCAGCAGGAGGTAAAAAGTGTCAAAAAGCAATTTTCAGATTAGTGCAGTTAATTTTAAACATAGTTTGGTTTTAACACACTGAACTGTTAGGTAATGACGATTTTCAATTAAACTTGCTCTTAGTCACTAAGACAATAAAAGGAGTATGAAAGAAGCGTCAAAAATACATATTAGGAGTGGTGCAAAGCTCGAGTAAGTCTCTTATTTAACAGTAAGGAACACATAATTTGTTATGATTGTGCATTGTGAAACAAATCATTTCCAATTAAACGTGTATATAATCACTCAGAATATAACAGAAGTATGTAAGAAGTGTCTAACAGGTATTTTAGAGTGGTTCAGTAAGTTTGGAAGTTGCTTCGTTTTAACAAATGGAACAGTTACAATCGTTAGATTAGCAACGAATAGTGCTCTTAGTCATTCAGGACGAGACAGCAGTAGGGCTTACAAGTGTCTAATGGTCTTTTTATGAAGAATGCGGGTAGTTTTAGAAAACGCTTTGTTTTAAATCACAGAACTGTCAAGGTATTACGTTTTTAATAGAACTTGCTTTTAGTCAGTCAGACCATAACAAACGTCTGTAATAAGCGTCTAAAAGTAATTTTCAGAGTGATAAGTGCTTGTTTGAGAGAGCGCTTCGTTTAATGGTATGGAACTGTTAGGGACATGTATAGTTTACATTGAAATGTGCATTTAGTCACTAAGACCCAGAACAACAGAAGGAAAACAACTGTCAAAAGGTCTTTTTAGGAAGAATACAGTTAGGTTGAGAAAGTGCTTTGTTTTAAAACACAAAACAGTCAGGGTATAACGTTCTTCCATAAAACTTTCTAATAGTCACACAGAACATACCGGCAGGAGGTAAAAAGTGTCAAAAAGCAATTTTCAAATTGATGCAGTTAGTTTTAAACATCGCCTGATTTTAACACACCGTCAGTTTCTGACAATTTTCAACTAAGATAATAAGACCATATAACAGGAGTATGAAAAAACTATCTAAAATACATTTTAAGAGTTTTGCAGTAAGTTACTCTTATTTAACAGTTAGGACCATATCATTTGTTATGAATTGTGTATAAAATCACTCAGGACATAACAGAGGTAAGTAAGAACTGTCTAAAAGTCATTTGAGAGTGGTGCCGTATGTTTTAACATTGCTTCTTTTTAACACATGGAACTGTTAAAAACATGTGATCTGCAACGAAATGTTATTTTCGTCATGTAGAACAAAACAGCAGTATCATGAACAAGTGTTTGAATGTCCTTTCGGGAAGAATGCACACAGACCATACGGGCAGAAGGTAAAACGTATTGAAAAGCAAGTTTCAGATTGGGGCAGTTAGTCTTTAACATCGTTTGGTTTTAACACACTGAACTGTTAAGTTATAACGATTTTCAACTAAACTTGCTTCTAGTCACTAAACAATAAGTATAAAAAGAGTATCTAAAAACCATTTTAATAGTCATGCATTTTTAGAAAAAGCTTTGTTTTTACAAACACAGAACTGTCAAGTTATGGCATTTTTCAAGAAAACTTGCTTTTAGTGACATAGACCATAACATCAGTATAAAGAAAGTGTCCGAATGTCATTTTCAGGTGGTGCGCGTAGTTTGAGAAACATATGGAACTAGTAGATACGTTTGATCTTCGACGAAATGTGCTTTAGTCATATAGGAAAACAAGTGTTTAGAAGTCTTTCTAAGAAGAATGCAGGTAGTTTGAGAAAACGCTTTATCAAACTGGTGCAGTTATCTTGAGAAAGTGCTAATGTAAAAACGCCAAGTTTTAACACATGGAACTGTTCGAAATATAACATTTGGACAACATATGGTAATGGAATGGTAATTTAGTCACGGAGACACTAACAGTAGGATGAAAAAAGTATTTAAACAAATTTAAAGAGAAGTGAAGTTCTAACTTAAAAAAACTGTTAGAATTTACTCAGACAAAAACAGAAGTAAAAAAAATGTTTGCAAAGGTCTTATAAGAAGAATGCAGTTCATATGAGAAATCGCTTTGTTTTAAAACGCAGAACTGTCAGGTATATTGTTTGAAACTAAATTGCATGAAACTTGCTTTCAGTCAGCACAGACCATGAAAGCTGTATAAAAAGTGTCTTCAATTTTCATAGTGATGTTTCATGTAAGAAAAGGCTCGTTATAAGTTATAAGCAATTATAAGTTATGACATTTCACGGAGACATGCTTTTAGTCAGTGAAGCAAAAAAAGTAGAATGAAAAGTGTCAAAAGTCTCTTTCAGATTGGTGCAGGTAGTTTGAGAAAAACCTTCGTATTATCACAAAACAGTTAGGGCATGACTTTTATCGATAAACTTGCTTTTAGTTCCTCAGACCATAACAGCAGAAAGAAAAACATATTGAAAAGCCAATTATCAACGAAGTGTCTTTAAGTCATTTTCGAAGTGGTGCACTCAGTTTGAGAAAGTGCTCCATTTTAAGAAGAAAAATGTTTAGAGTATGACGCTTTTCAATAAAACTTTTCAGTAAAATATATTTTTAAAGTTTGCTTCAGTTAGTTTGAAAAAGTGCTTATTTTTACACATTTAATGAGTAGTCAATTTTAACTTACAACTAAAATTTTTATTAAGAGCGGTGTAGTAATTTGAGATTTGTCTTATTTACCAGTTAAGAACACATCAGTTGTTATGATTTTTGCATTAAGTCACTCAAAATATAACAGAAAAGTGAAAAAAAGGGGTTTAAAGTCATTTCTAAGAGATTTGGGAAAGCGCTTCGTTTGAACACAGGAACCTGTTAGAAAACGTGGTATGTGCTTTTAGTCATTCAGACCATAATGGCAGAAAGAAAAAAGTGTCTTAAAGTTTTTTTCTCAAACTAACTGCAACACTCTGATAAGGACTTTAAGACACTTTTTTCTTTCTGTGTTTTGAAACACAGAACTGTAATGGCATTTTTCAAGAAAACTTGAATTTTCCCAGTGTCATTTTCAGGTTGATGCATTTCATTTTAGAAAATGTTTATGTAACAGGTAGGAATATATCTTTTCTAATGAATGCCTATTTAGTCACTCAGAAAATAACCGAATTATGTAAGAAGGGTCTGAAAGTCATTTAAGAGTGGTGCATAATTGTGAAAAAGTACTTCTTTTTAACACATGGAAATGTTAAAATCGTGTGATATGCAACGAAATGTGCTTTTAGTCATATAGGAAGAGACAGCAGTGGGATAACAAGTGTCTAAATGGATTTTTAAGAAGAATTCAGGTAGTTTGAGAAAATGCTTTGTTTTAAAAGTAAACTCTCAAGATATTCCGTTTTTCAATAGAACTTGCATTTTCTTATTCGGACCCTATCAAAAAAGTCTGTAGGAAGCGTCTAAAATTACTTTTCAGAAGAGATGAGAGTTGGTTTGAGAAAGCGCCTTGTTTTAACTTATGGAACGGTTAGGGACATAGAGATTAAATTGAAATGTGCATTTAGTCACTAAGACCCAGAACAACAGACGGAAAACAACTGATTAAAGGTCTCTTTAAGAAGAATACAGTTAGATTGAGAAAGCGCTTTGTTTAAAAACACAAAACTGTCAAGGAACAACGTTGTTCCATGAAACTTTCTAACAGCCTCACAGAATATACCGGCAGAAGTTAAAAAAGTGTGAAAAAGCAATTTTCAAATTGATGCAGTTAGTTTTAAACATCGCTTGATTTGAACACACTGAACAGCCAGTTTCTGACGATTTTCAACTAAGATAATAAGACCATAACAGGAGTATGAAAAAACTATCTAAAATACATTTTAAGAGTTGTGCAGTTAGTTTGAGAAACACTCTTATTTAACAGTTAGGACCATATCATTTGTTATGAATTGTGTATAAAATCACTCAGGAAAAAACAGAGGTATGTAAGAACTGTCTAAAAGTCATTTGAGAGTGGCTCACTGTGTTTAACATTGCTTCTTTTTAACAAATGGAACTGTTAGAAACGTGCGATCTGCAACGAAATGTTACTTTCGTCATGTAGAACAAAACAGCAGTATCATGAACAAGTGTTCGAATGTCTTTTCGGGAAGAATGCAGGTAGTTTGAGAAAACGCTTTGTTTTAAATCACAAACAGTAAGAGTATAACGTTCTTCCATAAAACTTTCTAACAGTCACACAGAACATACCAGCAGGAGGTAAAAAGTGTCAAACAGCAATTTTCAGATTAGTGCAGTTAATTTTAAACATAGTTTGGTTTTAACACACTGAACTGTTAGGTAATGACGATTTTCAATTAAACTTGCTCTTAGTCACTAAGACAATAAAAGGAGTATGAAAGAAGCGTCAAAAATACATATTAGGAGTGGTGCAAAGCTCGAGTAAGTCTCTTATTTAACAGTAAGGAACACATAATTTGTTATGATTGTGCATTGTGAAACAAATCATTTCCAATTAAACGTGTATATAATCACTCAGAATATAACAGAAGTATGTAAGAAGTGTCTAACAGGTATTTAGAGTGGTTCAGTAAGTTTGGAAGTTGCTTCGTTTTAACAAATGGAACAGTTACAATCGTTAGATTAGCAACGAATAGTGCTCTTAGTCATTCAGGACGAGACAGCAGTAGGGCTTACAAGTGTCTAATGGTCTTTTTATGAAGAATGCGGGTAGTTTTAGAAAACGCTTTGTTTTAAATCACAGAACTGTCAAGGTATTACGTTTTTAATAGAACTTGCTTTTAGTCAGTCAGACCATAACAAACGTCTGTAATAAGCGTCTAAAAGTAATTTTCAGAGTGATAAGTGCTTGTTTGAGAGAGCGCTTCGTTTAATGGTATGGAACTGTTAGGGACATGTATAGTTTACATTGAAATGTGCATTTAGTCACTAAGACCCAGAACAACAGAAGGAAAACAACTGTCAAAAGGTCTTTTTAGGAAGAATACAGTTAGGTTGAGAAAGTGCTTTGTTTTAAAACACAAAACAGTCAGGGTATAACGTTCTTCCATAAAACTTTCTAATAGTCACACAGAACATACCGGCAGGAGGTAAAAAGTGTCAAAAAGCAATTTTCAAATTGATGCAGTTAGTTTTAAACATCGCCTGATTTTAACACACCGTCAGTTTCTGACAATTTTCAACTAAGATAATAAGACCATATAACAGGAGTATGAAAAAACTATCTAAAATACATTTTAAGAGTTTTGCAGTAAGTTACTCTTATTTAACAGTTAGGACCATATCATTTGTTATGAATTGTGTATAAAATCACTCAGGACATAACAGAGGTAAGTAAGAACTGTCTAAAAGTCATTTGAGAGTGGTGCCGTATGTTTTAACATTGCTTCTTTTTAACACATGGAACTGTTAAAAACATGTGATCTGCAACGAAATGTTATTTTCGTCATGTAGAACAAAACAGCAGTATCATGAACAAGTGTTTGAATGTCCTTTCGGGAAGAATGCACACAGACCATACGGGCAGAAGGTAAAACGTATTGAAAAGCAAGTTTCAGATTGGGGCAGTTAGTCTTTAACATCGTTTGGTTTTAACACACTGAACTGTTAAGTTATAACGATTTTCAACTAAACTTGCTTCTAGTCACTAAACAATAAGTATAAAAAGAGTATCTAAAAACCATTTTAATAGTCATGCATTTTTAGAAAAAGCTTTGTTTTTACAAACACAGAACTGTCAAGTTATGGCATTTTTCAAGAAAACTTGCTTTTAGTGACATAGACCATAACATCAGTATAAAGAAAGTGTCCGAATTTCATTTTCAGGTGGTGCGCGTAGTTTGAGAAACATATGGAACTAGTAGATACGTTTGATCTTCGACGAAATGTGCTTTAGTCATATAGGAAAACAAGTGTTTAGAAGTCTTTCTAAGAAGAATGCAGGTAGTTTGAGAAAACGCTTTATCAAACTGGTGCAGTTATCTTGAGAAAGTGCTAATGTAAAAACGCCAAGTTTTAACACATGGAACTGTTCGAAATATAACATTTGGACAACATATGGTAATGGAATGGTAATTTAGTCACGGAGACACTAACAGTAGGATGAAAAAAGTATTTAAACAAATTTAAAGAGAAGTGAAGTTCTAACTTAAAAAAACTGTTAGAATTTACTCAGACAAAAACAGAAGTAAAAAAAATGTTTGCAAAGGTCTTATAAGAAGAATGCAGTTCATATGAGAAATCGCTTTGTTTTAAAACGCAGAACTGTCAGGTATATTGTTTGAAACTAAATTGCATGAAACTTGCTTTCAGTCAGCACAGACCATGAAAGCTGTATAAAAAGTGTCTTCAATTTTCATAGTGATGTTTCATGTAAGAAAAGGCTCGTTATAAGTTATAAGCAATTATAAGTTATGACATTTCACGGAGACATGCTTTTAGTCAGTGAAGCAAAAAAAGTAGAATGAAAAGTGTCAAAAGTCTCTTTCAGATTGGTGCAGGTAGTTTGAGAAAAACCTTCGTATTATCACAAAACAGTTAGGGCATGACTTTTATCGATAAACTTGCTTTTAGTTCCTCAGACCATAACAGCAGAAAGAAAAACATATTGAAAAGCCAATTATCAACGAAGTGTCTTTAAGTCATTTTCGAAGTGGTGCACTCAGTTTGAGAAAGTGCTCCATTTTAAGAAGAAAAATGTTTAGAGTATGACGCTTTTCAATAAAACTTTTCAGTAAAATATATTTTTAAAGTTTGCTTCAGTTAGTTTGAAAAAGTGCTTATTTTTACACATTTAATGAGTAGTCAATTTTAACTTACAACTAAAATTTATATTAAGAGCGGTGTAGTAATTTGAGATTTGTCTTATTTACCAGTTAAGAACACATCAGTTGTTATGATTTTTGCATTAAGTCACTCAAAATATAACAGAAAAGTGAAAAAAAGGGGTTTAAAGTCATTTCTAAGAGATTTGGGAAAGCGCTTCGTTTGAACACAGGAACCTGTTAGAAAACGTGGTATGTGCTTTTAGTCATTCAGACCATAATGGCAGAAAGAAAAAAGTGTCTTAAAGTTTTTTTCTCAAACTAACTGCAACACTCTGATAAGGACTTTAAGACACTTTTTTCTTTCTGTGTTTTGAAACACAGAACTGTAATGGCATTTTTCAAGAAAACTTGAATTTTCCCAGTGTCATTTTCAGGTTGATGCATTTCATTTTAGAAAATGTTTATGTAACAGGTAGGAATATATCTTTTCTAATGAATGCCTATTTAGTCACTCAGAAAATAACCGAATTATGTAAGAAGGGTCTGAAAGTCATTTAAGAGTGGTGCATAATTGTGAAAAAGTACTTCTTTTTAACACATGGAAATGTTAAAATCGTGTGATATGCAACGAAATGTGCTTTTAGTCATATAGGAAGAGACAGCAGTGGGATAACAAGTGTCTAAATGGATTTTTAAGAAGAATTCAGGTAGTTTGAGAAAATGCTTTGTTTTAAAAGTAAACTCTCAAGATATTCCGTTTTTCAATAGAACTTGCATTTTCTTATTCGGACCCTATCAAAAAAGTCTGTAGGAAGCGTCTAAAATTACTTTTCAGAAGAGATGAGAGTTGGTTTGAGAAAGCGCCTTGTTTTAACTTATGGAACGGTTAGGGACATAGAGATTAAATTGAAATGTGCATTTAGTCACTAAGACCCAGAACAACAGACGGAAAACAACTGATTAAAGGTCTCTTTAAGAAGAATACAGTTAGATTGAGAAAGCGCTTTGTTTAAAAACACAAAACTGTCAAGGAACAACGTTGTTCCATGAAACTTTCTAACAGCCTCACAGAATATACCGGCAGAAGTTAAAAAAGTGTGAAAAAGCAATTTTCAAATTGATGCAGTTAGTTTTAAACATCGCTTGATTTGAACACACTGAACAGCCAGTTTCTGACGATTTTCAACTAAGATAATAAGACCATAACAGGAGTATGAAAAAACTATCTAAAATACATTTTAAGAGTTGTGCAGTTAGTTTGAGAAACACTCTTATTTAACAGTTAGGACCATATCATTTGTTATGAATTGTGTATAAAATCACTGAGGAAAAAACAGAGGTATGTAAGAACTGTCTAAAAGTCATTTGAGAGTGGCTCACTGTGTTTAACATTGCTTCTTTTTAACAAATGGAACTGTTAGAAACGTGCGATCTGCAACGAAATGTTACTTTCGTCATGTAGAACAAAGCAGCAGTATCATGAACAAGTGTTCGAATGTCTTTTCGGGAAGAATGCAGGTAGTTTGAGAAAACGCTTTGTTTTAAATCACAAACAGTAAGGGTATAACGTTCTTCCATAAAACTTTCTAACAGTCACACAGAACATACCAGCAGGAGGTAAAAAGTGTCAAAAAGCAATTTTCAGATTAGTGCAGTTAATTTAAACATAGTTTGGTTTTAACACACTGAACTGTTAGGTAATGACGATTTTCAATTAAACTTGCTCTTAGTCACTAAGACAATAAAAGGAGTATGAAAGAAGCGTCAAAAATACATATTAGGAGTGGTGCAAAGCTCGAGTAAGTCTCTTATTTAACAGTAAGGAACACATAATTTGTTATGATTGTGCATTGTGAAACAAATCATTTCCAATTAAACGTGTATATAATCACTCAGAATATAACAGAAGTATGTAAGAAGTGTCTAACAGGTATTTTAGAGTGGTTCAGTAAGTTTGGAAGTTGCTTCGTTTTAACAAATGGAACAGTTACAATCGTTAGATTAGCAACGAATAGTGCTCTTAGTCATTTAGGACGAGACAGCAGTAGGGCTTACAAGTGTCTAATGGTCTTTTTATGAAGAATGCGGGTAGTTTTAGAAAACGCTTTGTTTTAAATCACGGAACTGTCAAGGTATTACGTTTTTAATAGAACTTGCTTTTAGTCAGTCAGACCATAACAAACGTCTGTAATAAGCGTCTAAAAGTAATTTTCAGAGTGATAAGTGCTTGTTTGAGAGAGCGCTTCGTTTAATGGTATGGAACTGTTAGGGACATGTATAGTTTACATTGAAATGTGCATTTAGTCACTAAGACCCAGAACAACAGAAGGAAAACAACTGTCAAAAGGTCTTTTTAGGAAGAATACAGTTAGGTTGAGAAAGTGCTTTGTTTTAAAACACAAAACAGTCAGGGTATAACGTTCTTCCATAAAACTTTCTAATAGTCACACAGAACATACCGGCAGGAGGTAAAAAGTGTCAAAAAGCAATTTTCAAATTGATGCAGTTAGTTTTAAACATCGCCTGATTTTAACACACCGTCAGTTTCTGACAATTTTCAACTAAGATAATAAGACCATATAACAGGAGTATGAAAAAACTATCTAAAATACATTTTAAGAGTTTTGCAGTAAGTTACTCTTATTTAACAGTTAGGACCATATCATTTGTTATGAATTGTGTATAAAATCACTCAGGACATAACAGAGGTAAGTAAGAACTGTCTAAAAGTCATTTGAGAGTGGTGCCGTATGTTTTAACATTGCTTCTTTTTAACACATGGAACTGTTAAAAACATGTGATCTGCAACGAAATGTTATTTTCGTCATGTAGAACAAAACAGCAGTATCATGAACAAGTGTTTGAATGTCCTTTCGGGAAGAATGCACACAGACCATACGGGCAGAAGGTAAAACGTATTGAAAAGCAAGTTTCAGATTGGGGCAGTTAGTCTTTAACATCGTTTGGTTTTAACACACTGAACTGTTAAGTTATAACGATTTTCAACTAAACTTGCTTCTAGTCACTAAACAATAAGTATAAAAAGAGTATCTAAAAACCATTTTAATAGTCATGCATTTTTAGAAAAAGCTTTGTTTTTACAAACACAGAACTGTCAAGTTATGGCATTTTTCAAGAAAACTTGCTTTTAGTGACATAGACCATAACATCAGTATAAAGAAAGTGTCCGAATGTCATTTTCAGGTGGTGCGCGTAGTTTGAGAAACATATGGAACTAGTAGATACGTTTGATCTTCGACGAAATGTGCTTTAGTCATATAGGAAAACAAGTGTTTAGAAGTCTTTCTAAGAAGAATGCAGGTAGTTTGAGAAAACGCTTTATCAAACTGGTGCAGTTATCTTGAGAAAGTGCTAATGTAAAAACGCCAAGTTTTAACACATGGAACTGTTCGAAATATAACATTTGGACAACATATGGTAATGGAATGGTAATTTAGTCACGGAGACACTAACAGTAGGATGAAAAAAGTATTTAAACAAATTTAAAGAGAAGTGAAGTTCTAACTTAAAAAAACTGTTAGAATTTACTCAGACAAAAACAGAAGTAAAAAAAATGTTTGCAAAGGTCTTATAAGAAGAATGCAGTTCATATGAGAAATCGCTTTGTTTTAAAACGCAGAACTGTCAGGTATATTGTTTGAAACTAAATTGCATGAAACTTGCTTTCAGTCAGCACAGACCATGAAAGCTGTATAAAAAGTGTCTTCAATTTTCATAGTGATGTTTCATGTAAGAAAAGGCTCGTTATAAGTTATAAGCAATTATAAGTTATGACATTTCACGGAGACATGCTTTTAGTCAGTGAAGCAAAAAAAGTAGAATGAAAAGTGTCAAAAGTCTCTTTCAGATTGGTGCAGGTAGTTTGAGAAAAACCTTCGTATTATCACAAAACAGTTAGGGCATGACTTTTATCGATAAACTTGCTTTTAGTTCCTCAGACCATAACAGCAGAAAGAAAAACATATTGAAAAGCCAATTATCAACGAAGTGTCTTTAAGTCATTTTCGAAGTGGTGCACTCAGTTTGAGAAAGTGCTCCATTTTAAGAAGAAAAATGTTTAGAGTATGACGCTTTTCAATAAAACTTTTCAGTAAAATATATTTTTAAAGTTTGCTTCAATTAGTTTGAAAAAGTGCTTATTTTTACACATTTAATGAGTAGTCAATTTTAACTTACAACTAAAATTTATATTAAGAGTGGTGTAGTAATTTGAGATTTGTCTTATTTACCAGTTAAGAACACATCAGTTGTTATGATTTTTGCATTAAGTCACTCAGAATATAACAGAAAAGTGAAAAAAAGTGGTTTAAAGTCATGTCTAAGAGATTTGGGAAAGCGCTTCGTTTTAACACATGAACCTGTTAGAAAACGTGGTATTTGCATTTAGTCATTCAGACCATAATGGCAGAAAGAAAAAAGTGTCTTAAAGTTTTTTTCTCAAACTAACTGCAACACTCTGATAAGGACTTTAAGACACTTTTTTCTTTCTGTGTTTTGAAACACAGAACTGTAATGGCATTTTTCAAGAAAACTTGAATTTTCCCAGTGTCATTTTCAGGTTGATGCATTTCATTTTAGAAAATGTTTATGTAACAGGTCGGAATATATCTTTTCTAATGAATGCCTATTTAGTCACTCAGAAAATAACCGAATTATGTAAGAAGGGTCTGAAAGTCATTTAAGAGTGGTGCATAATTGTGAGAAAGTACTTCGTTTTAACACATGGAACTGTTAGAATCGTGTGATATGCAACGAAATGTGCTTTTAGTCATATAGGAAGAGACAGCAGTGGGATAACAAGTGTCTAAATGGATTTTTAAGAAGAATTCAGGTAGTTTGAGAAAATGCTTTGTTTTAAAAGTAAACTCTCAAGATATTCCGTTTTTCAATAGAACTTGCATTTTCTTATTCGGACCCTATCAAAAAAGTCTGTAGGAAGCGTCTAAAATTACTTTTCAGAAGTGATGAGAGTTGGTTTGAGAAAGCGCCTTGTTTTAACTTATGGAACGGTTAGGGACATAGAGATTAAATTGAAATGTGCATTTAGTCACTAAGACCCAGAACAACAGAAGGAAAACAACTGATTAAAGGTCTCTTTAAGAAGAATACAGTTAGATTGAGAAAGCGCTTTGTTTAAAAACACAAAACTGTCAGGGAACAACGTTGTTCCATGAAACTTTCTAACAGCCTCACAGAATATACCGGCAGAAGGTAAAAACGTGTCAAAAAGCAATTTTCTAATTGATGCAGTTAGTTTTAAACATCGCTTGATTTGAACACACTGAACAGCCAGTTTCTGACGATTTTCAACTAAGATAATAAGACCATAACAGGAGTATGAAAAAACTATCTAAAATACATTTTAAGAATTGTGCAGTTAGTTTGAGAAACACTCTTATTTAACAGTTAGGACCATATCATTTGTTATGAATTGTGTATAAAATCACTCAGGAAAAAACAGAGGTATGTAAGAACTGTCTAAAAGTCATTTGAGAGTGGCTCACTGTGTTTTAACATTGCTTCTTTTTAACAAATGGAACTGTTAGAAACGTGCGATCTGCAACGAAATGTTACTTTCGTCATGTAGAACAAAGCAGCAGTATCATGAACAAGTGTTCGAATGTCTTTTCGGGAAGAATGCAGGTAGTTTGAGAAAACGCTTTGTTTTAAATCACAAACAGTAAGGGTATAACGTTCTTCCATAAAACTTTCTAACAGTCACACAGAACATACCAGCAGGAGGTAAAAAGTGTCAAAAAGCAATTTTCAGATTAGTGCAGTTAATTTTAAACATAGTTTGGTTTTAACACACTGAACTGTTAGGTAATGACGATTTTCAATTAAACTTGCTCTTAGTCACTAAGACAATATAAAAGGAGTATGAAAGAAGCGTCAAAAATACATATTAGGAGTGGTGCAAAGCTCGAGTAAGTCTCTTATTTAACAGTAAGGAACACATAATTTGTTATGATTGTGCATTGTGAAACAAATCATTTCCAATTAAACGTGTATATAATCACTCAGAATATAACAGAAGTATGTAAGAAGTGTCTAACAGGTATTTTAGAGTGGTTCAGTAAGTTTGGAAGTTGCTTCGTTTTAACAAATGGAACAGTTACAATCGTGAGATTGGCAACGAATAGTGCTCTTAGTCATTTAGGACGAGACAGCAGTAGGGCTTACAAGTGTCTAATGGTCTTTTTATGAAGAATGCGGGTAGTTTTAGAAAACGCTTTGTTTTAAATCACAGAACTGTCAAGGTATTACGTTTTTAATAGAACTTGCTTTAAGTCAGTCAGACCATAACAAACGTCTGTAATAAGCGTCTAAAAGTAATTTTCAGAGTGATGAGTGCTTGTTTGAGAGAGCGCTTCGTTTAATGGTATGGAACTGTTAGGGACATGTATAGTTTACATTGAAATGTGCATTTAGTCACTAAGACCCAGAACAACAGAAGGAAAACAACTGTCTAAAGATCTTTTTAGGAAGAATACAGTTAGGTTGAGAAAGTGCTTTGTTTTAAAACACAAAACAGTCAGGGTATAACGTTCTTCCATAAAACTTTCTAATAGTCACACAGAACATACCGGCAGCAGGTGAAAAGTGTCAAAAAGCAATTTTCAAATTGATGCAGTTAGTTTTAAACATCGCCTGATTTTAACACACGGTCAGTTTCTGACAATTTTCAACTAAGATAATAAGACCATATAACAGGAGTATGAAAAAACTATCTAAAATACATTTTAAGAGTTTTGCAGTAAGTTACTCTTATTTAACAGTTAGGACCATATCATTTGTTATGAATTGTGTATAAAATCACTCAGGACATAACAGAGGTAAGTAAGAACTGTCTAAAAGTCATTTGAGAGTGGTGCCGTATGTTTTAACATTGCTTCTTTTTAACACATGGAACTGTTAAAAACATGTGATCTGCAACGAAATGTTATTTTCGTCATTTAGAACAAAACAGCAGTATCATGAACAAGTGTTTGAATGTCTTTTCGGGAAGAATGCACACAGACCATACCGGCAGAAGGTAAAACGTATTGAAAAGCAAGTTTCAGATTGGGGCAGTTAGTCTTTAACATCGTTTGGTTTTAACACACTGAACTGTTAAGTTATAACGATTTTCAACTAAACTTGCTCCTAGTCACTAAACAATAACATAAGTATGAAAAGAGTATCTAAAAACCATTTTAATAGTAATGCATTTATTTTTAGAAAAAGCTTTGTTTTTACAAACACAGAACTGTCAAGTTATGGCATTTTTCAAGAAAACTTGCTTTTAGTGACACAGACTATAACATCAGTATAAAGAAAGTGTCCGAATGTCATTTTCAGGTGGTGCACGCAGTTTGAGAAACATATGGAACTAGTAGATATGTTTGATCTTCGACGAAATGTGCTTTAGTCATATAGGAAAACAAGTGTTTAGAAGTCTTTCTAAGAAAAATGCAGGTAGTTTGAGAAAACGCTTTATCAAATTGGTGCAGTTATCTTGAGAATGTGCTAATGTAAAAACGCCAAGTTTTAACACATGGAACTGTTCGAAATATAACATTTGGACAACATATGGTAATGGAATGGTAATTTAGTCACGGAGACACTAACAGTAGGATGAAAAAAGTATTTAAACAAATTTAAAGAGAAGTGAAGTTCTAACTTAAAAAAAACTGTTAGAAATTTACTCAGACAAAAACAGAAGTAAAAAAAATGTTTGCAAAAGGTCTTATAAGAAGAATGCAGTTCATATGAGAAATCGCTTTGTTTTAAAACGCAGAACTGTCAGGTATATTGTTTGAAACTAAATTGCATGAAACTTGCTTTCAATCAGCACAGACCATAAAAGCTGTATAAAAAGTGTCTTTAATTTTCATAGTGATGTTTCATGTAAGAAAAGGCTCGTTATAAGTTATAAGCAATTATAAGTTATGACATTTCACGGAGACATGCTTTTAGTCAGTGAAGCAAAAAAAGTAGAATGAAAAGTGTCAAAAGTCTCTTTCAGATTGGTGCAGGTAGTTTGAAATAAACCTTCGTATTATCACAAAACAGTTAGGGCATGACTTTTATCGATAAACTTGCTTTTAGTTCCTCAGACCATAACAGCAGAAAGAAAAACATATTGAAAAGCCAATTATCAACGAAGTGTCTTTAAGTCATTTTCGAAGTGGTGCACTCAGTTTGAGAAAGTGCTCCATTTTAAGAAGAAAAATGTTTAGAGTATGACGCTTTTCAATAAAACTTTTCAGTAAAATATATTTTTAAAGTTTGCTTCAATTAGTTTGAAAAAGTGCTTATTTTTACACATTTAATGAGTAGTCAATTTTAACTTACAACTAAAATTTATATTAAGAGTGGTGTAGTAATTTGAGATTTGTCTTATTTACCAGTTAAGAACACATCAGTTGTTATGATTTTTGCATTAAGTCACTCAGAATATAACAGAAAAAAAGTGGTTTAAAGTCATGTCTAAGAGATTTGGGAAAGCGCTTCGTTTTAACACATGAACCTGTTAGAAAACGTGGTATGTGCTTTTAGTCATTCAGACCATAATGGCAGAAAGAAAAAAGTGTCTTTAAGTTTTTTTCTCAAACTAACTGCAACACTCTGATAAGGACTTTAAGACACTTTTTTCTTTCTGTGTTTTGAAACACAGAACTGTAATGGCATTTTTCAAGAAAACTTGAATTTTCCCAGTGTCATTTTCAGGTTGATGCATTTCATTTTAGAAAATGTTTATGTAACAGGTAGGAATATATCTTTTCTAATGAATGCCTATTTAGTCACTCAGAAAATAACCGAATTATGTAAGAAGGGTCTGAAAGTCATTTAAGAGTGGTGCATAATTGTGAGAAAGTACTTCGTTTTAACACATGGAACTGTTAGAATCGTGTGATATGCAACGAAATGTGCTTTTAGTCATATAGGAAGAGACAGCAGTGGGATAACAAGTGTCTAAATGGATTTTTAAGAAGAATTCAGGTAGTTTGAGAAAATGCTTTGTTTTAAAAGTAAACTCTCAAGATATTCCGTTTTTCAATAGAACTTGCATTTTCTTATTCGGACCCTATCAAAAAAGTCTGTAGGAAGCGTCTAAAATTACTTTTCAGAAGAGATGAGAGTTGGTTTGAGAAAGCGCCTTGTTTTAACTTATGGAACGGTTAGGGACATAGAGATTAAATTGAAATGTGCATTTAGTCACTAAGACCCAGAACAACAGACGGAAAACAACTGATTAAAGGTCTCTTTAAGAAGAATACAGTTAGATTGAGAAAGCGCTTTGTTTAAAAACACAAAACTGTCAAGGAACAACGTTGTTCCATGAAACTTTCTAACAGCCTCACAGAATATACCGGCAGAAGTTAAAAAAGTGTGAAAAAGCAATTTTCAAATTTATGCAGTTAGTTTTAAACATCGCTTGATTTGAACACACTGAACAGCCAGTTTCTGACGATTTTCAACTAAGATAATAAGACCATAACAGGAGTATGAAAAAACTATCTAAAATACATTTTAAGAGTTGTGCAGTTAGTTTGAGAAACACTCTTATTTAACAGTTAGGACCATATCATTTGTTATGAATTGTGTATAAAATCACTCAGGAAAAAACAGAGGTATGTAAGAACTGTCTAAAAGTCATTTGAGAGTGGCTCACTGTGTTTAACATTGCTTCTTTTTAACAAATGGAACTGTTAGAAACGTGCGATCTGCAACGAAATGTTACTTTCGTCATGTAGAACAAAACAGCAGTATCATGAACAAGTGTTCGAATGTCTTTTCGGGAAGAATGCAGGTAGTTTGAGAAAACGCTTTGTTTTAAATCACAAACAGTAAGAGTATAACGTTCTTCCATAAAACTTTCTAACAGTCACACAGAACATACCAGCAGGAGGTAAAAAGTGTCAAAAAGCAATTTTCAGATTAGTGCAGTTAATTTTAAACATAGTTTGGTTTTAACACACTGAACTGTTAGGTAATGACGATTTTCAATTAAACTTGCTCTTAGTCACTAAGACAATAAAAGGAGTATGAAAGAAGCGTCAAAAATACATATTAGGAGTGGTGCAAAGCTCGAGTAAGTCTCTTATTTAACAGTAAGGAACACATAATTTGTTATGATTGTGCATTGTGAAACAAATCATTTCCAATTAAACGTGTATATAATCACTCAGAATATAACAGAAGTATGTAAGAAGTGTCTAACAGGTATTTTAGAGTGGTTCAGTAAGTTTGGAAGTTGCTTCGTTTTAACAAATGGAACAGTTACAATCGTTAGATTAGCAACGAATAGTGCTCTTAGTCATTCAGGACGAGACAGCAGTAGGGCTTACAAGTGTCTAATGGTCTTTTTATGAAGAATGCGGGTAGTTTTAGAAAACGCTTTGTTTTAAATCACAGAACTGTCAAGGTATTACGTTTTTAATAGAACTTGCTTTTAGTCAGTCAGACCATAACAAACGTCTGTAATAAGCGTCTAAAAGTAATTTTCAGAGTGATAAGTGCTTGTTTGAGAGAGCGCTTCGTTTAATGGTATGGAACTGTTAGGGACATGTATAGTTTACATTGAAATGTGCATTTAGTCACTAAGACCCAGAACAACAGAAGGAAAACAACTGTCAAAAGGTCTTTTTAGGAAGAATACAGTTAGGTTGAGAAAGTGCTTTGTTTTAAAACACAAAACAGTCAGGGTATAACGTTCTTCCATAAAACTTTCTAATAGTCACACAGAACATACCGGCAGGAGGTAAAAAGTGTCAAAAAGCAATTTTCAAATTGATGCAGTTAGTTTTAAACATCGCCTGATTTTAACACACCGTCAGTTTCTGACAATTTTCAACTAAGATAATAAGACCATATAACAGGAGTATGAAAAAACTATCTAAAATACATTTTAAGAGTTTTGCAGTAAGTTACTCTTATTTAACAGTTAGGACCATATCATTTGTTATGAATTGTGTATAAAATCACTCAGGACATAACAGAGGTAAGTAAGAACTGTCTAAAAGTCATTTGAGAGTGGTGCCGTATGTTTTAACATTGCTTCTTTTTAACACATGGAACTGTTAAAAACATGTGATCTGCAACGAAATGTTATTTTCGTCATGTAGAACAAAACAGCAGTATCATGAACAAGTGTTTGAATGTCCTTTCGGGAAGAATGCACACAGACCATACGGGCAGAAGGTAAAACGTATTGAAAAGCAAGTTTCAGATTGGGGCAGTTAGTCTTTAACATCGTTTGGTTTTAACACACTGAACTGTTAAGTTATAACGATTTTCAACTAAACTTGCTTCTAGTCACTAAACAATAAGTATAAAAAGAGTATCTAAAAACCATTTTAATAGTCATGCATTTTTAGAAAAAGCTTTGTTTTTACAAACACAGAACTGTCAAGTTATGGCATTTTTCAAGAAAACTTGCTTTTAGTGACATAGACCATAACATCAGTATAAAGAAAGTGTCCGAATGTCATTTTCAGGTGGTGCGCGTAGTTTGAGAAACATATGGAACTAGTAGATACGTTTGATCTTCGACGAAATGTGCTTTAGTCATATAGGAAAACAAGTGTTTAGAAGTCTTTCTAAGAAGAATGCAGGTAGTTTGAGAAAACGCTTTATCAAACTGGTGCAGTTATCTTGAGAAAGTGCTAATGTAAAAACGCCAAGTTTTAACACATGGAACTGTTCGAAATATAACATTTGGACAACATATGGTAATGGAATGGTAATTTAGTCACGGAGACACTAACAGTAGGATGAAAAAAGTATTTAAACAAATTTAAAGAGAAGTGAAGTTCTAACTTAAAAAAACTGTTAGAATTTACTCAGACAAAAACAGAAGTAAAAAAAATGTTTGCAAAGGTCTTATAAGAAGAATGCAGTTCATATGAGAAATCGCTTTGTTTTAAAACGCAGAACTGTCAGGTATATTGTTTGAAACTAAATTGCATGAAACTTGCTTTCAGTCAGCACAGACCATGAAAGCTGTATAAAAAGTGTCTTCAATTTTCATAGTGATGTTTCATGTAAGAAAAGGCTCGTTATAAGTTATAAGCAATTATAAGTTATGACATTTCACGGAGACATGCTTTTAGTCAGTGAAGCAAAAAAAGTAGAATGAAAAGTGTCAAAAGTCTCTTTCAGATTGGTGCAGGTAGTTTGAGAAAAACCTTCGTATTATCACAAAACAGTTAGGGCATGACTTTTATCGATAAACTTGCTTTTAGTTCCTCAGACCATAACAGCAGAAAGAAAAACATATTGAAAAGCCAATTATCAACGAAGTGTCTTTAAGTCATTTTCGAAGTGGTGCACTCAGTTTGAGAAAGTGCTCCATTTTAAGAAGAAAAATGTTTAGAGTATGACGCTTTTCAATAAAACTTTTCAGTAAAATATATTTTTAAAGTTTGCTTCAGTTAGTTTGAAAAAGTGCTTATTTTTACACATTTAATGAGTAGTCAATTTTAACTTACAACTAAAATTTTTATTAAGAGCGGTGTAGTAATTTGAGATTTGTCTTATTTACCAGTTAAGAACACATCAGTTGTTATGATTTTTGCATTAAGTCACTCAAAATATAACAGAAAAGTGAAAAAAAGGGTTTTAAAGTCATTTCTAAGAGATTTGGGAAAGCGCTTCGTTTGAACACAGGAACCTGTTAGAAAACGTGGTATGTGCTTTTAGTCATTCAGACCATAATGGCAGAAAGAAAAAAGTGTCTTAAAGTTTTTTTCTCAAACTAACTGCAACACTCTGATAAGGACTTTAAGACACTTTTTTCTTTCTGTGTTTTGAAACACAGAACTGTAATGGCATTTTTCAAGAAAACTTGAATTTTCCCAGTGTCATTTTCAAGTTGATGCATTTCATTTTAGAAAATGTTTATGTAACAGGTAGGAATATATCTTTTCTAATGAATGCCTATTTAGTCACTCAGAAAATAACCGAATTATGTAAGAAGGGTCTAAAAGTCATTTAAGAGTGGTGCATAATTGTGAAAAAGTACTTCTTTTTAACACATGGAAATGTTAAAATCGTGTGATATGCAACGAAATGTGCTTTTAGTCATATAGGAAGAGACAGCAGTGGGATAACAAGTGTCTAAATGGATTTTTAAGAAGAATTCAGGTAGTTTGAGAAAATGCTTTGTTTTAAAAGTAAACTCTCAAGATATTCCGTTTTTCAATAGAACTTGCATTTTCTTATTCGGACCCTATCAAAAAAGTCTGTAGGAAGCGTCTAAAATTACTTTTCAGAAGAGATGAGAGTTGGTTTGAGAAAGCGCCTTGTTTTAACTTATGGAACGGTTAGGGACATAGAGATTAAATTGAAATGTGCATTTAGTCACTAAGACCCAGAACAACAGACGGAAAACAACTGATTAAAGGTCTCTTTAAGAAGAATACAGTTAGATTGAGAAAGCGCTTTGTTTAAAAACACAAAACTGTCAAGGAACAACGTTGTTCCATGAAACTTTCTAACAGCCTCACAGAATATACCGGCAGAAGTTAAAAAAGTGTGAAAAAGCAATTTTCAAATTGATGCAGTTAGTTTTAAACATCGCTTGATTTGAACACACTGAACAGCCAGTTTCTGACGATTTTCAACTAAGATAATAAGACCATAACAGGAGTATGAAAAAACTATCTAAAATACATTTTAAGAGTTGTGCAGTTAGTTTGAGAAACACTCTTATTTAACAGTTAGGACCATATCATTTGTTATGAATTGTGTATAAAATCACTGAGGAAAAAACAGAGGTATGTAAGAACTGTCTAAAAGTCATTTGAGAGTGGCTCACTGTGTTTAACATTGCTTCTTTTTAACAAATGGAACTGTTAGAAACGTGCGATCTGCAACGAAATGTTACTTTCGTCATGTAGAACAAAACAGCAGTATCATGAACAAGTGTTCGAATGTCTTTTCGGGAAGAATGCAGGTAGTTTGAGAAAACGCTTTGTTTTAAATCACAAACAGTAAGAGTATAACGTTCTTCCATAAAACTTTCTAACAGTCACACAGAACATACCAGCAGGAGGTAAAAAGTGTCAAAAAGCAATTTTCAGATTAGTGCAGTTAATTTTAAACATAGTTTGGTTTTAACACACTGAACTGTTAGGTAATGACGATTTTCAATTAAACTTGCTCTTAGTCACTAAGACAATAAAAGGAGTATGAAAGAAGCGTCAAAAATACATATTAGGAGTGGTGCAAAGCTCGAGTAAGTCTCTTATTTAACAGTAAGGAACACATAATTTGTTATGATTGTGCATTGTGAAACAAATCATTTCCAATTAAACGTGTATATAATCACTCAGAATATAACAGAAGTATGTAAGAAGTGTCTAACAGGTATTTTAGAGTGGTTCAGTAAGTTTGGAAGTTGCTTCGTTTTAACAAATGGAACAGTTACAATCGTTAGATTAGCAACGAATAGTGCTCTTAGTCATTCAGGACGAGACAGCAGTAGGGCTTACAAGTGTCTAATGGTCTTTTTATGAAGAATGCGGGTAGTTTTAGAAAACGCTTTGTTTTAAATCACAGAACTGTCAAGGTATTACGTTTTTAATAGAACTTGCTTTTAGTCAGTCAGACCATAACAAACGTCTGTAATAAGCGTCTAAAAGTAATTTTCAGAGTGATAAGTGCTTGTTTGAGAGAGCGCTTCGTTTAATGGTATGGAACTGTTAGGGACATGTATAGTTTACATTGAAATGTGCATTTAGTCACTAAGACCCAGAACAACAGAAGGAAAACAACTGTCAAAAGGTCTTTTTAGGAAGAATACAGTTAGGTTGAGAAAGTGCTTTGTTTTAAAACACAAAACAGTCAGGGTATAACGTTCTTCCATAAAACTTTCTAATAGTCACACAGAACATACCGGCAGGAGGTAAAAAGTGTCAAAAAGCAATTTTCAAATTGATGCAGTTAGTTTTAAACATCGCCTGATTTTAACACACCGTCAGTTTCTGACAATTTTCAACTAAGATAATAAGACCATATAACAGGAGTATGAAAAAACTATCTAAAATACATTTTAAGAGTTTTGCAGTAAGTTACTCTTATTTAACAGTTAGGACCATATCATTTGTTATGAATTGTGTATAAAATCACTCAGGACATAACAGAGGTAAGTAAGAACTGTCTAAAAGTCATTTGAGAGTGGTGCCGTATGTTTTAACATTGCTTCTTTTTAACACATGGAACTGTTAAAAACATGTGATCTGCAACGAAATGTTATTTTCGTCATGTAGAACAAAACAGCAGTATCATGAACAAGTGTTTGAATGTCCTTTCGGGAAGAATGCACACAGACCATACGGGCAGAAGGTAAAACGTATTGAAAAGCAAGTTTCAGATTGGGGCAGTTAGTCTTTAACATCGTTTGGTTTTAACACACTGAACTGTTAAGTTATAACGATTTTCAACTAAACTTGCTTCTAGTCACTAAACAATAAGTATAAAAAGAGTATCTAAAAACCATTTTAATAGTCATGCATTTTTAGAAAAAGCTTTGTTTTTACAAACACAGAACTGTCAAGTTATGGCATTTTTCAAGAAAACTTGCTTTTAGTGACATAGACCATAACATCAGTATAAAGAAAGTGTCCGAATGTCATTTTCAGGTGGTGCGCGTAGTTTGAGAAACATATGGAACTAGTAGATACGTTTGATCTTCGACGAAATGTGCTTTAGTCATATAGGAAAACAAGTGTTTAGAAGTCTTTCTAAGAAGAATGCAGGTAGTTTGAGAAAACGCTTTATCAAACTGGTGCAGTTATCTTGAGAAAGTGCTAATGTAAAAACGCCAAGTTTTAACACATGGAACTGTTCGAAATATAACATTTGGACAACATATGGTAATGGAATTGTAATTTAGTCACGGAGACACTAACAGTAGGATGAAAAAAGTATTTAAACAAATTTAAAGAGAAGTGAAGTTCTAACTTAAAAAAACTGTTAGAATTTACTCAGACAAAAACAGAAGTAAAAAAAATGTTTGCAAAGGTCTTATAAGAAGAATGCAGTTCATATGAGAAATCGCTTTGTTTTAAAACGCAGAACTGTCAGGTATATTGTTTGAAACTAAATTGCATGAAACTTGCTTTCAGTCAGCACAGACCATGAAAGCTGTATAAAAAGTGTCTTCAATTTTCATAGTGATGTTTCATGTAAGAAAAGGCTCGTTATAAGTTATAAGCAATTATAAGTTATGACATTTCACGGAGACATGCTTTTAGTCAGTGAAGCAAAAAAAGTAGAATGAAAAGTGTCAAAAGTCTCTTTCAGATTGGTGCAGGTAGTTTGAGAAAAACCTTCGTATTATCACAAAACAGTTAGGGCATGACTTTTATCGATAAACTTGCTTTTAGTTCCTCAGACCATAACAGCAGAAAGAAAAACATATTGAAAAGCCAATTATCAACGAAGTGTCTTTAAGTCATTTTCGAAGTGGTGCACTCAGTTTGAGAAAGTGCTCCATTTTAAGAAGAAAAATGTTTAGAGTATGACGCTTTTCAATAAAACTTTTCAGTAAAATATATTTTTAAAGTTTGCTTCAGTTAGTTTGAAAAAGTGCTTATTTTTACACATTTAATGAGTAGTCAATTTTAACTTACAACTAAAATTTTTATTAAGAGCGGTGTAGTAATTTGAGATTTGTCTTATTTACCAGTTAAGAACACATCAGTTGTTATGATTTTTGCATTAAGTCACTCAAAATATAACAGAAAAGTGAAAAAAAGGGTTTTAAAGTCATTTCTAAGAGATTTGGGAAAGCGCTTCGTTTGAACACAGGAACCTGTTAGAAAACGTGGTATGTGCTTTTAGTCATTCAGACCATAATGGCAGAAAGAAAAAAGTGTCTTAAAGTTTTTTTCTCAAACTAACTGCAACACTCTGATAAGGACTTTAAGACACTTTTTTCTTTCTGTGTTTTGAAACACAGAACTGTAATGGCATTTTTCAAGAAAACTTGAATTTTCCCAGTGTCATTTTCAGGTTGATGCATTTCATTTTAGAAAATGTTTATGTAACAGGTAGGAATATATCTTTTCTAATGAATGCCTATTTAGTCACTCAGAAAATAACCGAATTATGTAAGAAGGGTCTAAAAGTCATTTAAGAGTGGTGCATAATTGTGAAAAAGTACTTCTTTTTAACACATGGAAATGTTAAAATCGTGTGATATGCAACGAAATGTGCTTTTAGTCATATAGGAAGAGACAGCAGTGGGATAACAAGTGTCTAAATGGATTTTTAAGAAGAATTCAGGTAGTTTGAGAAAATGCTTTGTTTTAAAAGTAAACTCTCAAGATATTCCGTTTTTCAATAGAACTTGCATTTTCTTATTCGGACCCTATCAAAAAAGTCTGTAGGAAGCGTCTAAAATTACTTTTCAGAAGAGATGAGAGTTGGTTTGAGAAAGCGCCTTGTTTTAACTTATGGAACGGTTAGGGACATAGAGATTAAATTGAAATGTGCATTTAGTCACTAAGACCCAGAACAACAGACGGAAAACAACTGATTAAAGGTCTCTTTAAGAAGAATACAGTTAGATTGAGAAAGCGCTTTGTTTAAAAACACAAAACTGTCAAGGAACAACGTTGTTCCATGAAACTTTCTAACAGCCTCACAGAATATACCGGCAGAAGTTAAAAAAGTGTGAAAAAGCAATTTTCAAATTGATGCAGTTAGTTTTAAACATCGCTTGATTTGAACACACTGAACAGCCAGTTTCTGACGATTTTCAACTAAGATAATAAGACCATAACAGGAGTATGAAAAAACTATCTAAAATACATTTTAAGAGTTGTGCAGTTAGTTTGAGAAACACTCTTATTTAACAGTTAGGACCATATCATTTGTTATGAATTGTGTATAAAATCACTGAGGAAAAAACAGAGGTATGTAAGAACTGTCTAAAAGTCATTTGAGAGTGGCTCACTGTGTTTAACATTGCTTCTTTTTAACAAATGGAACTGTTAGAAACGTGCGATCTGCAACGAAATGTTACTTTCGTCATGTAGAACAAAACAGCAGTATCATGAACAAGTGTTCGAATGTCTTTTCGGGAAGAATGCAGGTAGTTTGAGAAAACGCTTTGTTTTAAATCACAAACAGTAAGAGTATAACGTTCTTCCATAAAACTTTCTAACAGTCACACAGAACATACCAGCAGGAGGTAAAAAGTGTCAAAAAGCAATTTTCAGATTAGTGCAGTTAATTTTAAACATAGTTTGGTTTTAACACACTGAACTGTTAGGTAATGACGATTTTCAATTAAACTTGCTCTTAGTCACTAAGACAATAAAAGGAGTATGAAAGAAGCGTCAAAAATACATATTAGGAGTGGTGCAAAGCTCGAGTAAGTCTCTTATTTAACAGTAAGGAACACATAATTTGTTATGATTGTGCATTGTGAAACAAATCATTTCCAATTAAACGTGTATATAATCACTCAGAATATAACAGAAGTATGTAAGAAGTGTCTAACAGGTATTTTAGAGTGGTTCAGTAAGTTTGGAAGTTGCTTCGTTTTAACAAATGGAACAGTTACAATCGTTAGATTAGCAACGAATAGTGCTCTTAGTCATTCAGGACGAGACAGCAGTAGGGCTTACAAGTGTCTAATGGTCTTTTTATGAAGAATGCGGGTAGTTTTAGAAAACGCTTTGTTTTAAATCACAGAACTGTCAAGGTATTACGTTTTTAATAGAACTTGCTTTTAGTCAGTCAGACCATAACAAACGTCTGTAATAAGCGTCTAAAAGTAATTTTCAGAGTGATAAGTGCTTGTTTGAGAGAGCGCTTCGTTTAATGGTATGGAACTGTTAGGGACATGTATAGTTTACATTGAAATGTGCATTTAGTCACTAAGACCCAGAACAACAGAAGGAAAACAACTGTCAAAAGGTCTTTTTAGGAAGAATACAGTTAGGTTGAGAAAGTGCTTTGTTTTAAAACACAAAACAGTCAGGGTATAACGTTCTTCCATAAAACTTTCTAATAGTCACACAGAACATACCGGCAGGAGGTAAAAAGTGTCAAAAAGCAATTTTCAAATTGATGCAGTTAGTTTTAAACATCGCCTGATTTTAACACACCGTCAGTTTCTGACAATTTTCAACTAAGATAATAAGACCATATAACAGGAGTATGAAAAAACTATCTAAAATACATTTTAAGAGTTTTGCAGTAAGTTACTCTTATTTAACAGTTAGGACCATATCATTTGTTATGAATTGTGTATAAAATCACTCAGGACATAACAGAGGTAAGTAAGAACTGTCTAAAAGTCATTTGAGAGTGGTGCCGTATGTTTTAACATTGCTTCTTTTTAACACATGGAACTGTTAAAAACATGTGATCTGCAACGAAATGTTATTTTCGTCATGTAGAACAAAACAGCAGTATCATGAACAAGTGTTTGAATGTCCTTTCGGGAAGAATGCACACAGACCATACGGGCAGAAGGTAAAACGTATTGAAAAGCAAGTTTCAGATTGGGGCAGTTAGTCTTTAACATCGTTTGGTTTTAACACACTGAACTGTTAAGTTATAACGATTTTCAACTAAACTTGCTTCTAGTCACTAAACAATAAGTATAAAAAGAGTATCTAAAAACCATTTTAATAGTCATGCATTTTTAGAAAAAGCTTTGTTTTTACAAACACAGAACTGTCAAGTTATGGCATTTTTCAAGAAAACTTGCTTTTAGTGACATAGACCATAACATCAGTATAAAGAAAGTGTCCGAATGTCATTTTCAGGTGGTGCGCGTAGTTTGAGAAACATATGGAACTAGTAGATACGTTTGATCTTCGACGAAATGTGCTTTAGTCATATAGGAAAACAAGTGTTTAGAAGTCTTTCTAAGAAGAATGCAGGTAGTTTGAGAAAACGCTTTATCAAACTGGTGCAGTTATCTTGAGAAAGTGCTAATGTAAAAACGCCAAGTTTTAACACATGGAACTGTTCGAAATATAACATTTGGACAACATATGGTAATGGAATGGTAATTTAGTCACGGAGACACTAACAGTAGGATGAAAAAAGTATTTAAACAAATTTAAAGAGAAGTGAAGTTCTAACTTAAAAAAACTGTTAGAATTTACTCAGACAAAAACAGAAGTAAAAAAAATGTTTGCAAAGGTCTTATAAGAAGAATGCAGTTCATATGAGAAATCGCTTTGTTTTAAAACGCAGAACTGTCAGGTATATTGTTTGAAACTAAATTGCATGAAACTTGCTTTCAGTCAGCACAGACCATGAAAGCTGTATAAAAAGTGTCTTCAATTTTCATAGTGATGTTTCATGTAAGAAAAGGCTCGTTATAAGTTATAAGCAATTATAAGTTATGACATTTCACGGAGACATGCTTTTAGTCAGTGAAGCAAAAAAAGTAGAATGAAAAGTGTCAAAAGTCTCTTTCAGATTGGTGCAGGTAGTTTGAGAAAAACCTTCGTATTATCACAAAACAGTTAGGGCATGACTTTTATCGATAAACTTGCTTTTAGTTCCTCAGACCATAACAGCAGAAAGAAAAACATATTGAAAAGCCAATTATCAACGAAGTGTCTTTAAGTCATTTTCGAAGTGGTGCACTCAGTTTGAGAAAGTGCTCCATTTTAAGAAGAAAAATGTTTAGAGTATGACGCTTTTCAATAAAACTTTTCAGTAAAATATATTTTTAAAGTTTGCTTCAGTTAGTTTGAAAAAGTGCTTATTTTTACACATTTAATGAGTAGTCAATTTTAACTTACAACTAAAATTTTTATTAAGAGCGGTGTAGTAATTTGAGATTTGTCTTATTTACCAGTTAAGAACACATCAGTTGTTATGATTTTTGCATTAAGTCACTCAAAATATAACAGAAAAGTGAAAAAAAGGGGTTTAAAGTCATTTCTAAGAGATTTGGGAAAGCGCTTCGTTTGAACACAGGAACCTGTTAGAAAACGTGGTATGTGCTTTTAGTCATTCAGACCATAATGGCAGAAAGAAAAAAGTGTCTTAAAGTTTTTTTCTCAAACTAACTGCAACACTCTGATAAGGACTTTAAGACACTTTTTTCTTTCTGTGTTTTGAAACACAGAACTGTAATGGCATTTTTCAAGAAAACTTGAATTTTCCCAGTGTCATTTTCAGGTTGATGCATTTCATTTTAGAAAATGTTTATGTAACAGGTAGGAATATATCTTTTCTAATGAATGCCTATTTAGTCACTCAGAAAATAACCGAATTATGTAAGAAGGGTCTGAAAGTCATTTAAGAGTGGTGCATAATTGTGAAAAAGTACTTCTTTTTAACACATGGAAATGTTAAAATCGTGTGATATGCAACGAAATGTGCTTTTAGTCATATAGGAAGAGACAGCAGTGGGATAACAAGTGTCTAAATGGATTTTTAAGAAGAATTCAGGTAGTTTGAGAAAATGCTTTGTTTTAAAAGTAAACTCTCAAGATATTCCGTTTTTCAATAGAACTTGCATTTTCTTATTCGGACCCTATCAAAAAAGTCTGTAGGAAGCGTCTAAAATTACTTTTCAGAAGAGATGAGAGTTGGTTTGAGAAAGCGCCTTGTTTTAACTTATGGAACGGTTAGGGACATAGAGATTAAATTGAAATGTGCATTTAGTCACTAAGACCCAGAACAACAGACGGAAAACAACTGATTAAAGGTCTCTTTAAGAAGAATACAGTTAGATTGAGAAAGCGCTTTGTTTAAAAACACAAAACTGTCAAGGAACAACGTTGTTCCATGAAACTTTCTAACAGCCTCACAGAATATACCGGCAGAAGTTAAAAAAGTGTGAAAAAGCAATTTTCAAATTGATGCAGTTAGTTTTAAACATCGCTTGATTTGAACACACTGAACAGCCAGTTTCTGACGATTTTCAACTAAGATAATAAGACCATAACAGGAGTATGAAAAAACTATCTAAAATACATTTTAAGAGTTGTGCAGTTAGTTTGAGAAACACTCTTATTTAACAGTTAGGACCATATCATTTGTTATGAATTGTGTATAAAATCACTCAGGAAAAAACAGAGGTATGTAAGAACTGTCTAAAAGTCATTTGAGAGTGGCTCACTGTGTTTAACATTGCTTCTTTTTAACAAATGGAACTGTTAGAAACGTGCGATCTGCAACGAAATGTTACTTTCGTCATGTAGAACAAAACAGCAGTATCATGAACAAGTGTTCGAATGTCTTTTCGGGAAGAATGCAGGTAGTTTGAGAAAACGCTTTGTTTTAAATCACAAACAGTAAGAGTATAACGTTCTTCCATAAAACTTTCTAACAGTCACACAGAACATACCAGCAGGAGGTAAAAAGTGTCAAACAGCAATTTTCAGATTAGTGCAGTTAATTTTAAACATAGTTTGGTTTTAACACACTGAACTGTTAGGTAATGACGATTTTCAATTAAACTTGCTCTTAGTCACTAAGACAATAAAAGGAGTATGAAAGAAGCGTCAAAAATACATATTAGGAGTGGTGCAAAGCTCGAGTAAGTCTCTTATTTAACAGTAAGGAACACATAATTTGTTATGATTGTGCATTGTGAAACAAATCATTTCCAATTAAACGTGTATATAATCACTCAGAATATAACAGAAGTATGTAAGAAGTGTCTAACAGGTATTTAGAGTGGTTCAGTAAGTTTGGAAGTTGCTTCGTTTTAACAAATGGAACAGTTACAATCGTTAGATTAGCAACGAATAGTGCTCTTAGTCATTCAGGACGAGACACCAGTAGGGCTTACAAGTGTCTAATGGTCTTTTTATGAAGAATGCGGGTAGTTTTAGAAAACGCTTTGTTTTAAATCACAGAACTGTCAAGGTATTACGTTTTTAATAGAACTTGCTTTTAGTCAGTCAGACCATAACAAACGTCTGTAATAAGCGTCTAAAAGTAATTTTCAGAGTGATAAGTGCTTGTTTGAGAGAGCGCTTCGTTTAATGGTATGGAACTGTTAGGGACATGTATAGTTTACATTGAAATGTGCATTTAGTCACTAAGACCCAGAACAACAGAAGGAAAACAACTGTCAAAAGGTCTTTTTAGGAAGAATACAGTTAGGTTGAGAAAGTGCTTTGTTTTAAAACACAAAACAGTCAGGGTATAACGTTCTTCCATAAAACTTTCTAATAGTCACACAGAACATACCGGCAGGAGGTAAAAAGTGTCAAAAAGCAATTTTCAAATTGATGCAGTTAGTTTTAAACATCGCCTGATTTTAACACACCGTCAGTTTCTGACAATTTTCAACTAAGATAATAAGACCATATAACAGGAGTATGAAAAAACTATCTAAAATACATTTTAAGAGTTTTGCAGTAAGTTACTCTTATTTAACAGTTAGGACCATATCATTTGTTATGAATTGTGTATAAAATCACTCAGGACATAACAGAGGTAAGTAAGAACTGTCTAAAAGTCATTTGAGAGTGGTGCCGTATGTTTTAACATTGCTTCTTTTTAACACATGGAACTGTTAAAAACATGTGATCTGCAACGAAATGTTATTTTCGTCATGTAGAACAAAACAGCAGTATCATGAACAAGTGTTTGAATGTCCTTTCGGGAAGAATGCACACAGACCATACGGGCAGAAGGTAAAACGTATTGAAAAGCAAGTTTCAGATTGGGGCAGTTAGTCTTTAACATCGTTTGGTTTTAACACACTGAACTGTTAAGTTATAACGATTTTCAACTAAACTTGCTTCTAGTCACTAAACAATAAGTATAAAAAGAGTATCTAAAAACCATTTTAATAGTCATGCATTTTTAGAAAAAGCTTTGTTTTTACAAACACAGAACTGTCAAGTTATGGCATTTTTCAAGAAAACTTGCTTTTAGTGACATAGACCATAACATCAGTATAAAGAAAGTGTCCGAATTTCATTTTCAGGTGGTGCGCGTAGTTTGAGAAACATATGGAACTAGTAGATACGTTTGATCTTCGACGAAATGTGCTTTAGTCATATAGGAAAACAAGTGTTTAGAAGTCTTTCTAAGAAGAATGCAGGTAGTTTGAGAAAACGCTTTATCAAACTGGTGCAGTTATCTTGAGAAAGTGCTAATGTAAAAACGCCAAGTTTTAACACATGGAACTGTTCGAAATATAACATTTGGACAACATATGGTAATGGAATGGTAATTTAGTCACGGAGACACTAACAGTAGGATGAAAAAAGTATTTAAACAAATTTAAAGAGAAGTGAAGTTCTAACTTAAAAAAACTGTTAGAATTTACTCAGACAAAAACAGAAGTAAAAAAAATGTTTGCAAAGGTCTTATAAGAAGAATGCAGTTCATATGAGAAATCGCTTTGTTTTAAAACGCAGAACTGTCAGGTATATTGTTTGAAACTAAATTGCATGAAACTTGCTTTCAGTCAGCACAGACCATGAAAGCTGTATAAAAAGTGTCTTCAATTTTCATAGTGATGTTTCATGTAAGAAAAGGCTCGTTATAAGTTATAAGCAATTATAAGTTATGACATTTCACGGAGACATGCTTTTAGTCAGTGAAGCAAAAAAAGTAGAATGAAAAGTGTCAAAAGTCTCTTTCAGATTGGTGCAGGTAGTTTGAGAAAAACCTTCGTATTATCACAAAACAGTTAGGGCATGACTTTTATCGATAAACTTGCTTTTAGTTCCTCAGACCATAACAGCAGAAAGAAAAACATATTGAAAAGCCAATTATCAACGAAGTGTCTTTAAGTCATTTTCGAAGTGGTGCACTCAGTTTGAGAAAGTGCTCCATTTTAAGAAGAAAAATGTTTAGAGTATGACGCTTTTCAATAAAACTTTTCAGTAAAATATATTTTTAAAGTTTGCTTCAGTTAGTTTGAAAAAGTGCTTATTTTTACACATTTAATGAGTAGTCAATTTTAACTTACAACTAAAATTTATATTAAGAGCGGTGTAGTAATTTGAGATTTGTCTTATTTACCAGTTAAGAACACATCAGTTGTTATGATTTTTGCATTAAGTCACTCAAAATATAACAGAAAAGTGAAAAAAAGGGGTTTAAAGTCATTTCTAAGAGATTTGGGAAAGCGCTTCGTTTGAACACAGGAACCTGTTAGAAAACGTGGTATGTGCTTTTAGTCATTCAGACCATAATGGCAGAAAGAAAAAAGTGTCTTAAAGTTTTTTTCTCAAACTAACTGCAACACTCTGATAAGGACTTTAAGACACTTTTTTCTTTCTGTGTTTTGAAACACAGAACTGTAATGGCATTTTTCAAGAAAACTTGAATTTTCCCAGTGTCATTTTCAGGTTGATGCATTTCATTTTAGAAAATGTTTATGTAACAGGTAGGAATATATCTTTTCTAATGAATGCCTATTTAGTCACTCAGAAAATAACCGAATTATGTAAGAAGGGTCTGAAAGTCATTTAAGAGTGGTGCATAATTGTGAAAAAGTACTTCTTTTTAACACATGGAACTGTTAAAATCGTGTGATATGCAACGAAATGTGCTTTTAGTCATATAGGAAGAGACAGCAGTGGGATAACAAGTGTCTAAATGGATTTTTAAGAAGAATTCAGGTAGTTTGAGAAAATGCTTTGTTTTAAAAGTAAACTCTCAAGATATTCCGTTTTTCAATAGAACTTGCATTTTCTTATTCGGACCCTATCAAAAAAGTCTGTAGGAAGCGTCTAAAATTACTTTTCAGAAGAGATGAGAGTTGGTTTGAGAAAGCGCCTTGTTTTAACTTATGGAACGGTTAGGGACATAGAGATTAAATTGAAATGTGCATTTAGTCACTAAGACCCAGAACAACAGACGGAAAACAACTGATTAAAGGTCTCTTTAAGAAGAATACAGTTAGATTGAGAAAGCGCTTTGTTTAAAAACACAAAACTGTCAAGGAACAACGTTGTTCCATGAAACTTTCTAACAGCCTCACAGAATATACCGGCAGAAGTTAAAAAAGTGTGAAAAAGCAATTTTCAAATTGATGCAGTTAGTTTTAAACATCGCTTGATTTGAACACACTGAACAGCCAGTTTCTGACGATTTTCAACTAAGATAATAAGACCATAACAGGAGTATGAAAAAACTATCTAAAATACATTTTAAGAGTTGTGCAGTTAGTTTGAGAAACACTCTTATTTAACAGTTAGGACCATATCATTTGTTATGAATTGTGTATAAAATCACTGAGGAAAAAACAGAGGTATGTAAGAACTGTCTAAAAGTCATTTGAGAGTGGCTCACTGTGTTTAACATTGCTTCTTTTTAACAAATGGAACTGTTAGAAACGTGCGATCTGCAACGAAATGTTACTTTCGTCATGTAGAACAAAGCAGCAGTATCATGAACAAGTGTTCGAATGTCTTTTCGGGAAGAATGCAGGTAGTTTGAGAAAACGCTTTGTTTTAAATCACAAACAGTAAGGGTATAACGTTCTTCCATAAAACTTTCTAACAGTCACACAGAACATACCAGCAGGAGGTAAAAAGTGTCAAAAAGCAATTTTCAGATTAGTGCAGTTAATTTAAACATAGTTTGGTTTTAACACACTGAACTGTTAGGTAATGACGATTTTCAATTAAACTTGCTCTTAGTCACTAAGACAATAAAAGGAGTATGAAAGAAGCGTCAAAAATACATATTAGGAGTGGTGCAAAGCTCGAGTAAGTCTCTTATTTAACAGTAAGGAACACATAATTTGTTATGATTGTGCATTGTGAAACAAATCATTTCCAATTAAACGTGTATATAATCACTCAGAATATAACAGAAGTATGTAAGAAGTGTCTAACAGGTATTTTAGAGTGGTTCAGTAAGTTTGGAAGTTGCTTCGTTTTAACAAATGGAACAGTTACAATCGTTAGATTAGCAACGAATAGTGCTCTTAGTCATTTAGGACGAGACAGCAGTAGGGCTTACAAGTGTCTAATGGTCTTTTTATGAAGAATGCGGGTAGTTTTAGAAAACGCTTTGTTTTAAATCACGGAACTGTCAAGGTATTACGTTTTTAATAGAACTTGCTTTTAGTCAGTCAGACCATAACAAACGTCTGTAATAAGCGTCTAAAAGTAATTTTCAGAGTGATAAGTGCTTGTTTGAGAGAGCGCTTCGTTTAATGGTATGGAACTGTTAGGGACATGTATAGTTTACATTGAAATGTGCATTTAGTCACTAAGACCCAGAACAACAGAAGGAAAACAACTGTCAAAAGGTCTTTTTAGGAAGAATACAGTTAGGTTGAGAAAGTGCTTTGTTTTAAAACACAAAACAGTCAGGGTATAACGTTCTTCCATAAAACTTTCTAATAGTCACACAGAACATACCGGCAGGAGGTAAAAAGTGTCAAAAAGCAATTTTCAAATTGATGCAGTTAGTTTTAAACATCGCCTGATTTTAACACACCGTCAGTTTCTGACAATTTTCAACTAAGATAATAAGACCATATAACAGGAGTATGAAAAAACTATCTAAAATACATTTTAAGAGTTTTGCAGTAAGTTACTCTTATTTAACAGTTAGGACCATATCATTTGTTATGAATTGTGTATAAAATCACTCAGGACATAACAGAGGTAAGTAAGAACTGTCTAAAAGTCATTTGAGAGTGGTGCCGTATGTTTTAACATTGCTTCTTTTTAACACATGGAACTGTTAAAAACATGTGATCTGCAACGAAATGTTATTTTCGTCATGTAGAACAAAACAGCAGTATCATGAACAAGTGTTTGAATGTCTTTTCGGGAAGAATGCACACAGACCATACGGGCAGAAGGTAAAACGTATTGAAAAGCAAGTTTCAGATTGGGGCAGTTAGTCTTTAACATCGTTTGGTTTTAACACACTGAACTGTTAAGTTATAACGATTTTCAACTAAACTTGCTCCTAGTCACTAAACAATAACATAAGTATGAAAAGAGTATCTAAAAACCATTTTAATAGTAATGCATTTATTTTTAGAAAAAGCTTTGTTTTTACAAACACAGAACTGTCAAGTTATGGCATTTTTCAAGGAAACTTGCTTTTAGTGACATAGACTATAACATCAGTATAAAGAAAGTGTCCGAATGTCATTTTCAGGTGGTGCACGTAGTTTGAGAAACATATGGAACCAGTAGATACGTTTGATCTTCGACGAAATGTGCTTTAGTCATATAGGAAAACAAGTGTTTAGAAGTCTGTCTAAGAAAAATGCAGGTAGTTTGAGAAAACGCTTTATCAAACTGGTGCAGTTATCTTGAGAAAGTGCTAATGTAAAAACGCCAAGTTTTAACACATGGAACTGTTCGACAACATATGGTAATGGAATGGTAATTTAGTCACGGAGACACTAACAGTAGGATGAAAAAAGTATTTAAACAAATTTAAAGAGAAGTGAAGTTCTAACTTAAAAAAACTGTTAGAAATTTACTCAGACAAAAACAGAAGTAAAAAAAATGTTTGCAAAAGGTCTTATAAGAAGAATGCAGTTCATATGAGAAATCGCTTTGTTTTAAAACGCAGAACTGTCAGGTATATTGTTTGAAACTAAATTGCATGAAACTTGCTTTCAGTCAGCAAAGACAATGAAAGCTGTATAAAAAGTGTCTTCAATTTTCATAGTGATGTTTCATGTAAGAAAAGGCTCGTTATAAGTTATAAGCAATTATAAGTTATGACATTTCACGGAGACATGCAGTGAAGCAAAAAAAGTAGAATGAAAAGTGTCAAAAGTCTCTTTCAGATTGGTGCAGGTAGTTTGAGAAAAACCTTCGTATTATCACAAAACAGTTAGGGCATGACTTTTATCGATAAACTTGCTTTTAGTTCCTCAGACCATAACAGCAGAAAGAAAAACATATTGAAAAGCCAATTATCAACGAAGTGTCTTTAAGTCATTTTCGAAGTGGTGCACTCAGTTTGAGAAAGTGCTCCATTTTAAGAAGAAAAATGTTTAGAGTATGACGCTTTTCAATAAAACTTTTCAGTAAAATATATTTTTAAAGTTTGCTTCAATTAGTTTGAAAAAGTGCTTATTTTTACACATTTAATGAGTAGTCAATTTTAACTTACAACTAAAATTTATATTAAGAGTGGTGTAGTAATTTGAGATTTGTCTTATTTACCAGTTAAGAACACATCAGTTGTTATGATTTTTGCATTAAGTCACTCAGAATATAACAGAAAAAAAGTGGTTTAAAGTCATGTCTAAGAGATTTGGGAAAGCGCTTCGTTTTAACACATGAACCTGTTAGAAAACGTGGTATGTGCTTTTAGTCATTCAGACCATAATGGCAGAAAGAAAAAAGTGTCTTTAAGTTTTTTTCTCAAACTAACTGCAACACTCTGATAAGGACTTTAAGACACTTTTTTCTTTCTGTGTTTTGAAACACAGAACTGTAATGGCATTTTTCAAGAAAACTTGAATTTTCCCAGTGTCATTTTCAGGTTGATGCATTTCATTTTAGAAAATGTTTATGTAACAGGTAGGAATATATCTTTTCTAATGAATGCCTATTTAGTCACTCAGAAAATAACCGAATTATGTAAGAAGGGTCTGAAAGTCATTTAAGAGTGGTGCATAATTGTGAGAAAGTACTTCGTTTTAACACATGGAACTGTTAGAATCGTGTGATATGCAACGAAATGTGCTTTTAGTCATATAGGAAGAGACAGCAGTGGGATAACAAGTGTCTAAATGGATTTTTAAGAAGAATTCAGGTAGTTTGAGAAAATGCTTTGTTTTAAAAGTAAACTCTCAAGATATTCCGTTTTTCAATAGAACTTGCATTTTCTTATTCGGACCCTATCAAAAAAGTCTGTAGGAAGCGTCTAAAATTACTTTTCAGAAGTGATGAGAGTTGGTTTGAGAAAGCGCCTTGTTTTAACTTATGGAACGGTTAGGGACATAGAGATTAAATTGAAATGTGCATTTAGTCACTAAGACCCAGAACAACAGAAGGAAAACAACTGATTAAAGGTCTCTTTAAGAAGAATACAGTTAGATTGAGAAAGCGCTTTGTTTAAAAACACAAAACTGTCAGGGAACAACGTTGTTCCATGAAACTTTCTAACAGCCTCACAGAATATACCGGCAGAAGGTAAAAACGTGTCAAAAAGCAATTTTCTAATTGATGCAGTTAGTTTTAAACATCGCTTGATTTGAACACACTGAACAGCCAGTTTCTGACGATTTTCAACTAAGATAATAAGACCATAACAGGAGTATGAAAAAACTATCTAAAATACATTTTAAGAGTTGTGCAGTTAGTTTGAGAAACACTCTTATTTAACAGTTAGGACCATATCATTTGTTATGAATTGTGTATAAAATCACTCAGGAAAAAACAGAGGTATGTAAGAACTGTCTAAAAGTCATTTGAGAGTGGCTCACTGTGTTTTAACATTGCTTCTTTTTAACAAATGGAACTGTTAGAAACGTGCGATCTGCAACGAAATGTTACTTTCGTCATGTAGAACAAAGCAGCAGTATCATGAACAAGTGTTCGAATGTCTTTTCGGGAAGAATGCAGGTAGTTTGAGAAAACGCTTTGTTTTAAATCACAAACAGTAAGGGTATAACGTTCTTCCATAAAACTTTCTAACAGTCACACAGAACATACCAGCAGGAGGTAAAAAGTGTCAAAAAGCAATTTTCAGATTAGTGCAGTTAATTTTAAACATAGTTTGGTTTTAACACACTGAACTGTTAGGTAATGACGATTTTCAATTAAACTTGCTCTTAGTCACTAAGACAAAATAAAAGGAGTATGAAAGAAGCGTCAAAAATACATATTAGGAGTGGTGCAAAGCTCGAGTAAGTCTCTTATTTAACAGTAAGGAACACATAATTTGTTATGATTGTGCATTGTGAAACAAATCATTTCCAATTAAACGTGTATATAATCACTCAGAATATAACAGAAGTATGTAAGAAGTGTCTAACAGGTATTTTAGAGTGGTTCAGTAAGTTTGGAAGTTGCTTCGTTTTAACAAATGGAACAGTTACAATCGTGAGATTGGCAACGAATAGTGCTCTTAGTCATTTAGGACGAGACAGCAGTAGGGCTTACAAGTGTCTAATGGTCCTTTTATGAAGAATGCGGGTAGTTTTAGAAAACGCTTTGTTTTAAATCACAGAACTGTCAAGGTATTACGTTTTTAATAGAACTTGCTTTAAGTCAGTCAGACCATAACAAACGTCTGTAATAAGCGTCTAAAAGTAATTTTCAGAGTGATAAGTGCTTGTTTGAGAGTGCGCTTCGTTTAATGGTATGGAACTGTTAGGGACATGTATAGTTTACATTGAAATGTGCATTTAGTCACTAAGACCCAGAACAACAGAAGGAAAACAACTGTCTAAAGGTCTTTTTAGGAAGAATACAGTTAGGTTGAGAAAGTGCTTTGTTTTAAAACACAAAACAGTCAGGGTATAACGTTCTTCCATAAAACTTTCTAATAGTCACACAGAACATACCGGCAGGAGGTAAAAAGTGTCAAAAAGCAATTTTCAAATTGATGCAGTTAGTTTTAAACATCGCCTGATTTTAACACACCGTCAGTTTCTGACAATTTTCAACTAAGATAATAAGACCATATAACAGGAGTATGAAAAAACGATCTAAAATACATTTTAAGAGTTTTGCAGTAAGTTACTCTTATTTAACAGTTAGGACCATATCATTTGTTATGAATTGTGTATAAAATCAATCAGGACATAACAGAGGTAAGTAAAGAACTGTCTAAAAGTCATTTGAGAGTGGTGCCGTATGTTTTAACATTGCTTCTTTTTAACACATGGAACTGTTAAAAACATGTGATCTGCAACGAAATGTTATTTTCGTCATGTAGAACAAAACAGCAGTATCATGAACAAGTGTTTGAATGTCTTTTCGGGAAGAATGCACACAGACCATACCGGCAGAAGGTAAAACGTATTGAAAAGCAAGTTTCAGATTGGGGCAGTTAGTCTTTAACATCGTTTGGTTTTAACACACTGAACTGTTAAGTTATAACGATTTTCAACTAAACTTGCTCCTAGTCACTAAACAATAACATAAGTATGAAAAGAGTATCTAAAAACCATTTTAATAGTAATGCATTTATTTTTAGAAAAAGCTTTGTTTTTACAAACACAGAACTGTCAAGTTATGGCATTTTTCAAGAAAACTTGCTTTTAGTGACATAGACTATAACATCAGTATAAAGAAAGTGTCCGAATGTCATTTTCAGGTGGTGCACGCAGTTTGAGAAACATATGGAACTAGTAGATATGTTTGATCTTCGACGAAATGTGCTTTAGTCATATAGGAAAACAAGTGTTTAGAAGTCTTTCTAAGAAAAATGCAGGTAGTTTGAGAAAACGCTTTATCAAATTGGTGCAGTTATCTTGAGAATGTGCTAATGTAAAAACGCCAAGTTTTAACACATGGAACTGTTCGAAATATAACATTTGGACAACATATGGTAATGGAATGGTAATTTAGTCACGGAGACACTAACAGTAGGATGAAAAAAGTATTTAACCAATTTAAAGAGAAGTGAAGTTCTAACTTAAAAAAACTGTTAGAAATTTACTCAGACAAAAACAGAAGTAAAAAAAATGTTTGCAAAAGGTCTTATAAGAAGAATGCAGTTCATATGAGAAATCGCTTTGTTTTAAAACGCAGAACTTTCAGGTATATTGTTTGAAACTAAATTGCATGAAACTTGCTTTCAATCAGCACAGACCATAAAAGCTGTATAAAAAGTGTCTTTAATTTTCATAGTGATGTTTCATGTAAGAAAAGGCTCGTTATAAGTTATAAGCAATTATAAGTTATGACATTTCACGGAGACATGCTTTTAGTCAGTGAAGCAAAAAAAGTAGAATGAAAAGTGTCAAAAGTCTCTTTCAGATTGGTGCAGGTAGTTTGAAATAAACCTTCGTATTATCACAAAACAGTTAGGGCATGACTTTTATCGATAAACTTGCTTTTAGTTCCTCAGACCATAACAGCAGAAAGAAAAACATATTGAAAAGCCAATTATCAACGAAGTGTCTTTAAGTCATTTTCGAAGTGGTGCACTCAGTTTGAGAAAGTGCTCCATTTTAAGAAGAAAAATGTTTAGAGTATGACGCTTTTCAATAAAATATATTTTTAAAGTTTGCTTCAATTAGTTTGAAAAAGTGCTTATTTTTACACATTTAATGAGTAGTCAATTTTAACTTACAACTAAAATTTATATTAAGAGTGGTGTAGTAATTTGAGATTTGTCTTATTTACCAGTTAAGAACACATCAGTTGTTATGATTTTTGCATTAAGTCACTCAGAATATAACAGAAAAGTGAAAAAAAGTGGTTTAAAGTCATGTCTAAGAGATTTGGGAAAGCGCTTCGTTTTAACACATGAACCTGTTAAAAAACGTGGTATGCTTTAGTCATATAGGAAAACAAGTGTTTAGAAGTCTTTCTAAGAAAAATGCTGGTAGTTTGAGAAAACGCTTTATCAAATTGGTGCAGTTATCTTGAGAAAGTGCTAATGTACATTTAGGGACATATATATTGCAAAGAAATGAGCATTTAGTCATTCAGACCATAACAGCAGTATGTAAGAAGTGTATTTAAGTCTTTTTTTCAGATTGGTGAACTTAGTTTGAGAAAGTTATTTAACTTAAAAAAAACAAGCAGTAGAAAAACAAGTGTCTGAAGGTCTTTAAAAATCACATGCAAAGTATAGTTTGCCTTTTACCTCAATAAGTCAGCAATATCATATTACTTTTACGACATAATTTTGGAAACAAATCAGTATATTTGGTTCAAATCAGATGATCTTAAGTTTTTATTTTGAGGCAGATTATCACAGGAAGATAAAAGTGTTTCCCTTGAAAGCAGTTTGTCAGTGAGATTTGATAATGTAGGGGACATGAGCTTGGTCAGAGAAATTCTCATTTAGTAAGACAGGTCATCACAGCAACATGAAATGACTAAAGTGTAGTTTTCCTTTCTCATCAGTTTTTCAGCAATATCAGATAACTTTAGGACATCAATTTGGAAACTAAAATCATCAAATTGTTGAAATCAGATTACTGTATGGTGTCATTTGAGGAGATTATTTGCCTCTGACATCAGTTTGCCGGTGAGCTCAGATTGCTCTAAGGGACAAAAGTGTGGCAATAGAGAAAAAAGGTCTCTTTAAGTGTAAAATACCTGTTGGCTCTGTTTATAACCCTTACTTTAGTGTTCCGGCTCAAAATTGACCGGTCTGTTTTAAACTACTTTAAATATAGCATAAACATAATTTTTAAACCATTTAATTTGTATTCAAAATTCTTTAGACATGTAAACAATGCTTCAAAGTAGTGTTTAACATTAATCTATAGAATTAGACATAAAATAATTGCCGAAGACCATACTAATTTGGCACTAAAAATGCATTACAAAATGAACATTTAATGTAAAAAAAAATGTAAAAACAAAAACCAAATCTCAATATAAAGCAGTGTGTGTGCGTGTGTATGTTTGAGTGCATGTGTATTCTTGCACATGTGTGGTATGTGATATTCAGTGTCAGCTCTTCAAGGATAAGTCTCAACACGAAATTCTTTCCCTGATTCTAGGTTGGGTCTTTGGCTGTCCACACATATCCCTTGAAGGCAGTCACATCAATGATGTAGCGGAACAGTGCCACAGGCCAGTGGGCTGTCATTCACTCACTGGTGTACATACCAGTTCCTGATTGCAGTCAGTTTATTGTTTTGCCACCAACTGGTTTTGTATGTCTATTATCAAATCGAATAATTCTTGAAAAGATATAAAACTGTGGTAAAGTCATATTTGCCTGGAATATAGGACTTTGAGTGGAGGTCATGGCCTTGTGGTTAGAAAGTTTGATTCCCAACCCTAGGGTTGTGGATCTAAGCTTCGGCCCGGTAATACCATGACTTAGGTGCCCTTGAGCAAGACAACAAAACCCCAACTCCTCTGGGAGCCGCAGCATAAATGGCTGCCCACTACTGTGTGTGTTTGTTCAGGGTTGTTGTCTGTGTTGACAGCTGTGTGTGCACTTTGGATGGGTTTAATGCAGTTTAGGAATTCTGAGTATTGTTCACCACACTTGACTGTATGATTTTAGCCACTCATTTAAAGCCTGCCAGACTCTGCATCCCACTGACTTTTTGTACCCTCATTGTTTGAGCAATAACCTGCTAAAACCAAAAGACCTATGTAGGCTTGATGGTCCAACACGTCAATATCTCTCCACATGCATCCCTTCAAGGTTTGTCATCTCTATTATATTTCCCTAAATGGACTCTGGTAAAAAAGAGTGGTAAGCTGAAATTGATGTCATTGATGTCATCCTCATGTCGCTCGCATACTGTGTTTGCCCTGGCATCATCTTTATGACGATTTCCACTCTTGCTCTATTTCCTCTGTCATGGGGGAACAAAGACCAAAGCAAGTGTCCACTCTTGGACTGGAATGTCTCATCAGGTGCCTGTTCTTCAGGTGCCTCTCCATCTTTTGACTGATCAGTTTCAAAATTACAAAAATTGTAAAGTCTGGATCTCCAAATCTGTGTTAACTTTCACTTCAAAGACACCCACCTCTTTCTCTGGTTAAATTTTAGTGCCCTCTTCATCTTGTCCAGATACCTGGTTCTGAAAGGTGTGGTTCACATGGGGGAAAGGCACAAAAGCCAAAAAAAGACATTGTTCACATTGTGTGAGTGAGTGAGGTAGGATGGTTTGCATAGGGATGTTTTCTGTCTGATGGATGAAAATAGTCTGGATACCCATTCATTTCCTATGGCACACCACAGGTGAAACAAGGTTGATTAAAATACTCAAAAATGAAAGATAGAGGTGATCATCATTTTATATGTTCAAGTGCATAGTGTGGAGGATATCGTAAGGCCTCAGGGCAATCAGATGTAAAACCCAATATTTATGATTGTTTTAAGTTGTAAAACGGTCAGATTTGTCCCGAACACGACAGAAGGGTTAAGTGAGGTCAGGTTACTTTGAGTTTCATCAGTTTGGCGACAGCCAGCTTAATTTGGTCTGACACATCATCTGGACAACAATGAATTACTTGAAAAGTTTGATTTGCCTTTTGATATCGGTTTGCCAATGACATTAGATTTATTTATTGGATGTGAGTAAAGCCATGGAAAGTCTCGTTTGATGAGACAAGGTAGTAACAGGAGAATGAAATGACTTTTAAAATTAGATTTGCCTCTGGCATCAGTTTCTGTGCGTTCACACCGAACGCAGTGAGAGCGTCAGAGCGTCCGGGTGCCATTCATTTTCAATGTAAGTCGGCGGCTGGATGCGGCAAGAGGCGGCGAGGAGCGGCGCCGCGAGTCCGGCAGGAGCGTCAAGGGAGAGTTAAAATCAGTTTAACTTTATGCTAATGAGCTATGACGCGTTAGAGCGGCAACCAATCAAGAAGCAGCTGCGCTCCTCTTCAGAAGAGTTAAGAGAACACAGACATGTAAACTTTAGTTCTGACTTCATTAGTTCCCATGCAGAGGAGAAGAGAAATTCATTATTACTTTTTTATTATATTCATTTTTCAGTTATACATGAACATAAACAGAGACATGAATTAATAGAGTGATGTTTGAATCAAAATGCCTGAAATCTAGAGTTTATGATGTTAATTTATTGTGTGTGTGCGTGTGTTTGTGTGCAAGAACACACAAAAGAGTGTTGGTGGTGTAAAATGTTTAAGTTTATGATGATAATTTAACTTATAGTTTGTATTTAGTCAGCACGTTTAATTAGTTTGCTTTGCGGCTCCTTTAAATAAAAAAAAAAAGAGCAGACAGCAGCGCGTCAGAGCGGCGAGAGCGTCGGGCAGTTTTCTGCTCCAGCGGCGGAGGGAGGGCGGCGAGAGTGTCTCGTGACTCTCTCGCCGCGTTCGGTGTGAAAACACAGTTTGCCAGTGAGGTCAGATTACTGTTTGGAATGTGACTTTAGCCACAGATTACCCAATTTTGTCAAAAAGGACGTCACAGGAAAATAAAAATAATGTTCCATATTGATGCCCCTTGTTTAGGGTCGTGGGAATAGGATCGCGGACCTTAACACCGGTTGTAACTCGTCCGGTTTTATGTTAAACACTTGCCATGCCTGTCGCTATACAATTGATCTATGCTCTTTTAGCCACGCATATGGCAATCGGTTCGTCAAACTTTATGTTGTTTTCCTGTTTCGCATGCGATGGGTCTTTCACAGGTGTCTCTGACAGAATAGCTGTTACACAGATACCCGAAATTCCTCACACAAATATTCGTTCATACGATAAAAACCGAGCACAGTGTTTATGCTCGGACATCTCCGTCAGTGTGTGGATCTTCCCCAACACCTCCCGCGGAACTCTCTCTCTCTCTCACACGATCAGCAGACTTTACTACAGATCGCTCTACAGGATCTCCGCTGAGATGGCAAACTACAGTAAGTACATTTATTTATCCATGCTAGGGATGATTACGATCTATAGAATTGTTATAACTTTTTAATTCGTGTTATAATGACGGTGCGTCTATCTTTTTATAAAGGCATATTTTTCTATTAAAATACCGGTCATGAAGCAGACTCTTTTTCACATCTCTCCGTTTCATGTTGTAATGTCTTGTAACTATTATACTTAGAATATATCTCTAAAGTTGTGACGATTTCATGTTGAGTTTTCTTATGTCTAGATCAGATCCGTAGCATTTTCATGGTTTGTAAAGCAATACATATTTCTTTTATGCTTGAGATAAACGTAAAGCCGGGATTGAGGGTTTGTAATCATGTCCTTTAACATGACTGTAAGCCTCGTTGTCGTTGATTTATACACCGATCTGAAGCACGTCGATATTATAACTGCTTTAAATATAATCTCCCTAACTTTATATATAAACAGCTTACGTGATATTTCAATGTTAACAGGTGATATGTCATAGGTTCAAGCGTTCCTAATGACGACTCGGTCATCATCGATAAAGGAATACGTGAGTCCCATAATCTCCTATCTATATGTTATAACAAATTATCTATGATAACAAATTTATTTATTAAGTTAGATATATATATATATTTATGTAGTTAATGATTGTTCAAATTACTTTGTAGTAAAAGTGAAGCAACATGATGGAGAAGTCTCTTTACAAGGTACTTATACAGACTTTACATTAGTTTAGTTATTAAATGAAATATCAAAGCAAATATTCTTTTATTCAAGATTTACAAAATCCTATAGAATGGCCAGACGTTATTGATCTTACCACACCGAATGTACTAGTTAACGGTAAGGGGCCTATCCATCATTTAAAATGCATCATCTTATCTTTCGATGTGCTACAATTATGTTTATTCTGTACAGAAACGGTTCAAAGCGTTAACGGCATCCCGGCCGAGTGGACTGCGTCTCAGGTCAGCGCCTGGGATCGATCATCTTGGACCAGAGACCTAGATGATGCTCCGACAATATGAGAACAGCAGACAGCGTCTCCACAAAACAACGATACATTTTCGGTGGGGAGCAGACAGACCCCACTGTCTCTTTATTCACCCAACACATTAGCGCTGGATCAAATGAATGAACTGTTAAGCGAATCCAATAATCTGATACGTGAGGCCATTGATAGGCACGCCACATCTACAGGAGAGATCCACGCCGCTTTAGATGGTATTTTGGGTTATTTACAACAGCGTGATCGTGAGCTAAACCTTTCTCTCAACCGTTTGTTCCAGTCACAACAGTTAAGAGAAAGACGTCTAATAGTCGAGCTACTCGTGTCTATGCATACTCGACTACATTCTATATTGTAAATATATTTGGTTATTTTCACATTATTTTTTTTCTTTTTATGTTTCTAAAGCTCCAGCCCTATAACTATATGTACAATGACCTCTGAAAAAAATGCAGACTCTGAGAGCAGCTGTCAGCCTGATCAATCTCTTTCAGACCTGTTACAGGCAGTGATCGTGGCCCCCACAGACGGGCAAAATAACACAGATAGACTACATGAGATAATAAATACATACCTGAGGCCCGAACAGACGTTTAACTCATCGCAGCTACAGATAACTATTTTCGAGCATTTGGAAACGGCGCTACGTCAAACTCAGTATATTAGTCCGCCAATCGTCTACAGGCATATTTAAATGGTTGTACCACAGACGCCGTACAAAATGGCGGAGCTCTATCACCCCGGGCCACCGTCACAGAACCCCCTGCCGGTACCGCCGGTGACGACAGTGCCTCTGCAGCCCGTTCAAATATCCCGAGCAGAGCAGTAATCGAAGCATTGAGGCGCGATGGCGGGTCGATAAACGGTTACAACGTTTTACCGAGACCGAGGTTCAATAGCGTTGAATTAAGAAGACCTATCAATCTCAGAGAAATTGCTTCTACAGATTTAGCATCCTTTCATATACGCTTGCATGAGACCATGAATGAAATAACATCATTTGCTAGACAAATCGGTGGTGATGGATGTATTGTAAATTTAACCCTGAGAGGCCCCGGTCTCAAATCCGATGTTTCAGCAATTTGAACATCAGGAAATTATTATGAGATTAATTTATTTACAGATCAAAATGAAAAGATTTTACAGAGTGACGACAAGATATTATGCGACGATAAGGTCAAGATAATTGCTACGGTGGCGTCGAACAAACAGGGAGGAGGCAGACGTAAAGTAACGGATTTGGCTCTAAGTCAGGTGATAAAAAAAAGGTCCAGTTTATTTTGTCCAGCGAATATCTCTAATATTTTGTGCTTTTCCATCTGTCTCGCATGATTTCTGGAACCGGAATTACCCGAGAGCGAGCTAGAGACACGCGCCGCTGCCCTTCAGAAAAACGCAGGCTTTTCTACTAGAGACAAGATAGGACTCGATGCCGTAGGAAAATTCGAAACGCTATTAGGCATCAAGATCTTTTCTACAGATCTAACGACGACGCACTACAAACTTTCATAAATCAGGCCGAGCATCATCCAAAAACGCTGTTCCTTTATTTACAAGACGAACACTTTAACATGATTATCTATCTGAAGAAGTTCATCAGGTCAAGCTATGTATGCGAGTTTTGTTATAAAGGCTACAACGACGTTAAACATCATCACTGCAGCCGCGTTTGTAACGTGTGTTTTGATCCCGAATGCTACAAACATCCTAAGTACATTGTCCGGATTGCCTCTGATTCTGTAAATCCGACTTCTGTTACAACATGCACAAGACACCCGGACGAGATAAAGAAAACGCTCCGTGCGATGTTATAAAATATTGCAGAATGTGTAAGAGACGATACCGAACTGTAGGCACAAGCGGAGCGAGACAACACGTATGCGAGCCCAGTAGATGTGAGCATTGCAACCATTTCAACAGGGTGGTAAATGAGCAATATGTAGGCCCCTACCCTGACAAAAAGTTCTACGGATATGATGACATTAATGATACAAAGAAGAGAAAGTTCGATGAGTGGTACAGCGTTGTATCCGGTGATGTGTTTGACTGTCAGAAGGAGTTACGCGAATATGGTGTAAACGACGTAGTACTATTACGCGAGGGATGCATGAAGTACCGTGCGTCGGTCCTAGAGTACACCAAACTAGACCCGTTTAACTATACTACGCTGGCTAGTTGTCGTATGGCTGTCTACAAAGCTAATTATCTCGAAAGATCAACGTTGGCCCTGACCCATAATAATGCTTACGTTCAACAAAGCAAAGCCTACTCCAACGTTTCAATCGAATGGCTTGAATATGTTAAAAAGAGTCGAAACGTCGACATCCATCACGCTTTAAACCACGGCGAAGTCTCAATACGTTATTACTTTTTAGACGGCTACTACGAGCAGAATGGGGATAGATTCGACAAAGAATTCTGCGGTTGCATTCACCATGGTTGTCCGTTTTGTCTGGAGCCTCACCACACACATCCAATGTCGTCGGTCGCGTACGGCGTTCTTAAAGGACAATTCGATGACAAGATCGATATCCTACAGAACGCTTATGGGATAAACATGGAAGTCATGTGGGAATGCGAATGGCGCGAAATGAAACGCAATGACCCCTCTGTTATAGAGTTTATGAATACCTATACGCCCCCTGCGAGACTGAGACCGAGGGACGCGCTTTTTGGAGGGCGTACGAACGCCTATAAACTATACCACAAAGCAGATGTAGATGAAAAAATAAGTTATTTAGATTTCACTAGCTTGTACCCGTTTTGTCAGGCCAGAAAGACATATCCAATAGGACATCCTCAGATTATTTTTTAGTGATTTCGAGCCGATCGAGAACTACTGCGGTCTTATCAAGGCCACGGTCTACCCGCCGCGTAAATTAATCTTTCCCGTGCTTCCTTACAGATGCGGGGGCAAGCTCATGTTCCCGTTGTGCCGAACGTGCGCTCATACTCAAAACCAGAGAACTTGCTGCGACCATACGGATGATGAAAGGGCTCTCTCAGGTTGCTGGGTCAGTATCGAGCTTGAAAAAGCCATAGAGAAGGGGTACGTGATAGCCAAGATTGACGAGGTTTGGAATTTTCAATAGACGTCTGATACGCTTTTTTGTGATTACGGGACTCACGTATTCCTTTATCGATGATGACCGAGTCGTCATTAGGAACGCTTGAACCTATGACATATCACCTGTTAACATTGAAATATCACGTAAGCTGTTCATATATAAAGTTGGGGAGATTACATTTAAAGCAGTTATAATATTGACATGCTTCAGATCGGTGTATCGACAACGAGGCTTACAGTCATGTTAAAGGACATGATTACAAACCCTCAATCCCGGCTTTACGTTTATCTCAAGCATAAAAGAAATATGTATTGCTTTACAAACAATGAACATGCTACGGATCTGATCTAGACATAAGAAAACTCAACATGAAATCGTCACAACTTTAGAGATATATTCTAAGTATAATAGTTACAAGACATCACAACATGAAACGGAGAGATGTGAAAAAGAGTCTGCTTCATGACCGGTATTTTAAAAGAAAAATATGCCTTTATAAAAAGATAGACGCACCGTCATTATAACACGAATTAAAAAGTTATAACAATTCTATAGATCGTAATCATCCCCAGCATGGATAAATAAATGTACTTACTGTAGTTTGCCATCTCAGCGGAGATCCTGTAGAGCGATCTGTAGTAATGTCTGCTGATCGTGTGAGAGAGAGAGAGAGAGAGAGAGAGAGAGAGAGTTCCGCAGGAGGTGTTGGGGAAGATCCACACACTGACGCAGATGTCCGAGCATAAACACTGTGCTCGGTTTTTATCGTATGAACGAATATTTGTGTGAGGAATTTCGGGTATCTGTGAAACAGCTCTTCTGTCAGAGACACCTGTGAAAGACCCATCGCATGCGAAACAGGAAAACAACATAAAGTTTGACGAATCGATTGCCATATGCGTGGCTAAAAGAGCATAGATCAATTGTATAGCGACAGGCATGGCAAATGTTTAACATAAAACCGGACGAGTTACAACCGGTGTTAATGTAGTGCTCCTTTAAAGGAGAAAAGAATAAAACAACTCGTCACACGATGCTTCTCCACAAGCTGACTTCATGTGAATGAATCATGAATAATAAACAATACACATTTTAGCATTCAACACTGATAGTAAACAATGCACATTTGCATGAAAAGTATGTTAAACACTGATAATAACATCACACATTTGCATGAAAAGTATGTTAAATACTAATAATAACATCAAATCAAATGTATTCACACTAATTGCAAATCCTCATCATTAACACAAAGCAATACTTTTATATTTAAGATACAAACTTAAGTTGCATGTTAAGACACCCATGTTAATCTCGACAATGCAGCTTTATCAAGTGTTCAACATATCACTTATATTTATATTATAACAACAGATTTACTTTTAACAAATAATGTAATCGTGATCTATTATGTATCAAGGGTTCAGAATAACAAAGCATATATATACAAAGATATTCTCGTCCCAGATCGACACTTTAAGATGCTAATCATGGCATCTCTCTGCTAACCATGTGCTTTATAAACAACACTTGTATACATCAGCAACCATCAATATAATGAACAACTGGTGCTTTAACAGTGTTCTTTTACATAATGCATACCTTTAAAGGAGAAAAGAATAAAACAACTCGTCACACGATGCTTCTCCACAAGCTGACTTTATGTGAATGAATCATCGCGTGGACGCACAGGTGATTCGTGATGACGTACCGGCGCACATTCGACCAATCACAATCATCACACATCCCTATACTTTCTCCTTTAAAACCAATAACTACTTTAAATGAAAACTAAAATATATTAAACAACACTTAGTTGAAGATCAGCAAAATAATAAATACATAAACACTTTTGATTGTGAGGAAATGAAAGTAATCATAAACAATGGAACTTAAAGTCGAAACTAATATTGTACATTACAGGATACCACACTCTCCCCATCAAAAAACAATGTCGTCCCGACATTAGTTAACTTAAATTTAGTCACAGCCATCCTTATTTTACAATATTTCTTGTAAATTCACATAACATCAATTTCAGTAATCGTGTTTCAGTATTTCAACAACAACAAGCATTTGTAATGAAAGTATAGTCCATACTAGCACACAAGAGTCTCTGTAAATCGATGCACAAAGGCATTTGTTTTTTCAAACAGTCCTTTAAATTGAAGTAAACAAAAATTGTTCCACTTGAGGAAAACTGTGCGTAAAAAGTGTTTTAGGAAGAAAAGGCGAAAAACAGCTCCAAAAAGGTATTCAAAGAGTTTATGATAAATTTAAACTGTTCACAGTTTCACAACCTCACAACAGTCCTTTCTTTTCAATGGGTTTAAACTGGAAACTGTTACATCCCTCTGTGATTTAAAGTCAATAGCACGGGTGGGACAGCTGAGGGTAGCTAAATGGTACTGGCAACCAGAGGTTGGGAGCTGACGTTGCCTTAGATGAAAAGTGTGGGTAGTAGTTTCTGTTTTCTACCTGTAACTTATAGCATGATGGGGCCCCAAGGGTGTCATAAGTAAACCTTCTTGGTGGCCTTCGTTTTCTGCTGGACAACTGATGACCACATTCTGGCTCCGAGGCACCCTTTTGACTCTTCCCAGTTGTAATTGGTCCATCTGTAGGCATGTTTTTTTCCATGGGGTCTACATCTTGCATGTTTTCGTTACAGGTTTGTTCAATTGCAGGTGTAGCGTCTGGATTTTTTGTTGATAACTGTGGTTGTGACTCTGCTGCCTTGGAACTGGATTGATGCTCGACAGTTACTGATGGCTGTACTGACTCATTTCTATCCCTTAGGTTATCACCCAGCTGCTGAGATTGGAACTGGTATGGCTCTATTCGGTGATAGTGATCATCCTCTTCGCTTTCATCATCACTTCCTATATCACATCCTCTTTCATCGTTGGTTGGGAATTTACTTTTCCTGAGTGGTTTCTGTTGAACACGTTGCACTGGTGTGATATTGAGTGGCAGGTAGTCACATTGGAAGAGAAGATTACGATGCAGAATTCTGGTTCTTCCTTTACTTTGTTCAGGTTTCACTTCATAGATAGGTGCATCCTCAGTTACCTGGCGAACAACAACGTGTATTTCATCTTCCCAATAATTTCGCAATTTTCCGGTACCCCTCTTGGGGTCATGTTTTTCACAAGGACCCTGCTCCCTGGTCCCAGATCTGTGCTCTTTGCCTTTTGGTCGTAATTCCTCTTGTTTCTTTGTGCACACTTGTTTGCATGTTCATTGGCTATTTCACAAGCCTCCTGCATCCCTCTCGTCCATCTTTCCATATACTCACTGTAACTGTGTGAGGTGTTTTCCGGTTTGAGTCCAAAAAGGGAATCGATGGGCAGGCTCGGAGAGCGGCCGAACAGCAAATGGAAAGGTGAGAAACCAGTTACCTCACATCTGGTACAGTTGTAAGCGAACACTAATTTGCTAAGTGCATTTCCCCAACTCAATTTTTGCCTCTCTGTCAGGGTTCTCAACATTTGCAGCAATGTCCGATTAAAGCGTTCTACTTGTTCATTGCCTTGGGGATGGTAGGGGGTTGTCCTGGAGCTGACGACTCCACTGTACTTGCATAGATAGGTAAAAAGTTGATTTTCAAACTCTCCCCCCTGGTCATGATGGATCCTGGACGGGAAGCCAAATTTAAGGGCAAAGTCGTTGAATAGGCGGTCAGCCACAGTTTTTGCTGATTTTGAAGTTGTGGCATAAGCCTGTGCGAATCGGGTAAAATGATCCATTATCACCAAAATATACTCATAGACCCCCTTGCACTTGTCGAGATGGAGGAAGTCAATTGATACCAATTCAAATGGATAGGTAGTTTTGATACTTTTGAGAGGCGCTCTCATCTCACGGCATGGTTTCTTTTGTTTGATACAGGAACAAGTTCTTAGTACGTAGTCTTCAATGTCCCTCTGCATATAGGGCCAGAAGAACCGTTCCCTGATGAGGCTTGTAGTGCGGTCAAGGCCTTGATGCCCCATATCATCATGCAATTCCTTGAAAACAGTTTTCTTGAACTTAGCAGGCAGCACAAGTTGGGCTTTTTGAGAGGTCTGGCGATACAGAATGTCATGTTCATCGTGCTTTAGTTTGTCCCATTCTCTAAGGAGGACCTTTAATGGCGAGCTGACCGAACGCCTATGCAGGGATGGCCTCGCTCCAGCTTGTAAGTGTTCAATAATTACTCCCATGTCCTTGTCCTTCCTTTGTGCTTGTCTAATCTCTCCCTTTGACAGGGGTTTAAGGAAATCTTCGATCTCCTCCCCACACCCCAACACACTCTGACAAACGGCAAAAAGGGGCATGTCTGGTTTGTGCTGATTCTCGACAGCTTGGGTCACAGCTATCATGCAGTCGGGCGAAAATTCCTCCGTACATTCGTTCATCATCGTCTCCAGATCCACTGGCATCCTAGAGAGCGAGTCTGCATCAATATTCTCTTTGCCCGGTCGGTAACGGATGGAAAAGTGAAAGTCTGCCAGTTCTGACACCCACCGACAGCCGGTGGCATTCAGCTTTGCCGAGGTCAATACATAGGTAAGTGGGTTGTTATCATTGAACACAGTGAAAGTTGGCGAGTAATAGAGGTAATCTCTGAATTTTTCAGTGATGGCCCATTTCAGAGCTAAGAACTCTAACTTCCCACTGTGTAGATGATAATTTTTTTCCGCTGTTGTCAAGGTTCTTGATCCATAAGCAATAACCCTAATTTTACCATTCTGCCTTTGATAGAGGACTGCTCCTAGTCCTTGGTTAGATGCATCCGTATGTAGAATGAACGGCTTAGTGAAGTCTGGAAACCCTAGGATTGGTGGCTGGACTAAGCAATCGATCAGTTTTCCCAGAATCTCCTGATGGTATTCTGTCCACTCAATTGGCTTGCCCGATGGCACAACATGATTCCATCTGTGCTTTCTCACTTGGGATCTTCCGTTCCCTTGTGGTTGATTGCCATCTGTGCTACCGTTCAGAAGGTCATAGAGAGGATTGGCGATACGAGAGAAGTCCTTTATGTATTGCCGGTAGTAACTAAGAAGGCCTAGGATTCTACGCAGGTCTCCCACCGTGTTTAGTTTCTGCTCCTTGAGTGACGTTACTGTGAAAGTGTCTGCAGGATCCATGCGACTGCCCTCCGCTGAGACTATCCTACCCAAGTAAAGCACTTCTTTTTTGAAGAGCTCACACTTTTTTGGCTTTAATTTTACTCCATAGGATTTCAGCCGTTGCAGTACTTTTCTCATTGCTTCCACATGTTCATCGAAAGACCCAGTGAAGACTAGGGTATCATCCAAATAAGGTATGCAGATTTTGTCTCTCAGCCCTTCCAGGCATCCCTCCATAAAGCGTTGAAAAGAGGCCGGTGCATTCATAAGGCCAAAGGGAATACGAACCCATTCGTACAGCCCCCATGGTGTTGTAAACGCAGTCAGATATCTACAATCTGGAGCCATAAATCCTTGGTGGTACGCCTTTCCTTGGTCCAATAAGGAGAACCATGCATTACCTCCCAGACCATCTACGACATCCTGTATTCTGGGTATTGGCTGACGGTCTGGAATCGTTTTTCTGTTCAAGTCTCTGTAGTCAATACACAGACGGAGGCTGCCATCCTTTTTCCGGACGCAAACAATAGGTGAGGAGTAAGGAGAATTAGACTTAGTCACCCAACCTTGAGCTATGAGGTCATGTAAGTAATCCTTCATTTCCTGGTATAGCGGTTTAGGGACTGATGTATAAGTACGAGCAACAGGTGTGTGGTCACTTAAAGAGATATTCAATTGTAATCCCGGGGCACAGCCAATATCATCATCTGACTTTGAGAAGACAGAACATTCCTCACGTAGCATCTGTTTCACTTCGTTTTGTTGGGACTGAGTTAAATGGCTCAAATCAACTGGAGGATCCCATCGCTCCTCAATGCCATTTCCACTAGTAACTTCTTGGGGACTTTGTATAACAGAGACTGAGGCAGTAGTCTTAGGAGGAGCTACCTGTAAGACAGACTTCACAGACTGCAGGGTTCCTAGCTCAGTTCTACCATGCAGTATGATGTCATGATCCGTTCCATTCTGAACGCTGAGAGTAATCACTGGGCGGGATCCCTTTTTTAGTGTAAAGAGGGTGTTGACTCCAGCCCATCTGGATACAATGCGTTAACAGGTGGTTCAAACATTAGTACACTGTCTTGTTTCAAGCGAGGCAGTTTGACTTGACATTGAATTTGCATTACTGTGTGTTTTCTGATGTTAACTGATTCTTTCAAAGTCCTTACTCTGTACTCACTAAAGCTATCAGCAGTCACCAGATCGATGAAAGCAGCTACTTTATTCTTCTTGATGCTGGGGAAGGAGTTCCTGACCGTGTTGTATAGGATTGCATTCGTCACACCATCATCTGCTCCACCGGTTTCATCTGGCTTTATTATTTGTTCAATGACATTGTATCCAATGATGGGTCTTACTAATTCGTGGTCTGTGAGGACAAGCACCGGAATGATTAACTCTTTCTGGGTTGTGACAGGGGAGGCCAGCTTAAAAGACATTTCCACCCATCCGCTGTAGGGCATATTTTCTCCATTGGCCGCCTCCAGGCATAAATCATCTTGGGCATCTGTTACTTCTTTGATGCTCCTCAGCGTCATATTTGGTGCATATCTCTCTTTCCCTTTTTCATCCATGATGCACACCTGGGAACCTGTATCCCATAATACTTCAGTTTTTTTTCCTTGCAGATAACAGGCGACCAGACATTGTTTGCCTACTAAAGAAGTGACAGCGGAATGCTGGTTAACTTGGTAAGGAGTGGTTATAATACTATTGAGGGACTGCAAATCAAGCTGTTCTCGATTGTTCAAAGGTTTTTCATTCACATGGGACTTCTCAGTCGCACGGGTCACACCCTGTCCCTGGGGGGCAACCCGCTCCTGTTTAACGGAATTCCTGCTTTAGGCCTTGTAGCCTTTGCCTTGCAGCCAGCTGAGAAATGCTCGTTACTTCCGCAGTGGTAACAATGAGTGCAAGTTTCCACCGCCCTACGCTGTTGGCAGTGAAAGCACTGTCTAGCTCGGGGAGGACGAGTTGGACGGAACTGATGAGAGGGTAATTGGGGTGCCATCACATACGGAGGGGGGTATTGAGGATAATTTGATGGCTGGGGTGCATAACCAATGGGCAGGAGCGCACACTGAGGGTTAGGGTACCCACACTGAGGTCCACGAAGAAAGCCTGGTACTGCATACTGCTCTGGCCCCACAGCATATTGCAAATTTGGAAGTGATTGTGGTTGGAAAGAGGGTTCTTGGGAAGCTGAAGGTGCCTGGCCTGAGTTTAGAGCTGGAAGAGGTAGGTTCTGTTCATTACCCATTCTTTGGCTTGTTAGAAACTGGTGTGAAGGCATAAATGGGCTTGCCTGCTGTTGGTGAGCATCACTATCTAATTTACAGGTCTGCTGCTCATAACTTTGGGTCCACACCGCTGTCTGTCCAGAGGCCTGGGGCATGTTCCGATGCTGAGGGAACATCGATGCTGCTGACTCTTGGTTGCAGACTGCAAAACATTGCTGAGGGGTAGATAGAGGGTGCTTGATTGTTTCTTTGATTTTCATAATGTCATCACTCATATTTTTAAGTTGCGACATAAGGTCAAATTTGGGCTGTTTGAGTTGGCATTTTGGTTCAGAAACAGGCTCATCTATCTGCATGACATGGACAGCACCTCTTCGCTCATGTTTTCTCTATGTCTGTCTTTCAGATTCATTATAGCAAGCGACATTGAGTTTCTCTAGCAGTACTTCATCGGGGGTCGTGGAGTCAGACAAATATGGTTGCAGGTCACTTTGGATGCGATCGTTTTGCAGTCCAGTTAAAACAGTGTGCAAGAACATATTTTGGACCAGGGCCGGGTCATATTTCAACCCAGAACCATCCTCCTGAGATGCAAACAAAATCTTTTGTCTGAGATCAAGGGCCCTTATTAGGAAACTCTGCGGTGTTTCTCTAGCGCGCTGGGTTTCTGTTGTTAATTGCTTATATAGCTCAGTGGCGTTCTTCTCTTGATAATGAGAACGAAGTATTTGCCTCAGCATTGGAAGTGTGAGTCCAGCTTTTCCTTCCAGGTAACAGATCCCTCCAAAAATAGAGAAGACATAGCATTGTATATCCTAAGACATACAGTGCTATGGGGTTCGTCCTGTTTGGATTTCCCCCCGAATGCTGTGCCTGAGTTCCTTAAATATTCCAATGAAGTCGTAAATATCATAGTCCCTGTGAAACCAAACAGAATACCAAATGGCAACAACTCCTGTAATCAAGAGATGGACACACCTCCTGAAGAGGTGTAGATTATGTTAAAAGTTGGTACAACTTCATTATCCTTCATTTTAGGATTACAAAAAGTAGACCCTTTTGCCCATCGCACCATAACCTTCCAAATGATACTAAACATGATAATGAATCTATGCAACATCACAGACTTGACATATGTAATGATATCAATGTTTCTCACATTCCTGGTGATTTGAGCCTAAAGAGAAAGAGAGGAGGAGTTAGGGGGGAGAGTTGAGGTCAGTTCCCGGGCTCCAATGACCCCTGAAGTGAGGGACAGGGTTCCACTCCACAGAATGTAACACCAAATGAGTATATATTGTTTTATAATCTAGCACCACAAACAAACTCAGTTCTCGTCACTTTTCCATCTGCCTTACAACAGGATGTAGAGGGTAATGTTTACCTTGCTGACTTGATTCTGCTGCCACTTCGATCTGCAAGTGCACGCTCTTCTCAAACAGCCTTTTTTATCACGACTCTCACTCTCCCTGCCTCACACAGCTTCACAGTTGGGTCATCGAGAAAGAGATGATGTTACTGGATGGCCCTGCCTTTTAGGAAGTAAACCAACCACACATCATCCCAGCGGTGCCTCCAAATTTGTAGTACTCCTTTAAAGGAGAAAAGAATAAAACAACTCGTCACACGATGCTTCTCCACAAGCTGACTTTATGTGAATGAATCATGAATAATAAACAATACACATTTTAGCATTCAACACTGATAGTAAACAATGCACATTTGCATGAAAAGTATGTTAAACACTGATAATAACATCACACATTTGCATGAAAAGTATGTTAAATACTAATAATAACATCAAATCAAATGTATTCACACTAATTGCAAATCCTCATCATTAACACAAAGGAATACTTTTATATTTAAGATACAAACTTAAGTTGCATGTTAAGACACCCATGTTAATCTCGACAATGCAGCTTTATCAAGTGTTCAACATATCACTTATATTTATATTATAACAACAGATTTACTTTTAACAAATAATATAATCGTGATCTATTATGTATCAAGGGTTCAGAATAACAAAGCATATATATACAAAGATATTCTCGTCCCAGATCGACACTTTAAGATGCTAATCATGGCATCTCTCTGCTAACCATGTGCTTTATCCACCGGTTCATGCGAGTCGCACGGGTTTATTCGGCACAATTATAGAGAAACAACACTTGTATACATCAGCAATCATCAATATAATGAACAACTGGTGCTTTAACAGTGTTCTTTTACATAATGCATACCTTTAAAGGAGAAAAGAATAAAACAACTCGTCACACGATGCTTCTCCACAAGCTGACTTTATGTGAATGAATCATCGCGTGGACGCACAGGTGATTCGTGATGACGTACCGGCGCACATTCGACCAATCACAATCATCACACATCCCTATACTTTCTCCTTTAAAACCAATAACTACTTTAAATGAAAACTAAAATATATTAAACAACACTTAGTTGAAGATCAGCAAAATAATAAATACATAAAAACTTTTGATTGTGAGGAAATGAAAGTAATCATAAACAATGGCACTTAAAGTCGAAACTAATATTGTACATTACAGGATACCACATTAAGGTCCGCGATCCTATTCCCACGACCCTAAACAAGGGCCGCACAGAACACACCTGCCACGTGCGCGCATCAACAAAAGTTCACACACAGGACAGCTGTCTAGGGAATTTTGTGCCTTCCGTGAAACAGGATCTCTCCCAAACCCATACGAAAACTCCACAACACGAGGTACACGTGTAAGTTTTATCGTACACCATAACTTCATTATTTTATTACTTATAATCATTATTTTATTCAGTATTACATTGTTTTATTTCTAAAATCAACAGCTAACGTATTAACACTCATTTCGCTTTATCAAAACCCCGGAAATGTAATCACCACGGCATAAACATCAACAGCTAGTCACCCCTCCCATGGCAAACAGGAGAAAGGGGAGGAGGAGCTGAGGGTATGCGTCACAAAGGTCAAAGTTAAATACTTTTTAAACCTCCACCGGAAATTACATCATCAAAACACAAAGTTAAATACTTCCTGAACATCCAACGGAAATGACATCAACAAATTCAAAGCCAAGGGCTTACAAACCACCCACCGGAAATTACATCATCAATAGCCATCAATCAACTTGACACATAGTACCCCGGAGGTCAAAGGTCAACAGGTCGTAAATCATCTTGACACAAGGTACCCCATATCTACTACTTACAATAGGTTAACAAGTGCTACAACAATGCTACCAAGTTACACAGAGAGTTTTTTTTTGATAGAGTGAGTAGGTTAGAAAAGAAGTGAGTTAGTGAGTTAGGTGAAGCCGGAAAAGATGAGTTTATACTGAGTATGCTCAGTTCTGCACTCTGCACTCTCACACTTGGACAATGTTAACACCTATGTACGGATGTTGTTTGTTGACTTCAGCTCAGCATTTAACACTGTTATCCCCTCCAAGCTGACCTCCAAACTTGCAGAGCTGGACATTAACACCTCTCTCTGCAGCTGGATTATGGACTTTCTGACCAACAGGCCTCAGCATGTTAGGTCAGGCCACACAAACTCCACCACCATCACACTTAATACCGGTGTACCACAGGGCTGCGTGCTGAGCCCATTCCTCTACTCCCTTTACACCCATGACTGCAAGCCTGTGCATGGATCCAACTCCATCATTAAGTTTGCGGACGACACCACGGTGATAGGCCTCATCAGTGACAACGACGAGACTGCCTACAGGGAGGAGGTACAGCACCTGGCCACTTGGTGCGCTGACAATAACCTGCTTCTGAACACCACCAAGACCAAGGAGCTCATTGTGGACTTCAGGAAACAGGCAGGACGCACGCACGACCCAATCCACATAAATGGGATGGTTGTTGAGCGTGTCTCCAGCTTCAAGTTCCTGGGAACCACCATCTCCGAGAACCTGTCCTGGAACTCTAACACCTCCAGCCTGGTCAAAAAGGCTCACCAGCGCCTCTTCTTTCTCAGGACACTGAAGAAGAACCAGCTGTCTTCAGCCATCCTGGTGAACTTTTATAGGTGTACGATCGAGAGCATCCTGACCAGCTGTATCACAGCTTGGTATGGGAACTGCTCTGTGGCTGACCGCAAAGCGCTGCAGAGGGTGGTGAAAACTGCCCAACGCATCACAGGAACAACACTTCCTGCTATTGCGGACATCCAGAGGAAGCGCTGTCTTCGTCGAGCTCGCAGCATCCTCAAGGACTCGTCTCACCCTGACCAAAGACTGTTCACCCTCCTGCCCTCTGGGAGGCGCTTCAGGAGCCTCCGGACAAGGACAACAAGACTGAGGGACAGCTTTTTCCCTAAAGCTGTCTCCTTACTGAACTCTTCCCTCTGACACCCCTCAATCACCCCCCCCCCCATCTATACACAGACTCCCCCCCCTCTATAACACTACACTTATTTAAAATACTCTTCACAATAACCAGTTGTTACATGCACTACTGTTCACTCAGTAACACTGGACAATCCATTTGCACACGGAAAACAAAAATTCCAATGCACTTTACCATCCACTGCAATACTGTAATTATGTTCATAGATCTGTCTATAGTGTACATACACTTTACATAATGTATAGTTTGTTCATAGCACACCTGCCTGTATATCTGCCTGTATATTAACCTGTAAATCTGTCCATAATACTTATCTTTATTCTTATATTCTGTATAATTATTGTATATATACATATATAACCTGTATTTACTGCTTATTGCACTTCTGGTTAGATGCTAACTGCATTTCGTTGCCTTGTATCCTACATGTGCAGTGACAATAAAGTTGAATCTAATCTAATCTAATAGGTGTTTTTTGAAGATAGAGACCGAGTCTGACAAGCGTGAAGCCAGAGGCAGATCGTTCCACCATCGAGGAACTGAAGCAGAGAACGTTCGAGAGAGAGATTTCTTACCCTTTTGAGCTGGTACCACAAGTCTCAGCTCATTTGCGGAGCGCAGAGATCTTGAGGGCCTATATCTTTGCATTAGTGAGTTAAGGTAAGTGGGTGCTGAACCGGTGGTGGTCTTGTAGGCAATGAGAAGATATTTAAATTCAATGCGAGCTGCTACCGGAAGCCAATTTAGTTTTATGAAGAGAGGTGTTACATGGGTCCTTTTTGGTTCCTCGAACACCACTCTTGCCGCTGCATTTTGAATCATCTGCAGAGGTTTAGTTGTGCACATCGGGAGTCCAGCAAGCAGCGCATTGCAGTAATCTAGCCTGGACAGGACCAGAGCTTGAACCAGGATTTGTGTGGTGTGTTCTGTGAGAAACTGTCTGATCTTCCTGATGTTGTAAAGCATGAATCTGCAGGATCTGACAGTCGCGGCAACATGATCTGTGAAGTTGAGCTGATCATCGATGATTACTCCCAAGTTTCTCGCAGACCTGTAGGGCACAATGGTTGATGCTCCTAGTTGGATAGAGAGATCGTGACGAGTCTTTGGGTCGGCAGGGATGACAAGAAGTTCCGTTTTCGCAAGGTTAAGTTGTAGTTGGTGTTGCTTCATCCAGAGTGAGATGTCGCTCAGAGATGCTGAGACTCGGGTCGAAATCGTCTGATCTTCCGGATGAAATGCAAGGTGGAGTTGCGTGTCATCCGCATAACAGTGGTAGGAGAAGCCATGCTTACAAATAACTGATCCCAGTGATGTCATGTAGATCGAGAAGAGCAACGGTCCATGAACTGAGCCCTGAGGTACACCGGTGTCAAGATGTTGCAGTTTTGAGACTTCACCTCCCCACGAAACCTTGAAGGATCTACCCGAGAGGTAGGATACGAACCATTGGAGAGCCTTGTCGGAGACGCCCATTTCCTTGAGAGTCAAAAGGAGAATACTGTGGTTAACGGTGTCAAAAGCAGCGGATAAGTCTAGCAGGATGAGAACGGATGACATGGAGGCCGCCCTTGCCAGTCGTAGGTCTTCAACAACTGAGAGCAGAGCTGTCTCTGTAGAGTGTCCTTTATTGAAGCCTGACTGGTTGCTGTCCAAGAGGTTGTGTAGAGTAAGATAGGCCGAGAGTTGATCTGAGACGACACGTTCCAGGTCTTTCCGATGAAGGGCAGTAGAGAGACTGGTCTGTAGTTCTCTAGAAGTGCGGAATTCAGCGAGGGTTTCTTCAACAGCGGGGTGATCCGGGCTTCTTTGAAAGCAGTAGGAAATGTGCCAGAGTTTAGCGATGAGTTGATGATGTGAGTAATTGCAGGAGTGACCGAAGGAGAGATTTCTTGCAGGAGATGGGTGGGGATGGGGTCCAGCGAGCAGGTAGTCGGGTGATTCGACACGATGATTCTCGCAGCGTCGTTTTCAGTCAACGGAGAGAAAGAGCGGAGGGAGGTGATCAAAGGAGCCGGAATATGGTCGAGCGGTGGTGGAGCGGAGAACTGATTGCTGATAGCGGTGGTCTTCTTCACAAAGAAGGATGCAAAGTCATCAGCTGTTAGGTCCGACGAGGGAGGAGGGGTGGGAGGACAGAGTAGAGCAGAGAAGGTCTTAAAGAGAGCGCGAGAGTCAGTTGAGCTGTTTACTTTTGCCTGGTAGAACTGAGTCTTAGCGACAGAGACATCCTCAGAGAAAGAAGAGAGAAGAGTTTGATAGAGAGAGAGATCTGCAGGGTCATTAGATTTGCGCCATTTTCTCTCAGCTGCCCTGAACTTGGTTCTGTGTTCCGGGAGGACATCAGAGAGCCAAAGTGTTGAAGGGTTGACACGGGCTGTTCGAGATGTAAGCGGGCATAAATTGTCCAAGCAGGATGTTAGTGTAGAGTATAGGAGGTGAGTGGCATTGTCAGTGCTAAGTAGAGCAAACTGATCAGGAGGAGGGAGCATACAGGAAACAGCAGAGGATAGGGTGAGAGGAGAGAGCGTGCGTAGGTTACGCCTGAAGGTAACAAGGGAGGAAGGGGAAGGAGTGTCGGATGTTGTCACGTCGAGGTGAAGTGTGATGAGAAAATGATCGGATGTGTGCAGTGGTGTTACTTGAGTGTGATACGTGGAGCAGTAGCGTGTGTAGACAAGATCAAGTGTGTTACCGGACTTGTGGGTCGGCGACGTGGGCATGCGATTGAGGTCAAACGATGCAGTGAGGTTGTGCAGGTCAGTAGCTGAGGATCTCTCCAGGTGGATGTTGAAATCTCCTAGGATCACAAGAGGTGTCCCATCCTCCGGAAACGATGACAGGAGAACATCGAACTCCTCTAGAAAATGTCCAAGCTGACCTGGAGAACGATATACTACCACAAAAATGATATTATATAAATCTATATAAAGATATTCTATAAATGACTCGGGCTTATGGTGTGAAAGGAGGATGTCCTTTAACTGAGAATCTTGAGCACTTCCATGTGGTCAGAGGGTACCCTCCTGACATCTTGCATGATATTTTGGAAGGTATTGTTCCAGTTGAATTGTCCCTGTGCCTTATAGGCTTGATACCCAAGACTTACTTCACTCTAGATAAGCTGTATCAGGGCATCAGGTATTTTAAGTACTCATTTAGTGACAAAACCGATCGACCTCAGGTTATTGGAAAGGGATTTTCCAGTAAAGGGACCATAGGTGGAAATGGCCACGAGAACTGGTGACTCATAAGGCTCCTTCCATTTCTTCTTGGTCACTGTGTCCCTGAGGGTGACAACACTTGGGAAATTCTCATGCTGCTCAACGATATTACTGAGCTAGCTGTAGCACCAAAGCATAAAGAAGAAACACTTAACTTTCTGGACTGTAAGATAGCAGAGCATAGGCGCTTACTGCAGTCAACTTTTCCAGAGTTTTGTTTAAGGCCAAAACATCACTTTGTGGAACATTATCCTGAGCTGATAAGGAAATTTGGTCCCCTGTCTGAGGTTTGGACAATGCGGTTCGAGGAGAAGCATAAATTCTTTAAGAGGGTAATTCTCACTGCTCAGAACTTTAAAAATGTTGCCATGACACTTGCTACAAAACACCAGAAGGCAGTCAGTTACCATCTCGATTGTAGCTCATTTTTCAGACCATTAGTTCAGATGTCAAAGGTTACTTCAGTTTTGCTTTCCACCTTCCCTCACAGTGTGCAGACAGCAATTGCTCAAAAGTTTACATCACCAGAGTCGGTGCTTGAAGTGGCATCTGTCAATGTAGATGGAATCAAGTAACAACCAGGCCTGATACTATCTTCTGGGTCATGCTTTGGTCTCCTGCATTCGTCCAGATTCACAAGTAAGTTGCAGTTAATGTAGAGATTCTATTTGTCTGTCACAAGTTGTCTGCATGGCACAAGGAGCATTTGAGGTCTTACCAACTTCATTGTGATAGTGTTACTTCTATGTGTGTGTTGAAGATGTCAGATTTATATGATGTCCTCCCATTATCAGCATACAGGGTACAAGGAGAGCTTATGGTTACACTGAGACGATTTGTAATTTGCTAAACAGCTGTGCGTCTTTTTCCCCCTCAAATGGCCATGGAACAGAAATTAACAATGCGAGTTATCGTCTCGAGATATAAGAAAGATGACAATGAACCCTCGACCATACATACTTGAAGATTTGATTAGCTGGCTCAAAGGCACTCTCCAAACAAATTACAATTTTACCTTCCAGTATCAAGATCCTGAATTTAACAATGAATTATGCAACCTCACAGACTCGTCTGAGCCCCCAGATAAACCAACGGTCAAAATCATCCCTATTCAGGTTCTGAATTATGTAGTGACACAAGCAGCCACCGAGATCCTTTGCATCTCTTTGGATATAAGTTCTCAGTGGCCAGAGGTATTTAAAATTCCAAAATTTCAAGTCGATATGGAGTATTGACTACGGCAAGGTAACCTGCAGTATTTTAGGGATGAAACCCTGCTTAAAGTCACAAAAGAACTGAAGCATGACATACTCGAGAAATTGGCTGAGACCATGTACGCATTTAAAGCATACCCAACAAAGGAGGATTTTGAGATTGTTGCTAATGCGTTAGTCCAAACACACCCCTCCCTTAAAGAAACCGGGTCACCCTCTGGCTAGAACTGTTCGAAGAATAGCCTTTAGTTCAAAATGGGTAATTATAAAACCAAAATGAGGCAGTTGGGTCGACTTGATGTTACTGTCAATGGTGGAAAGCGAGGAGGTGACTACAAATGGCGATCCTCCCAACACACAGATCAAGAGGCCAAAGAAAGGGGAAATACATTTCCTGCCTGATTTTCCAGCGGGGATGAATGACCAGAACATGGAAGTAGCTGGTGAGGTTCTTGTCACTGAAATGATGAAGACAAAGCCAATGGAATCCCTGGTTAAGAATAAAAAGACTTTTTAAATTACAGGCCTAAAAAATCCCATTTGTTTACTATTATATCAATGAGATTTTTTAAATATTAAAAGAAAGCTCTATGTTTCCAGAGACTCAATCCACTTTAAAATGAGAGTACACCTCCTCAATGTGTACTCCAAGCTAAATCAGGACCGTTCAATTTGGATTTTTTATTTTCTGGCCTACAAAAGTCCGTATTCAACACTGCAGAAGTTTCAAGAAGTCACGTGAAAGGTGCAATGACTTCCTGGCCTTGCCAACTTTTATAGCAAACTTATTTTGAAATTCAGCTCTCTGGTGGCTCCCCTCTCTGCTCTCACTAAAGGGAATAATGCTGGGTTTTGCTGGAGTCTTTTAATGAACTCAAATGCTTTACTTCAGCTCCCTTCCTCACTTTCCCAGACCAGACATCCTGTTCTTTGTGGAGGTGGATGCTTTGGATGTAGCTGTTGGAGTATTGCTTTCCCAGAGGGAAGAGGATAAAAGTATTTGTCAATGTGCATTCCTTTCACACTGTCTTACACCAGCAGAAAGAAATCATCATGTGAGCGACCGTGAGTTACTGGCTGTTAAACTGGCCCTCAAAGAATGGAGACATTGGCTTGAGGTGGCCAAACACCCTTTCCAAATGCTTACTGACCCCAAAAATCTAGACTACATTCAGCAGGCCAAGCAACTCAACCCTCGTCAGGCACGCTGGTCTCAATTATTTAACCAGTTTTAAATAATTTATCCTACTGCCCTGTCCAAAAATATAAAATTTCGTGCTATGTCTCGAGTATACTGTCACACCCATTATACCAAGCACTAAGATAGTGGCCCCTGTAAGATGGGAACTTGAAAATACAGTAAGAAAAGCCCAGGCCCGAGAACCACACACAGGAGGTGAGCCAGCCAACTGTGTGTTCGTCCCTACAGCTGTTTGCTCCTAGGTTCTCCAGTGGAGTCACATCTCTCGTCTGACCAGCCATCCAGGCACAACTCGCACCCTTTCTCCAGAGACGGTTTTGGTGGCCAAATTTCAAGGAGGATACAAAGACCTTTGTAAGTGCCTGTAACACATGCAGTCAGGGGAAGGTCTGACAACAGGACTGAGGACCTCAGTTTTCCTCTCGATTCTAACTTTTGGAGCCAACTGTGAGCCTATCTATTGGATTCCACTCTGAGTCCAATGGCCAAACAGAGAGGTTAAACCAGGATCTGGAGACTACACTGAGGTACATGGCTACATACACCCTCAACACTCTACGCTCCTCAGCAACAGGCATGTCTCCCTTCAAATGCCAGTTTGGTTATGCCCCTCTGCTGTTCCCCGACCAAGATAGGATTTGGAAGGCTCGACACAAGCTTCTTAGGGTTTACTGAGTAATACCAGTGGCAGGCTAATTGTAGACGCAGACCCACCCCCACCCTGCGTACTGGACGGAGAATTTGGTTCTCCACAAAGAACCTTTCCTTACTTGAAGAGTCCTCCCAGCGATTCATTGGGCCTTTCACAGGGTCAAGGAAAGTTAATCCTGTTACTTTCCATTTATTCTTGCCTAGGTCCTTAAAGAATAATCCCACATTTCATTTCTCCCTTATAAAACTTGTGTTGTCTTCTCCTTCTGCTCCAGTAGGTAAACCTCCTCCTCCTCCTTGCATCGTTGGAGGCCAACCAGCTTAAACAGTCCACCGAATACCAATTACCGTCAGGTTTGGGGATCACTTCAGTATCTCGTGGACTGGGAAGGCTATGGCCCAGAGGAGCGCTCCTGGGATCCTGTCTTGGACCATAAGTTATTTCGGGACTTCCATGTTCGTAATCCCGGTCGTCCTTGAAGGAACGTCAGGAGCCGTTCATAAAGGGAGGGGTCCTGTCAGTGTTTTGCTAGTTTTGTCATGTTTTGGCCTCTAGAGGTCCTCATTGTGTTTTCATGTCCAGTTTATTATACTTTTAATTAGTGTTATTTGGTTCACATGCGTCTCATTCAGACGTGTGTATTTAAGTCACTCTATCTCTTAGCCTCTTTGCTTGGTGTGTAGTTGTTCTAAAGCTGGTTGCCAATGTAAGTGAATACTCTGAGTGATATTGCATTTCCTCTAGCTGGTAGATTATTCCCTTCTCTGTTTTACTTTTTGTGGATTTTCTCCTCTTGAATTTTTTTGCTGAATGTTTCTAGAAACATTTAATGTTTATTTTGTGAAGAGCCCTGTTGGATGAAGGACCTTAATAAACCAATGTCCTTAACGTGTTCAAAAATCGGAGATCAGACTTGTCGAATAAGTTGAAACTTTATTGATCAGAATACAGCGCTGGGTTGTCAGTCCACGACTTCCACACTGACCAACAACTCAGTAACAAAATCACACAATATTTATAGTATGTATCGTCGTTCTATCTTCGGAGTGGTTGGAGGTTTTCCCTGGTTTCTACCAATGGCTGATCAGTCCTTTGTCTCCTTTGGTCAATGGCAGACTTCCCCTTTAGTTTCTGCAAAACAACTAATTTTCTCTGTTTTCCCAGAAACAATATATCATCTTTTTTGTCTTATATGGTATGGAATGTGTGTGTATGTCTCCGATCAGTACATCCTCAGTATAGGTGCACCTTAAATCTCGTTGTTTTGTTCTTAAGGTCAACTTATGGTCAGCTTGAGACATTACAGGACGTACATCCTCAGTATAAGTGCATCTTAAATCTTGTTGTTTAGTTCTTAAGGTCAGCTTAAGGTCAGCTCCATGCATTACAGGCCTTAGCTTTCCTCCCGTTTACACTCACACACACATTCCTGTTGTAGCACATCCTTATTTGCACACAGTTTTGTGAAATTCCTAGCAGGAGACATATGGTTATATTTTAATGCACCTATTGCTAGTGAATGGTTAATAAAACATCAATCAATAAAACATAAGAGTATAATATTGTATAAGAAAGATGATTAATACAGCATTGGTTAATAAAACATAAAATCATAAAGATAATTAATACAAACATTGGTTAATAAAACATAAAATCATAAAAGCTGTTTAATGCAACATAAGATTGTATCATTTTCCACAATTCCCTCTCTTGACCTCGTAAGAGGTCACACATAATCTTGTTCATCCTCATCATCATTTTCCATGTGGTCTGTAGCCAACAAGGGCATGTTATACGGAGGTGGTGGGTCAAGATCTTTCTTTTCTATTGCTGCAACAATCAATCGGTTGCACAGTGACCTGATGCATGGTATACAACAACATCCACATGTTATCAAAATGGCTAGAAATACTGCGATTGATACAATTATAGACATCACCAGTGCTTTCCATTTACCTAATGTTTTTTCCAGCCAATCACCAATGGGGTTATCTATACCTGAATGTTCCTTCATTTCGACAGATAATGTTCTCAGTTCTTCTAAAGCTCTGGTCACAGAGCCATCTGGGGCTGTGTTATTTGGAATGAAAGTGCAACATAAATCACCAAACATATGACATACCCCTCCTTTCTCCGCTAACAGCATATCTAATGCCATCCTATTCTGTACTGCCATGAGAGATGTTGGGGCTAACTGTTCTGATAGACCCTCTACAGCGTCTCTTGTCATATTTGTCAATCTCATGACATTGTAATGAACATAGTTAATTCTATCTTTTTGTTTGGGGTGATCGGGAATAGTGCTGCTATAATAGGAATATTTTCGAAGCCTGTTGCTATTTGATCTGCTAATTTAAATTCATCTGGAACCCCTCTAGGTATTCCAATGTCATCTATATATGTGGGACTATTTAAAGACAAATCAATGGGAGCCGCTCGTTTTCTGATGACATGTCGCCTTCTACGCTGTGTCAATGTGGTTGTATCTTTGTTGAGTCTTACTGCTTTTTCACCTATTAATGTCAGAGGTGCTCTTAGTCTAACCATGGCACATAAACCTTTAGTATTTGGAGGTACTCTAGTAAACAGTCGTCTAAATTTTGTTCTTTAGCCGTGTTTATTAACCATTATAACCGCAAATTGGTCTCTCCGTACCCTGTTGCTTTCTCGATCATGTCTCCAGGGCTCAACTTAGTGTAGTCTATCTCAACATTCTTATGGTTCATCGTTTTAATTGGAATAGTTTTATTTCTTCCTATTCCATTTCTGGAGATTATGTTGATTTTAATTAGCCCTATTGGATCTTTTCCCTCCATTTCAACACCTAGAGTAATATATGTATGATTTTTCGGAATAGGGTATCTGAGGGATGATAATTCACTAACATGTTGTATTCCTCCTAATGAGAGAGTGATTGGATTTTGGTTGGGACTAAAATCCCTTTGAAATGACACCTTTCTCCATCCTTCTGGTATACCTTCACTCCCTCCCCTCGGGGTCCATGGTCCTGTGTATTTTGTAACATCATTCCAAGCAGGACAGGCGGATATCTTTCTATCACCATTTGTATTAAATGTATGCTCTAACACGTAAGAACTGCACACATACAACTTATATCCCCTGTAACTAGCATTTTTTCCATGACAGTTGATTACACTGCACAGATCAAATGTGAATGCTGTTGTTGAACCATTCTCATAGTCTAACTCGATTCCCTTTTCAAATCGTCTAAAACATGGGTCAGGGTTCACTGACCTTCTTGGTCGAGTCCCATTATTTCTCTCTTGTCCCTTTTCTATTCCTAAAATAATGCTCACCACTATGATGGCAATGATGCCCAGGATTATGGTAGACTTCCAGTTATCCCACACCCTCATTTTAGTGGATACCACAACTGTAGTAATGTAAAAGAATACAAAAAATTGCGAAAGAAATTAATAAATGAAAAAATTAAATTTGTGTAGGCTAAACAGAATGTGAAAACATATGATCAATAAATGAAAATCAATCGCTTCTATGCTAAAGCATTAATACCACTAATATATTGATTATCACATCTACAATGAATATATCGTTATAGTCATATTTGTGTTAGCAAACACTTCTCTTAGAATTTCTGTAACTCTGTCAAAATTTAGTCCATCTAATCCACACCCCAGCCGGGGTGCTGAGACACTCTCTATACTATGTTGCACACACCAGTCTCTCATGCATGTCAAACTACTGGTCTTTGTATATCTTGATATGTGGGCTTGTCTGTACACAACTTCTTTGTGATTAAGTGAAAAACGGTTCTACCGTCGTTTTCATGTGTAACAGCACACTCTCCTACTCCCTTGTTCTGTTGTTTCACTTTGTTTACACTGTACTTGTCTCTGAAAGTTGTTGCAATGCCTGCTCCATATGCACAAACTGCACTTACACAGTTTGCTAGAAGTTCCCCTTGTGGCCTTGAAAAAAGATCACCTGTTTGAAACAAAAAATTTTACATTTCCACTTTGTTTGTTGTCAGAGGTTTCGGTTTCTCTGTCATCCTTATCCTCCCTCTCTTGGACCTGAGTCCTCAGGTCCACAGCAGTCTCGGATAATGACCTGTTTGGTGGATCACAGTTAACACAAGAAGTTAAATGATACCATGTGTCGCCTTTTCCTTGTAAGCGGACACAATGTGAGGTTCTGGCAGTGACTCTCAATGGCTCAGTCCATCTAGGTTCGGACCATTTACGCCTGAATTGCTTCAGTCGGACCCACTGCGACTGTGCTGGATCAGATGGTGTTGTGGCAGAATCAGCTTCTGGAATCTGGTGGGAGAAAAGCTTAATCATAACAGTTAGTTTATCAAAATATGCACTGTGAGATAATTTGGTCAGGTTTTCGAGTTCAGCCGGATGACAGGGTCCTGGGAACGGTCTGCCTGTAAACAGTTCAAAAGGGGTAAAACCTGAGCTTCTGTTTATGGATGATCGGACTGACATTAAAGCTAATGGTAAGGCTGAAAGCCAGGACAATTTGGTCTGTGCACAGATTTTAGCCAATTTTAGTTTTAAAGTGAGGTTCATGCGCTCAACTTTACCTTGACTTTTAGGGTGATAAACTGCTCCAAAAACATGTTTCAGTCCCAATGATTGTTCTACCACTCTGAGATGTTCATTTTTGAAATGAGAACCATTGTCTGATCTGATTCTTCTTGGAAAACCATAGTGCGGGATATAATGATTAACCAGGCACTTTATAACAGCTGTACTGTCTTCACGCCCTACAGGATATGCCTCAGGCCACCCTGTGAACTGATCCACCATGACTAATAAGTACCTCTTCCCTTGAACCTTTTGTATCATATCTGTGAAATCTATCACCAATTCCTCACCAGGACCACGGAGAGGTGTAAAACAGCCTCTGGGTTGCTTCAATGTTGGTTTGCTATTGTACTGCTGGCAAATAGCACAGGACAAAACAAAATGTGATACCATGGTAGCCATGGAAGGGTGCCACCAATGTTTCAGTGTAGTTAACATTTGTTTGTGTGTAAGTATTCCCTCGTCACTTGTTAATTGATCTATCCATTATGAATTAGTCGAGACAGAAAACAGAACACCCTGCATGTGACTGGGCTTCCAATCTGTGACCTTGTTTAATGTATATGTTATGCCACCTAACTCTCGTGCTTCATGGCCTGGATGCAGTTCCATTGAAATATGTGGGTCTGCATTGTTTTGCATGCAGTACCATTTATTCTGTTCAGGAGTGAGTACAATAGGTGCAACTACACCTTCTTTTCCCACATAAAGACCCTTACCCTCTAAATGCCACACATCTCCTAATACTTCTTGGAACATATGTTGATATGTGACATCGCCAGTTCTATCATAAACCAATGTGCAATGTAATGGATCAATGGGAGGCAGATAGACAGCTAGTTCTTTTATCCATGATAAATGTTGATTGTAAAGTGTGGTTACACTGTTAAAAGTGGCAGAAATATCAAGCTCCACCCCATAGATGTCGGCCATTTCCTGTAGGGGTCCCCCTAACAGAACATTTTGGGTTCTAGCACCCCCTGGTTCCATTGAGCAATTAATTGAGGTACCATCCGGAAACACAACCACAACTTCATCAGGGGAACATAAAATACTAGCCCTCAATTTGATTAATAAATCTCTACCGAGCAAAGGAATAGGAGTGTTGTCAGAACAGAGAAACGAATGCGTAGGACACTGGTTTGCCACTTTGGTTGTAATGGGTATTGTCATAGGCCAATGTTCAGGTACCCCAGAGAAACCTATTACTCCCACAGTCTCATCACTTAATTGTCCATTAGTGATACAGTCACTTGTAATGGTGGAGTAGGTAGCCCCAGTGTCAACTAAGGCTTGTAGTGGTTTGTTGTTGACCACTATACTCATGAGAGGCTCAGCCAAACCTCTCACAGTCTTTCTCTGTGGGCCCCTTCAGTAGCTCTGGTCCTCTTCTCCGGGACCGCATGCTTGAATTGCAGGTGCTTGGAAGCTGGAAGAGTCTTGGCCTGAGTGAGGTGGTTGGTGTGGTGCGCCTTGGGGTCTGCCACGTCCCCTGGGTCCGTGCTGCATCGGACCATAACTACCACGGGGTGGTCCTGGTCTCTGACCGCCCCTTCTCGAAGGACATTCGTTCCTCCAGTGGCCCGGTGCCCCACACACGAAACACCCATCCTCACTGTGCTCCATCCATCTGCCGGTAGGGCCTCTACCCCAATAACCTCTACCCCTTTGTCTATAACCACCCCTTTGGCCTCCTCTTGGAGGACCTCTTTGATAAGTATTTCCCTGATCATAACCAACAAATGGTGGAACAACTGATGGAGTTGGTGGTGCCTGCGCCCCTTCTGGCACCCCATTACCGTCACTGGGGTACGGCGGTGCTTGTGTCATCTGCTTTGGCTTTTTATTGTTTGTCTTTGCTGCCTCCAATTGCATCTTAATTAATTGAGATTTTGCATTTTCTAATTCTTCCTCTTCCCTGCTCTTTTGTTCTGATATTTTATCAAAATGGAAAACTAGCCTTCTTTCCCACTCTGGGTTCTTGGCTACTGCGTTATCTGGATTGCTCTCCATAGCCTGTTTCACTCCTTTAGGAGCCCCTGCCAGTACAGCTGCTCTGAAAATGCTTCGAGTAACTGGTTTTGTCAGACTATTTTCTTCCACCATACCTTCCCACAAACCCGCACACCTGAAATAATACTCTGCACCGGTTTCATCTGGTTTATGTTTGAATTTAATGTTCTGATAAACTGTTTCTGGTGTAGGAAATTGTTTCTTAAGAGCTATAGCAATGTCGGTGGCTACCTGAATAAACGGCATATTGTTATCACACCCCACTGTGTTTGCATTATCTTCAAGTTCATTCATTTGTGTCACTGTGAAAATTTGTCCCATTAAACAACGGATATCTCCCAACGCCAGTACTGTGCCATGACATAAGGCTTGTAATTTAGTAAGCCATCTGCCGCCGCCATTTGTAATGGGTGGCAGTTTATCCAATATAGCTGTCATATCTCCATGAGGCCATGGTTGGTATCTGGATCTACCAGATCCTGCGTCCACTAGGGGCATCTGGTTACCAGCATTCAACTGCCTAAAAGAATGGAATGTCTCCCTGACTGGAGATAGACTGTGAGATCTATATGGTCTGTCTGGGTGTACGGTAGCACGTGGAGATAGGCCATCCATCTGCTTTTGTTTTTGTCTTGTTCTATTTGCCACTGGTGAGGCCCCCCCCACTTCTACATCTAATGCCCCCCCTTTGACAATCAGCTTCATTTCACGATCCCTTGTGATGGGTCTTCTTGTTTGTCCACCCACATCCCTTACTCTATTTCTACCCCTAGTTTTCCCCTCGAAAGTCTTAGACTGACAATCATCTTCACTGTCCTGCTTTCCATAATCCTCCACGTTGTCATCCTGTTCTTTGTATGAATACTGTGACTGTCTATGAGATCCACAATCTACCAATTCCTGGGATGCCCCCACTACATTTCCTTCTATTTCTCCATAGTCACATACTCCTAACTCTCTTTCCTGTCTCATGGCTCCTTCAATATCATACACTTTCCGTCTCAATTCCTCCACTTCCTTCTGTATATCTGATAGCTCTTCTATATCTACTTCTACTAATGAATCCTTCACATTCACCTGTACCTGTTGTTGTGCTTTGATGCCACCAGATGGCGCAGGAGCATAGGGAGGTGGCTTCTCATAAGCCGCTGCCTTCACTTCTCCCAAATTAGGATAAATGGGCGGGATTACTCTTTCACTACTCTGCTCACTTCCTGTCTCTTTCTTCAGTACACCCTCAGCCTTCGGCTTGTCAACATCTTCCTTCTCTTTCCTGATAGGAAACAGCAAGCATGCCACCAGTGCTATACGAGTCCACAACCTTAACTCATTTCTCAACTTTTCTTCATCTTTAGCATGTTTACCCTTATTAACCCAACTCACCTTCTCCTTTTCCTCCATAAGTTTCTTTAGTCTCACACCTGCACATCTTTCTAGTTCCAAAATTTTGTGCGTAATCTTAACATAGACCTTTTCAGGATCTAACCATCCACATGTGTCACACATCTGACTCCATATGCCTTCCCACACTTTTGTTTCTTTCTTCTGATGTTTACCCTCTGTCTGCGCTAACAACATCTTTACAATCTTGTCCCATTGGGACTTTACATCCAGATCTTTTCCTTCTACCTCGCGCATCTTATCTAACTCCATTACTACAAAAATACGACCTCCACCTCTTAACACCTTATTACTTTTAAATCAAAGAAAATAAACCTTTTAGGGACGACGCCCTTTTAACCTTATAAATACCTTACGGGAACGACGCCCGTTATCTAAAATAAACCTTTAGGGACGACGCCCTCTCCCGGTGTGTAAACCAGGTAACTTTTAACCTTTAGGGACGACGCCCTCTCCCGGAGTAAAAACCAGGTAACTTTTAAACCTTTAGGGACGACGCCCTCTCCCGGTGTGTAAACCAGGTAACTTTTAACCTTTAGGGACGACGCCCTCTCCCGGTGTGTAAACCAGGTAACTATTAAACCTTTAGGGACGACGCCCTCTCCCGGTGTGTAAACCAGGTAACTTTTAAACCTTTAGGGACGACGCCCTCTCCCGGTGTGTAAACCAGGTAACTTTTAACCTTTAGGGACGACGCCCTCTCCCGGTGTAAAAACCAGGTAACTTTTAAACCTTTAGGGACGACGCCCTCTCCCGGTGTGTAAACCAGGTAACTTTTAAACCTTTAGGGACGACGCCCTCTCCCGGTGTATAAACCAGGTAACTTTTAACCTTTAGGGACGACGCCCTCTCCCGGTGTGTAAACCAGGTAACTTTTAACCTTTAGGGACGACGCCCTCTCCCGGAGTAAAAACCAGGTAACTTTTAAACCTTTAGGGACGACGCCCTCTCCCGGTGTATAAACCAGGTAACTTTTAAACCTTTAGGGACGACGCCCTCTCCCGGTGTGTAAACCAGGTAACTTTTAAACCTTTAGGGACGACGCCCTCTCCCGGTGTGTAAACCAGGTAACTTTTAACCTTTAGGGACGACGCCCTCTCCCGGTGTAAAAACCAGGTAACTTTTAAACCTTTAGGGACGACGCCCTCTCCCGGTGTGTAAACCAGGTAACTTTTAACCTTTAGGGACGACGCCCTCTCCCGGTGTAAAAACCAGGTAACTTTTAAACCTTTAGGGACGACGCCCTCTCCCGGTGTAAAAACCAGGTAACTTTTAAACCTTTAGGGACGACGCCCTCTCCGGGTGTGTAAACCAGGTAACTTTTAACCTTTAGGGACGACGCCCTCTCCCGGTGTAAAAACCAGGTAACTTTTAAACCTTTAGGGACGACGCCCTCTCCCGGTGTAAAAACCAGGTAACTTTTAAACCTTTAGGGACGACGCCCTCTCCCGGTGTATAAACCAGGTAACTTTTAAACCTTTAGGGACGACGCCCTCTCCCGGTGTGTAAACCAGGTAACTTTTAACCTTTAGGGACGACGCCCTCTCCCGGTGTGTAAACCAGGTAACTATTAAACCTTTAGGGACGACGCCCTCTCCCGGTGTGTAAACCAGGTAACTTTTAAACCTTTAGGGACGACGCCCTCTCCCGGTGTGTAAACCAGGTAACTTTTAAACCTTTAGGGACGACGCCCTCTCCCGGTGTATAAACCAGGTAACTTTTAAACCTTTAGGGACGACGCCCTCTCCCGGTGTGTAAACCAGGTAACTTTTAAACCTTTAGGGACGACGCCCTCTCCCGGTGTATAAACCAGGTAACTTTTATTCTGATCAATAAATTCTCAATCATTCATAATTTATTCTACACACAAATGAGTTTTTCAATTCCAACACATTTAATTTGACAATGTCCAATCTGCAGAATTTGATATAACAGGTTTCTGCTTACCTTTTTATTTAGTGGCCACTTGTGTTGAAATCGAATCCTCTCTGTGTCCTCCTCAGGGAACTGTGTCTTTATGAATTCTTCCTCTCTGCCGATCACGTCGTCTCTGCCGATCACGTCGGGGTCACCATTTGAAGGACCTTAATAAACCAATGTCCTTAACGTGTTCAAAAATCGGAGATCAGACTTGTCGAATAAGTTGAAACTTTATTGATCAGAATACAGCGCTGGGTTGTCAGTCCACGACTTCCACACTGACCAACAACTCAGTAACAAAATCACACAATATTTATAGTATGTATCGTCGTTCTATCTTCGGAGTGGTTGGAGGTTTTCCCTGGTTTCTACCAATGGCTGATCAGTCCTTTGTCTCCTTTGGTCAATGGCAGACTTCCCCTTTAGTTTCTGCAAAACAACTAATTTTCTCTGTTTTCCCAGAAACAATATATCATCATCTTTTTTGTCTTATATGGTATGGAATGTGTGTGTATGTCTCCGATCAGTACATCCTCAGTATAGGTGCACCTTAAATCTCGTTGTTTTGTTCTTAAGGTCAACTTATGGTCAGCTTGAGACATTACAGGACGTACATCCTCAGTATAAGTGCATCTTAAATCTTGTTGTTTAGTTCTTAAGGTCAGCTTAAGGTCAGCTCCATGCATTACAGGCCTTAGCTTTCCTCCCGTTTACACTCACACACACATTCCTGTTGTAGCACATCCTTATTTGCACACAGTTTTGTGAAATTCCTAGCAGGAGACATATGGTTATATTTTAATGCACCTATTGCTAGTGAATGGTTAATAAAACATCAATCAATAAAACATAAGAGTATAATATTGTATAAGAAAGATGATTAATACAGCATTGGTTAATAAAACATAAAATCATAAAGATAATTAATACAAACATTGGTTAATAAAACATAAAATCATAAAAGCTGTTTAATGCAACATAAGATTGTATCATTTTCCACATGGACTAGCTGTGGCTGGCAGAAGTGGAACACAGAAGCATGACATAGAAAATCTGGGTTGTAAACGTTGCCTATATAAGAAGGTACGCAAGTGCTTGAAGTTCAGAAATTTAATGATGCTGCATACAGAACGACTAATACTTGTTCTGTTTTTTTTTTTTTTTAAACCACCAAACCACTATCCCACCAGGGAGCTGCAAGCACGGGAGTCTACCTCAACCTCGACAATTTCTCTCCTCAACGCCGTGAAAGAGATGACACAAAACAGCCTGAAGCAGCAGCTGCATCACACAGCAAACCCCCCATCACATCCACTCTCTCAACCACTGACACCGAACCAGAGTGCTAAACCTACTTCAGTGGGACTCAGACAGGACCAGATCCACTCAACTTGGGAGAGCTTTTGCTGATGAACTGTTCAGCCCCACTATGCCTGAAGTTCGCATGCTGCTCACCCTAAAACTGGGACTGATGAACTGGCACAAGATCAGCCCAACTGTAGGCAATAGACAATAACCACAAACACCCCAATTGGTAAAATAGAAGAAACAACACATGCAAAGTTGCAGTTGTTAAAGTGTACACGCCGTCAAAGCAACGTTTCCAGTCAGCTCGATTTTATGAATTTTAAAAACTTTATGAATGCACACATTATTTGGTTTGCCTGCATGATGTGTTTAAATTCCAATCTGAAAGAGCCTGCTAAACGGGGCACTGATGTATCTGTATGGGGAAATTATCTAATGAATTGTTTACTGTGTGGATTGATACCAGAGGTTTTGAATTCTGTCAAGGAAACCTAATTGATGCTTTGACTTAACAGCAAAAATAAAACAGAGATGCGTCCATGCTTCGAATCATCGTAATGCTGACTGCTTAAGTTCTTTGGGCGAGCATAAAGAACTTTATTTTGGTGTTAACAGAAAGAATGGCCAAAGGATGAATGATTGCGGTCGTTGGTGTTGCGTGGAAAAGTGGGGCACTGGACAAAGGATTGTAAACGACGGGATATGGGTTCGAAGTGGAAAGAAGACTGACTAGGGGAGAGGAGATTGGAGGGGGAGACTTTGGGAGCGCAGCCATCTCCACATAGCAAGGGAAGTGGTAGCTATCTAACAACAAACACACACACACACTGATACTGCTCACTGCAATGAAGAACTTGCCTGCTCTACTGTCCCTTCTTAAGAAAGGTCGGTTGAATTAAATTTTAATTTCATACATCTAAAAGTTATACTCTGTAACCAAGATATAATCTTTTGTTTGATGGTGAAGTCATGCCAAGGACTAAAGGAAGGGCGAGATCAACCATATGAACATGCGAAATGCCGTGTAAACCACAGCTGAGGGTCTTTGTGTGTCAGCATCTGGTCAAATTACTGAACCATAAAATATTAACCTGAGGTGTGAAACCGGAGGAGGAAAGAGAACGAAACATAAGTTTGTGTTTTCTAAGTCCTGTCCTGTTCCACTCGTAGGATGGGATTTAATGTGCAAATTAGGCATAAGTCTTATGGCTAGTGAAACTGATATTGTTGTTACCGAGATGGAATACCAATGACATCAATCTCAATTTGACTTATGCATGCCTATAAACTCCTAGACTACTAGAACTCCAAATTGCTGAAGACATTGTGGAACTAAATTTATGATGTCTGAAAAGTTGCACTGCACATCTCATGTCGTGAACTACGGACACTTAGCTTTTTAAAGATTCAAGTTTTCAAATAGTAATGCCGGAATAGGCACCGACTGGTTATTCCTGTCTGTGCACTTAGTGTAATTTTTTTAGAATACCAGGCCGTTTTTCATGATGTTCACAATGCTGTATCAAGTGTATCACTAGATGTGGATTCAGAAGGTAAATAGGGTGAGAAGTATTTTTGTGAAGCCTCTGATTGGACAGTTTTGTAAGAACCTTTGTGGTTTAGCCAGGAAGTTAATGCATATAGATGTCTCCATAAATCTGAGATTTTTGTTAATCACTACCATGATATTTCCCCTCATGTCAACCTTAAAATGTCTATCCTTACAGTGTGTGAGATTCACCCAGCCTTGTCAGGGGTGCCAAATTATCTATGGGCAAAACACAAATATGATGTAGGCCTTATAAAAATTGTGAAGCTGTTACTATAACTGCAAAGTCTGATTATCGTCCCTGTAAACCCCAATACCACTTACGTCCTGCTGCGTATTCTAGTAAGCTTGTCCCTGTTGCAGCATCACATGTATCAACTACAAGTTGGCTCAGATACCGTAATACTTTGTTAGATATGCCGAACACCACTATTAAGTGATGCACCACCCTAAATCCAGCAACACTGTTGCCTGTTGAAGGTGATGATGAGCCACATCATTGTTGAATAACTGCTCTTGAAAGGACATGCACTCCAAGACCGGACTTATTAGACACACCACTCGAAAACTGTAATGTGTTGTTTGTGGATGGCTCTGCTCAGAGAGATTAGATCACTGGTAAGAATAAGTTATGTTTGTATAAGTTGGTTATGCTTTTACAACTATTGACACAATCCTTCTGGACAAACCCCTGCCCTGTCATTTCTTTGCCCAAGCAGCAGAACTTGACATTGACAGAGGCCTGCAAACTGATGGCTGTTAACTCTAACCTGATTCAAGATAATTTTTTGATGATGTGCAGGATTTATGGGCTCTGTGTAAACACAGAAATTTTCTAAAACCTGATGGTAAACCAATTCTGAATGGATTGCTGATTTGATCTCTTAGTTATTGGATGACATTATCTTGCCAGAAAAGATTGCTGTCTGTAAATGTGCTGCACACATTTTACTTCTAGAGGAAACAAGAAAGCAGATACCACATCCAAAGCAGCGGCCTCTCAGACTGTGAGCTTATCTTGTTCCCAAATGAAGCTAATGAATCAGTTTATTCCTTTTTACAGAGCATGCAGTCACTCGCAGCCCACACAGACATCTATGAGTGGATATGAGAAAATTGATGGCATCTGGGTGGGACCAACTGGTCGTCCATGTCTCCCCAACATTTTCTTTCCACACTATGCTAAATTGACACATAGGCAAGACCACGTGTCAACATGGGGGAATGGTAGAATTCCCCCTTGTTGTAGAATTTCCACAAACATTTTCTTTCCACACTATGCTAAATTGACACATAGGCAAGACCACGTGTCAACAAGGGGGAATGGTAGAAATCCCCCAAACATTTTCTTTCCACACTATGCTAAATTGACACATAGGCAAGACCACGTGTCAACAAGGGGGAATGGTACAACAATTGACAAGCTCAAAGTTTACAAAGGGTTCACATTGTATGATGAAAATTTTTGCATAAGGCGTGTTATTTGTAACACACACAATGTGGCAAGTGGCATTAAAATTATAGCGGCACACATTCGCCTCCAATTGAATTTAACAATTGACATTATTGAACTCGGTCCATGATAAAAATAAATACATTTTTTGGTTACGGTGGATGAGATCTATGTGGGTGAAAATTTTCCTCCACCTCAAAACAAGATACTGATGCAATGGCTAAAGGTCCCTTGACAGAGATTTTGATAATGGCTAACATTTTCTGAATGCAGACATACAAACGAATAAGTTAATTCATAGAAATAGACCTGAGGTATCATTGTGCTTAGCAGTCGAGCATGAAAACCAGACAATTAAAAACAAATTGGCAAAGTGTTGAAGAAACTGAGCTAACAGGAGTTATGAATCAAAGCACATGCCTTATTGTCAGTATTTGGATCAACGTACCTGTGAGCAGATATTTTCGCACACGAAGAATCCTATGAGCTATGTATGCTATGTATGAGCTATGTATGGGGACGCAGGCTCAGGGATCTCCCTGACTGTTAGGCAAGACATTTATTTTGTGGCAGGGCTTTGCTACACGTTTGCAGCTTATTGTTAAGCCAATGTGATGGGTCTCGGGTCTAACACCTTTTTATGTTGTCTGTCTATTTTGGTGTCAGGTTGTGTTTTGACAGCTCACCATTTGAGCGGATTCGCGTGTCTTTCCCCGCCCATCGTTACGTTGTTTTTCTCATTTGACCCTGATCTTCCTCACCTGGTTCTCCCTACTTCTCTCCTTGTCCCCGGCTGTTTGCCTGATCCTGCGTTGATTCCTTCCCTTTATATTCCTCTTGTTTTCTTTGTTGCGTGTCAGACCGTTAGTGTTTAGTCTGTCCGGCTTCCCGTGGGAATACCGTGTCTTGTCTAGTCGTTTTTATGATTGTCACCCTGTTTTGTCTAGGCTACAGAGCTGGTTGCACTCTGTCGGGTCTCTATCTATTCTGTATACGCAGTGTCTGTACCAGCGACCACCGGACCGGCCGCCGCTCTCGCACCTCCGTGGGGGAGCCACGCCCACCTTGTCTCTTGTGGTTGCAGATGAGGATTTCCCTGGCTATCGAGCAGGTTTCTCTTTTTGAGACTTGTTCAACTTGGGAGTTTATTTTTGGATACACCCTGCTATCGAGCAGGTTTTTGTTTTTCAGACTGTTTCAACTTTCAAGTTTGTTTTTGGATACATCCTGCTATCGAGCATGTTTTTGTATTTGAGTTTGTTTTGGATACATCCTGCTATCTAGCAGGTTTTTGTTTTTTCAGACTGTTTCAACATTTTAGTTTTGGATATTCCCTGCTGTCGTGCAGGTTATTGTTTGGTGACTATTCCTGCTCTCTAAGCCTAGCACTTCCAAATAAACCAGAGTTATCCTGCATCTGACTCCCGAGTATTTCCTGACACAATATGTATTTTTACTGCACTTTTATCATTTCATTCATTCAGTCAGTACAGAAAAAAGAGTAACTTGTTGTGAATAACTTGGTGTGAAATTGGCCCACTGAAAGCTTCAGTCAGCTGAAAGGTTTTGATTATTGTTTTGGAAGAAGCTTCTTGCAATGTTGTTATCCAATGAGATGTTGGGTAGGGTTTTTTTGAAGTTTGATAAATTCTTGGAATTTTGTTTACATTTGCCCAATAGCTACAGTACAATAAATACCATACAATAAATATCCATCTGTTTGAAATCTGTCGTGTTTAATTACGCTTAGTTAACACATTGCAGTCTAATTGAGTGGCACACTAACAAGAAAATGTCTAAATGGCACATCATGTCAAAAGTTTTGCGGCCCCTGGTCTAATTAGTAAAAAATATAAAGGTCTTTTCCAGCAGAGGGCATCATGTACTAAATGCACACCATATATATATATATGTAATGACTTAACTGTTTAGATTTTGATAAAAGCATTGAACGGAACAAAAAGCTTCTTCTCACCACTCATCACAGTCTTAGACAGCTAGCATATCCCACACTACCTATCAACATGACACTGCACAATGTCTTGTAAAATTTTTGTAAATAAAATATATATTTTGTGGTTATAAAATGTAAACTACACTAGGGTACCATACGTTGTATATTATATTGATCTAATTTGACCTTTTTTATCTGCTTAAGACTTAAATTTATATTACTTTCTTACATTTTCTAGTTTTTGTGTTAAGTTTATACGGCATACTGCATGTTCAAGAGCGTCGGTATCCAGTATAAATGATGTGTGTGTGTGAGCAATCTTGACAAATAATCCTTATTTTGAAATTTAAATAATAATTAAGAAAAAATATGCATATTAAAAGTGCCACAGTAAAATGAATCCATGGATGGTTTGCATAGGGTAAGGGATTTTACAATAACAGACTTTTTCTACTTCTAATCTAAATTATGTTTTGAAATTAAGCTTTCAACTAAGACGTGTAGTTTTTTATAGCTGTCGAAATAAAAATATAATTTTTCTCTAAAACTATAAAGTAAAATCAGTACATATATGTTGTGCTTATAGTATAGATCTGCTATTCTGGAAAAGACCATCAATTTTTTTTTACTTTTAAGAAATATTCTTTAAAGTTTTAAAAATGAAAAATGTCATATTTTTTCAAAAAAGCTACAAAACACCTGAAAGAATGGTTTTACCAGTAGAAATCAATACACCAAAACCAAACGTTTAAAACACTTTTACCAGAAAAAATTTGTTTAATGTTTATGAGAGTATAGATCATAAACTCTTTTGTACACATGAAGTTTTAGCTGCATGACAAAGGTCTTAATGACATTTAAGAATCAAACAACAATAAATTAAAAATCGTAGACAAAGACTGTAAATCTGTGTTTATATAAAATACAGCACCTATCCAGAATGCATCCTATACAGATGTTGAGAGAGAAATGCAAAATTGTATACTTAAGTCATTGTATACATGGTCTTTTAGAGAAAGACGGCTTAACTAAAAAAGGTTTGAAAGCGGTGTTCCCAGAAAAAGAAACCCACTTAAAACCCGTAAACCTCTTATAATCAGCGCATAAAAACCTAACGCCTGGATTTCCCTGTATTTCCAAGCTAATGCTGGCTTAAAGCAGCATATTATATTTATGGGCACAAACATTCAAACATCAACACGGCTGAGACAAATATTAGAATGGCTTTAGCTTTACACAGTGTGCCAGTGGATGGCGCCAGAAGCTTTTTGTCAGCCGCCACAAGCCACGAAGAAAAGTTAAAGGAGTTTTGCGTTTGTGTGGTGCAGTTATACAAGAAGTAAAGGTAAAATATAGTGCTTTAGTTAACTTTAAGAACAGTCTGTAAAATGGCTTACGGAGGAGCAGCACAAGTGAGTGATGTGGAGGAAGACGCAAACCACAGCTTGTTCTATAAATGTTTATTAAAGTTACCACTGGTCATGATCCTTACGCTTTTCTTAATGAAACTTCATTATTACACAACACACACGTAATCACACATAGGCTACGTGAAGACATGGTTATTGTGGGATCACGTTGTAACGTTTAAACTAAAAGTTATGTATACATGTAATGCCATTAAACGTATTAAATAACAAAAATATAAGTATGAGTAAATTGTGATGAACGTCTCTTCTTTTCAGAGTTTGAGAATGCAGAGACGATGCTGAACTCAGAAGTTCATATGTTGCTTGAGCATCGAAAACAGCAGAACGGAAGTGTTGAAGATGAGCAGGAGCTGTCAGAGGTCTTCATGAAAAACCTGAACTATACGGACTGATTTAGTCGCTTTAAAATAGAGAGACCATTGCTTGCGTGCGCAGGTAAACTACATCACTAACTTTTAATTTGTTACAGTTGTAGAACAACATTTGTAAGATATCATGGCACAGGTTCCACCAAGGTTTACAGTTGTTGGCAATTGAAAAATAACACCTTGAAGCACTGACACTACATCTGAATACAACAATTAATTCTTTACATATTAATACATTTTATTTCTTGCTTTTCAAGTAATGCAAGTAATTCTTTTTTGCACATCCTAAACTATTAAAATTATTGTATGCCCTAAATTACAGGCAATAGCTTTTCTTTTATATTTAGTATTAAAATTGTAACAATAAAAAATCTTTCAGATCAGTGTCTCCTAAAAGATGTTCATTTGTGGAAGCAAGGCAACTCGCATTTGCGAATGTGCTTTTTTTTCAAGGTGAAGGTCATGGCACAAACTGCTTTGCTCAAGGGACTAAAGTCAGATGTAGTACCTGCTGGTACAGAGTCTCAAACCAGCAAGCTTCAGATCATGAGTCCAAGACTCAAACCCCCAGGCCACGACTGCCCTACAATGGGCAAACTAAACATTTATTACTTGTTTACGCTACAGGTTGTGGGACAAAATAACTAGTCCTGCTGTGTCAGATGACAAGCTCCATCATCTAACATATTGTTTGTTAAAGGTTTGGTAAAACACTTTTTGAAGGCTTGATTGTGTTTGTGAAGTGCACTGTAACATATGTTCATTCTTCGTTTTTTTTTAAATTGCTTTTTTTTCATATATTTAACTGCTCTGTCCCTCCTTGTAAAACAGTTTTATGGTTTCCGGGTTCTATGAAGCCAGTCCCACAAAAATAGCAATGGGCTCAGATTGGTTAGCTGGCCCAGTGTGTTCTGAATCGCTTACTGGCTAGAGCACGTTTTTCAGTAATGATACAACCCTTACCTTTACCAACAGTCTGTGCTTTGGTGGTGTCACAGGCCGGCTCATAGCCTGTGGCAAAAATGAGGGGACACGCACAACAAGGTATAGGCCAAAAAAGGTTGTCTGTATTGTAAACCAAAACTATTAACTTTTAACAAAGAAAAAAGAATGAGGTTTGATAATGTCATTATGTAAAGTGTATGCAAAGTGCATGGATGTGTGAATCTGTATGTATGTGAACATAACTGATTGGAAACTAAGTAAAACTACAAAGGAGCAAACAACACAGGATCATACCTGGAGGAGCAGAGAGAGAGAGACAGAGTGATTAGTCAAGCAGTTTAAAAACCCTGAGCCCAGGTGGCTCCAATCACTAACGACCCTCCTCTACCTACAGGAGGAACCGCCCCTGCGAAGCAGAGGAGGGGCCGTGACACCCCCCTCCTTAAAATGAGGGTCCCACCCTCAGCCCAATATTTGGTCTAACATTTTAAAAAAATCCAAAGTTCCACAAAAAAGAAAAAGGGAAAAAAAAGGATACCAATCCCAACTCCTAGCAGTCGCATCGTGTCCCCTGGCTGACTGTTTGCCCCTTAAACTCGGCAGGCCTGGTACCTGGGGAGCAATTTAAGAGAAAGAGGTGCAGACAACCAGTAGGGGTCAGCAGAGAGAAGAGGTACTAGGTTAAAGGAGCACGGGACAGGGCAACAGCAATAATATTATCCTTGCCACTAATATGTCTAATATCAAGGTTGAATGGTTGCAAGAACAAAGCCCAACGCATCAGGCGCTGGTTGGGATTTTGCAGGGACTTAAGAAAAACGAGTGGGTTGTGGTCAGTGAAAATAGTTAAAGGGGTCAAACCGGAAACCGACATAGACTTCAAAGTGCTGTAAAGCCCAAATGAGCCCTAAAGCCTCCTTCTCAATAACAGAATAGTTTTGTTGATACTTATTAAATTTCCGGGAGAAGAAACTGACTGGACACTCAACGTTGTCATCATTTTCCTGGAGAAGTACAGCCCCAGCACCGATTTGACTGGCGTCTACCTGCAATTTGAAAGGTTTCCCAAAATTTGGTGCTGCCAACACGGGTGCAAAATACAAAAGAGCCTTAACTGCATCAAATGCCTCTTGACACTGGGTGGACCAGATAAATTCAGCCTTGGCCTTCTTTACTACCGAAAATTTTTTACAGAAAGCACGGTAGTACCCCGCCATTCCCAGGAACCGCATCAGTTCTTTCTTTGTGGAGGGCTGTGGGAAATGCTTCACAGCCTGAACCTTAGCTTCCACAGGACAGACAAAACCCTGACCAACGACCTTGCCTAGGTATGTGACTGTAGCCTTGGCAAACTCACATTTTTCCAAATTGACAGTCAACCTGGCCCACACCAGTGTTTCGAACAGGGCTCGCACTCTCCGGACATGCTCCTCCCAGGAGTCCGAGTAAACAATTACGTCGTCCAAATACACGGCACACCCTTCCAGACCGGAGACCAACCGATTCATCAGCCTCTGGAAGGTGGCTGGAGCATTCCGCAAGCCGAAAGGCATTACTGTATAAGAGAATAAACCAGATGAGGTTATGAAGGCAGCAATCTCAGAAGCTCTTTTGGTAAGAGGTACTTGCCAATATCCCTTTAAGAGATCAAATTTGCTAACAAACTTTGCTGACCCAACTTGATCAATGCAGTCCTCCATCCTAGGAAGAGGGTAAAGGTCTGCTTTAGTAACATTGTTAACTTTTCTATAATTAGTGCAGGGTCTGAAAGTGGAATCAGACTTTTTTACCAGAAGACAGGGTGAAGCCCAATTTGAACAACATGGCTCAACAATACCATTGTCCAACATATACTGCACCTCTGTTTCCAATTGCAGTCTCTTCTCCTCAGATACCCGATAAAATCTCTGTTTGATAGGCTTAGCATCTCCGATGTCTATGTCAAGTTCAATCAAGTGGGTTTGTGATGGGGTGTCAGAAAACAAAACGGGGTAGTTTCTGATAAAAGCTACCAATTCACCACGTTTCTCAGAGTCTAAATGATCTACCAAAACCTCAAGGTTTTGCAAAGTCTGGGAGTTTTTCAGCCGACCTAGTAAGACCTCCTCTGAAAACATATCTACCTCCTCTTCTCCCCCCTCCACAAAGTTAAAGCCACTAGTTGTAGTGACTGGAGCAGCAGTCAACGCTGACCTTACTGCTGGAGTGCCTTCACCATTTCTTATATCACGAAAGTGATAACCTTTTAACAGGTTCACATGGCACAATTTAGAGGACTTCCTATGACCAGGGGTTTCAATAAGATAGTTCAAATCTCACACTTTACGCAACACAGTAAAAGGACCACTGTATTTTGCCTGAAAAGGTGACCTTACCAGAGGCAAAAGAGCAAGTACATGATCACCGGGACTAAACTCGCGCAGCTCAGTCTGTCTGTCATATCTCAATTGTCACAGGACAGAACATAATGTATCAACATTAAGGTCAGAAAAGGATGCCACCAATGTTTGAGCGTCCTCAACATCGGTTTGGTGCTGACATGGGAGTGGCCATGTGCTTGTTTAAGTGTGGATGTGGCTCTAGAGCTCTAGGCATTGCTGGTCTTCCATCTTGTGCTTGCAAGAGGACGTCAGCAGCACGTAAAGCACCATGTTTGATCAAGACGGATTTCTCCTCTGGAGTAGCTTTGTTATGTTCAGTCACCAGATATGCCCTGTTATTGTGGTAACAGATTGTCAATGGTATTAGAGCTCTGGACTGTCATTTGTGTTTTGGCATAACCTGCTGCTGTTTTAGGTGCTGCATCCACAGCGTCATTGCCTTTAGTGATCATGGAATTCTCTTTTGAGTGACCTTGGCCTTTTATAATTGCCACTTCTGCGGGTATCATCAGAGCCTCTAAAATTTCTCTGGCTTCACATGCATGTGTAATAGATCAACCTGAGGGGGTAACAAAACCACAGCTCTGCCAAACTGGCAGTTCGACATTTACAGCTGTAACGACATAAGCAGAATCACAAAAATGTTTAACCCTTTCTTCCCGCAAATTTTAATGCTTCAGTTACTGCTATCATTTCAGCCTTCTGCGCTGACTGTTTTCCCTGCAATTTTTGTGCTACCCTAGTGATAAATCCCTCATCTGTCTGTTCCACTACAGAAAATGCAGCAACCAGTGAGCCATCCTCTGACCTAAAACAACACCCATCTGTAAACAGCGTAATCAGTTCTGGTGGTGTTGGGAGCGGAAATGCAGAGAGGTTTGCTCGTACACGCGAAGCCAGTCCGTGATAGGAACACAATCATGAGTTAGGCAATCTGATAAGAGATCAGCCATTTTTATACCTTCATGGGTATACATAATGTGTGATGCTGTCAATGTTTTAGCTAGTCTACGATGTCTCAATGGAGAAAAAGTGAATGTTGTAGAATTTACGAATGACATTATGGAGTGTGTTGTGAGAACTGTCAATTGGTGTCCCATAACAATGTGAGATGTTTTCTCAATTATTTTTGCTAACCCTGCAGCAAACCTGGCACAACTTGGCTGGCGTTGTTCAATGCTGTCCAGGTGCACGCTTACATACATCAAAATCCTCCTTGTCCCTGCCTGCTTCTGGAATAGCACCCGGTGTGCACTTCTCCCTGTTTCAGAAATATCTAGGAAAAAACTCAGAGAATAGTCAGCACAACTTAAATGAGCAGCATGTGCCAGTTATGTTTTCAAAGTAATAAAAGCCTGTTCTGCCTCTGGTGTCCATATTAACTCAGCATTCAGTTTTTTATACACTGCTCCTTCACCATCTGTCTAAGGGGAGTGTTTAATGACACGTACATGGGATTGTAATTTCTGCTGAACCCTGTCAGACCAAGGAAGGAAAGCATGTCCTTCACATTTATTGGTTTGGGGTGTGTCAAAATGTAGTCACGTTGGCAGTGGGAGAGCGCAGAGCCCTGAGCTGTGATCATTCTAAACATGAAAGAAACTGAAGGTCTACTATTTAGCAATTTTTCTTTGCTGACTTTGAAACCAGAGATATGCAACTGCCTCAGAACCAACTTGGTGGCCTGTAACAATTCTTCATTTGTGGTCGCAGCAAGGTCATCAACATACATTATCAACACACAGTTTTCTGGAAGTTCACAATTTTGCAATTGTTCTTTCAACACCTGAATAAATATTCCAGGTGACAAAACAAACCCTTCAGGTAGTCTGTTATATCAGTACTGGCGCCCTCTGTAGGTGAAAGCCAGACATGCTTTACAGTGCTCAGACAGTGGTATGCAGAAGCATTAGTCAAGTCTATACATGTGAACCACTTTTGAGCTGGGGTCAAGTTTGACAGGGAGGAAATACCTCCCCAACAAGGATATAGGAACATTAGAGGAGTACAAGAATGAATGTGGTATGCTCTGATTCGCAATATCTCCTGTCAGCATCTTTGTCATTGGCCATTTTTCTTACCCACCAGAGAAACCCATTACTTTATCACTCAGATCTTTTTGTGTCACAGTGCCCTTTGTGACAGTGGAGTATGTTGCTCCAGTATCTACCAGAGCTTGAGGTGGTCTGTTGTTAACCACTATTTCCATAAGGGGTTCTGCCATTCCCCTTATAGTGGTTCTCTGTGGGCCCCTTCAACAATCCTCTGCGTCCGCCCCCGGGCCCCATGTAGTGTGCATAGGCAGTAGGTTGGGTAGCCTCGAGAGTCTTTGCACCGGGTGTTGTGGGGTGTGTGGTCCCCTGCCATGACCACCAGGTCCACCTCTTCCAAACCCCCTGGAGGTGGCCCTGTATTTTGGCCTTCCCCACGCATGGGGCACTCTCTTATTTGGTGATCAGAAGCACCACACCCAAAACAAGTACCCCTCCCATGGCCATCACCCCCTTGTCTCTTATTTCCATTTCCTCTATACCCTCCCCATTGTACTCTAGGGGGTCTATGCCACTGGGATGGTGGTTGGCCAAAGTTCTGGGGGTTACTAAAATCAGGGGGACTGGGGCTGGCTGTTGGGCCATCTGTTTTATTATCTTTTGTCCTTTTGCTTTAGCTAATTCTAACTGCAATTTTAACAGCTGTTTTTTTGTTTTTTCTAATTCCTCTTCTTCCCTTTTCATTCTAGCACGTGCCCTGTCTATGTGATGTACCAGATGTCTTTCCCATACTTCGTTGCTAGCTACTGGTATGTCCGGAATGTTTTCCATGGCCTGTTTTACACCCTTGGGGGCCCCTGACATCACTGCTGTTCTAAAAATGTCTCGTGTTATAGGGTTGTTCAAACTGTTCTCCTCAACCATCTGCTCCCACTCAGCTGCAGACCTAAAGTAATAGCCTAATCCTGTCTCACCTGGTTTGATGTCAAATGCAATGTTCTGATATGTGGTGGGAGGAGTGGGGAACTGCATCAGCCACCGCAGTGCAAACAGTTATGAACATTCTATCATTAGGAATGTGTGCATCAGCCTCAAAGTAAGTCAGCTGAGATACAGTAAAGATCTGGCCTAGTAGGCATCTTAAATCTTCCACTGCCAAGGTGGTTTCATGGCACAAGGCCATTAATTTAGTCAACCATCTACCTCCTCCAGAGGTGATTGGGGGCAGTTTGGCCAGCACAGCAGTCATATCACAATGGCTCCATGGCTGGTATTTAAACTGTCCCTGTCCTCCCTGTACTAATGGCATTTGCAGTCCAGCACGTAGCTGGTCTCTAGCGGTATAATCATGTTGTCATCTACACTCTGATCCTTTTCTGTATTGGGATTCCCCACTGTTTTTGATTGGGTTGTGTATGTAATTGGGGCGGAACACATTGTTTCTTTAATAATCACATGCATTGTAGACTCAACTAACCACACTCCGCTCACTACATACAGATTGAGATCGGGACGGCAATGGGAGGTTCCCCAGATCCCCCAGCAGGTCCCCTGTTGCCACCAGTCCTTCCTCCTCTTCCTGTAGCTGTTGTGTATGCCCCCCACACTCCCCTGTCCGTCCCTCTCTTCATTCTCACATTCTCTGAGACTACGGACTGATGGAGGTCAGTCTAAGATTAAACCCTTAAGTTCCGGTAACTGTTGTTTCAAGTTTGCCATATTATACAATTTATATACACAAAAACACCTTATAATACACTAGATTTCAAAATAAATGTCTCACAGCATAAAAACTGTGAAATCACAAGAAATCACAGCAGATATTTTTACAGCTTTATGGCTCTCGGACCAAGGGACTGGAACCCAACACAATTTATGGTTCTCTGACCAATGGACTCCAACCCAATATAATTTATGGTTCTCTGAACAAGGGGCTCTAACCCAACAGAATTTATGGTTACCTGAACCAAGGGACTCAAACCCAATAGGACTTTATGGTTCTCTGACCAAGGGACTCGAACCCAACAGAATTTATGGTTCTCTGACCAAGGGACTGTAACCAAACAGAATTTATGGTTACCTGAACCAAGGGACTCAAACCCAATAGGACTCTATGGTTCTCTGACCAAGGGACTCGAACCCAACAGAATTTTTCTAATCAATGAACCTCCAAATTAATTTAGTTATACTCACACGAGATCTTCATCAAATTCAGCACATTAAATTTGAATTGTCCAATAGCAGAATTCGTTAAACGCTTACCTTATTTTATGGTCGGCCCTTGTGTTGAATCTGACTCTGTCTCGTGTCCAATACAGTCCTCTGCCGTCCTTAACAATAATGCCTTTTCCTTTTCAGTCGGTCTCTCAACGTTGTGAGCTGAAAGGGGGTTTGATCTTGAGAACCCATTGTCTCCGAGCCTATTAAAAATGGTATTAATCAATTCATGTCCCCGCCCGTGATGACGGGTATAAAAGGGGACGGAAGAGATCATTCATCACCGTTTTGTGCTGAGGAACCTGGGAAGCCTCTCCCGGTCGCTGCAGTGGCCGGGTAACGTGGCACATTACCCGGCCACCGGCAGATAATGAACTATCTCGACGACAGGCTCGTCTTGGGTCACTCGCCAGAGACAGTCGGTATACACAGAGACCTGGTGCTACGGCACTCAGCCCAACTGGGTCTTCGGGTCTCCGAGAGAGGAGCCAACCCTCCCAAGTGTAGGGGATCTCCTGTCTCGGGATGGAACTGGACTCTGTCACTATGTCTGCACGACTCTCTGATGGGCGTGCCCAGTCAGTGCTCGAGCGCTTGAAACATTTCAAGTGCCCCGCGGTCCCCTTGAAATTATTTCAGAGGCTCCTGGGACACATGGCATCCTCGGCCGGAGTAATTCCCCTCAGTTTGATGCACATGAGACCGCTACAGCACTGGCTACAGAGTCGGGTTCCGAGGACGGCATGCACAGGCACCAGGCGGATCATTGTAACGCCTCTGTGCCATCACACTCTAGTCCTTGGTCTTTAAAGACCTTTTTACGAGCGGGAGTACCACTCGGGCAGGTACGAGGCATGTTCTGGTACCTCAGACGCCTCCCTGCAGGGCTGGGGTGCAGTGTGCAGCGGGCAGGTAGCGTCGGGTCGATGGACAGGTCTCCGCCTACGCTGGCATATCAATGCACTAGAGCTGTTGGCAGTACTGCTGGCCCTCAAGAGGTTCAGGCCTCTCATTCAGGACAAACACGTCCTTGTTCGGTCGGACAATACAACAATCGTTGAGTACATAAAGCAGATATGCTCTCGCGGCAGACACCCCGGCCAGGAGAATGGCGGCTCCATCCCCGCGCTGTCCAGCTCATTGGGAGCACTTCGGTCAGGCTCAGGTAGACCTGTTCGCCTCTCCGGACTCCTCCCACGCCCGCTCTGACATGCCCTGACCGAGGGTCCCCTCGGCACAGATGCCTTAGCACACAGCTGGCCGCGGGACAAGCGGAAGTATGCCTTCCCCCAGTGAGCCTTCCCCCAGACGTCATGGAAGAGGAACACCAAGTGATTATGGTTGCCCCCTACTGGCCCAACCACACTTGGTTCTCGGAGCTCGTGGCTCTGACAACCACTCCCCCCTGGCCGATTCCCCTGATGAAGGACCTTCTAACCCAGGGGAAGGGGACGTTGTTGCACCCCAGGCCAGACCTCTGGAACCTCCACGTCTGGCCCCTGGACGGGACGAGGAGTTTCTGAGCAGCCTGCCACCAGCGGTCACAGGTACCCTTGCTCAGGCTAGAGCACCAATCGGTGCCTGTACACCTTGAAGTGGCGGCGCTTCTCGTCATGGTGCTCCTCACACGGTGAGGACTCCCGGAGGTGCGGGATCAGTGTCGTGTTGTCCTTCCTCCAAGAGGGGCTCGAGCAAAAGCTCGCCCCCCTCCACTTTGAAACTGTATGTGGCTGCCATAGCAGCCTATCACGATCTGGTGGATGTGAGGCCTCTGGGACAACATGACCTGATCACTAGGTTCCTGAGGGGCTTTGTGAGGGTGTATCCACCCCGGCCGCACTCTGTACCCTCTTGGGACTTGCCTACTGTCCTGGAAGGCCTGGCAGTCCCCCCTTTGAGCCCCTGGAGCAGACTTATCTTCCTCACTTAACGATGAAGATGGTCCTCCTTGTTGCTCTCGCTTCAATCAAGAGGGGACCTACACGCACTCTCTGCGTCCAGTGAGTGCTTCCCATTGGGTCCGGCTGAGTCTCAGGTGATCCTGAGGCCCCGGCCCGGCTACGTGCCCAAGGTTCCCACCACTCCTTTCTGGGAGCAGGTGGTGAGCCTGCAGGCGCTCCCTATTGGGGAGGAAGACCCAGCCTCTTCTGTTTTTTGTCCTGTACACGCCCTGCGCCTCTACGTGGACCGCACGCAGAGCTTAGGAGCTCTGAGCAGCTGTTGTCTGTTACGGAGATCGGCAGAAGGGGAGGGCTGTCTCTAAACAGAAAATGGCGCACTGGATGGTAGACGCAAAATCAACAATATACCAGTCTCAGGGGCGCCCGTGCCCGCTGGCGGTAAGAGCCCATTCCACAAGGAGTGTGGCCACCTCGTGGGCACTGGCGCGTGGCGTCTCTCTGGCAGACATTTTTAAAGCTACGGGCTGGGCTACACCCACCGCCTTGGGAGGTTCTCCCAACCTCCAGGTGGAGTTAGGTCTCTACTCGGGTCTTGTTAGGACTTGTGGGTGAATACCTGCCAAAGCGCCGTCTCCCCTACGTAGGTGGGCAAGAGCGCTCCTCTTAGCCTCCCTACCCCCCCCCTTCAGGGGTGAGTATAGGCAACCTATCCTTCACGAAGCACACCCCACAGTAGCCGGCCGAACGGAGCGGCCGTGGCTGCGGCACCAGTTGGTGAAGTTGTGCCTCTGTGTGAAGCGGCTCCCCGACACAAGGCGGCCCCACACGATGTAATATGTCACTTAAGGTCCTCACAAGCAGTGTACCGGGTGATCTCCCCAGGTGAGCCTCCACCTATAGCTGCGCCCCCCCGTATGTGGGCTTGCGCACTGTTTTTCCCATGACTTCTTCCCAGAAGGCGAGAATCATGAGGTAATCTCCACATAGTTACCCCCCAAGTGCGGGATGTGGTCTCCTTACGCAGACCCTCGATTAGAGGGATGGCGTTCCCCAGTGATCCACGGTGACGGACGGCTCCTAGTTAAGGTAGGAGTAAAGCCACCGTCCGGGGCATCGTTGGCGAGAATCTCTCAACTTCTAGCAAAGCTCTGATGACACCTTGCCAAGACTCACTGGAAGGTCGTGACTGACGGAGAGTGAGTAAGTCGCTCCGTTGCATGTCAGGACGTGGCAGGACGTTGAATTCGACCCCCTTTCAGCTCACAACGTTGAGAGACCGACTGAAAGGCCCATGCCACGTTACACGGCCACCGCTGCAGCGACCGGGAGAGGCTTCCCAGGTTCCTCAGCACAAAACGGTGATGAATGATCTCTTCCGTCCCCTTTTATACCCGTCATCACGGGTGGGGACATGAATTGATTCATTCGCCAATTAATTGGCGTTTTTTAATAGGCTCGGGGACAATGGGTTCTCAAGATCAAACCTCCCTTTCAGCTCACAAAGTCTCGTTCCTTCCTTCAGGGAACCTAGGTTACCATACGTAACCGGAGACGATTCCATGTGTGTGCTGTCTGTGTATTGAGAAAAATAATTCTAAGTTAATACAAAAAATGGCTTATACCTAACATCTTAACACACCTGTGAAGACATGTTGACACATAAAGCCTTTCTGTCAATAGATCCTCCTAAAAATTACTCAAAGCTTCTTCCAAATGAATGTGTAAATGTTGCTGTCCCTTGGGTGCATTTCTGTGTGCCATGAACCCACCCACTTTGATTTAATAGCATGCAAATCTTATTTTTTTTTAGCTCTAATTTTAAACAAACTATTATCTTATATTGTATAATTGAAAATGACACATTATCTTTTGAACAATCCATGTAATTTTATTCCATTGTGTTTAGATACAGCACATGGTTCAAGAAGCAGATAGTAAAGAAGTTTACTGGCTTTTAAACATTATTTCTGTGCATAAGCGTTTATCTACTGTCAAAATGTCAAACATTTTATTGTTCTAAAATATCATCTTTATTGACATTTTACTATTTTTTTCACACAATAAGAAAAAGCTTCATAAGATATTGTAATATCTTAAATTGCAGGGAAGAATATAGATTGACATTCCTATGTGGTCCCACATGTTCCAACAAAGCCCTGCAGTGGAAATCTGTCAATTCTGCAGATTTTACAGAACTTTAAGATAAACTGAAAGCATGGCTTTCATCATTTCATTTTCACCTGACATATTTACAACAGGATCATCTTCACAGAACCTGTAATAAGATGGTGATGATGTTGCTATAAGCCAGCATTAAAGTGACCCGGTCTTTTTTCATTAGAATATCAGCTTTCTGGTCACTCTACCCCAGCAGTTGTCAGACAGGTTTCTTAATACAGACAGTTAAGAGAAGTCAGAATGAACCTGTAAGCTTCTTATAACATCAAGCTCCCCAATCCATGCTCATACAGTAGTTACTTTACGTAAAAGTTTAATTAAAAATTTGCATTTTACTTCTGACAAGTTTTCGAATTATTTCTAATCTAAATGGCAAATCAAGTAAGATAAAATGAAACAAAAATCCTAGTACTAAGTGTATTATTAATAAGCATGGATAAATATGATAATGTAAAAACTAAGCAAATGCTAATGATAATAGCTAATGACTACTTACATTCAGAATATTAGATCCTTTCTGTTTGTTCATTTATACATCAGACATTCAGAGCATTAGATCCTTTTAGTTTGTGTTTGTACACCAGAAATTCAAAATATTAGATATTTTCAGGTTGTTCATTTGTATATCAGACTTCATCGCATTTGATCATATATCAAACTCAGTGCTTCAATCATTACATACAGACACAAGAACGAACAACTGATGATGAAAGACAAAGAGGACATTGAATATATTTCAACTGTTACTGGTTGTTAGTAATAAATTAGCGTAAAGACACTGAAAAAATGAAATTATTTGCAAGGGCAGGACTTCTGCAAGGCAATATGAAGGGTTGTAAGCCACAACCAGCCAGCTTACACAAGTGTCATACTCATGCTTTTAGTTACTGCAGAAAATCATTGTCTCTCCTTACCTCTATGTTTGACTTCAGAGGCTTTAACCCCCCATAAATACATTATGTATATTATTGTGACCCAAAAAATGATAATATAATGTGTGGTTTATCCTGACTTTTGTTTAAAAACCATAACCATCTTTACACATATATACTGTGGTGTATCAAAATGTAAAGATAAAAACGCTTATAACTTAATTACACAGCGAAATATATTAAATGTACTTAATATATCAGATTTACAGAACTAATCAAAAATGTTATGTAAATATAAAGAAAACAAGCCTGTGGATGGTGAAGATTTCAAATCATAATGAAACTATTTGACAGCTGTTAAGACAAATTTTTTTTCTACATTGACATGACCTGATTTTTTCAAACAAAGGCATTATTCAGACAGTCAGGAAAATCACAGTCACATTTGGCATACTCAAGACTAGTTGCATGTTAACAGTCAACGCTGTTTCATACTTGTTCAGAGGATTTGAAATGTGATTTGGGAAGTTAGCCTGAATTGTCTAGTTTGTTCTTTATGTACACTTTCCTAATTGCATAAATTAATGCAAAGTACGCAAAGTAGTGCAAGGATTTCCATAAACCCGCTCCCTAGATGCGGAATGAGACGTAGCAATAAATCGAGAATGAACAAGCAGTTTGTGTTATTTGTTATGGTGAAAGAGACATCTTAAATATAGGGGATGCTTGAAAAACATGCAATACACTGTTAGAAAACACGGTACTCAGCAGGTACAATTTTCTTCCTTGGAGTACAACACATTTAAATGTCCCTTTAAAGGTATAAAACTTCTCACCTGTTGTTGTTACCCTAAATGAGTTTGGTGACCATTCACAATTGGCAAATTAATCCAGCACACTGGTGTAATTTAGATGTCATGTTTACAGAAAGTATGAACCTCTTATTCTGTAAAAGGTCATAAAGGACAAAGAGGATGGTAAGGAAGATACAACTTCATGCTTGATATCGATTGAGTCTGTTTGGAAACTTCCATTGTTGCTTTTAGAATTTTTTGATCAAATTTAGTTAATTTATAACATGAACACAAACTGGCCATTCTGTTTAAAGCTTTAAATGATTGAAGTGTTTTTCATTATTAATCATTAATCATTTGTGAAATATATAAATTAAAGGGGAAGAAGTTTAGTACCAGCCACTAGAAATCTACAATGTTCTTGACAAATTCTATGTTATCACTAGGTATTCTTTTAAAAGAACAAAAACAAATGTGCTATACATACTGCACTATGTGTATATATATCTGACAGTACTTTGTCTCATTTGATTTGTAATTGATTTCTAATGATACTACAGTTTAAATAATGCTGTTTTAAACAACTGCTTGTCATTCTGATCATGTTTGTTGAGTAATGTCTGAGTAATGCATAACTGTAAGCCAAATTCTTTATAATATTAATATTCTATGAGCACCATTGAATTATAAATACCCAGCCTTAAAGAATCCCTAAACAAGGTACAGTTTTGTGCTTTCATTGCGGTATGCACAGTTGGACCTTGTCCATCAAAAGGCACAAAATTGTACCTTTCGGGGTACTCATGCAGGGGCTCCAAAAGTACAGTTTGTACCTTTTTTCTGATAGTGTAGGAAAAACTTTGGCATTGTAAGCTCATTCTACAGAAGCAGAGTGAAAGAATTTTGGGATTGTAAACTCCGAAAAAGTGTTAACAGTTTTCCGGGTAATTGCATGGACGCTGGGGTGGAATGTTTGGCAGAGGCTGAACGTACATGTATTTGTGAGTGGTAAAGCATGTCTGTGGAAGTGCAATAGTGGCTGTATGTCCTGAAATCATCAATATCATGCCTAATACCATTAGGGCAGTGTTGGGTAGCGTCGGATGGTGGTTGTCTCAGTCTGTCACGGATTGTGGTCTTAATTTGGCCCCAGGATGCCCGTTACAGAGTTGGGAAAACTAATGCTAGGTGGCGGCATGTTGGGGTTCATTGGAGATGTAGCGCCCGAACTGTCGTGCCCACCACGACCTTGTGGATCTCTCCGTCCGCTGTACTGGCCGATAAAGGAGCCGTCCTCGTTGAACTGAATGTCAACGCTGTCTCCGTAGTCAGCTAGACTGTCATTACTGCTGCGCTTGCTCTCGCAAATGGACGGCTGACTGATGGAGCACTTTTCATTGTCACTGTCAGAGAGAAAGACATACATTACTCTCAATACAGTTGAACAGGGTAATGCAAGTTAAAAGTTTTGGTCTTACCTCTCCAGAGACCTGTGTGCAAGGGAGAATAAGAAAGCAGCAAATGAATATGAGACTGGAGAGAGAGATTACTACTGACAGTAACTGACAGTTACCACAAACATGCACACATGCATGCACACACAAGATTGCATGCAAGCTCACAGGTAGAGACACAGAAAACCCACACACATGACCCTGTGACACACATTTTACATAAAGAAAATGAAGCCAAGTTCAGCCATATTATGATAGGTCGCACATTTTACAGCTTACCACACAAATTGTAATATCACAAGAATCAAGATTGTAATATCTCTATGATGTTTGTTGATCTTTGAGCACCTCAGTATTTGACTGAGCTCCTGTTACATTATAATCCTCCACCGTCATGGTTTATAAATGCATTGTTTCCTTCTCGTCTAATGTTTGTGTTGTTGTCACACCGGAGCTCTGTCAAAACTCTGCCATAACTTACTCCACATATATACATTTTCTATCATTATAGCTTTTGATTGCTTGTTTTATTTAAATTTTTCTCTCACTCCCTCCAGTTTTTTCACAAGTTCATCAAACAACTATGGATATATTATTTCATCAAACACGGTGAGCAATGGCTTCTCCTGCTTTTGTTATTTGCACTTGTTTGCATTTGTTTGCAACATGTTTAATTTATCTATCTCTGTCGCTGATGAGGGATTCACATGTGATAAAGGAAGGGAAATAGTTCGCCTGATAAAAGAAGATTTCAGATTTAGAGACACGCATCCACACTTTAATGAGGATAATAAGAATGTTAAAGATACAGCTTTGGATGCGTTTAGCTCTGGGTTTAAACACTGTTCGGTTCTGGTAACAGAGCCCGTGCAGCAAAGAAACTGGGTGACTGTGAGACGGCATAGTTGTGGGTGAAAGCACCGCTCTTCTGTTCTGATCAAAACATAAACAGGATGAAGTTCAACTTCGCCAGTCAGCGATCATTAAAAATTATTTTAAAGTGGTGTTTGAACTTGCAAGCATGATGTCAGACACTGTAATATGCTCTGGTCCTCTCCCTGCTTACCGTGGTGATGAGATTCATAGAAGACTGTCAACACTCAATTGCTTGATGTCTAAGTGGTGCCGACAGAATAATATAGGTTCCCTTTCTGTCTGTCTCTCGACGTTGTGTCGAAGACGACAGTATGGGGTTTTGCTTTTGAGAACCAATCAACCAATCAACGGAATTGAATTTAAAAGGCCAATGGATTTTGGCAAATTAAATTTGCATGCTGTGCTCCGCTTCGGACATACAAGTATAAAAGGGGAGACGGCGTGCTCATGCATCACCCTTTGTTCTTCAGAAACTGTGGATGACATTGACTGAATCGACTATTGGCAATCATCTTCCTGCTGGTGTTACGACGCGTATGCAGGGGATTGTCCCTCTTCAGCGGCTCCCCTGTGCGTTTCAGCCGAAGCCAGAGAGTGTCTGTTTTCTCTAAAAGAGCAATATTCTAAGCAGCGTATTGCCCCTTCATGGCTGCTCCCTGGGTTGCGACAGACTCATCCCAGACGGGGACACCCATGACGTCTGTCTCACGTGTCTGGGTCTCCGGCACGCTGTTCATGGGATCGACCTGCTCGCACTGCTTGAATGGTTTAGCACCTCAGTATTTGAATGTACTCCTGTTACATTATAATCCTCCACGTTCTCTGCATTCTCAAAACTCAGGCAACTTGAAAATACCTAGAATAAAAAAAAATCAACTGCGGGCAGCAGATTTTTTTCCTACTTGGCACCTTAACTATGGAATAACATACCTAAAATTGTTCAGGAGGCAGATACACTCTTGCAGTTTAAATCTAGATTAAGGTTATCTCTTTAACCTGGTTTACACGTAACTTAACAACATGCTTCTAATATCCAATTCCGTTGAAGGAGATCTTAGGCTGCATAAATAGATAAACCGGAAACAGGGACACTTTCCACAACACCTGATATATTTGCTTATTACATCATTAGAAGAATGACATCTACTCTAATAGTAGTCTGTTTCTCTCTTATTCCGAGTTCAACGAAGTCACCAGATCCAGCCTGTGTCCAGATCAGAAGGCATTGCAGTCATCCGTATCCAGTACGTATCCAGACCAGAAGGTGGATCATGAACTGGTAAAGCCACCACCAGCCCGGAAGGATGGCGGAGTTCAGGACAACCGGAACCCCGGATACAGATCCCCTGTAAGACATTTCCTCAGACGACCATCGGGAAAAAGACCTCGACTCTTCTGACTGGTTTCATCTAGTCAAGAGGACAACTGGACCCCAACTGCGCCTGGTTTCTTCAAAGGTTCGTTCTCAATTCTGTCACCGATGGAGTTTTGATCCCTTGCCACTGTCGCCTCTGGCTTGCTTAGTTGGGGTCACTTCATTCCCAGTGATATTGTTGACTTGATTGAAAATTAATGCTCAGACACTAATTAAACTGATCAGAGATGACATTACTGAATTTAACACACTGTTTCACTAATCTATGTTGTTCAGCTGCTTTGACACAATGTATTTGGTTTAAAGCACTATATAAATAAAGGTGACATTGACTTGATGTATGAGTGTGTAAATTGGGCATCTCCAATCCCGCACCTGGAAACCTAAAGTCATTCAGCACGCCTGTCTGTATATATCAAGCAACTCTGAATAACTTAATTATTGGTTAAATCTTAAATATAGTTTACTTGTGTAAGGTTGCAACCCTATTATAATAATTTCTAAATTTTCTCTGCTATGGTCATGTTTTTTTATCTTTATACACATCCATTTATATTTATATCTTACCATGTCTTGAGTATGTCTGATAAGGGAGCTTTATATTTAAGGATATTACTGAATGCGCCAAAAGATACAACAATGCACAATCCCCTATGATCAAAGTGCTATCAAAGGGGCTAACTAACAAACATGAATAGTATTTGACTATATTACTTTTTAATATTTAGAAGCTATTTGCACTTAGAGTAAAAAACAATATATGCTATTTATACTGAAAAAAGCAGCATTCCTTTGCAAAATATTATTTCCACTAACCAAAAATATTTGTAGTGTCTATTTTCTTTGGACCAAGTAAAATAGTAGTTATAGGCTATTTACTTACCAAGAACAGACAGTAAATGGTTATATTTAAATATATATATATATAATATGCACCAATTAAAGTTAAAGTGAGTGAGGTGACAAGTCGTTGCTGTTGAGGTGCTAGCGAACATGTCTTCCCTGCCCTATCCGCTTGTCATGTTCTGTTGGGCTGCGCAGACGATATGTCTGTGGAGCGCAAGCACTTTAAAAATCGCAAAGCCTCATGGTACATTTAAGCTGTTTGGCCTCTGATAGTTGTTGTAGAAGGAACAGGCAAACAGAATGTGATAGGATGAATGAGGTAAGTTGTTGTGATTGACACATGTGAGCACCAATCAGCAGCGAGTGCTGAGTATTTCAGGACGTGTTTGGTTTAGCCTGGGATGCGTCACGTCCAGATCCCTCCCTTTTTGTGTTGACACTGGCTTCAGGTATGTGCTGCTGACAGTTAGCATTCGCTAACCTTTAATGACAAACACTGATACTTATGATTTTGTTTGTTGCACCCCAGCCTGTCTGTTTTATTAGTGGTTTCATCTGTTGCTGTGGACTGTATGATTGCCCTTTTTAGGTAAGAGAAAGCTCTTTTATGGTTAACGGGCTTGCTGAGGGGTGGGTGGTTTTGATTAATGTGCAGTCCCTGTACTTCCGCTTTGCAGCGGGGTATTTGAACGCTGCGTGTCCAGCTTGCGAACTGATATTAAGCTTATCTACTCTCGTTGTGCTTATTTGGTAAGGTTGTGTTTGCTAACGGGGAATTCCAGCGGGTGATGTGTAACTATTAGTAATGCTGTTTTTGGTCATCCGTATTTGCCGCAGGATTCTCCCTCTCTTGTCCTGGTGATTATCGTTGTGACTCTTCTGCTCTCTGCTACTTTTGTACACTTCCGTTACCACTACCTGGGAAGACTGCTGCCGTCGTTATTGTTGTTCATGCGGATTGTTGATTCTCTTCAGGCAACTCGGGTTGGATGAATCTTCAGCTCACGTGACCATACTCTGTTATGGACTGCGGCCTTGTCTGAGCCCCTTTCTCCTTTCGTGAACTGTGTGGGCTTGTGCTTGAATACTTGTTTAGTGCTGAGCCTCTAATGTAGTGGCTTTCACCCACATTGTGATGATTGATTGTTATTCCATATGACTGGTGTCTGTATGTATTTTTGTTTGAGGTTTGTTTATTTTGTTTTTGATTTTCTTTCAGGAGCTGGGGTCCCACAGGTGGAGGATCTGTTGTGGTGGTGGTGCTTCTTCAACGTTTGCCTTGTAACACTTTTTGAAGTGTGTGCGTGTATGATCTGAGTTCACGGTGTGGTGTGTAGAAGTGTGCTTTAGGATGATAGTGCTGGTGATCACTCCGGTGGGTATCCTCAGCCCTGTAAGTTAGTGTTTTTTTTCTTTTTTATGGTGAGATTATAAACTCCTTTTGTGTAATATTTTGTTCATTTCTGGTTAAAATTCGTTTCAATTAATTTATTTTTTTATATTTTTTAATCTGAATTGGTTACAATTTTGTTTTGTGTATTTGTTTTCCATGGTCATTGGAGAAAGTTGCAGCTGGAGAATGCACCTCATGACCAGACTATTTTAAATGCCTTTTTTTTTTAAATTTCAGTGTTTCAATAAATTTTTTGTATTTTTTTATATCCACGTTTCCCGCCTACCTTAATTTATGAGAATTGGACCTGTGTGACCTAATAACAAACTTTGGGGTAATTTTTATTTCCCGGGTGGCGTAGTCGACAAACTCAAATGTGTGTTTAACCTGTACCGCTCCATTCGCCACAAGAAGGCTTAAAAAATGATTCTGCTAAAGCAGTTAGAAAAAAGTTGACCCTAAAACAGGACAAACACAACAGGATACAATACAGGGGTGATGATTCCAACAAACAAAGGAAAGATTACACCTTCAGCCCCCAAAACAAACAAAGAGCACATGACTCAGGAAAAGAGACAAATCCACATGTGGTGATCTGACCTGTATTCTCCAAATGCATCGTCCTTCATTGTGCGAGTTCCAGTTTCAGCCTGGCCTTCTTCTTTATCTTTCACTGGAATACAACAAAAAACAGTTTCTTTCTAAATCCAAATGGCTCACAGAATAAATAATTTTGTTAGCGTATTATTCCACATGCTGTGCATATGCCCGTTAGATTTTTTTTCTTAACAACTCTTGTGCAGTAACTGTGTGCCGTAGTAAGCCACACTGAAATGCAATAATAAATAATGAAAGTATCTAGTGAACATGGTGACCGCTCTTTATGTGTAAAAATTGTGAACAATTTTTTGTTTATTTAAAAAAGAGGACTTAAAAAGTAAAGTAGATTTAAAGCAGACTGGTTTAACTAGAAAATTTTAAAAGATAGCATAGGTTAAAAGAGGATTTGCGATAAATATTTTAATATATTGAAATTTTTTAACATGTTGACACTGTGTGGGCGATTTAGACACACTATGTCATGCTGCTGTTTGTTTGTTCGGTTAAATCTGTCTGTTTGTTCTTTGTTTGTTTTTGTATGCAGAATATTTAAGCATTTTTGACGATTCATTTTGTTTCTTTTGTGGCCTGCAGGTAGGAAGGGTGGTAGAGATATGCTGTACACTACTTGCTCAAACCTTCATTCCGTGCTTGTCACAATATTTGTTGTTGAGATTATTATTTTGCTGTGTGAATGTGTTTCTCACTCTCTCTTGCTTTGTCTTGAAGGAGCCACTCCTTCAAGGTGCCTTTTGATGGTAATTGGCTGCTGCAGAAGAGCGTTTTCATTCAAAATGGGAGTTGTGAAGGAATGGCATCCCTTATACGGCCCCGGGCAAACGTGTAGCTGAGGGGATGACACAGCCACCATAGCAGCGACAGATGTTTGTCTGATTATGGCAAACATGATTTGTTTAATTTAATTAATTATTATTTATTAAGTAATTATTTTTTGTTTCATTATTATTATTTTTTTTATTATTTTGTTTATGTTCAGGGAGCTAGGTTACGTTCCCGTATTTTCTTTTCATTCCAAGCAGGTCTGTTATTTTATTTCTAATTTTGTAGGTTTGTTTTGTTTGTTATTTTGGGCAAGGGCCCCCCCTGAGTCTATTAATTGTTTTAAGCTACAACATTCTATGTATCAATACAAGCTGTCAAACTAAGCAACTGTTTGACAATAAAGTCTGTTACCTATACCGACCCATGGTCGTCCATGTAAAATATATCCAAATAAATATATTTATCATGCTTAATAAACATTATATATGTTAATAGCGTAGTCTGGTTTGTGAGTTGGGCTGATGTCTGAGAGAGTCCCGTAGCCCTTTATTGCAACTAACCCCTAGAGGTTGAAATAATGCTTTTTTAAACCACCAAAATCTAATATATTTGAGGATTTAATTTTAATAAATCCAGGTTCTGGACATCTAGTTTCACGTTGTGTTGCTGTTTTACAACTGCCTGTGAGTACAAACACTATTAAATGTCCCATAGCATTAAAATCATATTATTTTCTGCATTTAGGTGCTATTAACAAGTCCTCAGTGCATCTGCCAACTCAAAAAATGTAAAAAAAATAAAAATAAAGAACCTAGTAACTGTGTTTTGTGAGCCTTTCTCTGCAGCATGTGAAAAATTTACCTTTACAGATTTAGTGCTCATAGTGACTTTGAAATTTGCTCTTATTAAAATGTAACCACACTCTCCAGAGTTCCACCCGGAGCACCGAAGTTAATGTAATTGACTAGTGACAGGTGTGTACCTTACCTATGGCTAATTTACGTAAATATCATGATAAATGCAATGTAGTTGGCTGTACAGAGGAAAACAAGTGTTAAATTTGCTTAAACGTAAAGCAATCTGCATCTAGAAACATGATACTCATTTATCCCATATCTGCCGTTTTAAAGGGTTAGTCCTGTGTAACATAAAGCTATGTGCATCTAAAGACATTATACAGAGTTGTTAAATGTATTTTTGGTTTTGAAGACAAGACTGTTTTGTCCTGTGTACATTCATATTTAAAACTAATGTTTAAAAAGAAGTGAGACATTTGTGCATTTGTTCTTTCTTGAACTGGGTAGAGACCAGCAGCTCATTTGCAATTAATGAGACACACACCAAAACAGCCTGCATTTCCTCATAGGCAAAAATGTACATTTAGGGGACATAACATTCAAAGATCTATGAGTAGTATAGGTGTAATTTGATCTGGAATTTTGGGAACTATATTACCTAAGACTAAGACTTATATTACATCTTTAAAAGGGATGCAAAATTTGACCTTTAAAGAAGCCTGGACCAAGAAATTTGATGAAGAAGTGCCTGATGAAACCTGGGATGAAAATCTCAGAGGATTCAGGGCTGCTCAATAAATGCGAGGCACACAATAATTCAGTTTAAAGTGATCAATAAATGGTATTATTACACAACTAAATGAAGTAAAATGTCTAAATCTATATCCCCAGGTAGTGACGGATGCTAAATAAATGAGGGTTCCTCCTAGTAAACAAAGAACATTTTCCCAATGTTCCCATATGGTTCCAATTTGGTTATTTTTAGCAACCAAGACGGAATATTCTTAGAATGTTCCCAACTGGTTATTTTTTAAGTAACCAAAATAGTACTTGTAGAGAATGTTATGTACAGGTTCTTTTTTCATTACAAACATGAATCCTTAAAATATCCAGCTGGGAACTTTAACCACTGGTTCTCTTTTGGTTTTAGAAAATTGAACCTAAAAGTAACCATCTGGGAACCTACTGTTTCTCTTTTGGTTAAAAAAATCTAACCTAAATATAACCAGCTGGGATATTTCGCCTCTTGGTTCTCTTCTGGTTATAACATTTACATTTATATTTAGGCATTTAGCAGACGCTTTTATCCAAAGCGACTTACAATAGTCGAGGAGACAATGAAGCGGTAAATAGCCGATACAACAATAGGTGAACAAGTGCTACAACAATGTTAGCAAGTTACACAGAGAGAGAGTTACAAAAGTTTTTTTTTTTTGATAGAGTGAGTAGGTAAGAAAAGAAGGTACTTATAGTGAGTTAGGTGTAGCCGGAAAAGATGACCGAGTCTGTCAAGCATGAAGCCAGTGGCAGATCGTTCCACCATCGAGGAACTGAAGCAGAGAACGTACGAGAGAGAGATTTCTTACCCTTTTGAGCTGGTACCACAAGTCTCAGTTCATTTGCGGAGCGCAGAGATCTTGAGGGCCTATGCCTTTGAATTAGTGAGTTAAGGTAAGTGGGTGCAGAACTGGTGGTGGTCTTGTAGGCAATGAGAAGACATTTAAATTCAATGCAAGCTGCTACAAGAAGCCAATGTAGTTTAGAGAGGTGTTACATGGGTCCTTTTTGGTTCCTTGAAAACCACTCTTGCCGCTGCATTTTGAATCATCTGCAGAGGTTTAGTTGTGCACATCGGGAGTCCAGCAAGCAGTGCGTTGCAGTAGTCCAGCCTGGACAGGACCAGAGCCTGAACCAGGATTTGTGTGGAGTGTTCTGTGAGAAACTGTTTGATCTTCCTGATGTTGTAAAGCATGAATCTGCAGGATCTGGCAGTCGCGGCAACATGATCTGTGAAGTTGAGCTGATCATCGATGATTACTCCCAAGTTTCTCGCAGACCTGTAGGGCACAATGGTTGATGCTCCTAGTTGGATAGAGAGGTCGTGACGAGTCTTCGGGTCGGCAGGGATGACAATAAGTTCCGTTTTCGCAAGGTTAAGTGGTAGGTGGTGTTGCTTCATCCAGAGGGAGATGTCGCTCAGACATGCTGAGACTCGAGTCGAAATCGTCTGATCTTCCGGATGAAACGCAAGGTGGAGTTGCGTGTCATCTGCATAACAGTGGTAGGAGAAGCCATGCTTACGAATCACTGATCCCAATGATGTCATGTAGATCGAAAAGAGCAACGGTCCAAGAACTGAGCCCTGAGGTACACCGGTGTCAAGATGTTGCGGTTCTGAGACTTCACCTCCCCACGAAACCTTGAAGAATCTATCTGAGAGGTAGGATATGAACCATTGGAGAGCCTTGTCGGAGACGCCCATTTCCTTGAGAGTCGAAAGGAGAATACTTTGGTTAACGGTGTCAAAAGCAGCGGATAAGTCCAGCAGGATAAGAACGGATGACATGGAGGCCGCCCTTGCCAGTCGTAGGTCTTCAACAACTGAGAGCAGAGCTGTCTCTGTAGAGTGTCCTTTCTTGAAGCCTGACTGGTTGCTGTCCAAGAGGTTGTGTAGAGTAAGGTAGGCCGAGAGTTGATCTGAGACGACACGTTCCAGGGTCTTTCCGATGAAGGGCAATAGAGAGACTGGTCTGTAGTTCTCTAGAAGTGCGGAATTCAGCGAGGGTTTCTTCAACAGCGGGGTGATCCGGGCTTCTTTGAAAGCAGTAGGAAATGTGCCAGAGTTGAGCGATGAGTTGATGATGTGGGTAATTGCAGGAATGACCGAAGGAGAGATGTCTTGCAGGAGATGGGTGGGGATGGGGTCCAGCGAAGAGGTAGTCGGGTGATTCGAAACGATGATTCTCGCAGCGTTGTTTTCAGTCAATGGAGAGAAAGAGCGGAGGGAGGTGGTCAAAGGAGCCGGAGTATGGTCCAGCGGTGGTGGAGCGGAGAACTGACTGCTGATAGCGGTGATCTTCTTCACAAAGAAGGATGCAAAGTCATCAGCTGTTCGGTTCGAAGGGTGGGAGGACAGAGTAGAGCAGAGAAGGTCTTGAAGAGAGCGCGAGAGTCTGTTGAGCTGTTTACTTTTGCCTGGTAGAACTGAGTCTTGGCGACTGAGACATCCTCAGAGAAAGAAGAGAGAAGAGTTTGATAGAGAGAGAGATCTGCAGGGTCATTAGATTTGCGCCAATTTCTCTCAGCTGCCCTGAGCTTGGTTTTGTATTCCCGGAGGACATCAGAGAGCCAAGGTGTTGAAGGGTTGGCACGGGCTGGTCGAGATGTAAGCGGGCATAAATTGTCCAAGCAGGATGTTAGTGTAGAGCATAGGAGGTGAGTGGCATTGTCAGTGTTAAGTAGAGCAAACTGATCAGGAGGAGGTAGCATAGAGGAAACAGCAGAGGATAGGGTGAGAGGAGAGAGCGTGCGTAGGTTACGCCTGAAGGTAACAAGGGAGGAAGGGGAAGGAGTGTCGGATGTTGTCACGTCGAGGTGAAGTGTGACGAGAAAATGATCGGATGTGTGCAGTGGTGTTACCTGAGTGTGATACGTGGAGCAGTAGCGTGTATAGACAAGATCGAGTGTGTAACCGGACTTGTGGGTCGGCGACGTTGGCATGCGATTGAGGTCAAACGATGCAGTGAGGTTGTGTAGGTCAGTAGCTGAGGATTTCTCCAGGTGGATGTTGTAGTCTCCTAGGATCACAAGAGGTGTCCCATCCTCCGGAAAAGATGACAGGAGAACATCAAACTCCTCTAGAAAATGTCCAAGCTGACCTGGGGGACGATATACTACCACAAAAATTATATTGAGTGGATGAGTTATAGAAACTATGTGTGACTCAAAAGAGGCGTTGACACCCGAAGGTGCAAGTGTTTTAAACCTCCATCCAGTAGGAAGAAGTAGACCGGTTCCCCCCCTCTACCAGAAGAGCGTGGGGTGTGGGAAAACGCATAGTTAGTAGAGAGGGCAGTCGGTGTTGTACTGTCCTCTGGTTTTATCCAGGTTTCAGTGAGTGCTAAAACAGAGAGACCAGAATGTTTAGCCATGGCAGGAATAAAGTTAGCTTTGTTGACAGCAGATTGGCAGTTCCACAAGCCTATAGGAATAGTGAGTGCAGAAGAGTCAGATGTAGGGATGGCACGCAGGTTATCAGTGTTGCGTGTCCTACGACGTGACCCAGAGGGTTTACGAGTGTTAGTAATAGTGAGAATTTTGTGACACATGGTTAAGTGGCAGATAAAAGAGGAGAGGGAATGAGAATAAATAATAAGCTAAGAGCTAGTTCAGTAATTTTAGTACTTGAAACCATTAAGGCAATAAGTGTTTAAAAATACAAGGAAAAAATAAAGATATGCAGATTTTTGAAAAATACAATAATACTCAGGTGCCCTGTCGGTGTCTCTGCTCGGTGGAGTCGCACAGGTTGAGTCGTTGGTCTTTACTCTCGTCGGTCTTTACACGAGGAGGGCTGCACACAAGGGCTGACGCTCACGCGATACAACACTTAAATACTCACTTAATTGTGCAATCAGTGAAAGAGCTGAGTGCGCCTTGTAAATTATCACAACAATAGCCTCGATGGGCTGGCAATCATAAACCAATGGCTCTGACTGAAACCACAAATAGCTCTGCTATTTATAAAAATGAAACCTGGAACGTATGCTGTTTGTTCTGTTTTGGTTGCAAAAACTAAATTTTAAAATAATATGTACCAAATATTGTAGTTTATTAAACGATATGGTGTTAATTAAGGGTAAGGGTTTTGCACATTTACATAGAGATTGTATTTAAATAAGCTACAGAAATTAAATTATCAAATATTAAGATGAGTTTACACCTGTTACACTGACCACATATAAGTATGAAATTTGCCCTTATTATCTGAAAATAATAAACTAATCAGGATAAACGAACATCAGTTTATAACCATGTGTTTGTACTATATTTTCAGAGCATGATTGCGTGTATGCACAACGCCTGTCATTTAAAGCAGTTTAAAATATATTGCCCGAAAAATATAACAAAGCTCAAGGAAAAGAAAACTAGACGTATTTTGTATTGATTGGTGGGAAAGTAACCTATTCAAAAGAAAAGCATTAAAAACTGTTAGATCCTATTACTTTTCTTCAACTTTAGAAGAAAACAAACATAACCCCAAGTATTTATTCACCAAATTGTCAAAATTAACGAAAAATAAAGCCTGAACAAGTGCTGACGTTTCCCAGCATCACAGCAGCATTGATTTTATTAACTATTTTACTTCTAAAATCAATACTATTATAGTTTATATTGTAACCATTCTGCTGTCAGCTGCAGTATTTTATAAGGCAGTGCACTGTAGACCACCTGAATTACAGTTCAACTCAATCTCTACTATTGGAGAGGAATAATTGTATAAACTTGTTAAATCATCTAAACAGACAAAATGCATGTGAGACCTATTCCATCTAAGCTCCTTAAAGAGGTGATAGAGGTCATTGAATCCAAGATGGCGCCGAGTATGGCAGCCCTGTTACGAGCTCCGCAAAAACTTAGCATTTTTTCGTTTGTTTTACTTGTTTGTTTGTTGTTGTCCTATGTTTTAGAGGTTGTATGTTTAACTGTTTACGACAGGCAAACACTTCTTAACATAGGTGCCTTCGTCGCAAACCGAAAAAAAAACGGACTTTGAGTTCCTGAACACTGGCGGTCCTCATCAGACTCAGGCGCCGTTCTCTCCGACCTCCTCTCCCTTCCATTCTACTGGCTAATGTTCAGTCTCTGGACAACAAACTCTGTGAACTGCGGGCACGGATCTCATATCAACGAGAAACAAGAGACTGCTGCATCATCTGCCTCACAGAAACCTGGATGTGTGCAGAGGTTCCAGCAAGGCCATTGAGCTCACTGGGTTCTCAGTGCACCGCTCAGAGAGAACTAAAGAGCTCACAGGGAAGAGCAGAGGTGGAGGAGTTTGTTCCTTTTTTAACAATTCATGGTGTGATGAGAGGAACCAATACTCTATTGAATCCTTCTGCTCCCCTGATCTGGAATTTCATATGCTTCTGTGTCGACCATTCTGGCTACCGAGGGAGTTCACAGCGATCATCATCACAGCTGTTTACATTCCTCCTCAAGCCAACACAGAACAGGCACTCAAGGAAATGTACAGGAATATAAGTCAGCAGGAAACCATGCACCCAGAGGAAGTGTTTATTGTCATGGGTGGACTTTAACAGAGCAAACTTCAGGACAATAGCACCAAAATACTGTCAACACATCACCATTAACACTCGTGGTGATCGTGTTCTGGACCATTGTTATTCTCCCTTCCGGGATGCCTACAAGTCTCTGTACCGCCCACCGTTCTTCAAATCAGATCCCTCCTCCATTCTGCTGCTGCCCGCTTATAGGCATAAACTGTAACTGGAAGCCCCCGCCCTCAGGACAATTCAGTGCTGGTCGGACCAATCGGATGCTACACTTCAGGACTGTTTTGATCATGTGGACTGGGAAATGTTCCGGGCAGCGTCTAATGACGACAATGAGTCGTACTTAGACTCTGTCACGTGTTTCATCAGGAACTGTATAGATGACCAAAACAATCCGAATCTACCCCAACCAGAAACCCTGGATTAACAGCGATGTTCAAGCAGCCTTGTCAGCGCGGACATCCGCTTTCAAATCCGGAGATGCTGACTATTGCAAACAAGCAAGATACGATCTCAGGAAATCCATCAAAACCGCAAAAAGACAATATAAAAACAAGGTGGAAGATAAACTAAACACCAACGATGCACGAAGCAAGTGGCAGGGCATCACAAACATCACAGACTATAAAGGGAATAAAGCAGCTACATCCCAGGCCGTGCGCTCCAAGCATGCCCATACCAGCTGGCCGGTGTCTTCACAGACATTTTCAACCTCTCCCTATGTCTGTCTGTGGTTCCCTTATGCTTCAAGACGTCGATCATTGTGCCCATACCCAAGAAAAGCAAAACCACATGTTTAAATGACTGGAGGCCTGTCGCTCTCACACCCATCTTCAGTAAGTGTTTTGAGAGACTCATCAGAGATTAAATCTGCTCTGTGCTGCCCGCCTCTTTGGACCCTCTACAGTTTGCATATCGCAGCAATCGCTCCATAGATGACGCCATTGCTTTCAACCTACACACTGCTCTCTCCCACCTGGAAAATGTGAGACCTATGTGAGAATGCTGTTTGTGGACTACAGGTCAGCATTCAACACCATAGTGCCTTCCACACTTGTTGAGAAGCTCCAGAATCTTGGACTGAACAGATCTCTGTGCAACTGGATCCTGGACTTCCTGACAGGCAGAAGTCAGGTGGTCAGAATGGGCAACAACTGCTGACCCTCAACACTGGTGCTCCTCAGTGTTCACAGCCCACTCCTGTACTCCTTGTACACACACACGACTGTACAGCCACGCACAGCTCCAATGTCCTTGTCAAGTTTGCTGATGACACAAACGTCACAGGCCTGATCACCGACAACGATGAGATGGCCTACAGGAGGAGGTGAGCACCCTGACTAAATGGTGTCAGGAGAACCACCTCTCACTCAAAACTGACAATACCAATGAGCTGGTAGTAGATTTCAGGAGACAGAGCAGAGAACACACATCCATCACTATCGGCGAGACACCTGTGGAGCGGTTGAGCAGTTTCAAGTTCCTCTGCGTCAACATCAGCGACACAGTGTAAACCTACACTCGGAGCAGTGGGCAGCCATGCTGCGAAGTCCCTTAAGCAGTGCCTTTAGTAATGGGTTAAAAGCCATGGTTTAATTCATATGTATCTAACAGTTCTTAGTGTGGCTTATAATAACCAGTTCTGCCCCTTCCTATATGCAGAGTATGTAGTCTGCATGAGGCATCAACTCCCAAGGGGGCAACAACCCAGCTGCAATTTATTTTTGTATATTATAATAATATGTTTATATTAGTAATACACAAGATGACTCGAAGCATGTGCGCCGTGACGTGCCCCCACCTCTGTTTATGGCTACCTTTTGGCCAAAAGTGATGTTACAAACTTATGAACAATATGCCTCGTCCTGGAAAGGGACATCAACAGTCCGGTGTAGAGAAAAAAAGTGACTTTGCCTCGAGAAAAAGCACAAATTTGCCTGTGTAAACTTTGAGGTTTCGAAAGCACATGGTAGTATTGATTTTATTTCAGTCTACTAATGGTTATTTTATTAAGATTTAAAATTTTAAAAAGATTTATTTAAAGTGTAATTTTAGTTTGTATTATTTTGCTGTAAAGCCACAATTGTAATTTATAAATGATACAATTTATGAATGTGTCTACTTTTATTTGAATCAATTTCTGTTTTGGCCACTATAGTAAGAGTTTTTACGATTTTGTTTGTACTTCTGTTATATTTGGGGAAGGGGGCACAAAAGTACATTTCTGCTTACAAATTTTAATTTAAGGGAGGTAAACGGTACTTCAAGATAGACTAACATTAGGAAAACATATTACTAATGATAGAGTAATGTTTTACCATCCTAAACTAAAACTGTCATGGCTTACCAAAGACAAACCTTGAAATGTAACATTCTGGGAACAAAAAGCTAAAGTTAGGGGAATGTTCTGGGAACCATAAATTGTTGGGAGAGCTTGTCACCCATGTTTTGGTTTATCCTAATCTGTTTTTCGTACTGCTATATTTTATATTTCTCAAAGATCCAGATCACTGTGTTGAAATGCTTGAATATTCTTAAAGGGAACACTCTTTAAAGGTCCCGGGTATCAAACTGTAATTAGTTTATAATGTTGTTGTTGTAATAGTATAAATAATATCTGTAAAATTATAAAGCTCAACGGTCAATGCCAAGCGAGATATTTTTTGTTAACAAAAGTCGCCTACATCAAACAGATATTTGGACTATATCCCTCTTCCTCTGTCTTTAATTACATAACAAGAACATTTAACCTCCGCCAACAGGAATACAAAAAAGGTGTTGTGGTTTTGTTACACTCCTGCAGAGAAGAGGAGGAGTTGCGTTTATAGAGTGTGTTTGTGGCCATGTCCTTGAAACATTTTTATTTTCATTCCCGAGTCCAATCACCTTAAATTTATGTTCGTTAACTCAATTCCCGAAAATTATAATCCATATGTAAAACTATGTGCAGCACATTTTACTAAGGACAGCTTCATAAAACTCAATCAATTTAATGTCGCATTTTCACTAAGATTATTCTTGAAAGATGGAGCAGTTCCCTCTTTGTCTGGAGAAGGTGTTGTTTATAGACAACAACCGGTAAGTGTATTTTATTATTAAAGTTGGTGTGTTTAACAGTTTCTGTAACGTATTAACAAAGCCAATCAGTATTGCTCCATAGAGAGTAAACAAACAGATCTTTGTCAACTAGATGGTCATTTAAACTTATGTAACAAAAATTTTAAAAAGTGTAGTAATTCAACCTGAAACTATCGATCATTGTGTTTGCAATGATCAGTTTAAAATTATTTGTCGATAATATCTATTGTTTACTAGATTGATTACTAGATGCTAGATTTGAACATCCTAGACTTTAGCGGCATCGATGTGAATTATTGTAAAATTGTTCTATGTTTAGGCGTAAGCAAATGTCATGCTTGCAGAAGTTCTACTCGACCCTCTTCATCTATTTTCAGAGGGTCTGATTCAGGCTCAAATTGATAACATTAACGAAATGTTTACAATAACACTGAGCGCATGCAGCTCCACATTATTGGAAGAGGCGTGACCTTTCCAGGCAACGTGCGGCAAGCCTGGACTGATTTTGAAAAACTTTTGTCATTCTGTGAGGTCTGCAGAGCTTTGTGTGAAGTTAAACACCTTAATGAGTTTTTGCCAGAGAGCTGTGCAGATTGGCAGAAATATATCACATGTCTGCCGTGCCTGTTTCTATATCGGAAGTGTGTGAGAACAAATCATAAAGTTAGCTGCATGGAAGATGAAGATGAGGGGTTGGTGACCAAAACAGCACTTCACATCAATAGTGTGGCAGTGGATTGGTTGCACAATCAGACATGACACAAAACATAGTTTTATGTTAACGTTGTGGCACATAAGTGTACATTATACAGGATTCTCATAAAATTATTTAAGAAGAATATCCCTTCCTAGTGTGCTGTCCTAATCTGCAATATTTGAGAGATTTTTCTCCTGTATAGGTCATGAGAGGTTTCCATATTTTAAGGCAAATATGGTCATTATTCTAAGAAAGAATTGCTGAAATTTCGAAGCTGTTGAATTATTGGTATTAGGTAATGTGGCTTTTTTATGTTTAATATTGAATATTTATTTATACTTTAATGTGTGATAAATTGTTAGATTTAAGTAAAAAATAATCCAATAAAATGTTTTTCTTGTGTCATCCACCATATTTACTTTTTTTTTTAAGTATCTGTTCAGGCACCAGTAGCATTTTAAAAGTATTAATTTGGCACCGGACTGGAAAAAAAACGATACCCAACCCTAGTCATTGCTCCTGTCCCTAAAATATTTTGACCACAGGAGAATAATATTTTAGGCCAACTGCCCTGACTTTTGTTGGGATGAAGTGAACAAAATAGCTCACTGGAAAAAGCTAAAACTTAAAGTAGATCCACAGTTAGATCGCCATCTGTTTGCTTTCAAACATTTAAGATGCACTTCTGATGATGCAACCAAGAGTTTAGTGCACTAAACATCCTGACAGTCCTAGTGCTAGCTTGTCGGTTTGGCCTTTAATACCTAACAATCTTAAATTATTTGAAAAACAATGCATCAGAAAACAATCTACAACATTGTCTGAATTAACATTGTCTGAATCTATGACTATAAGCACTTTGCACTTCTTTTATTGTGTTCATATATTTATATTATATACTAATCAATGTTCATGAAAACATAAGTCATAAATGAAACGAACCAGCAATACGTCTCTACGATAATCTAATGCACTGATATAGAACTTGCTAAACTGTTACTTAGCAAATGTGTTTATTTGCTATAGAAGTGGCTTAGGCGATTTAAATTGATAGATATCTCCATGTTCCTGTGATACTCTGATTCAGAGTAATAGGTCTTGCGGAAAGTTTTTCAAGGTAATATATTTGGTTGCTATGGGCATGGCTTGGGAGATTCAAATGATGATGCTCAGAGGTATGAGGCAAAGAGCTCTAATGCACCAGCGGTACACTTTACAATCCCTATTGTTAGGTATGTTTTTGCGGAGCCTGCTCCCCCCTCTAGATGTGGTAGCTAAAATCTTTTCATATAATCCTCCATAAGAGCAATGACCTGGCAGAGTTTGTGGGAAATTTCATGTTGCAGTTATGCCACAGGGATACATCTTAGACCTAATTTTGAGGTATGCTTTTAAATGGACTGCCAGCCTCTTCAAATGTGACAAACGACATATTTCTACAAATCCTCGCTTAGAGCTACGACTCTTAAAAGTTTGCCCATTGTTACATCTATGAGATTTTTATGATCATTTTTTGCAAGCACCAAAAAAAAAATCCTGCAAAAAAATATTAGTTAACCATTGCATTCTGCAACACCTACTAAAAGTAATAGTAATAATAATAATCTTAGGTCCAATAACATTTATTTATATAAAAAAATCTATACACTATGTGTTACCTGAATACTTTCCTCCTTTACCCCTCTTTATAAAACACAGAATAAGTAAAACCAGCAGAATGAGAACCACAGCAGAGAGGAGCCCGATGAACCAGCCCTGAGTCGCAAAACCACTGGATATTTTCTCCATCTCTGAAAAAAGCAAGCAGAACATAAGTGTGAGAATAAGGTCTCTTACTACTCCCTATCAAAAGTTAAACTATATGCTGCAGGTTAAACACTATGGGAAAAAAATCCTTGTTCTAAAGAACGCTTGCAACCATCAAATATACACACGCGCCCTCAGGTGTCTTTGTCTTCAAAGAACACATTGTGTGTCTGTGGTTTGTCGGAAGAAGTTCCCCTATTAACAAAGAATATAGTAAATAAATTTAGTTGTTTAAAATTTTTTTAAATTTAGCCTCAATTTCCTCGAGGACAGGGTCTGACAGAAAATATGTTCCCCCATCTAAATGGCTTCTGGAAGACCATGATAGGAGCTGCAGCAAGCCACAGCTACGGGCGTCGAAGAAATCGGCTGTTCTATGGCGGCTTTGGTCATCAAAGAGAGGCATCCGTGGCTTAACCTGCCCCGTTGTGAATAACATTGTCGGCAGATTCTGGGAGGCTAAACACCATTATCTTAGATCCTTGGTTTTAAGATTTAATGCCAAGAAGAGAATAATCTCCTGCACAAAGGACAACATATCTGGGAGTTTTGTGGAACTCAAACATGATGCGGGTAAAATTGTTCCCAGCAGAATCCATTCTACACAGTGGGGACATCGGGCTAGGCTAGACTATTCTATACCGTCAGAGAATTCTGGGACTCATGGCGGCTGGATACACAGTGATTCCTTTGGACATCCCACACATTAAACGTTTTTCAGTTGCAGCTCAGAGCCAATGGATTTCATCTAAGGGCCAATCCAGAGGCAAAAAAGGGTGACAGGCCAGGGGCTTCTCTCCCTTTCTATGTGCTTCAGACCCTAGGTTCTGTAGGTCACACTCTTGGTCCATGTTGTCGTCCGCAAAATCCTAATGACAGACGCTTCCCTCTCATACTGGGTTAGGTCTTAGGTTGGTGAAAGACTCACCTTGGGCGATTCTAATCAGGAGACACCTTCTGTCTAGGGTGCAGGGAACAGAGTTTCATTGCTGGCCTGAGCTCTGGGACCTTCATGCTTGGCCCCTGAAGGGGACTAAAAAGTTATCATAGTGACCAGTCCTAGTGCTAGGGCTCCCTCCACTTGAAAAAGTTATACCCTCAAATGGAGGATTTTCCAGAGATGGTGTGAGACACACCATGCAGATCCAGTTCACTGCCCTCAGACACATGTTCTGCAACTCTGAGAGTCTATTTAACCGCTTTCTCTGCTTGTCTACAAAGTCGGCAACAAGGGGGCGGCTATTATTGCCCTAGCCCAAAATGCGTGTGGTCAAGCTTCGTCTCTGGGAGTAAGGGTGCATTGAACCAGGGGGGTTGCATTTTCTATGGCTTTAGCTAAAGGTTTCTCCTTTCGACAAGTGAGTGATGCATCACACTGCTCCTCTCCGCATACATTTGTCAGATTCTATCGCCTGGATGTCTGTGCTACTCCAGGCTACACCACACAGCTTGGGGGCTCAAGACATTTCCAGTGCGACGGTGTAGGTATTCTCATTCTCATAGCCTTTGAAACGCAGCATCTAGTGGAGTTTTAATAGGGAACTTCTCGGGTTACTTGGCTGTAATCCTGTTCACTGATATATAAATGTGATACAAGTCTTCTTTTTAACTAACAAAACAGGTTAATACATCTCAAATGATAAATGACCCTTTATTTCATTCTGGTTTCTCATAAGTTGTGTTCCTCTTCATTTACACATTAAAGCCAATCAAGGATTTCATTATGCTGATCCAACTACAATGTTCAGGATTTCACTACTTTATGTTTGTTATGCAACCATACATTTCTTATTTTGGGTTGCATGTTACACTAAAGTTTTGCCTTCTTTGAATGGCCATTTCCAAGTTATCTTTGTAGATAAGGTTATTTTGTCGATGTCAATTTATTTATAGTCCAACAAAACAACAAAAGTTGACCAGAATGCTATTATCAATAAAACCAAAACTTTAAACAGGAAAAGAAGGACACAAAAACCCAATAAAAATTTATAAATATATATAAACTTGGTGAACAACAACTCATATGAGCATATAGCAGGTCAAAATGGCTAGTCGTTAACCTAGATTTAAAAATTAATGATGGTAAAAGAAAAGCTAATACAGGAGGTCAACCATCCTCAACCTGGGAGCATTTCCTGAAAATTTATAGGCATCCCTGATTTTCATGTTTTGATTTGGGAATATGGAGCAATCTCTGATTAAATGAGTGACACACCTGGACAATATAGAACCAACAACTCTGAAAGATAAGATACTTTAATATGACACCAGTTATAAATCATATAACAAATGAACTGACACTTAATGTCCTGGAGAAAGTATAATTAATTACTATGATCTATTTAAGAGAACAATATGTATTATTTTGTAATATAAATAAATATTCTTTCATGCTTGAATGAACCAAAAGCACAAGTATGTGCAAGAAAAAATATTTAGCTAGTATTTTTACAAACACTTAAATTAATGCAAAGAGTTGTGTAAATAGGTTCACATCATACCTGCTTAGAATTGGTGTCTCTTAAAGGGGGCGCATTCTTAAAAAATTATGAAGTAGCAGGTTTATCAAAGAACAAAAGAACACAAAGGATTCAATACGTTTTGTGATAAATCCCAGTTAAAAGAATTATTGTAATTTAAAGTTACATTTTTAGTAATTTGAGCTGCATAAAGTAAATTTGCATTGAAATAATGCAATTTTGTGACAAAAATATTGCAATCCAAGATGGCGGCAAGTCCACACGCAGCGGCTTCTCTCTGTCCCGACAGAACGGTGTTTTCGTGTTTTTTGTCTGGTGAGTCGCAGTGTTTTTGTACGTCGTCATCGCGTCTATCTGTCTTTAAGCGTGCATACAGTCGTGAGTTTCTGCTGGATATTGGCAGAGGCTTTTTAGGCTCTCCGCACACGCGGAACAGCTGCGGGTCCTCGGACTGCTCCGGAGGCCTACATCATCACCGACCCCCACTACTGCATCTCGCCCACAGCGGAGGCGCCGCAAGCGGCGTGAGAGGAAGCAGAAGAGGGGTAAGCGCGGAGGTATCCGGGCTAGGCTAACGGCTAACCCACACAAGCCATCTATTCCCTCCATCGTACTGGCTAACGTACGCTCTTTGGACAATAAACTGGATTACATCCGATTACTAGTTTCAACTCAGTGGACTGTAAGAGACTGTTGTATGTTTGTACTCACGGAAACATGCCTCAGCGACAGCGTTCCGGACTGCGCCATTCAGCTCGACCAGCTGACGTGCTATCGAGCAGACAGAGCTCGCGTCGCGGGAGGAAGAACCCGCGGTGGTGGGCTTTGTGTTTACATCAATGACGCGTGGTGCCGCGATGCTGTTGTGATCTGCAAACACTGCTCAACCTTGGTGGAGTTTATGATCATTAAGTGCCGGCCGTTCTATCTGCCGAGGGAATATACTGCCATACTGCTTGTTTCGTTTTACATTCCCCCGAACAGCAGCAGGAACGATGCACTAAATGATCTGTACCAGCACATCAGCGAGCAGCAGACAGCACACCTCGATGCTTTTCTCATCATAGCTGGGGATTTCAACCATGTTGACTTCAAGAGTGTGTTTCCAAAAATACACCAACACATTAACTTTCCAACACGCGGTAACAACATTTTAGACTATGTTTACACCACACATAGAGGAGCTTACAAAGCCCTCCCCCACCTCGGTGCCTCAGACCACATCACTGTCATGCTAATGCCTGCATACAGACCACTTGTCAAAGTCGCTAAACCTGTTCAGAAACAGATTCAAGTGTGGCCAGAAGGGTCGTCTGACGCTCTTCAGGACTGTTTTGATACAACTGACTGGAATATGTTTAAGCAGGCTGCCACTTACAATAACTCCACTGACCTCCAGGAGTAGTCGGAGACTGTCACTGCTTACATCACCAAGTGTATAGAGGATATAACAGTCACAAAAACCATTACTGTCCGGGCCAACCAGAAGCCGTGGATGACAGGGGAAGTCTACAGTCTCCTGGAGACGCAGAATGCTGCCTTCAGAGCTGGAGACGAGGGGGGCCTGAGAACAGCCAGGGCCAACCTATCCCGCGGGCATCAGGAAGGCTAAGAGTCAGCACTCCAGGAGGATAGCCCGTCAATTCAGTTACAGCAGAGACACTCGGTGGCAGGGGAAACAGACTATTATGGACTACAAGCCCCCACAGCGGACCTGTGACAGCAACATCTCTCTGCTGAACGAGCTGAACACCTTCTTCGCTCGCTTTGAGGCAAAAAACAGCTCCACTGCACAGAAGACCCCAGCTCCTCCCAGTGACCAGGTGATGATGCTGACCCCAGACAGCATGAGGAGATCCTTCAGTAGGATCAATGCGCGCAAAGCTCCGGGTCCTGACAACATTCCTGGGCGTGTACTGAGACACTGTGCAACAGAACTCACTGATGTCTTCACAGACATTTTCAACATCTCGCTTAGTCAGGCTGTTGTTCCCACATGCTTCAAAGCTACCACCATCATTCCAGTCCGGAAGAAGCCATATCCATCCTGCTTCAATGACTACAGTTCTGTTGCACTTACTCCCATCCTCATGAAGTGTTTCGAACGGCTAGTCATGCACCACATTGAGTCTGCCCTCCCCCCCTCCCTGGACCCATTCCAGTTTGCATATCGGTCAAACCGGTAGACAGAAGATGCCATCTCAACGACCCTCCACTCAGCACTCACACATCTAGAGAAAAAAGACTCATACATCAGAATGCTGTTCATTGACTTCAGTTCAGTATTCAACATAATCATCCCTCAACAGCTCATTCACCATCTGGTCGAGCTGGGGCTCAACACTTCGCTGTGCAACTGGTTGTTGGACTTTCTAACTGGAAGACCTCAGGCAGTACGTGTCGGCAGCAACACATCCAGCACCATCACACTGAACACTGGGGCCCCCCAAGGATGTGTACTGAGCCTACTACTCTTCACTCTGCTGACTCACGACTGCACACCGTCACACAACTCCAAACACTTTATTAAGTTTGCGGATGACACGACTGTGGTGGGTCTCATTAGCAACAGAGATGAGACAAACTACAGGAGCGAGTTGGACCGCCTGGCCGGGTGGTGCAGTGACAACAATCTCTCTCTGAACGTGGAGAAGACGAAGGAGATTGTGGTTGGCTTCAGGAGACCGCACACTCAGCATGTTCCTCTGACCATCAACGGTGCGACTGTGGGGAGAGTGAGCAGCACCAAGTGTGCACATCACAGAGGATCTCTCCTGGACCGACAACACCGCAGCGCTGGCCAAGAAATCACAGCAGCGTCTCTACTTCCTCCGCAAACTGAGGAGAGCCAGAGCCCCACCCCCCACCATGTACACCTTCTACAGTGGCACCATCAAGAGCATTCTGACCAGCTGCATCACTGTGTGGTATGGCGCCTGCAACTCGTCCTGCCGAAAGACTCTGCAACGCATAGTGAGAGCAGCTAAGAAGATCATTGGTGTCTCTCTCCCTCCCTCCAGGACATTTATGGAACTCGTCTCACTAGGAAAGCCCTCCGCATCGCAGGTGATCCCACTCACCCATCACACAGCTTCTTCAGTCTCCTGCCATCAGGGAGGAGACTTCCAAGTCTCCAGGCCAGGACCAGCAGACTGAAGGACAGCTTCATCCATCAGGCTGTCAGGAAGCTGAACTCCCTCGCGATCTTGCCCCCTCGTCTCTCTTCTGCCCCAGGCACCACTGAACTGAAAACTACCACCAGGTCCCACATCCCCAGGTCCTTCCACCCCCCCTCCCTCTAGCATACGATGTCATGCACCAGTCACTTTGTGCAGCAGTGGTCTGCTCACTACCTCATTCACCATGGAACTGACACCATTCTACTACCTCATCAGTCAGTTTAAGAAAATAACTGCTCTTTCACTTGTCACTTTGTCACTTTAATCAGTCTGGAAAAAGCTATTTATTTGCACTAAAAATCTTTTTATCTGCACTGTTTGTTCATTGGTTTGCACTCTATCTGCCATGTGCCTTGCGCATTGCTTTTTTTATTTAACCTTTTTTTTCTATAATATCTTTCTTCACATTCCGTTATTGTATAGTTGTATAGTTTTTATCTTTTTATCATATTTACTGTTATTGTTATCTGTATGCACCGGGGGACTGAGAGTAACGCAATTTCGATTCTCTGTATGTATGTACTGTACATGAGGAAAGAATTGACAATAAAGCAGACTTGAACTTGAACTTGAAAAGACCATACAAATGTTAAATAGGATTGAATTGCTCTGTACCTGGATTGTTAGTCTGAAACTCCCAATTATGTGTAGTGTTTCCAGAAAGGATCTGAAGATAATATTCAGTGTCTGGATGAAGACCCTGGAGATGATAAAATCCCTGGGTGGAGTTCACCTGCTCAGACTCCTCCCATTCACTGCCGCTTACTGTCATCATCACATAGAGAAAGAAACCAAGGGCTGGTGAGACTTCACATGACTTCACAAACACCTTGTCATTCCTTTGCTGACATATTGATTCATTAGAACCTTACAGAGAATGCCTTTAAAAACCTTTAATTCAGCTGAATTGAACTGTGTCTGTTGCATCTAATAATTATAACCTCTGCCAGAAGCAGGATTTAAAAATAAAAACAAAAATAAAAACTCTGTGTCTTCTCATTGTCATACAAAATGTGTATTTTTACATGATGGTTCCTCTTGACAGCATACTATATGAGGTCTCCCGACGCAGTTCTAATTATGTTCCACAGTACATCGTCATCTACAGATTACTTGTGTTTTATTCACAGAACCAGCCAGCATTATACTGAAACTTGCCATCTAAAGGTCCTTTCTTGCAACCGCATTAATTGCAGTTAATTTTTTTAAACGCGTTAAATATTTAAAATTAATTGAATGGGTTAACAAGTAATTTTGACAGCATTAATATATATAGCATATTTTTACATTATCATAAACATTTATGCAGTTTTCCGACTAAAGCATATTTGATATTGAGTGTATGCTCTGGGATCGTGCCTATGCCTCTGGTGCTGTAAACACCATGCCTTAACCAGTAAGCTATAGGAAAGCAGTGTGTTAGAAACATTTTTTCTACCCTTAGTTGTTGTGTCTTACCCTTGGTTAGTGGCAGTGAATGCAGAATTCAGTTCAAAATGTCTTAAAGTTAATTTCTACACATCATACTGTGCTTGAATAATTGTGTGTGGATGTGCCTAAATGCGCTTCACAGCAGAAGGCTTCACTGTTTGAATCCTTGTCAATCCTTGAATGTTGAATATAATAATTAAATGCTGTTTAACGATAGAAATATTAAATGACTGAAACTTCGAAACGCCATTTTAGACAAGGAATACTTAAAAATTCCTCTTAAATAGTGAGCAAAATAGTATTTGTCAAATGCTGCTGAAACTGGTAAAGGGAGTACAAAAATTTCAAATTAAATGCACGGCTCCAAAAAAATAAATAATCCAAGGTGGTTAATGAGGATAATTATTCTCAATCATCATCCCTGAGAATTTTAAAATCACACACTTCTGTAAGAAACTGTATATACAACTTTCCTTTGTAGTGGAGTAACATTCGAGGAGTGTTTGTACTTTTACTTAAATATTGTACTTCTTCTTGTTACATCTTGTAACTACACTTCGTCTTTGATAGTATACTCAACCTCAATAGAATGCTTACTTTTTTTCTGGTAATGGAAGCTAAAGGGGAAATTTCGGTGTCTGTCTCCCGGCACCCAGCTGAGGTTAACTGATCTCACGCCAGCTGTTATGGTCAATACAGATGGGGGTTCTGGAAACCAAAAAAATCAGAATTAAAATAAACATGCACAAAATGAATTATAAAAAGCTCATTTAATGGCCCTAAAATGAAACAAGAAAGCAGAAAATACATATCAGATTTGCATTGTTACCTCCATCCAGTATTGTTTCACCCTCTTTTATTATAGGATCCCCATTACCAGCATTGTTCCGGGCCATCAGATAAAACAGATAGCGACTCCTTGGATTGAGATGCCCCACTGTGTAGTCAGTAACAGCAGGCAAATCGATAGAATCAACTGGACGTTGACTCAAATTTTTATCTACAACTGACAGGGTTAGAAGAAAAATAAGAAAATAAGAAAAATAAGTCTTAACTATTGATTTCATGGTCTTAGGAATTCAGAATTAATATATTTCATTGAAGAAAAAGTCTCATCTTAAAGAGCATTCTGAGATGTGTGTTTGTTTCCTGCATTCATGCCCATGGATAATTTTGTTTTGTTTATTATTAAAATTTATTTTTAGAGATTTATTCATTGCATTTTGAGCCTACCTTTCTGAGTGCATTTGACCACAATGTTATAAAATGCAAAAAAGCAAAAGGTCTGTTGCTCATAATATGCAAATATGCAAATATATATATGGAAATAAAAAAATATATATTCTTTTCATACTGTAAAACAGACCCTACTCTCTTATTCTCTACAAACGATGTACATCACATTTCTTCACTTGGACATCTGTTTAAAGCTGGACAGCCCTATTTCACTACATGGAAACATCTTCTTTTTTTATAGTTAAGAGTAAATTAAATAAAACCTAAAAATATTTCCACATTTAAAAATAGCTAATAATTAATCTTTACCTTTTATTCCTAATGATCTTAACAGATGAAGCGTTTAAGTATCATAAAGCTGTGTTACTCACAGTGCTTTTTTTATTACAATCTGTAAAAAAATACCATTGACTTGCGGTTGAGGGAACCCATGTGCCAATAACATAAAACATAAATCATCCATGCAGAGTCTATCCTTACTCACATAATTATTATTTCTATAAAATAGTAAAACAAATGTGGAAAGAATGTGCTTTGTTGTCTGAAAATAAACACCAGTTTCATATTCTATCTAATTGTATAAAGTGTATTAATTTTGCGGCTAAATGAAAAAAAAAACACTGTTAACCTGTCCGTTAACTACAGTTTATATTATGAAAATCCAAGAACTTTTGAACACATTCTCTTTTTGTTTTTCTTTAGATCATCTGTCTTGAAATATACCAATGCCAGTTCAGCACCGGAACAAGGCAAGCCTAAAATGAGTCTTGTAAGCTAGTTTTGTTTTGGTGTATAAATAAGAGATCTTGAACCATATTGGCTTATTGTTTGACCACAGATTAAAGTAACGTCAAGGTTAAATACTAAGAAAGATATTTGGAAGAATGTTTACAGACAACCACTGAGATTTTTTTATTATTTTTGATAACACACTGTTCAAAAAGCCATAATTAATAGATGTAACTAATAATAATGTACTGAATAAAAAAGACTACTGTTGTACATTTATCACAAACTTTAATACATTTCAGTTAAAAGGGGAAGTATTTCTGTAAAATAATCATAGAGATTTCTTAATGCAAGTGCCACACATTCTATAATAGTATGAAATACAAAAATTATAAGTTAATATTACAGTATAATTACTGTAAGGTTAACAAGTAACAGAAAAGTCACATGTGTTTTGATCAAGTAATTGAATAATACAGCCCTAGCACTGCTTGGAATGGCACAGCAGTTCAAGTGACTCACTTTCATGATACTGAAGCAGGTAACCTGTCAGCACTCCGTTGGGTTTGTCAGGAGCTTTCCAACGTAGAGTGATTTCTGTCTCAGATGGACTGTCAAAGGTCAGATGTGAAGGTGGCCCAGGATCTATACACCAAAACAATGTACAACAAAGGAAACAACACAACACTTTTGATGAAGTTGAGGCCTGTTGGTTGTATGATGGACCTGTAACCCAAAGATTGTGATTTTTAAATCACAGGACCACTGGGAAATGTAACTGGGAGTAGTAAAAGAACATTGCTCTCTGCACAAACCACAACTGAGGTAACCTTCAAGTGTGGCACAGCAAAAATGGCTACTAAATTCCTCAGGTATGTTCACAGGTTTGTGTGTGCACTTGGATGAGCATAAATTCCACATAACAAATATCTATTCACTTAATACTGCTTTTGAATTAACTGCTGCTGGAAGTATGAAAGTTTTTTTACTGACCACCCTCCGGCGTGCTGAAGTGATGCGGCTCTGAATGAGGCCCATCGCCTTTGCTGTTGAACACGGTCACCGTCAAACTATAGTTGGAGTAGAAGTGCAAGCCACTGACAACTTCCTCCACTTTGTTTCCATAAACCTTCACCACTCTTCTGTCATTGTCTCTGTCATGTTCTCTGATCTTCGACACAGGCGAGCGCTTTTCCAGTTGTCTGTGAATGTGACTTCTTGGACCCTTTCTTTTCAGATGGATCTTAAAAGATAAAAGTGAGACATTAAAATTTGAATGACTAAAATGTGATAAATGATTATGGGACTATGTACCTTGTAGCCCAGCAAGTGTCCGCGCATGTATTCCCTGCTTACTGGACTCCATCTCACAATGATGGTGCTACTTTTGTTTGCTGGCACTTCCACCCATACCCCAGACGGAGCTTCCAGAGGTGCTGAAAGATATGTAGAGTATCGATACAATTAACGTCCAGAAGGATAAAGGGACAACCATGGAAGACAAGAGAGTGCCAGGCATGGAAACATCACAGTAACATAAAGCATGAGTGTATATACATAAACTTCAAAATGTCCATTATATAGGTATTTTATTGAAGAATTGAAATAACCTTTTTGCAAACAATAAATGCAAATGTGCTTCAGGTATTGTGGATGAATGCTGCTGACAGCACTGATGAAGAATTATTTGCACAATTTAGCAGCCATGTGTGGAACTTTAGTTTGTACAAATGATGGACCAATTAGGAGTTCTGTAGGTACTAAGATTTTTTTAACATCAACATTTGAGAGATTTGTTTAGCTAATCAGATATAAATACACATTTATGAACATATCTCAACAAACATTCATCTGGAACTAAAATGGTGAAAAAAATTCTTTATTTCTTGAAAATAGTAGTTGTATGTTATAGCCTCCTTCCTGTTTACTTATATTTTTCATGTTGTATATGTTATTTACCGACAGATTATTGAATGATTTAACTAAATTTTGGAGGATTCTAGACCTTCTGCAATGCTGAACATAAGGGAGGTCCCTATCTTTACAACTATATACATATAACTATTTGGTGTCATATTATTGGGCTTTTGACTTTCTATGTCATCTTGGTCAAGTTTTGTTGTAGCTAATGTAAGTGTTAACACTGTATTAGATGTGTACACAGAAGCCCTAATAACCCTTCCTCATCCTGAACTTTGGGTATTTAATCTTCCAAAATGAGGTGAATGTTTTGTGACTAAACCAAAGCTTCTACTGTCACAATAATTGGAAAACCAACGCAAACCAGTATGGACCACTCCATATTACAAGGCTCTGGTTCAGTGAGACAAAGAAAGATGGAGAGTTTAAGAAGTTCGCAGAGTTTTTGAAAAAGATGGAGTTAAAAAAATACACACTGTCTTCTCCAGAATAGCCAAGCTTTTCCACTGGTTCAGGACCTTTGCCAAGATCATTGAAAGCCCCAACTTTAATTTCGTATGGAATGAAGGTGCCGGTGTCGTTTACTATTAAGGGAGGGCCTGAGACAATGCTTTCATTCCAGTGCTGACCCATGCCAGAAGCTTGACGCCAATACACCCTATACTTGAATCCAGGCCCGTTGAACTGCCGCCGCTCCAGTTCCTGTCAAAGACAAAACATTTGTAAATTATTCTAACTTCATTAACTTGAAAAAAACTTTTTTCCGCAGGTCACCTTCCATGTGATGATCATGTTGTTTGGATCTGTGGATATAGTCGTCACATTCTTGGGATTCATGTCAGGTTCTATACAGAAAGTAACAAACAGTTTCTCTGTGAATCTGGGTGGCATGAATAGGAATCTGACTGACTGACTAAATGTATTTATTTAAATGATTCTATGGGTATTCTATTTGATGGGTGCTGGAGAATTCAGAATAAAACACTACAGTTGGTGATTTTACTTGAGTTCACAGTCTTATTGTATATATAAAAGCCATATTCATGTTTTCTCTATAAATCCAAGCAGTAGTAGAGTAGGATGAGCTCACTGGCAGCGGGAGTGCTGTAGAGTTCTGATGATGGACTGGCATCACTGGTTCCTATGGCATTAACAGCTCGCACCCGGAAGCTATACTTGCAGTATGGCTGCAGGTGAATCTCAAGGTGATTGATGTCTTGAGAAACTCTCTTATGCTCTTTCCACGTGCCTTTGGCTTCATATTCATCCTCCTTCATCTCTATGATAAACTCTGAGGGATGGCAGAGGGGACAGGCAGTGTATTCTCGCACAACATAAACAAAGAAGGACACTGTACCAGGAACAAGCGTTAATTTTCTTACCTGAAACAGGACTGTTGTTTTCCTCACCATTAGTCCATGAAAGAGTGACGCTACGCTTCTTCTTCTCCGATGTCACAACTGAGTGAGGAGCCTTCGGTTTATCTGATGATAGTCAAATACATTAAAATCTTTGAGAACATATTTAGCAGCATTTGTGTAAGTTTGTGTGTAAGTCTTAACAAATTTACCCTGCACTGTGATAAAGCCACTGGCATTAACAGAATCTAGTTCAGTGCTAATCTCACAGTGGTAGACACCTGAATCCTGCATCTGAACATCCATAACCTTCAGAGAGCCATCTGGATATTCTGTGTATCTGCAGTCAAACCACAGAGTTTACATGCAAATACTTTCTACATCTTTTGTTAACATGTAATAGTAAACTACTTTTTTTTAAGTACTGTCAAACCTAAAGATGAAACAGAAAACTTGGGATGTACACAAAGAACAATTGAACAAAACCAAAACAAAACATTTTTATTTTCAATCAAACTAAAACTTTTTGTCAGGTTTTCTATCAGCTTAGTAGTCATTTATTTCATGTACGTACTTGTTATCGTTAGCATATGATGAGATCTTATGTCCGTTCTTCTTCCACTGAACTGTGGGATTTTTTAACTGCGGGTCAACTCTGTATTTACACTGTAAAAGAACATCTTTTCCACGAATAACCTGAAGGTTTTGAGGAGGAGACACGATTTTTGTTCTGTCTGAAAAAACAAAATGCTAGTGTGAATTTATCACATTACCTACATAGGTAAACTGACCCAATAGGTAAACTAGGCTATAGGTGAACTATACTGTTTATCATATTCACAAATTCTTATATGCTCTTCTTCTTGTTGCTTTGGCTAAAAGTGTCTGCTATATTAATACCTTATAAAGAAAATGCAATGTTAAAAATGTTACGTGTACTTGTATGTTTGAGATGAATGTGTGCTGGGTCCTGCATCATAAAGTGCCCAGTGAGAGTGCAGGCCTACGGTACAGCTGTCATATGTGAAAAGGTGTTGTTTCTGCCCGATGTTGTGTGACTTACTCAGTACTTGCAGCTCAGCACTGATGGTCAGGTTACTGTCTCTCACTGAGCATGTGTAAACACCAGAATCTTCTACATTTACATTACTGATCTCCAGATTTCCATTGATCATCTGGGACATTCTAGCATCAGACAGAGCTGGACCAGAGTCTAAAATCTCCCTACAAAAACAAACAAAAAATCCAACAACAGCACATTTATGTTTTTCTAGTGCATTTCTACTGTTTCTTTGCTTAAATGAATGTCTGTAATATTTTTTGCCGAAGTACAATGATTTTTAATCCTTTTCACTAAACTTGGATTTCAGAACAGAATATATACGCGTGCGTGTGTGCGTGCGTGTATGTGTGTGCGGGTTTGGAGATACAAAAAAGAACCGCACAACCTTACCACACCTTACCACAAGGTAAAGCCAAGTGGCCAAAGAAATATTTATACTCATATGTATGCAGTTATCAAGGCAATTAAGCATCTGCATTTGAAGCAATGTTTTGTGCTTCTGTTTATAATACCTTACACCCATCTATTTAATAATAAATACTTAATAACATTTGAATCTTAGTTTTTATACACATATGTGTTTATGCTCACCAGTCCACCTTGGGCATTGGGGAACCAAATGTTCTGCACTCAAGTACAACGGTATTTCCTGCCATGTCCCTGTAAACTTGCCCCTCTGTCAGGATCTGTGGGGGAAGCTCTGCAGACCACAGGTGCAGTGTCATAATATAATACAAATAGGGTACTATTAATATTTTACTCAAATCTTAATCTGAAAACTGCATCTCTTGACAAAAACTGCAAATCCTTTAGATAAGTGTAAAAAAAACTTAAAGCAACAAAAAAAAAATATTTACAACTTGCATAAAATGTTTTTTTTTTATATATTCATCATGATCTTTTTGGTTAATGTTGTGACCTTTTAAGCTGTACTGAAAATAAAAGGACATTTAGATTACTCACCAACAACGTGGACGTGTGTATTTATGAGGATGGAACCATGTTTGTTGTTGGCTTCACATTGGTAGATGGCTGTGTCGCTGTACTGAACATCTGTCAGAATCAGAGTACCAGAACTCACACGCCGCCTCGGATCTAAATCTGTCCCTACAGAACAGTATCAGGGTCAAAAGGGCTTAAGTTTGTACAACACATTCACTTCTGTCAAACACACACATAATAGACATTTGTTTTGTTGGTGTGTTTACATGTTTTGTCTGAGTGACCCAGAAATTGTGATAGCAAAATCAGTATTTTACTGTATTTATAAATTAATATTAAAAGCATGAATTTTTATAATTTCAGATTCAATTTAATTGTCAATAATACTGTGCGAGTTTTGTTTTAGTTGGTGTAAATAATATTTACGAAGAAGTTCTGTCTAGCTGTGGCTAGTTTCACAATGAAAGCTTGAAGGCTTTGTTAAGAGATGCTATAGTGAACTTCAAGTTTTGTCTTCCACTACATCCGCTTTGCTTCCCTGCATTGTCTTATTATACTGTGAACTGCTGTTGATTTTCTCCATGGTGATTTTTGTCTGCCTGCCTTTCTGACTTTTGCTGGAGCAGTATTACCAATAACAATGAATGAATCAATGAATTTAAACTATTTGCATTTGTAAAAAAACCGATCAGGCTTTAAATGTGCAACAAATTTCTAATGCAAACAGTGCATTATTTTTTTGTTGTGGCCAGCTGGCAGGCGGAAATCACAACAGTTCATCCAAAAGAGCATCCCTTCCCTTACACATTGCTATCCTATTACACCTTAGCTTATGCTATCACAAGCTATTGCCGGGAAGATGTTATATGTTTTCCCAGCCTTAGGGGGGTGCTGTGGTTCATTGTTGTGTGATTACAGGGTGGAGCTCTTATTTAGCCACAGCTCTGTTTTCTTGTGAGGGAGGGTTGTCCTGTTCTCATGAAAATCTACTTTATTCATTTAGTTATATCGGCCATCTATCTCAGTTTAAGAAATATATTGTTGTTCAAGTATTCAATAACACATATGTGTGATAATTTTTGATGGGGTGGTTTATTATTTGTGTTTTATTAACCATGTGGAAATTGAATTGTGTTGAGCTTTATATAAGTATTTTGGGTTTTATTCTTACATAATATAACATTCATCCTTATTTGTAATATGTTGAAGTTTAGTATCCCGTGTTTGAGTAAGTTTGTAACAGTGTCAAAAGTGTCCATTTTAGTGCAGCCACCACTATTTAATTTTTCTTTTTAATAACTGGATGCATATTGCATATATATTGAAGCTGCTTGTTAACTGACGCAGCTCTGTTTTCTTTTGAGAAAAACGTAGCAGTTCTGTGGTGGATGTGATGGTAAATGCGGTTTGCTGCATAGTGACTGATGTGGAGAAAGAGCCCAATAAAAGAAAGCCACTCCGCTTTGATTCAACAACAATCCTGGAATCCTCCTCATTCACTCCTTACATTAACATAATGCAGAGACATTTGGGGGAGCACACCAACAAATGACTCTAAGAATAATCTATGTCACAGTATGACACTGAAATATTGTTAATGGCACAGATTACTGCTGGTAACTATTTCTTGTAGCAATCCTGATGTTTATAAGGTAAATTTGAGGCTAAAGCATTGAGGGGTTAAGTTAGCCAGCTAGTATTGTTGCTAGTGTATAGCATCCGTGCCAGACCTTGCCATAGCCCCTGTCAACATGAAAAGTATTTCCAATATGAGGAGCAGTAGCTAGACCATCAACTTCACGTCCTGTAAGGTCATCTAAGTGTTTCCTAGGCAGTGAAGTATAGCTTGGTGTCTTATAGGAAGAAAACAGCTTAGACACAACATTCAGTAGTATTGGCAGTCCTTCTGCTTCACGATGCTGGGGGCCCCTATTGCAGACTGATGTAGAAGTAGGGACTATATAGAAGATCAGGCTTGCTGAAGTTGCAGCTCTGGCAAAAACAGCTCTGTATAAAGGATCCATTCGGGCAGGATCTTAACTCACAGATGCTCCATCCCCTGACTCTTCTGAGGCGTCCTCTGCTTCTCAAGGGACATTACCCTCAACAATGAACTCATCGGGTATGTGGCGCTTTAGGCATGGTTCACCTAGCCCTGAATTTCTTACTGGCCACTGTTGAGCCTGCACCAGATCAATCAGAGTTCTTTTCAGCCCCTTCATTTGTTTCTGAAGCTGGTCAATGTCTTCTTGGGCGTGATTGGGTTTGCGTGAATGTTTTCGTCTTACAGCTTCCTAACTGGGATCCTGTTCAAGCCTTTGCTTGGCATGGCCGAAAGGGACTTCTGAAGGAATTTTGCTATTGCACCTGTTTTATGTTAGAAAGGTAAGAAAACTAAGGCATGTTGCAATCGTCTTCAAAAACCAATGTCAACATCATGGGTGAAGATGCCCTGTTACCAATCCAAAGCATTATTGTAAGCCAGGAGTCAAAAAAAGAGAAGGGCGGTCCTTTAGGAACTGTTTTTATAGACGGTAATAGCAAGTTGGGCGTGGTTAATTATACATACCATCGACTGAAATTCAAGCAATAAGCAAATAACAGTCAGCCATGGAAATTTATGAAAACAAACACCAAAAAACTAATCAAACATTCCAAACAGGTCCGAACAAGTCAGAGTCTTCCAAAACCATAAGATATTGTTGTGTTAGTAGGTTTGAATCACTGGCAGTCCTGCAACAGGAATCTATGCAGTTGTTCCCTATACATTTAAACACACTCAACTAATCTTAGAGAGGATAAATGTGTTTTTGCTCCATGTTTCCTTTAAAAATATTTTGGTTAGTCTCTCTAGATAAAGTAAATAGAACATGTCTAGGTGGGTCCAGGAATGAAAGAGTTTTGGAATTGCTGGTTTAAAAGAGGGATAACATTGTGTTCAGGCTGTGAAAAGTGATATTATCCACCATATATTACCTGCGCTTTGTTATTACTGAGAAGAATAACATTCAGTTGACTTATTTTAAAATTACTGATAGAATCTGACTGGTTTGGATTTACTCAAAAAAGTTTATCAAGTCAATAATTTCTTCTGTTTATACAAGTATATAATTTTTTCTAGAAACTACTAAACATATTTGAGTGAAAACACTTGACACTTTTAGGTTAATCCAACAAATAAATTTTTTTGTATATGGACAGATCCTTGTTCCACCTTTTTTACCCAAATGTATTTAATGTACACTTCATGCAAGTCTTTATCCCACAATTCATCTTGATAGTGATGTCACAGCAGATCGAAAGTGTATGTATATGCTGCTTGTTGTGAATTAAATCATAACAGTGTCATAGAATGTTAATTATGTTAGGATTTCACAATACTTGTAGCTTGCTAAAGCCTATGTTAAAAGTTAAAGTGTTTTGAATGTGTACATTTATTGAAACAGAGGCTTAGTGCATTCCATACGAACCGTATCACAAGTCCCACCAGTAGTAGGCACTCATGCACCATAAGCCATGACACACATCACTGAGTCTGAGGGAAGTTTGCAAGACTTAAAAAATTTGACTTGAATGCGGCCAGAGCCTTGGTAGTTATAGAGAGAAAAATGTGAATTGACCTGACCATCAATTTTGCTAAGTCTATTCTAGTTTTTAAGGGCTTTTAAACCCATTTCATGTTGGGGTGTCTGATTTGTAAATGTTGCAAACGTAAAACACATCTGTCAACTTGAGTTGTTTTATTGGAGCCAGCCAGTACCAAAGTGCTTTGGATTTGCCATTGATTAGAAGTGCTATTAATGATTTACAGAAATTAACTACAAGGGAATTATTTGAATGATTTAAGCATATGGTGTAAAGCGTATGGCTCATGGCATGTCCAAACCCACTTTTGATAGTTAAGAAACAAAAATGATAATCGGTGTGCATGGTTCATGGTCTAAGAGGACCACACCCATTCTGCCCTCACACAATGGAGCAATTTAAAGGCAGTTCTGGACACCACAACAGGAAACACATCAGGTGCAGCACAAGAAAGCCAAAACAGGGGCATAATTGAACAGGGTAAAAGGGTAGAAACTTTGAAATTAAGATTTCTGGTCCGTCTGATGAAATTAAATTGTTTGTGTTTTGATGGAAATTAGGCTTAGAAAAGATACCTGTAACAGGTACACCGTTGATGCTCCAGGTGATGTTTGGTGTGGGGATGCCCTCTGCCTGACAGTCCAGTCTCACAGTCTCTCCAGGGGCGTACAGGTGATCTTCTGGCTTCTTGCTCCAGTAAGGAGATGCTTAAAATGTGACAAATAATTAAATGACAAATCATTGATAAGTTTTTATTTAGGATATTGAAAGTCATTCAATTCTTTACCTTCTACTGTCACAGTGTAGTAATGTGTGATAGAGCCCTGACTGTTTCTAGCAGTGCAGGCGTACTCGCCATCATCAACCTCGGATACTTTGTCAATCTGAAGCCACCGGTCAAAGTTCAGTATTGTGGCTCGTGTGGTTGAGAGAGGGCTGTCCTTCCTCTCCCAGTGCACAGATGGTGTTGGCCTTAGGCAAAATATCATCAAAACAAATCATCATAACGAACCACTCAGTCCTCCTCGTCTCACTGTCATTTCATGTACAGCATCTATCTTAAAAAAGGTGAATTTGTGGTTGGGTGCACTTAAAAAAATGCTAATAATCTAAAAAGCATATATTAATAAATTGACATCAACAGATGTGTTCATGCAGTATACGTGAGCTTCATAATCTTTTTTTGATATCAAGAGCATGAAAGTTTGACTTCAATCATTAATTTCACTATAATTAAAAAAATACATTAAATAAGTCAATATTAGATATATTAAGATAATATTTTCACAAAAATGTTATTAACATTATGTAGGATTATCAAAAAGCAGTGAATCACAAAAAATAAAAGAGTTTTCATTCTGAAAAAATTATTTATCATATATATACACTCACATTCCATCAGGGATGCACTCCAGCGTCAGAGTTTGACCTTTGAGGATCAGATATGAGCTGTGAGTTCCTGCTGGCTGTTTTATCTGTGGTAGGCGATTCTTTACTACTGAGTTTGCTATGAAAACAAACAAATGGTTTAAACACAGGTAAAATTCTATAGTTGTTTTAGTATTCTTGTCCAAAATCTGTGTTAACGTCAGCAAAATCAAAGAGAATTAAGGAGGATGCAGAAGACCAACAAGGTGCCTAACACATCAAAGGGGCTGCAGTGGAAAGAGTAAATAGAATCTTTGTTTTGTCACTGCACACTGTCAATAGTCAAATCTGCTTGCAAGGCTTCAGCATCCCCCCTAAAATCCTCATCAACTTTTGATTGGTGTGGTAGCTGGTAACTCTTTGTTTGAAATGACCCACAGAAAGCCTCCTCTACACAAAACTTCCATCCTTACAGGACATCCTTTATTTTAAGAAGCATTCATGTAGTACAGCCAATAGCAGCTAGAGCTAATTTGTTTTTTCTGCATTCCATCCCTACCGTGGCATACTTATCCTGAGTTAACTATAGCTAATGCTTGTGCCATGGAAATCATCACGTTCCTCTCTGCTGTTCATAACCCTAACAGTTGTGAAGCTTAAAAAATGAAGAAGGACATTTTTTTTTATTCTTTTTTTTTACAAGCGTAATGTAACATGTACAGCTGTTTTAAAACAATTAAAATCGTAAAAACTGCTTCATAAATGAAGCTAAATTTGACTTAATTTTACAACATACTGAGTAATGAAAAATCAATTCCATTTACCTTGGATCAGCGACATAGGTACTATGGTTTGGAAAACACTCTTGATTAGCTACTTTGTTTATGCAAAAATGCATCATACTATGCATTATTGATGAGGCCGTTGATAATGCCTTTAGAAATGTAAAATATTACGATTTACTTTGGGGCAATGGATTTACTTTGGGTTGATGGAACTCAAAGTGCAGTTTGGTCTGGTGTCTTTTACACATATTTAATGAAATTCTCAATTCCTTAAATTGAAACTCTTCACAAAAATTCTTCATACTGGAGGAGTGATTGAGTAGAAACACACATGTCACTCACTGGGCTTAACAGCGATGGCTATGGGCTCTTTTGGCAGAATAATGCTGGCATTGATGTAGTGAGCATTGCAGGTGTAGTCGTCTCTGCTGTCACTGAGCAGTAAGTTGGCGAAGTACAGGTTTCCATCCAATGCCGTGGTTACACGCTCGCTCAGGAGGATGTGACGCCAATCTGATGTTTTAAAAGAGAAATGTAATTCAATTCAATTGTAATTCAATTAACTGTAATGCAGTAAGAGCAGCTAGATTTGGTAGAAGACATACGTTTGTCCATCCAGTGTATTTTCGGAGTAACAGAGCTCTTTGGAGGATTGCAGGGAAGCATTGCGCTCGCTCCCTCCTCAAACACTTGCTGTTTCTGACCCTTCTCTTTGGCCAAGGTTGGGATTGCTTGAAAAAAATAGCATTCATCATCATTCATTTTATCTTAATATAATAAATATGAAACCTGAATATCCCAAATGTGTGTTATTCAACATTTTTTTATTAAAAAAAATATATATATGTAAAGCTCAAACTGGGTTTGTAGGAGTTGTACCTGGGGCAACATGCCTTGTTGATCCTGGAACAACAATTGCCTAGAAAAAGCCTACACCCACCGAAAAACTTAAATAACATTTAATATCAGAGAGAAATAAAAATATTGGTGTATACTTCCTGACCTCATTTATAATCTTAAATTATGAACTGTAGTCTTATCCCTCAGTTTGATTTGAAATTTGTTTATGGGATTGTTGTCCCAGGGTTAACATGATGTTGACCCAAGAATATCTCTCAGGAAAATTCAGGAAAGCCCATTTTCTAAGCTGTGTCCAATGCTTGAAGCTTAGATGCGGGAATCTCTTTCATGCATTTATGACCTCACAAAAAGATTGTTGGGTATATCGTCTTCAGGACTTCCTAGTGAAAACCTGGTTCAGAGTGTTCAGTAGATCAATAAATTTGAGCTTAATTATCATTTAAGGCAGCTCTAAAATAAATTTTTGCTGGAATTGTCCATACTACAATAAAGATATCCTGATAACATTAAATTTGGTAAACACTTTATCCAAAGTAAATTAAAAGTATTAAGCAGTGCTCAACTGCAAAGAAAAAGGTGTTAGGTCCCTGTCTTGACTTTACGGTTTACCACGATGAGAACCCGAGAGTGTCCAATAATATTTTCCACATCTTTTGATCTGAATCTTCTAAAACTTTGGTGCTTTGTTTTTTTGGCCTCATTGTGTGTTAAGACACTCTTCAACAATGTAAAACACCTCTATATAAAATGTAATATAATTCCATTAAATGGTGCAAAAAGTGTGGATATTTCATAATTTCCAATATAAAGTTTCTTCATTCAATGTATAAGTTTTGGTCTTTCAAAGTACCACTAATTCTCTCTTTCATCACAATACACACTATCACATAGTGCATGACACTATCACACATTAATGTGTTAAGCTTTTATATTGTAAATTTGTATAAATTGAATCACATTATTTATTCATTATGGTCCAAAAACAAAGAGAGTGAAAAAAAGTTGCTAGACAGCAACAGAAAACTGCATATCCAGTAAATTAGTAAGAGTGTAATTTTTAGTAAGAAGATCAGAACATCCATCAAATTATAATTTTGAGTTTACCAGGTTCTAAATTGTAAATTAAAAGTTTTAAGACAGGGGATTTGCCATTTTTGTTAACATAAAGTATGAAATTGAGGAGAATTTGGAGACCAACAATTGTTCCAAAATAAAATAATTTGTTCTATAATATACTTTTAAAAAGTATGTGTAAAATATTATTTTGTGTTAGTCTGTTTAATGCAATATGTACGTTATAAATAAATAAATAAATAAATCTCTATTAGCATTTTAGTGTATGTGCTTGAAAAGATTTTTTATCATTTAGACTGATAGACAGTATTGTGGCCATCTTCTGTAAAATGTCACAATATAATTTTTAGTTTTAAACCAGACACTTTGTAATGTTTGTTCAAAAAGTGTGTATTACTCTTGTTTTATGAGTATTGTATTCCCTCAGTCTTCTCTTAAAGTTTGAAAGTAATGTGCCTGGACAAAGTACAACATTCCAGTAGAACTCTTTCAACATTTATTGTATTTTAAAGAACTTACACTCTGTTATCAGGAGCACCAGGTTAGACACTGCCGTTCCAAGCTCATTTGCTGCGTAGCAGCGATATGTTCCCTGATAGAAGCTGAGCTCCTCTGTCCTGTCTGCTGTAAGGGTTCCAGAGTCCAACAGAAGTTCGCCGAACTGTCTCCCATCTTTCACCCATCGGAAGCTGTCCATGCGAAAGAACAAGGAGACAGTTGATTTACTGTAGACAGACACTCAGTGCTGAACAGCAGAACAGATGCAAATAAAGGGTTTTCATGAATAAATTCAAATTAAACAAATGCTATGCTTGCTACTGTACCATTCTGAACATAATTCATTGTTTTCATATTGTGTTAACATAGGTCTGTATAATCTCAATGGTGGCAAACTTAGAGAGTAGATGAAGGGCGATCACAAACAAAGATAAAAATCATCCTAGCTTTTTTGTTCAGAATTCTGTGATTTTCAAAGGTTTCCTTAAAAATAAAAATAGATATGAAAACTGGAGAATCTGCCTCACGTGGGTTTGGGGTCTCCGCTGGCCTCACAGTTCAGATTGATATCATCCAGAGAGAACGCTGTCTGGGATACAGGCTGGCTTGTGATCTCTGGAGGTTGTTTGACTGGGAAAATTACCATTAAAACAATCATTAGTTTGACTTAAATACTAAAGCACATTAATACAATTAAAACTATAAGAGAAAGATGATACACTTACGGTCATTATATTTGTCTTAGGGTGGCACCATGAGGAAGAGAAAGAGAGAGAGAGAGAGAGAGAGAGAGAGACAGTCATGCATCTGGTACTGTACAGTATGATATGAACTACAGACACAGAGGAGCATAATACTCATGATAGAAGTGTAGATCACTTACTTTTACATGTACAATTACATGTAATTCAAATATTAGTGAAGTGAAGTGATGTGACTGCCAAGTATGGTGTTACCATCCAGTAAGTGAACACACACCCAGAGCAGTGGGCAGCCATGCTGCAGAGATCGGGGAGCAGTGGAGGGGATGGTGCCTTGCTCAAGGGACTCACCTCAGTCGTGGTATTCCCGCTGGTTCCGAGTCTCGAACCAGCAACCTTCGGATCACGAGTCCAAGACTCGAACTACCAGGCCACGACTGCCTCTATTAATTTAGACCTCACCAAATAAATACACAGCAAAAAATGCATTTCTTATGAAGCCTTTTTGTCTGTTTAGAACAAATATCTAAAACTTCGTAAATTATAACAGTTCCCTTTCTGTCGGTCTCTCGACGTCGTGTCAAAGACGACAGGATGGGGTTCGCTCTTGAGAACCAATCGACTCTGACTATATTTAAAAGGCCAATGAAATTTGGCGAATGAAATTTGCATGCCGTGCCCCGCCCCAGACATCCGGGTATAAAAGGGGAGACGGCGTGCTCATTCATTACCTTTTGTTCTTCGGAACCTGGCGGATGACTTCGAGTCTGAAGCAAGAATCGACTTCTGGCGATCATCTTCCTGCTGGTGTCACAACGCGTTTTGCAGCGGATTGTCCATCTTCGGCTCCCCTGAGCGTCCAGCAGAAGACAGAGAGTGTCTTCTCTTTTTCTTAAAAGAGCAATTTCTAAACAGCGTGTTTCCGCATGGCGCATAGCTGTTCTCTTGGTTGTGGCAAGCTTGTCCTAGATGGGGACACCCATGATGTCTGCCTCATGTGTTTGGGTCTCCAGCACGCTGAGGCAGCATTTATGGGACCGACCTGCCTGCATTGCGAGCAGATGTCGATCAAGACGTTGCGGTCAAGGGTGGCTTCTTTCCTTGGAAAGCGAGCCGCCATTTCGCCAGCTCCCTTTGGATCGCTGGCTGCGGCTACAGCACGGTCAGCGGTCTCGGGGAGCGGCGTCCGTGATTACGAGGACACTATAGATGTCACCCCGTCAGCCTCTGGCTCGCGGAGCATCTATACCTCGGCACGCTCGTCTACCCCATCAGTGAGAGACGGTACGCCGTCTCTCGCTTCCCTCCGGGATGAGGACGAGCTATCTGTCGCAGCATTGGAGGGTGACCTGCTAGCCTCGGATTCGGAGGACATCCTGGAGCTTCGGCGGGTAAGTCCCGGGATGATCCGGATCCTGAGATGGCGGCCATGCTTTCCCGGGCCGCCGCGAGCATTGGGCTTCAGTGTACGGCTCCGCCGTCACCCCAACATTCGCGGTTTGACGCCTGGTACCTGGGGTCCGAGCAGGGCGTAAAGCCATGCTCGATCCCAGTGCCATTTTTTCCGGAAGTGCACGAAGAGATTACGAAGTCGTGGAACGCGCCGAGAACGCGTACACGGCAGACGGGCTCTTCCGCCCTCACTTCCCTCGATGGGGGAGCAGCTAGGGGTTACGTTGACATACCCTAGGTGGAGCGGGCTGTTGCGGTGCACTTGTGCCCTCAGACCGCATCTACTTGGAGAGGTCAACCGAAACTTCCGTCCAAGGCATGTAAGATCTCTTCCACCCTCGGGTCGAAGGCTTACGCTGCCGCTGGACAGGCTGCTTCCTCGCTCCATGCCATGGCCATCCTGCAGGTCCACCAGGCCAAGGCTCTTAAGGAGCTAGACGAGGGAAGTTCTGACCCTGCAGTTCTGCAGGAGCTGCGCACTGTGACTGACCTGGCCCTCCGGGCCACTAAGGTTACGGCGCGTGCCCTGGGTCGGACGATGTCCACTTTGGTTTTGACCAGGAGAGACACCTCTGGCTTAACCTTGGGCAAATGTGAGAGGCCGAGAAAGTTCGCTTTCTCGATGCCCCCATTGCGCAGGATGGGTTGTTTGGAGACACAGTGGAGAACTTCTCTCAGCAGTTTTCCGCCGTGCAGAAGCAGACGGAGGCTATCAAGCATATCCTCCCTCGCCGCAGCCAGGCCGCCCTGTGCCGTCTAGGCTCCGTGCATCGTCTGCTCCCAGACAGCCTCGCCCTTCCCAACCGACCACTCCGGTTGTATCTCTCCCTGAGGTGGCGACCCGGAGATCAGCGACCCGGAGGAGAGCGACTCCTCCCAGTCAGCAACCACCCCGCAGGAAGCGCGGGAGGCGGTCCTGACGGGAGGCAACCAGCGGAGGAGACACCACCACGCCCGGCCCAGGACATTCGATCTCCAAAGTGGCCGGTGCGGGACGGTCCTGCCACGTCCCAACTCGTGCCGGGCCCTTTTCAGGGCCTGGTGCCCACTTCCTCACAAAAAGAGCTGTTTCCTCCCCTGGTCTTAAAAGTCAACCGTTATCACTCTCCGAGCGACGGTGTACGGTAAGAAGACGTTTCGTCAGTCCGACTCGTCGTTGCGTCAACCCGACCCGACATTGCGTCAACCCGACCCAACGTTGCGTCACGACTAGACGTTGCGTCACATCAGCGGAATTGCAGTCAGACACACGCTCAAACAGACGGTGTGCTACACTGCAAACCCCAAAGGCAGGTAAGTACTCAGGACAGCAAGCCCCTAGGGGATCCGTCCCCAGGCAGAGCGGCTGTCCTGAGAGCCGCAGAACCCCCCTTCATGGAGATGGTGAAGGAGATCGTTCCTCTGGTCCCGCTTGCCCAATGACTGCACGCATGCTCCGGGGCGGTGGCTAGACCGAACGATCCGTCTCAGCTATGCGATCCAGTTCGCCAAACACCCTCCCAAGTTTCGGGGAATCCTTCATACCTCGGTACGAGGGAAGGATTCCGTCGTCCTTCGGGCAGAGGTGGCGACTCTTTTGGCAAAAGAAGCGATCGAACCCGTTCCCATAGCCGAGATGTCGTCGGGCTTCTACAGCCCGTACTTCATCGTCCCCAAGAGAGGTGGAGGGCTGCGCCCAATTCTGGACCTGCGTTCACTGTGAACAGGTGTCTATACAGACTACCGTTCAGAATGCTAACACAGAAGCGCATCCTCGAGTCTGTCAGACACGGGGATTGGTTCGTGGCAATCGACCTGAAGGACGCGTACTTTCATGTCTCGATACTTCCTTGGCACAGACCCTTCGGGCTGTCCCTATCTCCCCCGTCTTCACGAAAGTCGCGGAAGCCGCACTATCCCCCCTCAGAGAGCGGGGCGTGCGTGTACTAAACTCTCGACGACTGGCTTATCTTGGCTCACTCGCGAGATCTAGTATGTACACACAGGGACATGGTGCTTCAGCACCTAAGCCGATTGGGTTTACAGGTCAACCGAGAGAAGAGCAAGCTCGCTACAGTGCAGAGCATCTCTTATCTCGGTATGGAACTAGACTCTGTCACCATGTTTGCACGACTCACGGAAGAGCGTGCTCAAGCCTTGCTGCGAAGCCTGAGCAAGCTCAGGCGTCCAGTGGTCTCCCTGAAATATTTTCAGAGGCTCCTGGGGCATATGGCATCCACGACTGGGGTTATCCCACTCGGGTTGATGCACATGCGACCACTTCAGCATTGGCTTCAGAGTCGGGTTCCGAGGAGCGCGTGGCGCACAGGCACCAGGCGGATTGCCATCCTGCCTCAGTGTCGGAGCACCCTAGCCCCATGGTCCTCCAGGACCTTTTTACGAGCGGGAGTACCCCTCGGAGAGGTTTCGAGGCGCGTTGTGGTGACAACGGACGCCTCCCTGTTGGGCTGGGGAGCAGTTTGCAACGGGCATGCAGCTTCGGGTCGATGGACGGGTCCCCGACTGTACTGGCATATCAATTGTCTGGAGTTGTTAGCGGTCATGCTCGCCCTCGGGAGGTTTCTACCTCTAGTGAGAGGCAAGCATGTGCTGATCCGCTCCGACAGCACGGCAGCGGTAGCGTACATCAACCGCCAAGGCGGGATGCGCTCGCGCCGGTTGTCACAACTTGCCCGACGCCTCCTCCTCTGGAGTCAGCAGAAGATAAGATCTCTGCGAGCTGTATTTCTCCCAGGCTACCTGAACCAGAGAGCCGACGCGCTCTCTCGCCAGATGCCGCCTCGAGGAGAATGGCGACTCCATCCTGGGACGATCCGGCTGATATGGGAACAGTTTGGCCAGGCACAGGTGGACCTGTTTGCCTCGCCAGACAACATCCATTGCCCCCTGTGGTACTCCTTGACCGAGGGTTCCCTAGGCACGGATGCCCCAGCGCACAGCTGGCCCCGGGACAAGTGGAAGTATGCCTTCCCCCCAGTGAGCCTTCAGGGACGAGGAAAACCAGGTCCTGTTAATTTCGCCATACTGGCCCAACCAGGCTTGGTTCGCAGAGCTAATACCTCTAGCGATAGTTCCCCCTGGCCCATTCCCCTGCGGAAGGACCTTCTGTCCCAGGGGAAGGGTACGATATGGCACCCGCGACCAGACCTCTGGAATCTCCATGTCTGGTCCCTGGACGGGACGAGGAGATCCTGAACGAATTGCCTCCGACGGTGGCGGACACAATAGTTCAGGCGAGGGCACCAACCACGAGGCGTTTATACACTGCAAAGTGGCGCATCTTCTCGTCCTGGTGCTCTTCACACGGTGAAGAGCCCTGAGCATGTGCGATCAATGCAGTGCTGTCCTTTCTCCAGGAGAAACTAGAGGACAACCTTTCGCCATCTACGCTCAAGGTATATGTTGCCGCGATTGCCGCACACCATGAGCTGGTGGAGGGTAAGTCTCTCGGACAGCACAGCCTGGTCACCAGGTTCCTCAGGGGTCCGAGGCGGATTAATCCCTCGCGTCCACGCTCCATACCCTCTTGGGATCTTGATGTGGTCCTAGCGGGCCATTCCGAGACTCCCTTCGAGCCCCTAGTAGAGTCTGACCTTCCTCGTCTCACGGGGAAGACAGCACTCCTAGTAGCGCTCGCCTCTATCAAGAGGGTAGGGGACCTACATGCACTCTCCATGTCCAACGAGTGCCTACAGTTCGGGCCGAATAACTCTCACGTTATCCTGAGACCCCGGCCCGGCTACGTGCCCAAAGTTCCTACCACCCCCTTTCGGGATCAGGTAGTGAACCTGCAGGCACTCCCCACAGGGGAGGAAGACCCAACTCCTTCAGTGTTGTGTCCGGTACAAGCGTTACGCTTCTACCTGGAATGCACGCAGAGCTTCAGGAGCTCTGAGCAGCTTTTTGTCTGTTATGGAGGTCAGCAAAGAGGGAGAGCTGTCTCCAAACAGAGATTGGCACACTGGATCGTGGATGCCATTTCCATGGCTTACCGATGCCAGAACCTGCCCTGCCCGCTCGCAGTGAGGGCTCACTCTACTAGGGGTGTAGCCTCCTCGTGGGCAGTGGCTCAGGGCGCCTCTCTGGCAGACATCTGCACAGCTGCGGGTTGGGCTATGCCCAACACCTTTGCAAGGTTTTACAACCTCAGGGTGGAACCAGTATCAGCTCGGGTTTTACGCAGGTAGAACTAGCAACTGGCCGGGCGTACTCCTGCGAAAGTGCCTTCTCCCCTTTTCAGGTGAGTTCAGTGCCCTAATCTGCCTCGCTGCTTCCCCTACGGGTGAGTATAGGTAACCTAATTCCATCACTCAGCACCTCCATGGTAACAGGCCGGGCGGAGCGGACCTGCTGACCAGGCTGAACATCGGAGTGAGCTGCCCTTTTCAGGTGAGCCCCTTTCTTCAGCCGGTGCTCCGTACGTAGTGGCTCCCCCCTCAGGGGTGGCCCCGTACGATGTAATTCCTTCACCAGAATTCCCCTATTAGGTGAATGTGTGACCTCCCTCATGTGGTGCTCCCAAAATACAGGCAGCAATGCACACTAATTTTTTCCATGAGTTTTCTGCCCTTATCAGGTGAGACCATTGGTACATCTCCACATGTTAACCTCCCTACAGTAGGATGTGGCCTCCGTAACGCACTCCCTCCTTGAAGGGGCCGTGTTTCCCAGTGCAGTTCACGGTCGGGCGGCTATCTCGCTGTAGAGATAGGAAGGCCGTCGCCCGTGGAGACCGGTGGTAAGTTACCTCTCACCTTTTTGTCAAAAAGCTCTGGGACACCTTACCATTTCCCCACTGGAAGGTTACGCTCTTGCGTAAAAGCACAGACCTTGGACCCGCTCGAGCCTGTCAGGGTCGCTCCGCTAGAGATTGTGACGCAGCACAGCGACGTGGCGTGTTACATAGGAACCCCATCCTGTCGTCTTCGACACAACGTCGAGAGACCGACAGAAAGGGAACGTCTAGGTTACTAGTGTAACCCCGGTTCCCTGATGGAGGGAACGAGACGTTGTGTCCTTTCGTGCCACGTCGCTGTGCTGCTCGCTGCAGCGATCGTGAGTCATCCTTACGTTCCTCAGCACAAAAGGTAATGAATGAGCACGCCGTCTCCCCTTTTACACCCGGATGTCCGGGGCGGGGCACGGCATGCAAATTTCATTCGCCAAATTTCATTGGCCTTTTAAATATAGTCAGAGTCGATTGGTTCTCAAGAGCGAACCCCATCCTGTCGTCTTCGACACAACGTCTCGTTCCCTCCATCAGGGAACCGGGGTTACACTAGTAACCTAGACGTTTTCTTGTCAAGGGAAGATATTTTGTAGTGAATATATTTTGTATATATATAACTTTTGTAAGTAATCTGCCAATGGAGTGAGAAAAATAAATGCAGTACATGATTTGAGTGTATTTTTCCCATCCGAGTGACACATTTTTTTGCTTTTTTTAAAAAAAAGTACTTATTTTTGGGATTTTCGGTCACTTTCATTGCCACTTAAATGGGTCTTTATTTAAAAAGTTTTAGATACTACTTATAAGACAAAAACGCTGGATTGGATGGAATGGATTTTTTGCAGTGTAGAGTAACATTTACTATAAGCTTGTGGTTGTTCTAACATTAGTTAATGGATAAGCTACTAATCATAAATACTTATACATTCCTTCTCATTTAACATTTATTTTCTGTGTATGTGGTGTGTGTGTGCATGTGTGTGTAACGTTGTGCGTGTGTGTCTGTGTGTGCATGTGTGCTTGAATGTGCAAGAGGTGATAGGTCTTACAATCATTAGGAATTTGGATGTAAGCAACTTTTTGTCCCATAAAGACAAAGAGAAGCAGCAGATGAAGGAACGACTGACAGTGCACAGCAGGCATTCTGCATGAAACCAGCAGCTCCCACACACACGCACCAGTGAAATGCTGAAAAACAAAATAACATTTACAACATGAAGGGTGTACATGGACATTACTTAAACACTTCATCTTTCAATTTATTTCATTGTGCATTTATGGAAGGATTTTGGGTAATTCTTTCATATGTAATCAAAGTGTTACATTGCACTGTACCAGTGCACACCTGTAATTCACATATATATATATATAGGTTAGGATGTAACCCAAATGACTGATCATATTATGCTTGCGCCTCTCCTGTTATTAACATATATATGTAAGGGTGTGGTTGATGGCCCTTAATTATTATATATAATATCCAGTAGGAGGTCCTTATGATATTTTCTTGTCTATAGGACATTTGTACTTGGTATAAAGTCTGATCACACAGACGTACTACCTAGGGTTAAGATGGATTAAGTCCCAGAAGAGGACTCTGCTAACTGTAAAAAAATCTGTAAAATTAAATGTTCATTTACTGTATTAATATGAAGGAATGTTCTGTAATCGTACTTTACAGGTGTTTTCCCGTATTTTTTTAATTCGCGGTTGCATTTTGGGATAACCCAGTCAACAGCGAAAGTTGAAAGAGGACGAAGAGAGAGAAGTCAGGCGTGCCATTACATGAGCTCTTCAAATCAGTGCTCGTACATCTGTTGTAAAAGTCGTTGTTCTTTTTTAAATTAACATGAATTTGGTTTTAAATTAATAACTAGGTGTGTTTTATTGATGGATTTGGTCAGCTTTGGTTAACGATTCTCCTGCTGTAACAAAAGTTGGGGTTTAACCTTATCCATCGTTTCTGTCCGAATCACGGCGCATTTATCATCGGGTGTTTTTGTCACAGGTTAAATTGTTTATTTTCGTGAATAATTTGTTTGTGTGCTTAATGTTTAATGTTTGATGTTAATGTTTTACTGTTGGTACTGCGGATAGTGTCATTCTGAATCAATTTTATTATTCATGTCTATTGTTGCTTTAATTACATTGTGTTGCATTAAAATGAACGAAAGGCTTTTGATGTGTGTAAATATTTCTATATATAGATCAGTTTACTGCCTTAACAAGTCATTATCATAGTGCTGTGTGTTTGGATGTGGGTGTGAGATGTAACATTAAAGAGGGCCTGATATACTACATAGATTTATTTTTATTTTATTATTATTAGACTTTTTTCAATCTGTTTCTCTATTTTTTTAGAGCTTTTCACTTGTGACATGCTTGTCACCGAGTAATTATTGCTTTTATCTCAACCTATGTTTGTAATGTTTTTATTTCTTGAATTTTTAAGTTCATGAGTTCATGAAAAATTATTAACATTGTAAAAAGGCTTGTTTGACATGTGTTATAAAGTTTTAGTATTTTTTTTCTTATGTTTTTATTCTGACTTTCATCATTTTTACTTTGCATCACTTGAAAATTTACTGTTCAATATTTTACATGTGTAACTGGACTGGGTTGATGCTGATAGTTGTGTGATCTTTTTACCTGGGATCTTTTTACCTGGGTTTGAACGTGAAGTTTTCACTTGTGATGTGATCACCATTCATTTAAAACTGTTTTTTATTCTTTTTTGCAACAAGAAACTGTCTTACTTAACAAGCAATTTTCAATTGTGCTTGCAACATTGTTAAATTAATTGTCTGTATATTGTGAAATGTTATTTCATTCTGATGTTATTTTGTCCTACTGTTTAAAGCAGAGTTAAGTTTTAAGAAACTTATGAATGTGTTAACATGCCATAAAAAAGGTTTAGTTTATATTAATTGTAATAAATTTATTTGACCATCACTCACTTCAGTGGTCATTGGTCTGAAGATTGTTAATTGTGATTATTGCACAAACTTGTAAGTTGACGCTGACATACATACTACCAGAAAAAAGGGGGCCAATATAGTGTACATATATTACAGTTTTTTAACCTTAGTCCTTAAGAAATCAACAGATCTGTTTGAAGAAAAACAGAATTGTTAGTAAAGACTACAAGGGATGTTTTATAAATATACAGAAATATCCATTTCAAGAATAACAGAAATGTTCGTAAAGAGTACAGGGGATCTACTGTAAATCTACAGAAAAATCTGTTTTAAAGTTAAAGGACATGTCTGTAAACTTTACGGAAGGTGTACTGGTAATTTTCTGCAAATACATTATCCGTTTTTCTACTGATTTTTTTTTACAGTGCTAAACGAGCATCTTCAATAGCCTTTTTCCCTGAACTTGGTAAAGCGTTCTAGTGCATTTGGCCGTTCAGCCAAAATCACCAAAATCTAATGAACAAATCAGAATGAACACTTTAGCCAAGAAAAAGAACAATCCTAAGAGTTTACCCAATTAATGCACAACATTCGCAAATGCAAACATACAATGACGGTTGCAGGATGGTAAGGTTATTGGATTATCTTTAACAGAATGTGCACATCTCTGGACTTGGACTTGTTCAAATCCCTGTGCAAGCAGAAAACGAAAGTGTCCTTGAGCAAGACACCTTTCCCCCGTTTGCTCTACAGGAATAATTGGCCACTGCACAATAGGATAAAATCTTTGGATAAAATCTCCTGCCAAATAAATATAAAATGTAAAAAATTATTTCAGCTGAAGGCTAATGACTTTGAAAGCTCTGTCTCTGGCATTTAAGAGATAAACCTTCCATCTGATCTTTACTTATTTAACATCGGTCACAATCTCCTAATAAATTCAGAATTATACAGAATGGCTAATACATTTTAATGACACTGTGACATTTGTAAATAAAGAAGGCACTGCTGGAAGAAAACAATGGCATACAGATTAGACATGACAGCTGTGTCCCGAACCACCCCCAAACACACACACAAACCCCTATAATTACACTTATGTCCCCCGTTACCACCCCCTCTATTTGGTCTCCAATTTTCTATTGTTGTCTATTCCCATGGGCATGTGTTATCAGTGTTGGGTGTTCACAGTGTGTTATATCTCCAAAAGCAAAGGAATACACCTGCCCAAACAAACCAATCTTGGGTTTTCCATAGTCATAATGAACGACGTGTGTGTGTGTGTATGCATGCGTTGGGGTGTGTGGATGTGAATGGATGGTCATGTGTGTGCGGTGAAATATTGAACAGTGGCAGCTGTGCAGTTGCGACACATTGATGGATGGATCTGTCTATCTGCCTGTCTTAATTATCTAGCTTTCTTGCACATTTACCTCCTCTGGTCATCTCTGCCCCTTTGTGTGTGTTATCAGACACACCTGAAATAAAAAAAACGTCTTGTTCAATCACCAGATCATTCTAGGACCTAAAAACTCTACATGTAACAACCTAGAATAGTGTGTAAGATTTGATGGCTGCTCTGTAAACTATTCGTCATCAGTTAGGATCCCTGGTGTGTAATTTGATAGAGATATTTCCCTAGAAAACCACATTTCTAGCATTCGTAAAACTAAGTTTTTCCCTCTAAAAATACATCCAAATTGCGGCCTATACTCTAAATGTCAAAGTCAAAAATGTTAATCCATGCATTCATGACCTCAAGGTTCGATTATTGTAATGCTTTATTGGGTGGATGTTCTGTACACTTAATAAGAAAATTACAGCTAGTACAAAATGCTAAAACAAGAGTTCTTACAAGAACCAGGAAGTATGACCATATTACTCGGTCCTGTCAAAACTCCACTAGCTCCCTATCAAACATCATATAGATTTTAAAATCGTACTTATTACTAATCAAAAGCTTTAAATGCTTTAGCACCCCAGTATTTAAAAAAGCTCCTTTTACATTGTAATCCTCCACGTTCGGTACGCTCTTTCAGTTAAATCAAAATTAAAGACCCATCTCTTTAACCTGATTTACACATAACATACTATCATGATGCTTCTAATACCCAAATCCTTCAAAGGATTTTTAGGCTGCGTCAATTAGGTCAACCAGAACCGGGAACACTTCATACAACACCTGATATATTTGCAGTCACCCGGATCCAGTACGTAACAAGACCAGATGGTTGATCGGGAACTGGAAAAGTCACCACAAGCCTTGAAGAATGGCGGAGACAAGGACAGCTGGGGCGCTGTATTTACAGAACCCCTGTAAGACTTTGCCTCAGAGGAATGAGATGAATCTTCTCGACTTCGCTTCAGCCTGGAAATGACCTGCTGGTTTTGTTTGGTCGGAGGAGAGCCGGTTTCCCAACTGCGCCTTGTTCTCCCCAAGCCACTAGATCCAGGCTATACCCAGATCAGAGGGACACTGCAGTCACCCGGAGTCATTACTGTGCTTGCTTAGTTAGGGGTCACTTCATTCACAGCGATATCGTTGACTTGATTGAAAATGAATGCACAGACACTATTTAAACTGTTTAGAGATGACCTCACTGAATTGAAAATGAATGCACAGACACTATTTAATCTGAACAGAGATGACATCATCGAACTCAATGATGAACTGCTTTTAACTATCATCTTGCATTATGGACACACAGTTTTACTAATCAAAACTGTTCAGCTGCTTTGACGCAATACATTTTGTTTGAAATAAAGCTGACTTTGACTTCTGACTTTGAAACAGCTGTGAACACTCCTCGCCGTTTCCTAACTCCTCTGTCGAACTGCTTCTTTCTCAAAGGCTCCTGTAAGGGAGAGGGCAGGAAGACAGGACGAATTATCTGGCTCTCTAAAATGAAAGCTATCCAAGCTAAAAGAGTTTAGAGCCCCATGCTTTCATTGTGAGAACAATTTGCCCCACTCAGTGCGTATGCTGCTTGTGCTGAGCGCAGACAGGAGATGAACCCACCATGGCTGTTGTAAGGGTGCAAGAGAGTACGGCACAGATGTCAATGCCAGCGCAAAATTTGCTCTTTTAGGGAAAAGTGCTCAATTGTGACACAATGGATTCCAGTGTTAGTTTTGCTTCAGGGTGAGATGGCAAGTGTAATTCTGCTGTAGAAGGCTTGTTGACGATAAGAGGGCTCGAGTAGAGAAGAAGCTGTGATTTGTTGCTGAAGGAAATCTGAGGCCATATGGTGAGGGAACCTGCCTTTGCAGGGCCTGGTAACGCCCACTTTGAAGGGTTCCCTCCCCATAGACTCGTGCAGCTCCTGCTACCTACCCCTCTATTTACTGCTTTTTTGAGAAGGCTTCCGTGCACAGAGAAAGATAGGTTTTACCCATAGCGTTCTGGTACTCAATACTGGTGAAGTCTCGTTAAGGAACTATTATTACTCGATTCACATAATATCTGCCCCATCACTCATTTTTTTAAGGTTTCATGCTATTATTGTCAAAACACCACTTCTATAGGGTTTTTTAAAAACTGTTTGGAGGGCAGTGTACATCTCAGTGTCAGGTGAAAGATTTCTGAGCATCTGATGATTTATTAAACATTAATAATACAAAAATAAAAATTTCCATCTCACTGTTCTGCATTTTATATATACAGTTTGTTGTTGATAATAAGAAGGAAAGCATGGCTCCTCAAAAGATGACTGGCCACAGTGCTACATAAAAAAGGGTTAATATACCACACAACATGTTTATATGGTTAGTTAAGCAAATTTAAATGTATAAATATATTACATCCAGAACAGAAGAAACTTTCCCACTAAGTTGGCAAGACGTAAAATAATGGATGGCATAGTTTCCTTCCTTCAGTATAAAAAAAGAAGTACTACTTTTTAAGTATTATAGTATTTTAAGTATTACAATTTTTGTATTTAGTATTTTTTTTATTATAATTTGCAAAATGAAGGCTTTACTGTTACCCAACAAATCAGACCTGTGCACTATATGTGAACCTGTCATTTCGAAAATTATTCCTTTAATGGCGCAAAATTTTTTCTTTTTTCATCATAGAAATGTAGCCAAATTGTGAAATATTCTGTCTATTGCTGGCATGGAAAAGTTCATTAATCCATACAAGACATTAAGACTTGACTACTATAATGCATTATTGTAATGCTACAACCCATTCTCCTCTTTAAGTTTTCAAAACTCTTTATAATACTACTATTATAATACTACCTAACAGAAATAAATACACTAAAGTGGGTAGAGCATTCTCAAGCATAGCACCTAAACTCTGGAATAGCCTTCCCTGGACTGTTCCGGGTTCAAAACACTCTCTCAGTTAATATCTAGTTTAAAATCTCAGTGTTTCAACAAAGACTTTATGTAATGCAGGGAACAGCAGCTAAGCCTATCAGTCTCATTCTGACTTCCATCTTAAGCAATTTCAATACCAACAATAGCAACTGTCTGCCATCACTACATTTATGCTAAACATTATTCACAATACTAATATATTTAACTCACAGTATATGATGGCAATTTGAGATATAGCTGCTAATAGTTGTATAATGCCTCTTTCATCATCCTTGCCTAAAATATCCCAAAATCTATTTAAATATGGGTATAAAGAACTCTAAACTAAGGTATGTTTACTAAGTATCTACCTCTTGCTCTTTATCATAAAAATTTACACATATATTTATAAACAAAGTTACTGAAGTCAGCTTTAATGTGTCTGAGGATAACTGGCCCTCCCAGTTGAGACAGGGTTATACCAAAGTTGTCTCTTTATTCAGTACCCATCTAAGTCACCCATGTTGCTTTTATATTATAATAAAAGCTATAATTTACCCATTAAAAACAAAGGAAGCACAGGCAGAACTGCATAAAGAATCAAATGGAGTGTTCCTATGAGACGCTCTAAGAGTTTTCAGGAACAAACATAAGTGCATCCCTGTGTAAAATTTCCAAACAGTTAGTAGATAATGACATTGTAAGATTATATGTTTCTTTCAGCATGAGACTGTACGCGGACACCCATTGTAAGTTATGCTTTCACAGATATGGTTCAGATTAGAGGTCAGACGTAAGACATTTATGACAAAAGTTTATTCTTGGAGCAAAACATTGACACTGATTATTATTATATATTATTTAAAATATATGTTCAAGGGAATGCCCTTAAGTCCATGTTAAACTTGGTCTATGCCTATGGCCATAGAAACCATGATAACACAGTCTTGAGGACAAATGTAGAAGTTTTAGTTTGTAGCATCCATCAAGAAACAAGATTTGAAGATGAAAGCTGAAAATATATTCAATATATTGAAACATCTTGACAGAAAAGATTTTAATTTAAAGAAAATATTTTTTAACAAAAAATATTATAACAATTTTAACAAAAATATCCTAATAAAGATAGCTTTGTCAAATACCTTGCATATATCATAATTGTCTTTTCTGCATTATATGTTGGCATTTGAAATAAAATGTATTCTGACAGAAAAAAAATTGAAAGTTCTCTAAGAAAAAAATGAAATAATATGGGGAAAAGAAGTATTCATGACTGACATTCTAATACTTTATGACATTTCTAAATACTATGAAAACACACAAACATATTTACACTTGGAATTAATGCTCCATATTTTTTTTGTTGTTTAAAAGCTTAATTCTCTCATCTAACTTTGAACATCACTTTTTTCTCGCATTTTAGTATGAATAACATCTCCTCTCTGGTGGATTTCTGGGCCTAAGGGCTAAAGGTTGACTGTCCGATGGCTAGGCTACCTACTTCCATAAATTTAATTGTTGTGTCTGTGTGTTCATATACCCCTGACACACTGTTTCAGCCTTTGTGTCTCCTACCTCATCTTGTATCCATAGTAACATTCTGACTCCAGCAGGACAGATCATTTCCACCCATCCCCCACCACATCCTGCTCTCTCTCACACTCAAAACAAGACATTTATGCATTTGCACATACACACACCCACACGCACGCACGCACGCACGCACGCACGCACGCACACACACACACACACACACACACACACACACACACACACATACACACACACGCATATATGCACGCACGCACGCACGCACGCACGCACGCACGCACGCACGCACACACACACACACACACACACACACACACACACACTCACCACACACACACACACACACACACACACACACACACACACACACACACACACACACACACACACACACACACACACACACACACACACACAATGACAGTTCCGACAAAAATTTATCGAAAAATATATAAAAAGTGAGTCAGAGGAATGACTGCAATAGTCATAATTACAAAATATGTATAACTCAATGAGTCGATGCCAGCCTGATTTTCCTGTCAGCTTGTTATTTTTTAATGGTCCAATAAAACCAATACTCCCTGATATTTCAGTAGTTTTAGAGCATTAACACCTTAGCCTGAAATAAAAAAAAGTGATTCCAAGAATCTGATTAGCTTCTTTTTCTCTTCCTCTTTATTTGTGGCACTCATCCTTTTTCTCTGCAGTTTAAGACACTCATAAAGCAATACAGAAAGTTGTATACTGTATACAGTACTATAGTTAAAAACCTTTCTGAGCAATGGTTAGATACCACACAAAAGCATTTGTGTGTTATATAGAAAAAAATGCTGTGTTTGGCAAAAGGGTTTTACTAAAATGAAAACTATAAGTCAGATTTCAACATTTTGCTGACTTGGGGCATGGTTTGAGTATCAGGTTTTAAAAACTCAGTGACAATTGAAGATTTTGTTTGTAAGCAGTTAAAAAACTGTTATTGTAGTGACTGCTAAATAACAGGTTAAAGGTTACAGATTACTAGATGTTCAGTTCTGTTTACACAGCAGGTCATCATTTTAAATGTGGTTGTGGATTACAAATAAAAGATATAATTAAACATGTTACTCAATTGCTCTGGGTAGCATTCTAAAAGGGCAGGAAAAAGTTATATGGGGATGCACAAAAGATTTTGTAAAAAATATGGTAGATAACAGGCTTCATTTGAAAGATATTACAGATCACAATCCAATCGGGGAAATCCGGCAGTCATGATCACAAATGAAAACACTGGTTGTGTACAGCAGAATAACATTATAATAATTTTACCAGTTTAATATGGACAGACACTGCCATGTAGGCCTTTATTAATGTGTGCATGACATGCAGTTTTTGTACGTAAGAACAGTTAGCTATGTAAGCATTGACCCACTACTGTTTACTAGTTTTCGCAAGTGATTGTCTACTGAAGCAGAGGTGTTAACAACTCAGGATCGCTCAGTATCAGCTTCTGCTTACAAGATCCCTTTTCACATCAGTTAGGTAATGTTTAAGCAACTAGAAAATAAAGAATTTCTAATCAAAAGGACTGTCAGACATGCAAGAAAATTTTTCATTAAAGTAATTAATGAAACATCCAAAGTCCACATCCAAACAACCTAAAAAACGGATGAGAAAAAAGCGAAAACTTCAGAGGGAAAAGAGGGGAAAAACGGGGAACAAAGAGGTCTGTTGCATTCTGAGTATAGCTTCTTCCATAGTTTTGCAATTCGTCTGCGGTAGTTCTGCTCATCCAACCAGAAGTGGGTGGAGTACCTAAGATGTGTATTGAAGTAAAAGTACAAGTACTTATGGAAATATTTACTCAAGTAAGAATGAAAGTAACAATCTTAATTTTTAAGAGAAAGAGTGAAAAAGTATCAGATGGGAAAACTACTTAAGTAGCTACTTCTTAACTGATTGATATGAAATAAATATTATTATCCAATATAAATTGAATCATAAACTAAGGTGAGGTGTCCATACAACATCAAAGTATGCACTTTAATAAGATTTGTGGTCCCATATGTATTTTTCCAAAGTCATGTTGTTTGTAAGGTACACAAGATATTTGTCATTGCTTGCACAAAAATATTCAGGAGAAACATTCAAACAGTGTGTAAAATAGGGTCAAGTTGTCCATAGCTACTAAATGACCATTATTAGGATTTAAATAGGCATTATATTGACAATTTCGCTTCTGACACTTTGAATCTCAATGTACAATGTCCTACCTGTTGCAGGATCACTGATGAGGTTTCTTAAAAACAGTGGTGAGCCAAAAGAACTACAGGTTAAAAGAGACAGGTGCAAGAGAGAGATTATGAGCGAAACCAAGTTCAGGGCAAAGAGAGACAGGAGCAAGGGAGTGATTTTGAGGAAGACCAACTACTGATGTGTTTAACTTAAAGTTATTAATATGCATATTCAAGTAAAAATAATAAAAAACTTATAACTGGTTTCTGTATAAATGGTTAGGAATCATATTTTTTTAAAGTGCTTTTTTTTAAATGATGTTTTATTAACAAAGTTTTGGAGGAGTATGTTCAAATAAGTAAACCTTATTAAATGCGAGTGGTGCACATTCAGTTAACAAACCCAATCAACGAGATAAGTGGTATATACTGCAGAATTACCTCTGCTCACTGACAGTTAATCTGCATCCCTCCACCACGTCAACTCCTGTTTTTAATAATATCTAATTCGATGTAAACAACACTATCCAAAATAGCATGCAATCTAGTTCTAGATTATTTCTATGCAAACAGTGGTTAATACTCATGGTTCGGCCAAAATTCAGAGCCCTTAGCCCAATACAAATAATCTTTACTCTTTTTAATTTAATGTGTATGTGTGAACTCGTGAACTCTAAAAGATCAAGGGGAGGAGGGTGTGGCAGAAAAACATACATTTTGCGTAGGGACTCCAAATGTCTAAAACCCGCCCTGCTAATATTTTAAATTGGAAGTTGCAGATAAATAGTAAAAAAATGTAATGTTTCATTCACATAAACAATAATAGATTTTATATTGAATAAAATTTATATTTAAGCGTTGGCAGATGATTATATCAAAAGTGACTTACATTCCACTAAACTATTACATTTTGATTATGTGCAATCCCTGGGAATCCAATGTCTTCAGCTTTGTAAGCAATATGCTGTAAGACCACAAGTCGGCACTTACAACTTCTCCGATCTGGCAGGACAACTTCCAATCCTAGTGCTTTGACTTTTGATACTCCTTTTGGTTTGGGTGGGAATTAACTTATTTTATAAATTAGTTTTTTGTAAATTGTATTGTCTGTATTTACAAATGCTCAAGTGAGTTTTGTTACAGAAATATCGCAGACGAAGTATAATTCTGCCAAGCCCTGTTTGCTTAAAATCTGAATATTTACACATTTACAGCAGATATCATTGCTTCTCTTCTTGAAAGTGTAATAAAATGCAGTGCATTGATATCAGTGCTCGTCTTCTTAACATCTATTAAACTATTATAATATAAATACTATACCAAATAGTATGAAAAGTTTTTCAAATGTTGTGTTTCAAATGTTTGATCAATGTCACAGGTGGTGACATGACAGAGATGATCAGTAAAATGTAACATATCAGAGTTGTTATTCAATAAGAAGATGTTTATTAATGGGTTTGTTTACATTAAAAAAAAAAAGAGCAGGAGGAAGTAATGCGAGTTGTGACATCATCAATGTAGCTATAGTATACAAATGCATATTACTTATCACAAAATTTCACACTTTGTGCGAGAACATAATGCCATTGTGTGTTATATTAATATTTACTACAACATCATTTAAAAAAAAAAATTATATACTATTAAATGGAATTTTTCTTTAATGAAAATCTTAAAATTAATTACACTAAACATGTTTCAATCCTAGTAGAAACAGATGATTTTAATAGTATCTTTTTTTGATTGGGCGAAGTAAGTGGGAGTTAGTGGGAGTTGATATGAGCCTGTGAAAGAAAACAGTTTCGTTCACTGCCCACTGCATTCTTGTAGTTGTCCACAAGGTTTTAAGATTAATATTTCAAATTATTCTCAGAAGAACTTGAACTGAAAACATGGGTTTACTTCGTCCAAATCAAAAAAAGATACTATTAAAATAATCTGTTTCTATAATATAACACTTGGAATAATGGCAGTATAATATTATATTTTAATAGTGTCTATATACAGGTTTATGACTTGTATGATGAAATCAAAAGTATATATAGATATATAATTTAATTCTATTAAATAATATATAAGATAGTATAATAAGCAGAACACAAAATGTTATTTTATACAAATCAGTGGTATCATAGACCAACATTTTATATATATTTTTAAATCTGTCAATGAGCATTCCTGGAAAAATGTGTGTATAAGATTTAAATCAGATTTCTACTCATAGTATTATACAAAACATCTCAGAATTAGATCTCTGCCATGAGCATCTCAGCATAATGCCACTTTCCTTACCAACATTCATCACCCGTCCTCATCCTCAAAAACCTCAAATTACCCTCACCCTCAAATCCTGTTCTGATAATGTTCCTCAAATCACACCTCTTAGCATCTTCTTACTCCTTTCTGGACCTTGTTTTCAGCATAACACATCACTCATGTGAGCATCCTGTCATCTCTCCTAATCATTCCTAATCATGCTCTCGAACAGTGTTTTGTTTTCCATACTTTTTGTGACATCATAGCTGAGGATTAGTCTACAGAAGTATTTTTTTTGGATGTAGTTTTCTGCTGTTTGTAATTGATATCATATGAAAATCACACGGTTAGATGCAAGTTATAAAAATAGCTTCAAAACAAGACAACTGTGGCATATAAAACTATGTAGTGTCTCTGACACCCACACACAAAAACACCCCCCACAAACACAACCACACGCACACATGCACGCACATACACATGCACGCAAACACAGACGCACACACATAGACAATGAGGCCAATTAAGAACATTGAGATTAAGGCCAAGATAGGAAAGAACCAACTTTTCACATTTCAAAATTGTTGTATATTGTTGTCTTTTAATTGTTTTTCTCAACGGACTACAATTAACACATTTTCAAGATATCATCTAAAAGTAAACACCTAGATGAATCATAATAAAAAATGCTATGTTTGTTTGTCCAGTCATGTGCTAGTGAGTTTTTAGACCAATATTCACACACATTGCCACACAATCTTTACTGAACATCTGATTACTAATGTATTTCACTCACACGCCCATTCGCCTTAACACACACAGATGCCTTTTGTTACCAAACGACCAAAGATTAAAGGTACATCTTACCTTTACAGATTGCTTAAAGATCTTGGAAAAATCAAGTCATTCAGAATGGAGACACGCCTTATTCTTGTTCTCTCTTTCTTTCCCTCTGTTCATGCCATCCAGTAGATGAAACCTCTCATGGATGCTGCAGTGAATGAGAACACACCCTTTCTGTCTTTCTCACCAGTGGTCTGCCCTCTCCTCCCTCTGCCTCTCTGTCTGCCAACTCTGATTGGCTGCTTAGAAGAGATGACATCACCTTTTTCATTTTCTTTAAGCAACTCCCTGCCCCTCCCTTGTTTTCCTTCCCTGAGCCACAATGAAGACGTTTCTATTTATCCATTCATGCCTCACATAGACAAAGATATCTTAAGATTTTCCGTTAGCATAAAACATTGTCAGTATCCACATTACACAAAATATTCTGGGCCTTTCAAAAATCCAAATTACTAGGTCAAAGTAATGAGAATATGCACAAGAACAGACAATAATTATTGATGTTTATCTTTTAATGTAGAAATTAATTTCTTATAATCATATGATCATGGTTCATTTTTTTCAGTTGTTCTCTGTAAAGGAAAAAGGTGATGTGAAGCAAGCATCCCCCTTTAGCCTTTCCAGTGGTACCAGTGAAGTCAAAAAGGAACAGATGGGGAGGGTGGGGGGATCATGGGTGTAGTCTTTGTCATGATAACGATGCACATGTGCTGAGCATCAAACTGCCTGCCATGAGATCTCTGCTCATGTCTCTGGAGCAGAAACAAAACTGAATTAGATTCACTATTATAGTATTTGCTTATCTGTCCATTCCAATTAATTAATCAATCTTCTGTACAATGTTATTTTCTCATGTATAAATTATTTGGAAAATAATTTGACCTATGAACCAACATAACATGTGTGATCTAATCTTGGTAAATTTAGTTTTAGCCCATTATATATGTAAATGATCGCAACTTCTTATTTTCATGTTTTGTTGAAAAGCTTTCTTGTACACGCACTCTTCTTCTGTCTCCTCATGCCCCGCCCCTTCCTGTTAATGGTCTATCTTTACAGTAAGAGTGACTCAGCATAGATGCTCTGAATTTTTATTTTGGATTGAATCATTTCAGTGTTTGGTATATTTATTATTTCATGATAACTTAAAAAGTGAGGGTTATGGCACCCACTGTAGTGAAGTGAAGTGACGTGACGTATTGCCAAGTATGGTGTTCCATACTTGGAATTTGTGCTCTGCATTTAACCCATCCAGTAAGTGAACACAAACACACTGTGAACACAGTGGCCGCAGCAGTGGGCAGCCATGCTGCGGCGCCCGGGTAGCAGTGGCGACTGCCTCATTATTATTCTTTATAATTCTTATTTCATTATTAGTCTTTAAACAATCTTTGCCTCTTCGACCTGAATCTATGTCATTTATGTGAAACACTGCCAAAAATGCATTTATTTTTAAGCATCCTATATCTATATATACATATATAATAAACTTTACTTGAAAAGTACCTATAACCTGAAGGCACAGAGTGGAAAGCAGCCTTCCTGACTTGCTAACGCACCTGCTATATTTCAATCATATAATAATGAAATCTTCAGAGATCTACTGAATGGATAAAATTTACTCTCCTAACCACCAACCTCACATATTTGAAGTCATAACAGTTCTTTCATGTCTTCAACAACAACAACTTTATGCCATGCTGGAAAAGTGTGAGTTCAACATGTCTTAAATCTTGAATCCAAGATGGCTCCGAGCATGGCAGCCGTGTTGCCAGCTCCGCATAAACTTTGCAGTTTTTCGTTTGTTTTACTTGTTTTTGGTTGTCCTACGTGTTGGATGTTGTTTGTATAACTGTTTACGACAGACACACGCTTCTAAACATAGGTACCTACTTTGTGAATCGCAAACCGGACTTAGAGTTTCTGAACGTTGGCACCTTGTTTACAGACACTGAATCAGAACCCTTTGTCTGGGCTGCAAGGACGCGACCAAGGAAACGCCACCGGAAAAGAGGCAAGAGAGCCAGCGTCCTTGTCAGACTCAGGCGCCGTTTCCTCCGACCTACTCTCCCAACCATTCTACTGGCTAATGTTCAGTGACTGAACAACAAACTCTGTGAACTGCGGGCTTGTATCTCATACCAACGAGAACCAAGGGACTGCTGCATTATTTGCCTCACAGAAACATGAATGTCTGCTGAGGTTCCAGACTCAGCCATCGAGCTCACGGGGTTTTAGGTGCACCGCTCTGACAGAACAAAAGAGCTCACAGGGAAAAGCAGAGGTGGAGGGGTTTGTTTCTTTATCAACAACTCTTGGTGTGATGAGAGGAACCTACACTCTATTAAATCCTTCTGCTCCCCTTATCTGTAATTTCATATGCTTCTGTGTCGACCATTCTGGCTACCGAGGCAATTCACAGCTGTCATCATCACTGCTGTTTACATTCCTCCTCAAGCCAACACAGAACAGGCCCTCAAGGAACTGTATGGGAATATAACTGAGAAGGAAACCGTGCACTCAGAGGCAGCGTTCATTTGTAATGGGGAACTTTAACAAAGCAAACTTCAGGATAATAGCGCCAAAATATTTTCAACACATCACCATTAACACCTGTGGTTATCGTGTACTGGACCATTGTTACTTTTCCTTCCGGGATGCCTACAACTTACCCGGGTACCTTTCGGCAAATCAGATCACTCTTCCATTCTGCTGTTGCCTGCTTATAGGCAGAAACGGAAACAGGAAGCACCCGCTCTCAGGACAATTCAGTGCTGGTCAGACCAATCAGACGCTATACTTCAGGACTTTTTTGATCACGTGGACTGGGACATGTTCCGGGCAGTGTCTGATGACGACATAGAAGCGTAGTCAGACACTGTAACGTGTTTCATCAGGAAGTGTGTAGAAGGTGTAGTGCCGAGAAAAACAATCCACATCAACCCCAACCAAAATCTGGGATAAATAACGATGTTTGAGCAGCCTTGACAGCATGGACATCCCCTCTTTATCCGGAGATGCTGACGATCGCAAACAAGCCAGTTACGATATCAGAAAATCCATCAATGCTGCAAAACGACAATACAGAGACAAAGTGGAAGAACAATTCAACACCAACTATGCAAAAAGTATGTGGCAGGCCATAACTGACATAACAGACTTTAAAGGGAATAAACCAGCTACTGTGAACCTCGCTGCCTCTCTACCGGATGAGTTTAATAATTTTTGTGTTCGTTTTGAGGCTCACAACACCGCCCAACAGAGAGAGCTCCTGCCGCTGCTGCAAAAGATGTGACCGCACTCTCCTTCTCTTTCGCGGATGTAACCCGATCCTTGAGACAGGTAAATATCCATAAAGCTGCTGGTCCCGATGGCATCCCAGGCCGTGTGCTCCGAACATATTCAACCTCTCTCTCTGTCTGTCTGTCTGTGGTTCCTTAATGCTTAAAAACATCTACAATTATGCCCATACCAAAAAAAAATAAAAAATCACATGCTTGAATGACTGGAGGCCTGTTGCTCTCACACCCATCTTCATTGAGTATTTTGAGAGACTTTTCAGAGATTACTTCTCTTCTGAGCTGCATGACTCACAGGACCCTCTAAAATTTTTATATTGCAGTAATCGTTCAACAGATGAGATGACACCATTGCTTTCACCCTACACACTGCTCTCTCCCACATGGAAAATAAGAACAGCTATGTGAAAACGCTGTTCATGGACTACAGCTCAGCATTCAACACCATAGTGCCTTACACATTTGTTGCGAAGTTCCAGAATCTAGGACTCAACAGACATCTGTGCAGCTGGACCCTGTATCCTCAGCCCACTCCTGTACTCCCTGTACACACATGACTATACAGCTAAACACAGCTCCAATGTTTGCTGATGACACAACCGTGATAGACCTGATCACTGACAACGATGAAACGGCCTACAGAGAGGAGGTTAGCACCCTGACTAAATGGTGTCACGAGAACCACCTCTCACTCAACATTGACAAGAGCTGGTGGTAGCTTTCAGGAGACAGAGCAGAGAACACACACCAATAACCATCAACAAAACACCTGTGGAGCTGGAAAACAGCTTCAAGTTTCTAGGCATCAACATCAGTGAGGATCTCACCTGGTCAACACACCAACGCAGTGCTATAGAAGGCACAGCAGCACCTCTTCTGAAGTCTGGAATGAGCCCCAGTATCCTCAGAACATTCTACACCTGCACCATAGAGAGCATCCGGACGAGCTGCATCATTGCCTGGTTTGGAAACAGCACTGCTGGCAACCGCAGAGTTCTGAAAGGGGTCGTGCGAACTGCCAGCCACATTGTTGGCAGTGAGCTTCCTTCCCACCAGGGGCCTCATTTATAAAAGTGTGCGTAGGATCCTTACTAAAACTCTACGTACGCACAAAAGCCAAAAAGAGCGTACGCAAAAAAATATTCAGATTTATAAAAGCATGCGTACGCACACCTGCACGCAATTTTCACTTTATAAATCACAACCTACCGAATAATCTGCGCATGCAAAAAAAATCTCATGTACCGCCCTCTCTCCGCCCACATTTAACCATATATAGACAATGCAAATGAGCTCAGTGGCCATGCATATTAAGAAGATGGAACCATCAAGGCAGAAATAGAGATTCTTGTGAATGATGTGGATGAAAGAAAGGTTATTTTATTTGATGGAATTACTAATAAAAATAATATTCAGAGTGTGAACACATCACTGCTGCGGTAAACAGAACCGATCCAGATATAAAAGAGAAGTGTTCCGATCTTAAGGTGGGAATAAAGAAACGGTTTGCTTCAATGACAGAATGTGTGGGCGACTGGTGAGGGCAAAGGCGCCCCCGATTCTCTGCCAACCCAGTGTGTGGCATTGTGTCCGAGAGGGAGGGAGACACATGTGCTGATACAGGGGAATCTGGTAAATAACTTTAATGCTTGCGTGCTCAATTAAATAAAATACATTTTTAATAAATGGATAAGTCCTTATTCGTGCAGAGTCTGCGTGAGAGCAGTGTTATGAAACTCTGCAAAGTCTGCAGAGGCTCTGGAGTTTCCCGAGGTCCCCAGCACAAGTGCGTCCCGTGCCATACACACGGCTGGAAGTGGACGGGTGCTGACTGAGGCTGTTCTGCAGACCACATTAATGCAATTACTGTCATCGCAGACGAGCTTAAGCAAATAAGGGTTGTGCGGTGACATTGCATTTACATTAAAGGATCTTGTTTAAAAATGAACCTTTGCACTGTTGTTCTTCACAAACGGCACATTACTCCCTGACGGAGTCTTGATCCCTGATGATGGTTCTTCTTGTTTGGAGGGGGGGGGTCAGGCTCTTCACGCTGGTGTTGTGAGTCCCTCCGAAGTCTGCCATTGGCATAATCTGCAAGCAGTGCCAGCTCATCTATCATACAATATGCATTGAAGTGTTGCTGCAGTAGACTACTTATGTTTTCAGCGATCATATTTAATCATTTACAACTTATCACATTAATTACATAATGAGTGATAGGCGTACATCCATTTAAGAATGGAAGTGAAAGAAATTAAATTTACGTACTTTCAGCACATAGTTCCTTTTATGTCTTTAAACTAAACATGCATGTAGGTTTCTTTAGGACACATAATGGTGATTTAATGTTATTTTTATATTTTGTTGTAACCGGGACCTTTTTGCCATTTTGCAAAGGGTTAAATCCCTTCATCTGCAGTCAGTTCCTCAACTCCCCATCAGTGTCGACAAACTGCTTTGTCTTCAAAATGTGCGTACGCATGGGTCAGAGTTTGCGTGAAGGTGCGCATATTTTCACGTCAAGTTTTTCTTTATAAATCACAACTTTTGCGCAGGAACTGGCGTACGCATGTTTTCAGCTACGTTTTGTGCGTACGCAAGCTTTATAAATGAGGCCCCAGGACATCTACACCAGGCAGGGCATAAGGAAATCCGGGAAGATCATCAGGGACACAAGCCACCCATCTCACAGACTGCTCTCTTATCTGCCCTCAGGAAGACGTCTCTGCAGCATCCATTCCCGTACTAGTTGACTGAGGGATAGCATTTCCCTCAGGCTATCCGACTTATGAACAGCCAGAACTGATACACCCCGCAGCACACTCCCATAAATGACATGCCACACACTGCACTTTAACTCTAACAGTTTAACATTGGACTATACATACACACTGCACTTCATACTACAGTCTACCCATTACCCCTGTACTTCATCCTATGTACAACTATGACTACAGTATTGAGCTCATGTTAACTCTGTTGCACCTTAGCATATTTTTATGCACATTTATGTTTACATAATGCATTGTGTATTGTGTAGTGCTTAATGTATGTATGTTTCTGCAATTTTTCTGGAGCAACTCCCAAGAATTTCACTCATCCATTCATCCTTTTTCAATAATTTGTACTAAGTTACCAACCCCCATGTTCCCCTGGTCAGGTGCATCTTCTATTGTACCAGCCCCTGATAGCTGGATTCGTCACAGCGAACGGCTTTGGGATAGCACTCATGTGTAATCTCAGAGAGCATCAGAACCAAAGGAATCCAAGTATATCACAGAAGACTACCCACAACTGAACTACCAACCAGAACAAGAGTTCAGGCTGTCGAGCCAGTCTATGATGTTTAGCAGGAAGCTCACACCATGGTATGCAGGGCCTTTTGAAATTTTTAAACAAATCAACCCACCAAGATCGAAGCTTTCTGCTGACTATCTCATTTCTGCTTGATTCCATGTCTTTCCCCTAAAACCTGCCCACCAGATTGATGGTGCATCTGTCCAACTATGTCAACGAGACTTTAAAATCATGCCACAGGAGGGGCCAGTTGCAATATTTGGTGGATTGGGAGGGCTACGGCATTTGCTGAGATCTTGAGTTACAACAAAGGACCACAGTTTTTTCTAATTAGTTTAAATGAAATGCGATAGTCAGCAGGAAGCTTCGATTGGTATGTTAGTAGGTTAATTTGTTTAAAAAACTTGTTGTGTCTTATGTTGTGATTAAAGTTCATCAAGTTTATTTTCCATAAATAGATATATAACAAACATTTTTGTCAATCGTCTGTATAGTTATGTTTATGTCCCATCTTTTTCAGACACAACAGACTGTCAGGCATTTTATTGAAATCATTTGTTATATCTTTTTTATCTTTAATGCTTGACATTTTGTTTAATTCCGCTCTTTACAATTGCCATTTTCAAAATTTATTAATTGGATGCTATTGGCAAGCAGCTACAGTGTTGCATAAGACAGTGCCCTTTAAACCCCCTGAAGAAACAGTTCCAATCATTCTTTACTGTAGGAGAGGAAGAGTTGGATAAACTTGTTAAATCATACAATCATCTAAAGCAACAACATGTATGTTAGACCCTATTCCATCTAAGCTCCTAAAAGAGGGGCTCCAGAAGTCATAGAACCTCTTCTGACTATTATTAACTCCTCATTGCCTAAGGATATGTCCCCAAAACTTTAAACTGGCCGTTATTAAGCCTATCATCAAAATAACACATCTTGACCCCAAAGATCTAGTTAATTATAGACTAATCTCAAATCACCCTTTCTTGTCCAAGATACTAGAAAAGTTAGTATTCTCATAATTATACCTTGGTTGTATCCCTCTATTAGTGCTATTGGATCTTAGTGTTGCCTTTTACACTATTGACCACAACATTCTTTTGCATATGTAGCAGGTCTCCTGGTACTATATGAGCATTCAACCTCTTAGAAGTTATAAACTACTCAACAGCCCAAGATCTTGGACCAGATCAGAAGTCTAAATTCGCTCATGAGCCAGCGTTGCAACGAGACAAGGGAAATAACCACAGACACAGGTTAAATTTATCAAAATTAAGGATTTTCCTTGATTGTATTTGAAGATTCAACAAAATAAAACAAATAAAATATAGGCAACAATACAATGAGTCGTTTTGAAATTGAAAATTGAAATAAAATCGATTGCAATTTAACTAGTTCCTGTGTTTCTTTCTGAACACCAAATTATACCCCGTATCAGACATACAAATTAAATATACCCTTTGAGTTGCCTCTGTTCAAACTTCTTATTTTTTATGAATAAACCCGAAACAAAAATACAATTTTAACAGAATGATCAAAATGGAAAACAACAGAAATACAATTTTCTAAACCCTTTCAATTGAGCATTGTGAGATAGATGAGCTTACTGTGGTGAGCCCAACTCAGTTCAAAGTCCATTTATTGAATGAAATTCCATGTAGTAAAGGAAAACCGATCCTATCTTCCGCAACAATGTCCAATGAAAGTGTATGAAATAATCCTACCACTCTGATGCTTTACAATGATGGTCCAAGTTCAGAAACAGCCTGGCTCGCCAATTTCTGCCAACGTGGTGCTCCTTGCAGATGGCAGAAACAACATGCACACACATTAGGAAGTCCTGGAACTTCTTATCCACTCCAATGATGCACTCAGATACAGGAACTCAATTGTGGTCAAAAGATGAGAAAAAAGGAAGAAACAAAAACCCAAGCAAAGTAAAAGTGATATCAATGAGAAAATCCTTGATGCACACACAGAGGTTTGTTTTAAACTGGTTTCAGGTGCAGTTTCTCAGCTCCCTGATTATGTTCTCTTTGTAATTTCCACTCCAGAATCACAATTTGAGACGAAACACTTCTGTGTCCACCATTACATGGAAAACACCGTTCTCCTTTGCTTGAGTGCTTGAGCATGACGCAATCCACAATGGGCGGGGCTACACTCGGTTTCTCTCACCTACACTTTCAGACACATTCAACCCGACTTTCAAAAGTATGAAAATTCCAATTGCCCCGTACGTCATATTTACATCCAAAATTACAAAATAATATATATATATATATATATATATATATATATATATATATATATATATATATATATATATATATATATATATAAAATAAATATATTACATATATATTACATATAAATATGTGTTTTAATATATAAACATATAATATTCTGGGTTACACATAGACTTGAACAATTTGTGGACATAAATGGAAGTGCATTAGCATGGTTTAAGTCGTACTTAACTGAACGTCATCAATTCGTAGCAGTTAATGAAGAGCTTTTATATCGATCACAAGAGCAGTTTCGAGAACCTCAAGGCTCAGTGCTAGGGCCATTGCTCTAGACGATATACTTGTTTCCTTTGGGAGTTATCATCAGGACACATGGTGTTATCTATCACTGTAATGTTCGCGGCCAGGTGAAACACACCAATTTGAAAAAGTCAATATAAAAACTGAGGGACAAATAATCTACTGCAAATCTCTGAAAAAGCGAGGTGAAAACTCTGAAAACTCTTCGTCATCAGTTAGAAACCTAGGTGTGCTATTTGACCGTTTCAAGCATTTGTAAAAATGCAGTTTTCCATCTCAAAAATATATCCAAATTACGGCCTTTACTCTCAATGTCGAATGCAGAAATGTTTATCCATGTATTTATGACTTCAAGGTTGGATTATTGTAATGCTTTATTGGGTCAAGGTTCTGTACACTTAGTAAACAAATTAAAGTTAGTCCAAAAGGCTGCAGCAAGAGTTCTTACAAGAACCAGGAAGAATAGACATTTTACTCTTCTCCTGTCAAAATTGCACTGGCTCCTGTGGAAAATGATACAATTTTATGTTGCATTAAACAGCTTTTATGATTTTATGTTTTATTAACCAATGCTGTATTAATCATCTTTCTTATACAATATTATACTCTTATGTTTTATTGATTGATGTTTTATTAACCATTCACTAGCAATAGGTGCATTAAAATATAACCATATGTCTCCTGCTAGGAATTTCTCAAAACTGTGTGCAAATAAGGATGTGCTACAACAGGAATGTGTGTGTGAGTGTAAACGGGAAGAAAGCTAAGGCCTGTAATGCATGGAGCTGACCTTAAGCTGACCTTAAGAACTAAACAACAAGATTTAAGATGCACTTATACTGAGGATGTACGTCCTGTAATGTCTCAAGCTGACCATAAGTTGACCTTAAGAACAAAACAACGAGATTTAAGGTGCACCTATACTGAGGATGTACTGATCGGAGACATACACACACATTCCATACCATATAAGACAAAAAAGATGATGATATATTGTTTCTGGGAAAACAGAGAAAATTAGTTGTTTTGCAGAAACTAAAGGGGAAGTCTGCCATTGACCAAAGGAGACAAAGGACTGATCAGCCATTGGTAGAAACCAGGGAAAACCTCCAACCACTCCGAAGATAGAACGACGATACATACTATAAATATTGTGTGATTTTGTTACTGGGTTGTTGGTCAGTGTGGAAGTCGTGGACTGACAACCCAGCGCTGTATTCTGATCAATAAAGTTTCAACTTATTCGACAAGTCTGATCTCCGATTTTTGAACACGTTAAGGACATTGGTTTATTAAGGTCCTTCAAATGGTGACCCCGACGTGATCGGCAGAGACGACGTGATCGGCAGAGAGGAAGAATTCATAAAGACACAGTTCCCTGAGGAGGACACACAGAGAGGATTCGATTTCAACACAAGTGGCCACTAAATAAAAAGGTAAGCAGAAACCTGTTATATCAAATTCTGCAGATTGGACATTGTCAAATTAAATGTGTTGGAATTGAAAAACTCATTTGTGTGTAGAATAAATTATGAATGATTGAGAATTTATTGATCAGAATAAAAAGTTACCTGGTTTATACACCGGGAGAGGGCGTCGTCCCTAAAGGTTTAAAAGTTACCTGGTTTACACACCGGGAGAGGGCGTCGTCCCTAAAGGTTTAAAAGTTACCTGGTTTACACACCGGGAGAGGGCTTCATCCCTAAAGGTTTATTTTAGATAACGGGCGTCGTTCCCGTAAGGTATTTATAAGGTTAAAAGGGCGTCGTCCCTAAAAGGTTTATTTTCTTTGATTTAAAAGTAATAAGGTGTTAAGAGGTGGAGGTCGTATTTTTGTAGTAATGGAGTTAGATAAGATGCGCGAGGTAGAAGGAAAAGATCTGGATGTAAAGTCCCAATGGGACAAGATTGTAAAGATGTTGTTAGCGCAGACAGAGGGTAAACATCAGAAGAAAGAAACAAAAGTGTGGGAAGGCATATGGAGTCAGATGTGTGACACATGTGGATGGTTAGATCCTGAAAAGGTCTATGTTAAGATTACGTACAAAATTTTGGAACTAGAAAGATGTGCAGGTGTGAGACTAAAGAAACTTATGGAGGAAAAGGAGAAGGTGAGTTGGGTTAATAAGGGTAAACATGCTAAAGATGAAGAAAAGTTGAGAAATGAGTTAAGGTTGTGGACTCGTATAGCACTGGTGGCATGCTTGCTGTTTCCTATCAGGAAAGAGAAGGAAGATGTTGACAAGCCGAAGGCTGAGGGTGTACTGAAGAAAGAGACAGGAAGTGAGCAGAGTAGTGAAAGAGTGATCCCGCCCATTTACCCGGATTTGGGAGTGGTTAGAGAAGGAAGTTATGTGAAGCCACCTCCCTATGCTCTTGCGCCATCTGGTGGCATCAAAGCACAACAACAGGTACAGGTGAATGTGAAGGATTCATTAGTAGAAGTAGATATAGAAGAGCTATCAGATATACAGAAGGAAGTGGAGGAATTGAGACGGAAAGTGTATGATATTGAAGGAGCCATGAGACAGGAAAGAGAGTTAGGAGTATGTGACTATGGAGAAATAGAAGGAAATGTAGTGGGGGCATCCCAGGAATTGGTAGATTGTGGATCTCATAGACAGTCACAGTATTCATACAAAGAACAGGATGACAACGTGGAGGATTATGGAAAGCAGGACAGTGAAGATGATTGTCAGTCTAAGACTTTCGAGGGGAAAACTAGGGGTAGAAATAGAGTAAGGGATGTGGGTGGACAAACAAGAAGACCCATCACAAGGGATCGTGAAATGAAGCTGATTGTCAAAGGGGGGGCATTAGATGTAGAAGTGGGGGGGGCCTCACCAGTGGCAAATAGAACAAGACAAAAACAAAAGCAGATGGATGGCCTATCTCCACGTGCTACCGTACACCCAGACAGACCATATAGATCTCACAGTCTATCTCCAGTCAGGGAGACATTCCATTCTTTTAGGCAGCTGAATGCTGGTAACCAGATGCCCCTAGTGGACGCAGGATCTGGTAGATCCAGATACCAACCATGGCCTCATGGAGATATGACAGCTATATTGGATAAACTGCCACCCATTACAAATGGCGGCGGCAGATGGCTTACTAAATTACAAGCCTTATGTCATGGCACAGTACTGGCGTTGGGAGATATCCGTTGTTTAATGGGACAAATTTTCACAGTGACACAAATGAATGAACTTGAAGATAATGCAAACACAGTGGGGTGTGATAACAATATGCCGTTTATTCAGGTAGCCACTGACATTGCTATAGCTCTTAAGAAACAATTTCCTACACCAGAAACAGTTTATCAGAACATTAAATTCAAACATAAACCAGATGAAACCGGTGCAGAGTATTATTTCAGGTGTGCGGGTTTGTGGGAAGGTATGGTGGAAGAAAATAGTCTGACAAAACCAGTTACTCGAGGCATTTTCAGAGCAGCTGTACTGGCAGGAGCTCCTAAAGGAGTGAAGCAGGCTATGGAGAGCAATCCAGATAACGCAGTAGCCAAGAACCCAGAGTGGGAAAGAAGGCTAGTTTTCCATTTTGATAAAATATCAGAACAAAAGAGCAGGGAAGAGGAAGAATTAGAAAATGCAAAATCTCAATTAATTAAGATGCAATTGGAGGCAGCAAAGACAAACAATAAAAAGCCAAAGCAGATGACACAAGCACCGCCGTACCCCAGTGACGGTAATGGGGTGCCAGAAGGGGCGCAGGCACCACCAACTCCATCAGTTGTTCCACCATTTGTTGGTTATGATCAGGGAAATACTTATCAGAGAGGTCCTCCAAGAGGAGGCCAAAGGGGTGGTTATAGACAAAGGGGTAGAGGTTATTGGGGTAGAGGCCCTACCGGCAGATGGATGGAGCACAGTGAGGATGGGTGTTTCGTGTGTGGGGCACCGGGCCACTGGAGGAACGAATGTCCTTCGAGAAGGGGCGGTCAGAGACCAGGACCACCCCGTGGTAGTTATGGTCCGATGCAGCACGGACCCAGGGGACGTGGCAGACCCCAAGGCGCACCACACCAACCACCTCACTCAGGCCAAGACTCTTCCAGCTTCCAAGCACCTGCAATTCAAGCATGCGGTCCCGGAGAAGAGGACCAGAGCTACTGAAGGGGCCCACAGAGAAAGACTGTGAGAGGTTTGGCTGAGCCTCTCATGAGTATAGTGGTCAACAACAAACCACTACAAGCCTTAGTTGACACTGGGGCTACCTACTCCACCATTACAAGTGACTGTATCACTAATGGACAATTAAGTGATGAGACTGTGGGAGTAATAGGTTTCTCTGGGGTACCTGAACATTGGCCTATGACAATACCCATTACAACCAAAGTGGCAAACCAGTGTCTTACGCATTCGTTTCTCTGTTCTGACAACACTCCTATTCCTTTGCTCGGTAGAGATTTATTAATCAAATTGAGGGCTAGTATTTTATGTTCCCCTGATGGAGTTGTGGTTGTGTTTCCGGATGGTACTTCAATTAATTGCTCAATGGAACCTGGGGGTGCTAGAACCCAAAATGTTCTGTTAGGGGGACCCCTACAGGAAATGGCCGACATCTATTGGGTGGAACTTGATATTTCTGCCACTTTTAACAGTGTAACCACACTTTACAATCAACATTTATCATGGATAAAAGAACTAGCTGTCTATCTGCCTCCCATTGATCCATTACATTGCACATTGGTTTATGATAGAACTGGCAATGTCACATATCAACATATGTTCCAAGAAGTATTAGGAGATGTGTGGCATTTAGAGGGTAAGGGTCTTTATGTGGGAAAAGAAGGTGTAGTTGCACCTATTGTACTCACTCCTGAACAGAATAAATGGTATTGCATGCAAAACAATGCAGACCCACATATTTCAATGGCACTGCATCCAGGCCATGAAGCACGAGAGTTAGGTGGCATGACAAAGAGATTAAACAAGGTAACAGATTGGGAGCCCAGTCACATGCAGGGTGTTCTGTTTTCTGTCTCGACTAATTCTTACTGGATAAATCAATCAACAAGTGACGAGGGAATACTTACACACAAACAAATTCAAAGAAGTCATGGTAGGGAATTGACAGACGGGCCGGGGGCCGACGATTTGATAGCAAAACAACCTGATGACCTATGGTCACAAGGGCCCACTGATGTGGGATATTGTAATATTTCCCCTGTCACTTTTGATCTATCTGAAACCACTCCGCTTTGGGTCTCACAGTACAGTAACAAACCAGAAGCGGAGGAAGGGATAGCAGAAACTGTTAAAGGCCTGGTTGAAAAGGGTGTTCTCACCCCATGGCAATCCAGATGGAACACACCCATTTTTCCTGTACAGAAAACTGGTACAGGCAAATACCGATTGGTACACGATCTGAGAAGAATTAATGAATTAGTGACAACCCAAACATTAGCTGTACCCAACCCTTATACCGCGATCTCTAATCTTACTCCAGCACATCAATGGTTCACCTGTATAGACCTGGCTAATGCATTCTTTTGCATTCCCATCGCTGATGAGTGTAAATCGTGTCTGGCATTCACATACAAAGGCACACAGTACTCATACAATCGGTTGCCCCAAGGCTTCAAACTCTCACCAGGCATTTTTAATCAGGTTTTGAGACAACACTTAGAACAATGTGTATTACCAGAGGGGTGTGTGGTAATAATGTATGTTGACGACATTCTGCTGGCAGCAGAAACTAATGATGATTGTTTAAAGGCTACAAACATTATTCTCACACAACTCCACAGGGCTGGGTTTAAAGTAAGTAAAAAGAAGCTACAAGTTAGCAGACCAGCCGTAACATTCATGGGTAGACTGATCACAGGTCAGGGATCCACACTCTCCCATCGTCAGCGAGATGCAATTTTAGCACATCCAAAACCGACAACGGTAAAAGACATGTTGTCTTTTCTGGGGCTGACAGGGTTCAGCCGCCATTACATACCCCAGTATGTAGCTGTTACCACACCTTTGAGAGACATGGTTAGGAAGTTGGGTATGAGAAATCTCATGGGTAAACTAGAATGGACGGTGGAGGCTGAAGAAGCTTTCACTGAATTAAAGGCCCAGATGTCACATGCTGCCTATTTACATAGCCCAGACTACCAATTAGGTTTCTTCCTAGACGTGTCTGAGACTCAAGACAGCGCACATGGTGTTCTTTTCCAAAAACATACAGGGAATCGTAGAGTACTCATGTATGCTAGCTGTATGCTCGATCCAATTGAACAGCGCCAACCCGAATGTGCCAGATTTGCAGCAGGCTTAGCAAAGATTGTAACAAAGACTGCACACATAGTCATGAGCCACCCGCTAACAGTTCTTACTACTCATTCTGTTATGGCTTTTGTCAACTCGTCCTCGTTCACATTCTCGCCCCTAAGGCAAAGGAGACTGGCAAGATGTCTGACAGCTCCGAACATTACCTACACTCATGAAGGCATCAACATGGCAGACTTAATGACGAGCGGGGAACCACATGACTGTGTACCGCTCTCAGAGAGGGCCAGCAGGGTCAGAGACAATTTGCATGCATCACCACTAACGCCACACTCAGATGTAATCACTCTTTTCACTGATGGCTGCTGTTTTAGATCATCAGATGGAAGTCTAACGTCAGCATTTGCTGTTGTCCAACTTGTACCAGACGGGTTTCAGACACGACTGGCCATGAAACTCACAGGTAAACAATCAGCACAGCGTGCTGAACTGATTGCCGTCACTAATGCACTGAAATTAGCAGACAGATGCAAGGTGAATATTTACACAGATTCTGCATATGTAGTGGGCATAGTACATGTGGAGCTTCCAGTATGGCAGCGTACTGGTTTTGTTACAACATCAGGTAGACCCATCACACATGTAGCTGAGGCACGAGACCTTTTAGAGGCCCTGATGCTGCCTGAGGAGGTGGCTATTGTGAAGTGTCAGGGACACTCAAAAACTAAGAGTGTGGAGGCTAAGGGTAACGATGCAGCTGACTTAGCAGCAAAGCAAGCAGCCGGTTATGTTAGCAGTATGATGGCAGTCACCGTGAAGGACTGCCTATACGACTCGCTGTTACCTGAGCTCACGATATCTTCTATCATGCAGCATCAGGCTGACTCCTCACCTGAGGAAAAGTCTGTATGGCTGGACTCTGGAGCTCAGCGTGCTGAGAATGGTTTATGGCAATTTAAAGACGGACGTCCGGCCATGCCACTTAGCCTTTCCAACTCTCTAATGACTGAGGCACACACACATTCTCATGTAGGAACAAAACAAATGTTAACTACACTGAAACATTGGTGGCACCCTTCCATGGCTACCATGGTATCACATTTTGTTTTGTCCTGTGCTATTTGCCAGCAGTACAATAGCAAACCAACATTGAAGCAACCCAGAGGCTGTTTTACACCTCTCCGTGGTCCTGGTGAGGAATTGGTGATAGATTTCACAGATATGATACAAAAGGTTCAAGGGAAGAGGTACTTATTAGTCATGGTGGATCAGTTCACAGGGTGGCCTGAGGCATATCCTGTAGGGCGTGAAGACAGTACAGCTGTTATAAAGTGCCTGGTTAATCATTATATCCCGCACTATGGTTTTCCAAGAAGAATCAGATCAGACAATGGTTCTCATTTCAAAAATGAACATCTCAGAGTGGTAGAACAATCATTGGGACTGAAACATGTTTTTGGAGCAGTTTATCACCCTCAAAGTCAAGGTAAAGTTGAGCGCATGAACCTCACTTTAAAACTAAAATTGGCTAAAATCTGTGCACAGACCAAATTGTCCTGGCTTTCAGCCTTACCATTAGCTTTAATGTCAGTCCGATCATCCATAAACAGAAGCTCAGGTTTTACCCCTTTTGAACTGTTTACAGGCAGACCGTTCCCAGGACCCTGTCATCCGGCTGAACTCGAAAACCTGCCCAAATTATCTCATGGTGCATATTTTGATAAACTAACTGCTATGATTAAGCTTTTCTCCCACCAGATTCCAGAAGCTGATTCCGACGCCACAACACCATCTGATCCAGCACAGTCGCAGTGGGTCCGACTGAAGCAATTCAGGCGTAAATGGTCCGAACCTAGATGGACTGAGCCATTGAGAGTCACTGCCAGAACCTCACATTGTGTCCGCTTACAAGGAAAAGGCGACACATGGTATCATTTAACTTCTTGTGTTAACTGTGATCCACCAAACAGGTCATTATCCGAGACTGCTGTGGACCTGAGGACTCAGGTCCAAGAGAGGGAGGATAAGGAGGACAGAGAAACCGAAACCTCTGACAACAAACAAAGTGGAAATTTAAAATTTTTTGTTTCAAACAGGTGATCTTTTTTCAAGGCCACAAGGGGAACTTCTAGCAAACTGTGTAAGTGCAGTTTGTGCATATGGAGCAGGCATTGCAACAACTTTCAGAGACAAGTACAGTGTAAACAAAGTGAAACAACAGAACAAGGGAGTAGGAGAGTGTGCTGTTACACATGAAAACGACGGTAGAACCGTTTTTCACTTAATCACAAAGAAGTGGTGTACAGACAAGCCCACATATCAAGATTTCACCAGTAGTTTGACATGCACGAGAGACTGGTGTGTGCAACATAGTATAGAGAGTGTCTCAGCACCCCGGCTGGGGTGTGGATTAGATGGACTAAATTTTGACAGAGTTACAGAAATTCTAAGAGAAGTGTTTGCTAACACAAATATGACTTTAACGATATATTCATTGTAGATGTGATAATCAATATATTAGTGGTATTAATGCTTTAGCATAGAAGCGATTGATTTTCATTTATTGATCATATGTTTTCACATTCTGTTTAGCCTACACAAATTTAATTTTTTCTTTTATTAATTTCTTTCGCAATTTTTTGTATTCTTTTACATTACTACAGTTATGGTATCCACTAAAATGAGGGTGTGGGATAACTGGAAGTCTACCATAATCCTGGGCATCATTGCCATCATAGTGGTGAGCATTATTTTAGGAATAGAAAAGGGACAAGAGAGAAATAATGGGACTCGACCAAGAAGGTCAGTGAACCCTGACCCATGTTTTAGACGATTTGAAAAGGGAATCGAGTTAGACTATGAGAATGGTTCAACAACAGCATTCACATTTGATCTGTGCAGTGTTATCAACTGTCATGGTAAAAATGCTAGTTACAGGGGACATAAGTTGTATGTATGCAGTTCTTATGTGTTAGAGCATACATGTAATACAAATAGTGATAGAAAGATATCCGCCTGTCCTGCTTGGAATGATGTTACAAAATACACAGGTCCATGGACCCCGAGGGGAGGGAGTGAAGGTATACCAGAAGGATGGAGAAAGGTGTCATTTCAAAGGGATTTTAGTCCCAACCAAAATCCAATCACTCTCTCATTAGGAGGAATACAACATGTTAGTGAATTATCATCCCTCAGATACCCTATTCCGAAAAATCATACATATATTACTCTAGGTGTTGAAATGGAGGGAAAAGATCCAATAGGGCTAATTAAAATCAACATAATCTCCAGAAATGGAACAGGAAGAAATAAAACTATTCCAATTAAAACGATGAACCATAAGAATGTTGAGATAGACTACACTAAGTTGAGCCCTGGAGACATGATCGAGAAAGCAACAGGGTACGGAGAGACCAATTTATGGTTAGAATGGTTAATAAACACGGCTAAAGAACAACATTTAGACGACTGTATAGCTTGCGCAAGTGCTAGACCAAAACTACACATAGAACCAGCACCCCTGTATCCTAATGATACGTGGGGTTACGAGTCTATCTTCGTTTGGCTCTTGGTGAAGGCGGTCGCATCTTTTCCCTCTCCTCTCCCTTATCTCTCCTAACTGCTTGCTTTGTCTTGTTACTCTGTCCTGAGACTCTCTTTGCCCTGCTCTCGAAACAGAAAAGGAACAATGGATTTGATTAGCTGGTCTCTGAGCGCAATTGACACCCTCTTCTCGACGAGAAGCCGGGGTTCGGGGGAACCCAGTTGTCCTGAAGGAACATTTGCTGCTGGATACATGATGGACGGGTGGGAGAATTGGCGCACCGTGTGCCTGGCGACATTGTCCCTGGAGGATGTTGAAGATATCTACATATTAGGAGCTGTGGTAGCAGGGATTCTACTGATTGGATTAGGTGGGACCCTGTGGAACCGACGAGTGATAAAAGCGGTCAATGATCAAAGCCCCAGCAAGTTGACCGGATGGATTGAGACTGAGATGGGCAAAGCTGCTAGTACTCATGCTGCGGCAATGGATCGGAAATTGGAAAACAACACGGTGGTCTTAGACCGAAAACTGGAAAACAACGGAGTGGCTATAGTGGCCATAGACCGCAAAATGGAAAACATCGGGGTGGCTATGGACCGGAAAATGGAAAACATCGACCGCAAAATGGAAAACATCTTGGAGAAACTAGCAACTTTGCAAAGGAATTTGACTGAAATGGCGACCAGTGATGGACATTAGATAACTGCAGAAACTAGCAGATATCGTCCCAAATTTTAAGAAGAAATAATTTGTTTTCGGCGTCAACCCTTTCAGACAGCCTTGGCCAAGGCCTGTGCTGAAGATAAGCAACCCCCACGAGAACAAGATAATGAGACTCTCTGACTTTCCTGTACCCATTCCAAGGACTTTACCTCTACCCCCATCCCACGCCTTCGCATGCTTATCTCCTCTGGTGTGGGCAGGCGGGTCTGGATCCAGCGCTGTACTCCATAGCTGCAGGGGCAGATGGCTGTTGCCCACATTGGACACCTCAATTCCCTGTCCCCCTCCCCATTGCAATGTTATGTCCAGTTTATGTGCTTAATGCAAGGGCTTTTTTGTCTCCCGGGTCTCACTCTGTCCTACTGTAGGACAGTCTGAGAGGGGTTCTTTTTTTGAGCCAACTTTCCTTGTGTATCATGTTGTTCCTTTTTCTCTGTACTACCTCTCGGATCTGTCTTCCCTTGATGTGTTATGTGTTTATGGTCCGAGGGGTGCCATTTCACGGCATGTAACAGTGTCTGTGACAAATAAAAGATTGATTGATTGATTGATTGATTGTATGTTATCATTAACTAGGACACTGGGATCTGATAATTGTAAAACGTTAGCATCTATATTTCCCCCAATTTCCAATGATTCTAAAACAGGCCCATTTACACCCAGGAAAGATAATTATACCTGTTTTAATCTCACCGTACAATCACCGACAGTTAATTATGGACAGATTGACCCTGACTGGTGTAGTGTAATTATAGCGGACGATGGAACATTGATAGGATCATGGGCAAGAGCAGGATTGTATTACTACTGTGGTAGTAGACGACTGTTTACTAGAGTACCTCCTAATACTAAAGGTTTATGTGCCATGGTTAGACTAGGAGCACCTCTGACATTAATAGGTGAAAAAGCAGTACGACTCAACAAAGATACAACCACATTGACACAGCGTAGAAGGCGACATGTCATCAGAAAACGAGCGGCTCCCATTGATTTGTCTTTAAATAGTCCCACATATATAGATGCTATTGGAATACCTAGAGGAGTTCCAGATGAATTTAAATTAGCAGATCAAATAGCAACAGGCTTCGAAAATATTCCTATTATAGCAGCACTATTCCCGATCACCCCAAACAAAAATGTTGATAGAATTAACTATGTTCATTACAATGTCATGAGATTGACAAATATGACAAGAGACGCTGTAGAGGGTCTATCAGAACAGTTAGCCCCAACATCTCTCATGGCAGTACAGAATAGGATGGCATTAGATATGCTGTTAGCGGAGAAAGGAGGGGTATGTCATATGTTTGGTGATTTATGTTGCACTTTCATTCCAAATAACACAGCCCCAGATGGCTCTGTGACCAGAGCTTTAGAAGAACTGAGAACATTATCTGTCGAAATGAAGGAACATTCAGGTATAGATAACCCCATTGGTGATTGGCTGGAAAAAACATTAGGTAAATGGAAAGCACTGGTGATGTCTATAATTGTATCAATCGCAGTATTTCTAGCCATTTTGATAACATGTGGATGTTGTTGTATACCATGCATCAGGTCACTGTGCAACCGATTGATTGTTGCAGCAATAGAAAAGAAAGATCTTGACCCACCACCTCCGTATAACATGCCCTTGTTGGCTACAGACCACATGGAAAATGATGATGAGGATGAACAAGATTATGTGTGACCTCTTACGAGGTCAAGAGAGGGAATTGTGGAAAATGATACAATTTTATGTTGCATTAAACAGCTTTTATGATTTTATGTTTTATTAACCAATGCTGTATTAATCATCTTTCTTATACAATATTATACTCTTATGTTTTATTGATTGATGTTTTATTAACCATTCACTAGCAATAGGTGCATTAAAATATAACCATATGTCTCCTGCTAGGAATTTCTCAAAACTGTGTGCAAATAAGGATGTGCTACAACAGGAATGTGTGTGTGAGTGTAAACGGGAAGAAAGCTAAGGCCTGTAATGCATGGAGCTGACCTTAAGCTGACCTTAAGAACTAAACAACAAGATTTAAGATGCACTTATACTGAGGATGTACGTCCTGTAATGTCTCAAGCTGACCATAAGTTGACCTTAAGAACAAAACAACGAGATTTAAGGTGCACCTATACTGAGGATGTACTGATCGGAGACATACACACACATTCCATACCATATAAGACAAAAAAGATGATGATATATTGTTTCTGGGAAAACAGAGAAAATTAGTTGTTTTGCAGAAACTAAAGGGGAAGTCTGCCATTGACCAAAGGAGACAAAGGACTGATCAGCCATTGGTAGAAACCAGGGAAAACCTCCAACCACTCCGAAGATAGAACGACGATACATACTATAAATATTGTGTGATTTTGTTACTGGGTTGTTGGTCAGTGTGGAAGTCGTGGACTGACAACCCAGCGCTGTATTCTGATCAATAAAGTTTCAACTTATTCGACAAGTCTGATCTCCGATTTTTGAACACGTTAAGGACATTGGTTTATTAAGGTCCTTCACTCCCTATCAAACATCGTATCGATTTTAAAATCTTGCTTATTGCTTATAAAGCTTTGAATGGTTTAGCACCTCAGTAATTGAATGAGCTGCTGTTACTCAATAATTCTCCATGTTGATGCATTCTCAAAATTTATGCATTTTAATAATACCTAGAATATCAAAATCAAATGCAGGAGACAGATCAGTTTTTTTTTTACTAAACTATGGAATAACCTACCTAAAAGTGTTCGGGAAGCGGAAAAACTCTTCCAATTTAAATCTAGATTAAAGACCCGTTTCTTTTACCTGGCTTACACATAACATTCAAACATGTTTCTAATATCCAAATCCGTTAATGGATTTTTAGGCTGCATTAATTAGGTAAACCAGAACTGTTAACACTTTCCAAAACACCCAATATACTTGCTATATCATTAGAAGAATGGCCTCTACACTAATGTTAGTCTGGTCCTCTCTTCTTCCGAGCTCACCAAAGCCACCAGATCCAGGCTATACCCAGATCAAAGAGACATTGCAGTCACTTGGATCCAGTATGTATCCAGACCAGATGGTGCATGGGGAACTGGAAAAGCTGCCTGCAGCCCTGAAAGACCGCGGAGACCAGGACAACTAGAGGCCCGGATACAGATCCCTGTAAGACCTTGCCTCAGATGACCATATGGATAAAACCACAGGAAACAGATGATTCTTCTCAACTTTGCTACAGACTGGAATTGACCTGCTGGTTTCACCTGGTCAGAGGAAAACTGGTTGACAAACTGCGCCTTGTCCTACCCCCTAGCCACTAGATCCAGGCAATACCCAGATCAGAAACTAGAAAATCTCTTTACAGCCCTGAAAGAAAATGAAGACCAGGGGCCTCATTTATAAAGCTTGCGTACGCGCAAAACAGAGCTGAAAACATGCGTACGCCAGTTCCTGCGCAAGAGTTGTGATTTATAAAGAAAAACTTGACGTGAAAATATGCGCACCTTCACGCAAACTCTGACCCATGCGTACGCACATTTTGAAGACAAAGCAGTTTGGCGACACTGATGGTGAGTTGAAGAACTGACTGCGGATGAAGGGAATTAACCCTTTGACATATTTCAATATTTACCAGTTGCTCATAGGTCCCGGTTACAACAAAAAATACAAATAACATTATCACCATTATGGGTCCTAAGGATACATACATGCATGTTTAGTTTAAAGACATAAAAGCAACTATGTGCTGAAAGTACGTAAATGTAATTTCTTTCACTTCCATTCTTAAATGGATGTACGCCTATCACTCATTATGTGATTAATGTGATAAGTTGTATATTCCAGCAGTGCCACAGGGTCGGGACTCCCGCACTTGTGCTGTGGACCTCGGGAAACTCCAGAGACCCCGCAGACTCTGCGCTGGGAGTTTCATCACACGGGTCTCCCGCAGACTCTGCGCTGGGAGTTTCGTCACACTGGCTATCTGCAAGAATAAGGACTAAACCGATTGTGTGATTTATTTTATTTAATTGAGCACGCAAGCAATAAAGTTATTGACCTGGTTCCCTGTATCAGCACATCTGTGTCTTCCTCACTCTCAGACACAATGCCACACACAGTGGATTGGCAGAAAATCGGGGGCGCCTTTGCCCCCACCAGTCGCCCACACATTCTGTCAGTTAGAGGCAAACTGTTTCTTTATTCCCATGTTAAGATCGGAACACTTCTCTTTTATATCTGGATCGGTTCTGTTTACCGCAGCAGTGATGTGTGTCCACTCTGAATATTATTTTTATTAGTAATTCCACCAAACAAAATAACTTTACTTTCATCCACCTCATTCACAAGAATCTCTATTTCTGCCTTGCTCTCCATTCCCGTCATGATTTTGTTTTAAAAACACATATTTTTATATTTCCTTGCTCTCTTTTTAATATGCATGGCCACTTAGCTCATTTGCATTGTCTGTATATGGTTAAATGTGGGCGGATAGAGGGCGGTAAATGATATTTTTTTGCGTGCGCAAATTATCAGGTAGGTTGTGATTATAAAGTGAAAATTGTTGCGTGCAGGTGTGCGTACGCATGCTTTTATAAATCTGAATATTTTTTTGCGTACGCTCTTTTTGGCTTTTGTGCGTACGTAGAGTTTTAGTAAGGATCCTACGCACACTTTTATAAATGAGGCCCCAGGACAACTAGAGCCCTGGATACAGATCCCCTTCAAAGACCTTGCCCCAGAGGACCATTGGGATAAGAACCAAGAACCTAGCACGTATCATAGCACCGAGACTGCTCTCCTTAGAGTAACAAATGGCCTGCTCCTCTCATCCGACCGTGGCTGTATTTCCTTATTAGTGTTTCTAGATCTTAGTGCTGCCTTTGATACTTATGACCACAACCTTCTTTAGCATAGATGTCAACACTTTGTCTGCATAAATGGAAGTGCATTAGTGTGATTTAAGTCATACTTAACTGACTGTCATTAATTTGTAGACGTAAATGAAGAGCTATCATATCACAAGTTCAGTATGGAGTACCTCAAGGCCCAGGCCTAGGCCCGCTACTCTTCACGCTATAAATGTTACCTTTGGGAGTTAGCATCAGGAAACATGGTGTCAGCTTCCACTGTCATGCTGATGATACTCAGCTCTATATTTCTGCACTACCAGGTGAAACACACCAATTCATAAAACTAACGGAATGCTAAAAAAGCTGGATGACAAGTAATTTAACGCTGCTAAACTCTTAAAAAACAGGTTAATTATAGGACCTTAAAACTCTGCATTCAACAACCTAGATTTACTCTGTAAATTCTTCATCAGTTAGGAATTAAGGTGTGTTATTTGATAAAAAAAATCTCTCTTTAGAAAACCAATTATTGTGCATTTGTAAAACCACAGTTTTTTCTCCTCAAAAACATATCTAAATTATGGCCTATGGTCTCAATGTCAAATGCAGAAATGTTAATCCACGCATTTATGACCTCAAGGTAGGATTATTTTAATGCTTTATTGGTGGTGGTTCTCAAATCACAGTTAGTCCAAAATGCTGGAGTAAGATTTCTTACAAGAACCAAGAAATCTGCGAATATACAGGATCAAAGAAGGGTCTGAAGAAGGAGATACAGTAAAATAGATTGAAGAGTTTCTCCGTACGACTCTACAACTGCTGATGGACTTTGATTTAGAAGTATTTTAGGTGGATTTACGAGCTCACAGATCCCTATTGCAAAGTGCAAGCCTTTGGTCGTTCGTGGTAAAGTTTAATAGTTTCAAGACCAAACAGCTCATACTGCAAAAGACATGGCAGGAGAAGAACTTAACATACAGAGGAGAGAAGATCAACGTGAATCACGAATACTCACCAGCAATGCAGAGAAAGAGAAGAGAATATTCTGGCATTAAGAAACAGCTGAAAGCGAACAGATACAATTTCTCGCGCCATTACCCTGCAATGCTCATTCAAAGTTTACGTTCAAGGAAATACGGTATTCTTCAATTCTGTGTGGGAAGCTGCCGATGGCTTGAAACATCTTGGCATTACAGCTGAGCTATCTGAAGAGGAAAGACTAGAGGAAGATCTTCATCGTTTGGGATGGACAGCTAGTGGCATGAAAAACCCCAGTGCACGGAAGGACCGCAAAATGGTTCACGTCATGGAGAGACTCCTCGGCGGGATTGGTAAGATTGTTTCAACAGACTAGTAATGGTGGTTGCTTCTTGAGTTAATTAGGTTAATAGCTAGTTCCATATCAGTCGGTCTCTCTACGTTGTGACTGATGGGGTTGATCTTGAGAACCCCAGAGGCTCCTGGGACATATGGCATCCTCGGCCGAAGTAATTCCCCTCAGGTTGATGCATATGAGGCCGCTACAACACTGGCTACAGAGTCAAGTTCTGAGGAGTGCGTGGCACACCGGCACCAGATGGCGCATCCTAGCCTCATGGTTGTCTGCGACCTTTCTGCGGGCAGGAATCCCGCTTGGACAGGTCACGAGGCTCGTCCTAGTTACGACGGATGCTTCCTTGCACGGCTGGGGTGCCTTTTTGGCCCAACCGCACTTGGTTCTCGGAGCTCATGGCTCTGATGACCACTCCCCCCCTGGGCAATTCCCCTGATGAAGGACCTTCTATCCCAGGGGAAGGGCGCGTTCTAGCACCCCAGACCAGACTTGTGGAACCTCCACGTCTGGCTCCTGGACGGGACGAGGAGCTCCTGAGTGGGCTGTCACCTTCGGTCGTAGATACCATCGCTCAGGCTAGGGCCCCAGCCACTCTGTGTTTATACACCTTGAAGTGGAGCCGCTTCTCGTCTTGGTGCTTCTCACGCAGTGAGGATCCACGGAGATGCGAGATTGGAGTCGTATTGTCCTTACTCCAAGAGGGGCTTGAGCGCCAGCTCGCCCCCTCCACTTTAAAAGTGTATGTAGCCGCCATAGCCGCTCATCACGATTTAGTGGACGGGAGATCCCTAGGATTCTTTCCCCATTTTTCCTCTTACTTTGCCCATTTTTCCTCTTATTTCAATGTGGTTGAAATAACCTGAGTATCTAGGCTACCAACTATACTGTATGCGGTTTAGGACGGGGTTTTCGTCCCTCTTGATACACATCTAAGCTGAAGGCCCTGGTAGTGCTTAGGCTACCAAGAAACCCTTTTCCTTTTACTATCAAAAAAGTGTACTTGTTGTTGTTACTGTTTCTACCTCATCGTTCTATGAGGTACTTGTGTGTTTTGTCATTGGATTTGAACAGATACAATGTGTGTGTACAGTCAGCAAAACAAAGTTTTATTTTATTTTCCTATCCATTTTTGTTGTTTTTCCTTTCCCATTACCTTCTCCCTTTCCCACCCTTGTCACCCCAATTCAGTCGCTCTCAACCATTTCCCCAAAGACTCATTGATGACATTCAGTATCTCGCAGGTTTTGCCTACTTTGATGGAGATTAAGTTAATTAGTTATAATGTAAATGGCTTTTATAGCCCTGTGAAAAAAAAATCTTTAACCACTTAAAACAGCTTGGCTGTGGTATAGAGTTTTTGCAGGAAACCCATCTCTCAGAATAAGAACATGCCAAATTGAGTAATAAATGGGCTAATAAAGTTTATTTCTCCTCACATGTCTTTGAGAAAAAGAGGAGTAGCAACACTAATAAATAGAGGTTTAAACTTCACACATATCTCCCATTATACAGACTCAGAGGGCAGATACACTGTACATATTAATAAATAGAACAATTGATGGTATTTGCATCTGCTTATGTAATATTTATGCTCCCAATGAAGACGACCCGAAATGTATTAAAAACATATTTGGTCTCATGTTGGACAAGAGTGATTGGATTCTCATTACAAGTGGGGATATGAATTGTGTAATGTCTCAACTTAAGCATAAAACCCTAGTGTCAGCCTTTACATCAGGCATCAGAATGAGTAACACACTAAATCACCACTGTCATGAGATGGGGCTAGTAGATATTTGGCGATATAAACACCCAAACAGCTGAGACTTTACATTCTTCTCTAATAGGCACTTATCATATTCAAGTATTGACCTTTTGTGTACTCCTAAAGAAGAGGCGCATAGGATAACAGATTGCAAAGTACTTCCAATCACAATTTCAGATTTCTCAAGTAGTAGTTCAATGGTGCTTGGGTCAAAGAAAAGGCCCTAAAAACAGGAGGCTTAATGTATCACTTCTCACTGAGCCCACTTTTATTTGTAGAAACAAGGCTGAAAACATAACTGGAACTTAACACCCATCCAGATACATCTCCTCTGATATTATGGGATAGTGCGAAGGCATATTTAAGGGGTCGTATTATAGCCTTTTCCAGTGCAAAAAAGAAAGAAAGAGAGTCTGAATGCCAAAGATTAGAAATTTAGAAACACTTGATCAACAACATAATTCAATACAAACAGAAAAATTACAGTACAGGTAACATATAACATGTAACATATAGTAGAGACTTCAACATAAGACAGTGTGCAATATGCACATACATATAATCAGTACACACAGTGTACTATTGGACAAACACAGTCGAAACATTCAACACAGTGTGTACATACATTCATTAAGCACTAGACATTAAAAACTACACAGAGAGTGTGCACGTTCTGCATAATGTAAGCAAGGTGTGAATAAAAATATGCCAAGGTGCAGCAGAGTGAGCGTAATCTGAATACACTAAGACGTTGTGCATAGGATGAAGGTAGAATGTTGTATAAAGTGCAGTGTGTATATATTGTCCAGTGTTGAACTTGGAGTTAAAGTGCAGTGTGTGGCATATTGTATGTGGGAGTGTGCTGCGGTGTATCAGTTCTGACTGTTCATGAGTCGGATAGCTTGAGGGTAAAAGCTATCCCTCAGTCGACTAGGGCAGGAGCGGATGCTGCGGATACGTCTTCCTGAGGGCAGCATCGAGAGCAGTCTGTGAGATGGGTGGCTGGGGTCCCTGATGATCTTCCGGAATTTCCTTAAGCACCGCCTGGTGTAGATGTCCTGGAGGGAGGGAAGCTCACCTCCGACAATGTGGCTGGCAGTTCGCATGACCCTTTTCAGAGCTTTGCGGTTGCCTGCAGTGCTGTTACCGAACCAGACAGTGATGCAGCTCATCAGGATGCTCTGTATGGTGCAGGTGTAAAAGGTTCTGAGGATACTGGAGCTCATGCCAAACTTCCCTAACCTTCTTAGGAAGAAGAGGCGCTGTTGTGCCTTCTTTGCACGATTGGTGTGATATGCAAACTGTAAAGGGTCCAATAAAGCTGGCAGGACAGAGAAAATGTAATCTCTGATGAGTCACTCAAAACCCTTACTGAAGATTGGTGTAAGAGCAACAGACCTCCAGTCATTTACGCATGTGGTTTTGTTTTTCTTGGGTATATGCACAATGGTTGATGCTTTGAAGCATTAAGGGAACCACAGACAGAGAGAGGGAGAGGTTGAAAATGTCTGTGAAAACACAAGCTACCTGGTATGCGCATGCTTAGAGTACACGGCCTGGGATGCCATCGGGACCCACGCAGATGATGTGCTCCTGTACTTATCACATCCAACAGGTTCTTTACCTGCATTAATGAATACTGTCAAAATTTTGGATACTATTCAGGCTATAAAATTAATGTCAATAAACCTGAGGCAATGGATATCAACAGGCGAATTTCAAAAACAATTTAAGACAATAGCGGCTTTCGTTGGCCATGCGAATAGTATTATTTAACTTGGCATTGTAATAACACCTAGGCTGTAATAAACTATATAGTGCTAATTATGACAAAATAATGAATAAAATCAGACAGGATTTGGTCCGCTGGGTCTACTCTTCCCCTGCCTCTGCTGGAATTGATAGAATCATCCATATGAATGTTCTTCCAAGGTTACTGTACCCATTTAAAATGCTCCCAATTCCCATTCCAAAACAAGTATTTTGTATGTTGGACCACTTGATATCCTGCCTTAATCTGGAGAGAAATACAGAAAACATACAAGCTACCAGGATCCATATCCTCTGAATCTACAATAAAATCCACTCCCAATTTTACACCAATACAGCTAGATGCAGGGTTCAAACGTTTGGCAAACTATGGACTTATTTACATCCACCAACTAGTTCAGTCCAATAACATAAGGTCATTTTCCCAGATTGTGGAAGAGTTTGGGCTTCCAAACACTAATTTCTTTTGGTTCCTGCAAATAAGACCTTAGTTCCTTAATAAGCACGAAGATATTGAGAGTATTCGCTCACCATCAGCAATAGAACCGTATCTACTCAAGGTTCAACTAGGCGAATGTGAGAAGAAAATTATTGACACATTTTGGTCCAGTGGGAGGCTTAAGAAATACTGGGATGATATTTACAAAGCACTCAATATTTTTAATATAGAGATCCCTAGGGATTCAATCGTTGCTTTGTTGGGAGTCATCCCTGTTGGTTTTGAACGAAGAGATGATCTATACCTTGTACAAATCCTTTTTGCTGCAGTCATTAAGGGTATCACTGTAAATTGACTGGAGCCTAATGTTCCAACACTTGAGTCGTGGAAAGAGTAGATGTGGGAGCTCTACAGAATGGAGGACATAACCCATGAACTGAGGATGCAGAGGGATACATTTCTTAAAAGATGGACCCCTGTCTTATTGACAATGTTTTAAAAGTAGAGACCCTCCCTCTATGTGTGTGTATATGTTTTTTTTGTAATGGATACATGTCTATGCAGACTATTTCTGATATATATTGTAAATAAGTTCTAAAAAAAGAACCAGGAAATATGACCTTATTACTCCGGTCCTGTCAACACTGCACTGGCTCCCTATCAAACATCGTATTTTAAAATCTTTCTTATTACTTATAAAGCCTTGAATGGTTAAGGACCTTAGTATTTGAAAGAGCTCCTTTTACATAATAATCCTCAACGGTGCAGACGTGTCTGGCGCAAGTTTCGGTTTGCTCTTCAAAGGTCTGCAAGACAACACCAGCTTCAGGCCAACCGCCATCACAGACCTGCAGAAGAGTCTGGCTGTCGACACAAGATCTTCCCCTGCGGGTGGAGTCCCGCAAGCCTGCGCCTCGGTTTGTGGGTCCTTTCAAGATCTTGAGGAGGATTAACCTGTCCCCCGCCTTTGACCTGTTGTCACCAGGCCACTAGTTCCTGCAACAATACCCCCCCCTGAATCATCGATGGTCAGCCGGCGTTCACGATAAACCGCCTCTTGGATTCCCGTCGAGTTGGACGAGGCCTTCAATATCTGGTAGACTGGGAGGGGTATGGCCCAGAACAATCCTGGGCCCAAGCTCAAGATATTCTGGACCCAGACCTCATCAAAGACTTCCATCAGAGACATCCTGATCGCCCCAGAATGAACGTCAGGAGACGTTCGTAGAGAGGGGGGTCCTGTCGTGATTTTTCTAACTGCTATTCCATTTCTGGCCATGTTTGGTCCTCAATGTGTTTGTTGATGTCTGTCACATGTTCTGATCACATGTCCTCATTATTTAATTTGTTAGTTTCACCTGTTCCTTGTTAAGTTGCCTATTTAAACCCTCTGTTCTCCTTAGTTCTTTGCTCAGTCTTGAGTTTACACTGGGGTAGACCTGTTTCTTGAAATTGTCGTGTTATTAGATTAGATTAGATTAGATTAGATTAGATTAGATTAGATTAGATTAGATTAGATTAGATTAGATTAGATTCAACTTTATTGTCACTGCACATGTAGGATACAAGGCAACGAAATGCAGTTAGCATCTAACCAGAAGTGCAATAAGCAGTAAATACAGGTTATATATGTATATATACAATAATTATACAGAATATATGAATATAGATAAGTATTACGGACAGATTTACAGGTTAATATACAGGCAGATATACAGGCAGGTGTGCTATGAACAAACTATACATTATGTAAAGTGTATGTACACTATAGACAGATCTATGAACATAATTTACTGTATTGCAGTGGATGGTAAAGTGCATTGGAATTTTGTTTTCCGTGTGCAAATGGATTGTCCAGTGTTACTGAGTGAACAGTAGTGCATGTAACAACTGGTTATTGTGAAGAGTATTTTAAATAGTAATAGCAAGTGTAGTGTTATAGAGGGGAGGGGAGGGGAGGGGGGGGGGGGGGGAGTCTGTGTATAAGATGGGGGGGGGGTGATTGAGGGGTGTCAGAGGGAAGAGTTCAGTAAGGAGACAGCTTTAGGGAAAAAGCTGTCCCTCAGTCTTGTTGTCCTTGAGGATGCTGCGAGCTCGACGAAGACAGCGTTTCCTCTGGATGTCCGCAATAGCAGGAAGTGTTGTTCCTGTGATGCGTTGGGCAGTTTTCACCACCCTCTGCAGCGCTTTGCGGTCAGCCACAGAGCAGTTCCCATACCAAGCTGTGATACAGCTGGTCAGGATGCTCTCGATCGTACACCTATAAAAGTTCACCAGGATGGCTGAAGACAGCTGGTTCTTCTTCAGTGTCCTGAGAAAGAAGAGGCGCTGGTGAGCCTTTTTGACCAGGCTGGAGGTGTTATAGTTCCAGGACAGGTTCTCGGAGATGGTGGTTCCCAGGAACTTGAAGCTGGAGACACGCTCAACAACCATCCCATTTATGTGGATTGGGTCGTGCGTGCGTCCTGTCTGTTTCCTGAAGTCCACAATGAGCTCCTTGGTCTTGGTGGTGTTCAGAAGCAGGTTATTGTCAGCGCACCAAGTGGCCAGGTGCTGTACCTCCTCCCTGTAGGCAGTCTCGTCGTTGTCACTGATGAGGCCTATCACCGTGGTGTCGTCTGCAAACTTAATGATGGAGTTGGATCCATGCACAGGCTTGCAGTCATGGGTGTAAAGGGAGTAGAGGAATGGGCTCAGCACGCAGCCCTGTGGTACGCCGGTATTAAGTGTGATGGTGGTGGAGTTTGTGTGGCCTGACCTAACATGCTGAGGCCTGTTGGTCAGAAAGTCCATAATCCAGCTGCAGAGAGAGGTGTTAATGTCCAGCTCTGCAAGTTTGGAGGTCAGCTTGGAGGGGATAACAGTGTTAAATGCTGAGCTGAAGTCAACAAACAACATCCGTACATAGGTGTTAACATTGTCCAAGAGTGTGAGTGCAGAGTGCAGAACTGAGCATACTGCGTCCTCTGTGCTCCTATTTCTACGATAGGCAAATTGATGTGGGTCCAGTGTAGATGGGAGACAGTCTTTGAGGTGTGCAAGGACAAGACGCTCGAAGCACTTCATGATGATGGGTACATTGGGGAGGAGTGTTTCGGCACAGGTACGATGGATGTGGACTTGAAGCATGTTGGCACAGTTGCTTGGTTGAGGGACAGATTGAAAATGTCTGTGAAGACCCCAGCAAGCTGCTCCGCACATGCCCTAAGCACACGTCCAGGAATACCATCTGGGCCGGCAGCTTTGCGTGCATTGACCCGGCTGAGTGAAGAGTGCACCTCTGTGAAGGTGAGTTTGAGAGGTTGGTGGTCTGCTGAGGGTATGATTTTGGTGGCTGTCTCCTTGCTGTCGTTGTTGAAACGAGCATAAAAGTCATTTAGCTCGTTAAGAAAGGAGATGTCTGTGACCGTTGTGGTGGTGTTGCTAGATTTGTTGCTAGTGATGGCCTGTATGCCCTGCCACATGCTTCGAGGGTCGGAGTTAGAAAAGTGTTCCTCCACTTTCAGCTTGTAACAGTACTTGGCCTTCTTGATGCCCTTCTTCAGGTTAGCCCTGGATGTACTGTAGGCCTGGGTGTCATCTGACCTGAAGGCGATGTTGCGGGCTTTCAGCAGAAGTCGCACCTCCTTGTTCATCCAAGGCTTCTGATTAGGGTATGTTGTTATTTGTTTTTCTGTGGTTACATCATCAATGGTGTTGTTGATGTAATCCAGTACGGAGGAGGTATAAATGTCAATGTCCGTATGAGAGCCACCGGCAGCCTGAGAAGCAAACATACTCCAGTCCGTGTGTTGGAATCTGTCCTGAAGTAAAGAGTCTGCTTCAGTAGGCCAAACTTTGATGGTCCTCACTGATGGTTTCACACGGTTGATGAGGGGTGAATACTTGGGTGAGAGAAACAATGAAAGGTGATCAGACTGTCCGAGGTGGGGGAGGGTGGTCGCTGTGTAAGCTCCATCAATGTTTGTGTAAACATGATCCAAAGTTTTGTCTCCTCTGGTATGGCAGGAAACATGCTGGTGGAATTTTGGTAGCACTGTTTTCAGTCTGCAGTGATTAAAATCACCTGCAACAATAAAAGCAGCTTCCGGGTGAGCAGTCTGTTGTTTACTAATGGCTGCATGAAGTTCTTTCAATGCAAGCTTGGCATTAGCATCCGGTGGAATGTAGACTGCAGTTATTATGGTTGAAGTGAACTCCCGAGGCAGATAGAAAGGTCTACATTTAACCATGAGAAACTCAAGGTTAGCTGAGCAGTGACTCCCAACAGTGACAGTGTTCGTACACCAAGCTTTGTTGATGTAAATGCACAATCCACCGCCTCTTGTCTTGCCGGAGTCCTCTGCTGTTCTATCTGCCCGTAGCATGTAGCGCCCGGGTAGTTCAACAGCATTGTTGGGTATTCCGCTGTGTAGCCATGTTTCTGTGAAAACCATGACATTACAGTCCAAAAGTCTCTTACTGTCGGTGATGCGAAGTCGTAATTCATCCATTTTGTTCACCAGTGACCGCACATTAGCGAGGAAAATGCTGGGTAAAGAGAGCCGGAATGGTGTAGCCTTTAGCTTAGCTCGTAGACCTCCGCGCTTCCCCTGCCTTTGTTTACGATCTCGACGCCGCCTGCGAGCACTTCCGCCCGGCCGGGTGGAGTGTTTAGCCTCGGGTGTCCTGGCGACCTCAGGGATGAATCGAAGATCAGTGATAAAACTGTTTGGAAAGTTCTCACCGATATCCAAAAGCTCCTGTCGGGTGTAGGATGTTAAGCTTAAGCTGTTCCTTACGAACAGACCCGATATGAGCAGGAATAAAACTGCTAAATTGCAAAAACTGGAGAGACGCTGAGCCTCGCGATGTGTTCGCGCCGCCATCTTGGTCATCTCAGAGTTTTATCCTGTGATAATCCTGTGATTGTTTTTGCCTGTTACTGACCTAGCCTGCCTATTACTTAGATTACGAAATTGCCTGCTGCTTTTGGTTGTTCTGTTTCTTTTTGATTCTTTGTCTGAATTGTGACCTTGGATATATTTTTGCCTGTTCCCTGTTTGATACTTTTTCCCTGCTTTTTAGGTAAAAACCTTAAACTGAGTTTAGGTGTGTCTCTGCATTTTGAGTCTCAAAACACCGCCTTTTGGCACTGAAGTAGAGTTCCCACCTGCTACACTGGAAACCAGGGTTCGATTCTCAGCCGAACCTGACGTTTATATATATTTTTTCCAGTTTTTAAGAGAACACCCTCTACCACTACTTTGAACTCCTTACAGAGTAGGGAAAAAGGAAATTAATGCCATTTAAATTACTATTTTCTTCATTTGGTAACGTTAAATTACTATTTTCTTCACTTGGTAACATTGTTGTAGCACTTGTTCACCTATTGTTGTATTGGCTATTTACCGCTTCATTGTCTCCTCGACTATTGTAAGTCGCTTTGGATAAAAGCGTCTGCTAAATGCCTAAATGTAAATGTAAATGCATGTAATGTAAATGCATTTGTCAATTTTTGGACAATGCTCCCAATAAGCACACAACTCGACTAAATGGAATTTCGATATCTTATCTACTCCTCTTATAAATTTTACCAAAATTCTTTAATCTTATGGCAGTCCCAAAAAATTTCAGAATTTTATGGGGATTTTTGACCATTCTTCCAGAGAAGCATCTGTGGGGTCACATACTAATGTTGGACGAGAAGACCTGGCTTTCAGTCTTTGCTCTAATTCATCATAAAGGTGTTCTATGGGTTTGTGCAGGCCAGTCAAGGTTATACACACCACACTCTGTCATCCATGTCTTTTGAACCTTGCTTTGTGCACTGGTGCACAGTCCTGTTGGAAGAGGAAGGGGCCAGCTCCAAACTGTTCCCACAAAGTTGAGAGCTTGGAATTGTCTAAAATGTTTTGGTATGCTTAAGCATTCAAAGTTAGAGAGATAAAAACACCTGATTTTGATATTTGGATGGGTGAACGAATAGTTTTGGCAATACAGTGTTCTTCAAACCAGAACTCATCTTTAATTACAGTTTATCCCTTATAATATTTAATTGCAGTTCCCATTATTCTATTTCCAACATCATCTGTATTTTATACAATAGTAGTTACAAAATGTCTGTATAAATTTGAGGCCTGAATATATTTTTCTAATATTCATGAGGTATTCTCCCAATTTATTTGGTTCTTGCATGAAAGGAGCTTCTTTATGATTTGTAATGTAATGTCTTATCTAGAAAACCTATACATGGCCTTAGATGAAATATTTAATTGTTCTTGGACTAAGAATGATTTCATATCTTTTCCAAAGAATAAATCATTTACTGTTAGAATACCTTTCTCTATCTGTATTTCAAAATCCTCCATTCCACACAGAAGGAAGGCAATCTAAACTACCTACTAGAGAGATAAAATTTGGACCGCCAATTTAAAAAATAATATTTGTATATTGTGAATATACGTTTTATCCAATCATTTTCAATTTTGATTCTAGGATCCCTTTTATACTAATAAAAGGTAACGTGGACAACTTGCGCTCTGTTCTGTTTCCACTCATCCTGATTCTTTATTATTTCTTACCCAATATTAATTGAACTGCCCAATATTCAGAAACAGACATTTTAATGGGAGAGATTGTATAAAAACAAGTTGTATGGGTAGTAAATGAAATCGTATTACCTAAAGATCAAAATTATTAGTAGTTAGAGAAGAAGCAACTCCCGTAAGAGTTTTTATTTGTTTATTTAGGTTTTTTATCATTTGCTTCAAAAGCTGGCTAGGTTTGGTGTAAGAATAATGGCTAGGTTTGGGTGTAAGAAAACTACCTAAAAATGAATCCTTTTTTGAACAATGAAATGAAACCTGTTCATTCAGCTTAGGACGCCAAACCCAAGAAACCATTATTGCTTCAGATTTATTATCATTAATTTTATATCCTGAGACAAGTCCGTTTTCATGCAAATACTGCAAAGAATTAGATGGGTTTTATATGAAACCAAAACTCCAACGGTGACAGGAATGGAGAAAAAAACCTTGGGAGAAACTAGGCTCAGTTGGGGGGCCAGTTCTCCTCTGACCAGACGAATCCATCAGTTCAATTCCAGGCTGCAGCAGAATGAAGAAGACACATCTGTGTGCTGTGGTCGTATCATGATGATTGTCAAAACGAGGTCTTCGCAGGGGATTGGTATCCGTGGTGTTCTTGTACTGGACTTCGCTTTGTTCGAGGGCTGTAGAGGGCTTTTCTAGTTCCGGACCCACCATCTGGTCCAGAGAAGAATCATCTGTCTCCAGTGGTCACATCCTGATGGTCATCTGAGGCAAGGTCTTGCAAGGGATCTGCATCTGGTGTTCTAGTTGTTCTGCTCTCTGCTGTCCTCCCGGGCCCTAGGGGTCCTTTCTCCACGATCTGGTCTGGATACGCACTGGATCCTGGTGACTGCAATGCCATCTGATCGGGATACGGGCTGGATCTGGTGGCTCCGAAGAGCTCGGAAGGAGAAACAGACCTATATTAGCGTAGATGCCATTCTACTAAAGTTATAGCAGATATATGGTGTGCTGTGGAGAGTGTTCTCGGTTCCGGATTTCTTAAATAAATGAAGCCTAGGAATCCTTTAACGGATTTGAATATTAGAAGCATGGTAGTATTTATGTATAAGCCAGGTTAAAGAGATGGGTTTTTAATCTAGATTTAAACTGCAAGGGTGTATCTGCCTCCCGAACACTATTAGGTAAGTTATTCCATAGTTTAGGCGCCAAGTAGGAAAAGGATCTGCCGCCCGCAGTTGATTTTGATATTCTGGGTATTATCAAATTGCCTGAGTTTTGAGAACGTAGCGAACGCATAGGATTATAATGTAACAGGAGCTCTTTCAAATATTGAGGTGCTAAACCATTCAAGGCTTTGTATGTAATAAGCAAGATTTTAAAATCTATACGATGTTTGATAGGGAGCCAATGCCATGTTGACAGGACCGGAGTAATGTGGTCGTACTTCCTGGTTCTTGTAAGAACTCTTGCTGCAGCATTTTGGACTAACTGTAATTTGTTTACTAAGCGTGCAGAAAAACCAACTAATAAAGCATTGCAATAATCCAACCTTGAGGTCATAAATGCATGGATTAACATTTCTGCATTTGATATTGAGAGCATTGGCCGTAATTTAGATATATTTTTGAGGTGAAAAAATGCGGTTTTACAAATGCTCGATAAGTGACTTACTAAGCAGAGATTTTTTATCTAATAACACGCCCAAGTTCCTAACCGATGACTAAGAGCTTACAGGGCAGCCATAAATTTTTTTAATTTTTCTAGGTTGTTGCAGGCAGAGTTTATAGGTCCTATAATTAACACCTCTGTTTTTCCCGAGTTAAGCAGCAGAAAATTACTCGTCATCCAGTTTTTTATATCGACTATGCATTCCATAAGTTTTTCTCACCGGATAGTGAGGAAATATAGAGCTGAGTATCATCAGCATAAGGTAACATGTATAGCGAGAAGAGTGGCGGGCCAAGAACTGAGCCTTGAGGTACTCCATACTGAACTTGTGATCTATATGATAGCTCTTCATTTACTGCTACGAATGGATAGCGGTCAGTTAAGTTAAGACTTAAACCACGCTAATGCACTTCCATTTATGCCCACAACGTGTTCAAGTCTATGTAGAAGCATGTTGTGGTCTATAGTATCAAAGACAGCGCTAAGATCCAGTAACACTAATAAGGAAATACAGCGGCGGTCGGATGAGAGGAGAAGGTCATTTGTAACTCTAAGGAGAGCGGTCTCGGTGCTATGATGTGGTCTAAAACCTGACTGGAATTTCTCGCAGATATAATTTTTCTCTAGAAATGAGTATAATTGTGAGGATACTACCTTTTCTAGTATTTTGGACAGGAATGGGAGATTTGAGATTGGTCTATAATTAACTAGGTCTTTGGGGTCAAGTTGTGGTTTTTTAATGAGAGGCTTAATAATAGCCAGTTTGAGAGATTTGGGGACATATCCTAACGACAATGAGGAGTTAATAATAGTCAGAAGAGGATCTATGACTTCTGGAATCACCTCTTTTAGTAGCTTAGATGGAATAGGGTCTAACATACATGTTGTTGCTTTTGATAATTTACAAGTTTACACAGTTCTTCCTCTTGTATAGTAGAGAATGAATAGAACTGTTCCTCTGGGGGTTTGAAATTGTTATGCCAGTGGTTCCCAAACTTTTTGCAGCATGCACCCCTTTCTAGTGTTTGACACCTGTCAAGCACCCCCCAATACTTTACTCTGGTTAAACTTCAAATTTTTAATTGCAACAACTAAATACAAATACTCTGGTTAAACTCACCATTTTTAATTGCAATAACTAAATACAAATATTCACTGTAGATTAGAAAACTACAAAAAATCTGTTATAAATACAACTGATTACTACTGTTTTTTAGTGACATGGATGGGCCTGCATGTTTGCACACAGATCATCAAAATTCGGGGTAATTGATGACAGTTTTACTCTCAAATCATTCTCAGCATCTAGTCTTTGTCGACGTTTTTAACCAGCTGTCCATTTTGATAAATGTAGTAAGTGAAAAAATAAATAAACAAATTATCAGTTGGCGCCTAATATAGGCAGGGCGGGGCCATTATGACACAGACGTGCTTGTAAAAGGAAATTAAATCATGAGTAATTTAAAGCTTGTAATGTGAAATTTTATTTCTTAATAAAATTTTTGCGTGTGAAGTTTTCCTTAAATACTTAAACAGACAAACCTGCAAAAAGCCAAACCTGCAAAAAGCCAAACAAAACAAAACAAACCCCAATCCCCCCCGAACACCCCAACTACATCACCGTTAGAATCTGGCAGCATCAATAGCACCTTCATCAGCTGACTGATCTCCATAAATCTCAACTGCCCTGAGATCACAGATCTTACTTTGGACAGCTTCTACAGCTTTTACCAGAACTTATCCACTGGTAAATTCTTGTCATTTGGCACCAGTGCTTCCGGGTTAGTTGATTTCCAAATTGAGTTGTTCTCTAGCATCTACCTTCATCACATTTGGAAATCTCTCTGCCAAAGTCAAAATTTGCTCTGGTTCACATCAATGGGTTCTCTGGATTGACCACGGACAGATTTGTCAACATTTGGTCTCTCATTGGGAACTTTTCTTTTACTTTTTAAAAGCTTCTGACATAGAATGCCGCTTCGTTGTCGCTTTGGATAAAAGCGTCTGCTAAATGCCTAAATGTAAATGTGTAATAGAATGTTCTGGCATCTTTGAAGAATTGCTTTGTCTTGTGAGTGGAGAGTTCTTCCACACTTAACAAAAGTCTCCTCGTCAAGAACCCAACAAAAGTTCTTCATCTGGACACTGAATTTCAATGTTGCAACTGTCCTGCAGTTTCACTTCTCTCAATACATCTGTGACAAGAGATCAAAGCCCGCCCACATTGACAAGTGATTGGTTGATTTGCGTAACATCTCAAGGTCTCTCGCTCCCTCTCCCTCTCTACCGTGCGCGCGCTGCACGATTTGAAACACTGTCGCATGCGCGCGCTTGCTCTTGATTCCGGTAGATTTTAACTCATTTGCGGGCATCAGGGAGCCGCTATTAATATGCGGGGAAACTCCCGCAACTTCCGGGACACTTGGGATGTCTGCGTAAAAATAATAAAGAGACAATCTTCTTCCCCGCCATTACAAACATTCTCTGGCGCACCCCCGGGGGTCAGTCTGCGCACCACTAGGGGTGCACGCACCCCAGTTTGGGAACCACTGTGTTATGCGATACAGTAGCTGACGGCTGAATGGTTACGATTTTATCTCGAATAGTTTCAATTTTAGATGTGAAGTATGTCATGAAGTCATTACTGCTGTGGTGCTGGGAAATGTCAGCACTTGTTGAGGCTATTTTTTTCGTTATTTTAGACACAGTGTTGAATAAATACTTGGGGTTATGTTTGTTTTCTTCTAAAAGATTAGAAAAGTAATCGGATCTAGCAGTTTTTAATGTCTTTCTGAAGGATAGGTTACTTTCCCGCCAAGCGATACGAAATACCTCTAGTTTTGTTTTCCGCCAACTGCGTTCCATTTTTCGGGCTGCTCTCTTTAGACTGCGAGTATGCTCATTATACCAAGAAGTCACACTTTTTTCCTTGACCTTCTTTAAGCTTAAGGGGGCAAAAGCGAGTCTGTCTATTTGGTTTACATTATCGAGTTGTTCTGGTGTGCTGGAAATGCTATGGAATTCGGATACATCAAAAAGATTACTTACAAAGTCGTCTTTTGTGGTAGAAGTGATGGTTCTACAATATTTGTAACAAGAAGTTGGATTTACAACTCTGGCAATATTTGGTTTTCACAACACTAAATAGTGATCTGAGATATCATCACTTTGCTGCAAAACTTCAACATCATCAAGATCAATTCCATGTGACAATATTAAATTTAGGGTATGGTTTTAAATAGTAGAAGTGAAGTTTGGGCTTACTTGAGAGAATGCCTATATGTTCACCATTATTAGGCAACTATAAGCGTGCACAGTAATTATGCAATTAAATGAAAAACAAAGATTTTCTCAGCTCAGTTCTCTATTTTGTACACCTTTTGTTGTGAGAATAATATAATCAAGTCAAGTCAAGTCACTTTTATGTATTTAGTGATTTAAACAAAATGCACTTGGACTTGATTGAAAATGAATGCTTAGACACTATTTAAACTGAACAGAGATGACATCACCGAATTCAATGATGAACTGCCTTTAACTATAATTTTGCTAGTTCTCCTCTGAACAGACAAAACCCGCAGATCAATTCTAGGCTGCAGCAGAGTCGAGAAAACTATCTGTTTCCTGTGGTCTTATCCTAATGGGCTTCCGAGGCTTGGTCATTGAGGGGAACTGTATCAAGGGCTCTAGTTGTTCCGGTCCAAAACAATGTCAAATTTTACAATAATAAGATTTCTAAAATAAAAAAAACCTTTGTGACCAACATTGCCGCCCTTTTTTTCCATTAACAGTCACAATCCTTCCATTCAGAGCAGAGGCATAGATTTATGGTGGACGGTGGGAATGTGTCCCTACCAATATCCTCTGACTATTGAAATGAACCCATCAATAATTTAACCCACTTAAAAAAATCACTCTGTCAATATTAACATAGACACACAGAAAGGATCCAATCACGTTCTGTTCTTGAGTCCTCCTGCCCCAAAACACATATGGACATTTTGATTTGCTGAGTTTTTCTCTACTATCATGTGATTGGCCGCGTTCAGATACAAGCAGTGCCGAATGCAGTGGAGTTTTTCTTCCGTGTGAGAAGAGGTATTGGGTGACACAAACGTGCGAGGATGATGTCAGCAAAGCTTTTTTTTTCAAAGAAAAGTGTAAAGTTTGCTATTGAATGAGTACATCAAGGTAAAGACAACAGTTAACAATTAATGCTAGGGTTCTTTATCGCTTTGACGCACATTCATTATAGCAGGGCAGGTTTTATTCTCTGTAAACAGACTTAAAATGACAGCAGATTAAACAGATAAATCTAAAAGTATAAATTTAATCCCTATCAATTCTCCTAAGCTAATGACGATATTTTTCATAAATCAGTCTTGTGAAAGATATTGATATGCTACACACTAATATTGTCATGATTCTGCCTCTCTTGGTCATGTTTTTCCTGTTTTTGGCAGAATCATGGCAGACCTGTGTTTTGTGTGAGTGTCACATGGTATTGTTTTCTTACATGCCATGTGCTCTCTTGTCTCGTCTCTTGACCCCGCCCCCTTGGTATCCCGTCTATCTTCCCATCATTGTTTCATTCCCCACACCTGCCCCGTGTCGTTATCCCTTGTTATGTTTCCCCTATATAAAGCCCTTGTGTTTTCTGTCCTGTGTCTTGGCATTACATGTGGTACGTGAGATCCTGTTCACGTTAAGGTCTTGTCTAAATGTTTCCAGTTTTATGTTCTTGTTTGAATTGTGCATGTTCCCTGTATTGCCTAGATTTAGTTTGTTAATATTACCTTGTTTTGTGCCCCCCTTGTGGGAAGTCTTTTGTTTGCCCTTTTTGTAGTGTTTAGTGTTACTGTTTTCCCCATCGTGTGTTTTTGTTTTGCGTTTTTTGTATTAAATTCTTGTTTGTTCCCCTCAATCTCGCCTGCATTTGGGTTCTTCTCTCCTTCACCTCATCCCTACCGTGACAAATATTGCTATGGATAGAATTTTATTAACAGTTCACCAATATTGTTGGACTTTCCAAGGGTCCTTCGTGTTCAAAAATTGGAGAGAGACAATCTCTAATAATAACTGAGGTTTATTAATCAGATATAAAAATAAATATAAATACAGCTTTGGGTTGTCAGTCCACGACTTCCACACTGACCAACAACTCAGTAACAGAACCACACAATATTTATAGTATGTATCGTCGGTCTATCTTCTAGGCCGGAAGGGATCATCCCCTGCTTCCAAAAAGGGCAGATCTGGTTCATTTTTCACTTTCGATATCTCGTGCGTCAGATGACTTCAGTTTCTGTAGAAAAAACATATCAAAGAGACAAAGAACACAGCACAGAAGAACACTACCTCCTTTTCTTCTTTTAATTAGGATACAACAGTAACTCTTAGTTTTTCTGGTATTTGGGAGTGTGTTTTACTTCTCAGGCCCAACAACCTCCGCATGAGAGGCCTTGTACTGGCGGATGGGAGTAAGGTCAGATGACTCTTCTCCTGCAGCGGTTCTTGTTCTTATCACTTCTCCCTTTCTTGCACGTACACTTTTCCTGCCTTGCAAGCATATTGTTAACAAAAGCACATTCCAAAGCAATCCTTTATATGGTTACTTATTCTCAACATACTTTAGTAGAATTTGTAAAAGAATATGATTATTTGAACGATTAATAAAACTTCAATCTATAAACATAAGAGTATAATATTGTATAAGAAAGATGATTAATTAAACATTAATGAAACATAAAATCATAAGGATGATTAATACAAACATTGGTTAATAAAACATAAAATCATAAAAGCTGTTTAATGCAACATAAGATTGTATCATTTTCCACAATTCCCTCTCTTGACCTCGTAAGAGGTCACACATAATCCTGTTCATTCTCATCATCGTGTACCATGTGATCTGCAGCCAACAAGGGCATGTTATACGGATTTGGTGGGCCAAGATCTTTCTTTTCTATTGCTGCAACAATCAATCGGTTGCACAGTGACCTGATACATGGTATACAACAACATCCACATGTTATCAAAATGGCTAGAAATACCGCGATTGATACAATTATAGACATCACCAGTGCTTTCCACTTACCTAATGTTTTTTCCAGCCAATCACCAATGTGATTATCTATACCTGAATGTTCCTTCATTTCGACAGATAATGTTCTAAAGCTGTGGTCACAGAGCCATCCGGGGCTGTGTCATTTGGAATGAAAGTGCAACATAAATCACCAAACATATGACATACTCCTCCTTTCTCCGCTAACAGCATGTCTAATGCCATTCTGTTCTGTACTGCCATGAGAGATGTTGGGGCTAACTGTTCTGATAAACCCTCTACAGCGTCTCTTGTCATATTTGTCAATCTCATGACATTGTAATGAACATAGTTAATTCTATCAACATTTTTGTTTGGGGTGACCGGGAATAGTGCTGCTATAATAGGAATATTTTCGAAGCCTGTTGCTATTTGATCTGTTAATTTGTATTCATCTGGTACCCACCTTTGGAATGCCAATTGCATCAATATATGTAGGGTTATTTAGGCTCAAATCTATCAACGTGTCTCTTCTCCTAATCACAGAATAATGCTCACTACTATGATGGTGATGATGCCCAGGATTATGGTACACTTCCAGTTTTCCCACACCTTCGTTTTAGTGGATACAATAACTGAAGTAATATATAATGAAAATATAAAATATTAATGAAAGAAATCAATAAAAGGAAAACATTTCTAGGCTAAACAGAATGTGAAAACATATGATCAATAAATGAAAATCAATCACTTCTATGTTAAAGCATTAATACCACTAATATACTGATTATCACATCTACAATGAATATATCGTTATAGTCATATCTGTGTTTGCACACACTTCTCTTAGAACTTTTGTAACTTTGTCAAAATTTAGTCCATCTAATCCACACCCCAGCCGGGGTGCTGAGACACTCTCTATACTATGTTGCACACACCAGTCTCTCATGCATGTCTAACTACTGGTGAAATCTCTATATGTGGGCTTGTCTTTACACAACTTCTTTGTGATTAAGTGAAAAACGGTTCTAACCTCCTTTTCATGTGTAACAGCACACTCTCCTACTCCCTTGTTCTGTTGTTTCACTTTGTTTACACCGTACCTGTCTTTGAATATTGTTGCAATACCTGCTCCGTATGCACAGTCAGCACTTACACAGTGTGCCAAGGGTTCTCCCTGTGGGCTTGAAAAAGATCACCTGTTTGAAACAAAATTTTAAATTTTCCACTTTCTTGTTTGTCCGTACTCTCTGTACTCTCCCTCTCTTGGACCTGAGACTTCAGGTCCACAGCCGTTTGTTCCAGAGACCTGCTGAGTGAATCACAAGCAACACAAACAAAAAAATGATACCAGGTATCCCCTTTGCCTTACAGGCGGACACAGTGTGATGTTCTGGCGACGACGCACAGTGGTTTAGAACACCTGGGTTCTGGATCTGTTTCTGGTGTGACCTGCTGAGAGAAGTGTTGGTTCAAAGCAGTTAGTTTTTCAAAATAAGCACCATGCGACTAAGGCTCAATGATATCCTTTCTCAATGGGTTGACTGAACCCGGAAATGAGCAACCTGTAAACAATTCATAAGGTTTAAAACCAGAAATCTTTTTAACAGAAGAACGAACAGACATTAATGATATAGGGGGAACAGATAAACAGGTTAATTTGGTCTGTGCACAGATTTTAGCCAATTTTAGTTTCAGTGTAAGGTTCATTCTTCAACTTTTCTTTGAGTCATGGAATTCTCTTCTAGAGTAACCTTGGCATTTTATAATTGCCACTTCCGCGGGTATCATCAGAGCCTTTATGGTCTCTGGCTTCACATGCATGTGTAATTGGTCGACCTGAGGTGGTAACAAAACCACACCTCTGCCAAACTGATAGTTCAACATGTACAGCTGTAACGACATAAGCAGAATCACAGAAAATGTTGACTCTATTAGTTCCTGCAAATTTCAAAGCTTCAGTTACTGCTATCATTTCTGCTCTCTGCGCTGACTGTTTGCCTTGCAGTTTCTCTGCCACCCTGGTGATAAATCCCTCATTCGTCTGTTCTACCACAGAAAATTCAGCTGTTAGTGAGCCCTCCTCTGATCTGAAACAACACCCATCTGTAAACAGCGTTATCAGTTCTGGTGGTGCTGTGAGTGGAGTGGCAAAAAGGTTTGCTCTTACACGCGAAGCCAATTCCGTTATAGGGACACAATCATGTGTTTGGCCATCTGATAAGAGATCAGCCATGTTAATACCCTCATGGGTATATGTAATGTGTGGTGCTGTCAATATTTTAGCTAGTCTGCGTTGCCTCAACGGAGAAAATGTAAACGCTGTAGAATTTACAAATGACATAATGGAATGTGTTGTCAAAACCGTCAATTGGTGTCCCATAACAATGTGTGAAGTTTTCTCAATTATTTTTGCCAACCCTGCAGCAAACCTGGCACAACTTGGCTGGCGTTGTTCAATGCTGTCCAGGAGCACGCTGACATACATCAAAATCCTCCTAGTCCCTGCCTGCTTCTGGAATAGCACCCCGTGTGCACTGCTCCCTGTTTCAGAAACATCTAGGAAAAAACTCAGAGAATAGTCAGCACAATTTAAATGAGCAGCATGTGACAGTTGTCAATGAAATAAAAGCTTGTTCTGCTTCTGGGGTCCATGTCAACTCAGCTTTCAGATTTTTCATTCCCTGCTCTTTCACTAACTGCCTCAACGGTGTGGTTAAGGAAACATACATCGGGATGTAGTTTCTGCTAAAACCTGTCAGACCGAGAAAAGAAAGCATATCCTTCACATTTATTGGTTTGGGATGTGTCAAAAGGCTGTCACGTTGGTGATGGGAGAGCGTAGAACCCTGAGCTGTTATCAATCTACCCATGAAAGAAATAGAAGGTCTACTAATTTGCAATTTCTCCTTGCTGACTTTGAAACCCGAGGCATGTAACTGCTTCAGTACCAGTTCAGTGGCTTTTAAGCATTCTTCATTTGTGGTAGCAGCAAGGAGAAGATCATCAACATACATTATCAGCACACAGTTCTCTGGAAGTTCACAATTTTGTAGTCGCTCTTTCAACACCTGATTAAATATTCCAGGTGACAAGACAAACCCTTGGGGTAGTCTGTTATATGAGTATTGGCGACCTCTGTAGGTGAAAGCCAGACATGCTTTACAGTGCTCAGACAGTGGTATACAAAAGAAAGCATTTGCCAGATCTATACATGTAAACCATTGGTGAGCTGGAGTCAAAGTAGACAGAGCGGTGTATGGATTGGGCACAGCCAGTGTGGGTGTTGACCCATGTCTTCTGTGTGTGCTCTTACCCAATAGGAACAGGTGGAAGGAGAATACATCACCATGGTATTGTCAGTGGGCTCCCAGTCTGCGACAGCTCTTAATTTCTTTGTCATACCTCCTAACTCTCTAGCTTCATGGCCTGGATGCAGTGCCATGGAAATGTGTGGTGCGGCTGTGTCTGTCATTTCGTACCATAAAATAGTGTACAGTGCAAGGGGTCAATTGTTGGTAAGAAAACATCAATGCTTGTAATCCATGGCCTATGGTTGTTAAAAAGTGACACTACACTTGCTGGGGATGGTGAAATATCTAATTATACCCAGTAAATATCAGCAGCTTCTTTTAATGGGCCTCCTAAAAGGACATTTTGTGTACACCCCATATCAGTGGCTAAAGAACAATTAACCTGTGTACCGCCTGGAAAACATACAATTACTCCCTCTGGTGAACATAAAATGCTTGCTCTAATTTTATAAGGAGATCCATCCCCAATAAAGGTATGGGAGCACTGGAGGACTACAAAAATGAGTGTGGTATGCTCTGATTAGCAATCTTTGCTGTTAACATTTTTGTCATTGGACATTTTTCTAACCCATCAGAGAAACCTATTACTTCCACTTTTTTTCCGTCACAGTGCCCTTTGTGACAGTGGAGTATGTTGCTCCAGTATCTACCAGAGTTTGTAGTGGTCTGTTGTTAACCACTATTTCCATAAGGGGTTCAGCTATTCCCCTAATGGAGGTTCTCTTTGGGCCCCATCAACAATCCTCCGCGTCCGCCCCCGGGCCCCATGTTGGGTGCATAGGCGCCTGTAGGTTGGGTAGCGTCGAGAGTCGTTGCCCCTGGTGCTTTGGGGTGTGTGGTCCCCTGCCATGACCACCAGGTCCACCTCTATGAGGATCCCAACCCCCCGCAGGTGTTCCTGTAATTTGGCCTTCCCCTACTTGTGTGGGGCCATTACGTACCCAATGATCAGTAGCACCACACGCATAACAAGCACTCCTCACATAGCCCCCACCCCCTCGTCTCTTATTTCCATTTCCTCTACACCCACCCCATTGTCCCCTAAAAGGTCTACGCCACTGAGTGGGAAAAGGGGGAGTGGTATAAGCTTTGGGGTTTTCAAATCGCTGTTCAGATGACTGTTGAACCATTTGTTTTGTCTTTTTTGGACCACCTGACTTAGCCTGTTCAATCTGCAACTTTAACAATTGAGTCTTTGCTTTCTCTAACTCTTCTTTCTCTTTTTTCATTCTAGCGCGTGCTCTATCAATGTGGTGTTTTAAGTGTTTTTCCCAAACTTCATTAGATGACCCTGGTATGTCTGGGTTATTCTCCATTGCCTGTTTCACGCCGTTAGGAGCCCCTGACATTACTGCTGCTCTGAAAATGTCTCTAGTTATCGGGTTGTTTAAACTGTTTTCCTCAACCATCTGTTCCCATTCTGCTGCACACCTGAAATAATACCCTGATCCAGTCTCACCTGGTTTTATTTCAAATGTGATGCCCTGAAATGCTGTTTGGGGTATAGGAAATTGCTTTCTTAGTGCAACACTGACTGATGTACTTACAGTTGTAAATTTACTTTCATTAGGGACCCCTGTTATTTGAGCATCTGCCTCAAAAGCAGTCATTTGAGATACTGGGAAAATCTGGCCCAACAGGCACCTTAGATCACCCACCGCCAAAGTGGTTCCATGACACAAACCCATTAACTTAGTTAACCATCTTCCGCCCCCAGAGGTAATAGGGGGTAGTTTAGCCAATACGGCAGCCATATCACTATGGCTCCATGGCTGATATTTCTCCTGTCCACGGCCTGTCAGCACTAGTGGCATTTGGTTGGGTGGAGGAAGTTGTCTTGCACAGAGCTGATCCATTACTGTATTGTTATTCCCCATTGTCTTAAATCGGGATCTGTCTGTAATTGGGGCGGAACACATTGTTTCTTTATTAATCACATGCATTTTAGCCTCTCCTTCTCCACTAACCACACTCCGCTCACTACATACAGATTTAGATCGGGACGGCAATGGGAGGTTCCCCAGATCCCCCAGCCGGCCCCCTGTTGCCACCAGTCCTTCGTCCTCTTCCTGTAGCTGTTGTGTATGCCACCTACACGCCCCCTGTTCGTCCCTCTCTTCATTCTCACATTCTCTGAGATTACGGACTGGTTGAGGTCTGTCTAAGATTAAAGCCTTAAGTTCCTGTAACTGTTGTTTCAAGTTTTTTATTTAAATTTCTCCTTCGTTCACTCTCACCATGATTTGCTGCAAACTCGTTTCATATGGTGGAGGTTTTGTTAATAATTTCAGGTCAGGATATGTTTTAGGGGTCAGAGAACAGGTTGTTCGATCAGAGAAGGCACCCTGTGTTTTTCCTGACTCTTTTACCATTTCTTTTTCTGACTTTACTGCCTTTACAAGACCTCCTAAACTTTTATGTTTACCCTGACTGATGGCTGTTGCATTAATTGAAATCCGCATCCACAGCCGGAGATCTGCCCTATATTCTTCTTCTTGGTTTGAATGTTTACCCCTGTTAATCCATTTCACATTGCCTTTTTCCTCTACATGCCTCTTTAACCTCACATGAGCACTCTTTTCCATGCCCCTTATCTTCTCTGCCAGTGGCACTGTTATCTTTTCAGGTACATCCCAGCCATTCAGAATACACATCTGACTCCATTTCTTTTCAAACTCTTTCATTTCTTTCTTCTGGCATTTGGGCTCTACCTGAGCTAATAACATATCTACTACATTATTCCACTATTCTACAATTGATACACATCCATAGTCTTCACATTCCTTCTCATAGTCTGCCATATTTTACAATTTATATACACAAAACACCATATAAAAACCCAAATCAGAATAAATGTTTCACAGCATAAAACACAAAGAAATCACAGCAAATATATACAGCTTTATGGTTCTCAGACCAAGGGACTCTAACCCAACAGAATTTATGGTTCTCCGACCAAGGGACTCTAACCCAACAGAATTTATGGTTCGCCGACCAAGGGCCTCTAACCCAATATTTATCTGATCAATGAACCTCCAAATAAATTTAGTTATACTCACACGAGATGTTCATCAAATTCGAACTTTTTATTTATCACAGAACAGAACAAAAAGAACATTATCCGAGACAAGTGATAAAATAACCAATACAATACAGAGAAAAATAATAATAAATACAAATATTCTGTATATATATATATATATATATATATATATATATATATATATATATATATATATATATATATATATATACATGCACATTGCTGCGCCTAATACGCATGTTCACATCTCAAGGAACATGATACAATAATATACAGCCCTCTATAAAAAAAAAAAAATAAAAAAAAAAAAATAATAAAAAAATAAAAAATAAAAAAAAAGGAGAAACTTATGGATTTAAATATTGTTTAACCATGTGCCATCTCTGATTAAAAATGTCAGTATTCAATTGTAACGATGCAGTCATTTTTTCCATCATATACATCTGTTTTAGACGCTGTTTCCATTCAGTTACAGTTGGTGATTTCACAGATTTCCAATTGGCCGTAATGGTTTTTTTGGCAATTAGTAGTAATACACGTAGAATGTATCTCTGGTCAGCATTGAAAACTTCAACCGATATCACACCCAATAGGAAAAAACTTACATTTGAGGGAACTTCTCTTTTTACAATTTTCTCTATTTCTTTTTTAATGTTTTCCCAATACTCAAGGATTGCTGGACAGTCCCAAAATATATGTGTATGGTCACCTGTTTTACCACATTGTCTCCAGCACAAAGCTGCAGATGGTTCTTTTACAAAATTTGAAATAACCCTAGGAGTATGAAAGTAACGCATTTTAATTTTCCAGTCGAATTCCTTCCACTGTTGACTATTAATTCCTTTATGGCACCTTAAGCATATTTTATCCCATAACTCATCCTCTATTATTGTTTTAGCTTCTATTTCCCACTTTTCCTTAATATTATAAGTGTTTCCACCCATGTCTGTTAACAATCTTTTATAAAGATGAGAAACATGTTTACCAACAGGGAGACGTTTTTCTGAAATTGAGATAAAATATTGTTCAATGCCATTTGGGATTTTGCCAATTCTCTCTTTTTCCATATGATTTGTAATGTAATGCCTAATTTGCAAATATCTATAAAAATCACTTGAGGGAAGATCAAATTGTTCCTGGAGTTGTGAGAAAGACTTTAGTTGTGTTTCTTCAAAGAGCTGATTAAAAATAGAGAGGCCTTTAACTGCCCACCTCCTAAAACCATGGTCGCACATCGAAGGTAGAAAATCTACATTACCCACTATGGGCATAGCTCGAGAAATTGTTCCAGAATCCTTAAGCATTTTCTTTACTTCTGCCCATACCTTTATTGTATGTTTTATCCATTCATTTTCAATCTTCATTTTATTGACATGTTTTAGATCCATAAAGGGTAAGGCAGACAGTTGTGCACCCTTAGCTTCCCCTTGCTCTATTTGAGACCACTTTGCTTCCTCATCTCCATTGATCCAAGTCACAATTGCTGCTAGTTGAGCTGCCCAATAGTACAATTTTAGATTTGGCAAAGCCAAACCTCCTTTATTTTTAGCCAGATGAAGCGTTTTGAGTCTAATTCTGGGTCTTTTGTGTTGCCATATAAATTGAGAAATTAACTTGTTTAACATATTAAAAGTGGAAATTGGAACTCTTATGGGCAAAGACTGGAATAAAAATAGGAAACGTGGGAGAAGGTTCATCCTTACGGTCTCAACTCTGCCAAACAAAGATAAAGGAAGAACCTCCCAACGAACTAGATCGCTCTTTATTTGATTAATTAGCTTATTATAGTTTGCCTCAAAAAGTCTTGTAGTCTTAGGTGTGATTATGATCCCCAAGTACCTAAATCCTTGTTTGGACCAGTGAAATGACACCATCTCATTTAGTTGTTCAGGCCATATTCCTGATATCATCGTTGCCTCTGATTTATTTTGATTAATTTTGTATCCAGAAATGTCTCCATATTCTTTTAGGCATTGCATTAGTCGGGGTATTGAAGTAAGGGGATGTTTTATAAAGAGCAGGATATCGTCAGCGAAAAGGGAAATTTTATGAACTCTCCCCCCACCGTCCTCAACCCCCTCAATCTGGACATCCTGTCTTATTGCCTCCGCCAGAGGCTCAATACTGAGAGCAAAGAGAATGGGTGAGAGAGAGTCACCCTGTCTTACACCTCTCTCTATATCAAAGAAGTCAGAACAATGTCCGTTAACTCTAATTTGGGATTTGGGATTCTTGTACAGCAGCCGGAACCAAAAGGTAAATTTTTCACTGAAACCCATCTCAATTAATGTTTGTTCTAAAAATTGCCAATCAACCCGATCAAACGCTTTCTCAGCATCTAAGCTGAGAAGCATTGACGTTTGAGTATCCTTTGCCATGAGTGACTGCAAGTTTAATGCTCTCCTTACATTATTTGTCCCTTGGCGGCCAGAAATGAACCCTGTCTGATCTGGTTTGACTAATTTCCTAATGTATTTTTGTACTCTAGTTGCTAAAATTGATGTTAGTATTTTATAATCCACACACAGAAGACTAATAGGACGATAGCTAGAACATTGCAATGGGTCTTTTCCTTCCTTATGTAGGACTGTGATGATAGCCTTTGACCACGACTCTGGGGGGTTCCCTGAATTTAAAACATAATTATATAACTTGCATAATATTGGAGTGAGGTCCTCAACAAACACTTTATAATACTCTCCTGCAAATCCGTCTATTCCTGGCGTTTTGTTATTTTTTAATTTAATAATTGTTTCTTTTACCTCTTTTTCTCTAATTGGCTCTACTAATGTAGAGGCTTCATCCGTCGTCAATTTGTCTAATTTAAGGTTTTTAAAGAAATCATGTATTTTCTCTTCTTTCAATTCCTGATGTTGACCCTTATATAATTGTTCGTAATATTTGGCAAAAGTATTTGCTACTGCTTTCGGACTAGTTTCAACATTATTGGAATGAGGTTGTTTAATTTTGGGAATTGTTCGACTAGCTTGTGCTTTCTGTAGTTGAAATGATAATAACCTGCTAGACTTGTTCCCCGATTCATAGTATTTTCTATCGATAAACCTAAGGGCACCCTCTGCCTTATAGGTCAGAATCTCATCTAACTTGTCTCTATTCTCTTTAAGTTTATTAAAAACTTCTTGTTTTCCATTTTGTTTGTGTTCATTTTCTAATCTCTTGATTTCAGTTTCTAGTTCTATTTGTTTTTTAAGTCTGTCTTTCTTTAACTTTGATCCTATAGATATTATTTTCCCCCTTATTGTGGCTTTTCCTGCGTCCCATAAAACAGTAGGTGAGACCATTCCATTATCGTTCAAAGCAAAATATTCCATTATAGCTGACCCTATCTCCTCTCTTATTTTAACATCTGTCAATAATGAAACATTAATTCTCCAGTACTTCATACATGGTTCCAATCCCAAATCAAGTGACACTAGTACTGGACTATGATCTGAAATGGTTATTGGCTCAATGACACAGTTTTTAACTCGGTGTGCGTCCTTTTTGGACACCAAAAAATTATCCAACCGTGAGTAGCTTCCATGCACTTGTGACATAAAGGTGAAGTCTCTCTCTTTTGGATGCAGGTGTCGCCAAGCATCTATCAACCCTAATTCCTTCATCATATTCATTAGACTTTTCGACATTCTGCTTTGAGGTTTTGAGGATGATGGTAACTTATCTAATCTGTTATTCAGTACGCAGTTTAAATCCCCACCCATTAAAAAAAAACCTTCTCCATGATCTGCTACTAAATGTGCAAGCTTTTTGAAAAATTGTGGACAATCTTCATTTGGTGCATACGCATTCAAAAGAGTTAATTTAAAACCTGCAATCCTTCCCCTGACCATAACATAACGACCCTCAGTATCCTGGAAAACTTTTTCACAATGAAAGTACACAGACCTACTAAATATTATAGCTACACCCCTCTTTTTACGTTTCCCATAGGAGCTACTGTAAACCTGATCCACCCATTCTCTTTTTAATTTTTGGTGTTCTGTTTCTGTGAGGTGAGTTTCTTGCAATAAGGCTATAGAGCACTGCATTTTCTTCAACTGCCCCAGTATCTTTTTCCTTTTAATTGGGTTATTTATTCCTTTTATATTATAGGTAATTACATTAAGTAATGCCATCGTTGTATATGTACTGATTTATGTAGCACAGTCCGAACCTCTCATAAGAATCTGTTAAACAAAAATAAATAAAATAATTTAACTCCAAATGTACAAAGTAAAAAAAAAATATATTTGCAACCTGCCTCAGATAAAACATAACAATAACATTATGAACATAGAACGGAACTTCCACATTTCCAGTCAGACACAGAAAATAAATTATAACCATGTCTGACCCCCGGTGATAATGGGACAGAGAGTGGTGACCTAATCCCTCTGTGGAGAAAAGCACCCAATGTGCAATAATGACCAATATTACACTAGCATGCAAGAAAGGTCTTAATGAGTGTGAACCACTCATGTAAACATCAAGAGTCCGTCAGATTTTAGTTTTTTTTTGTTTTTTGTTTTTTACCTTTTGTGACAACTTTACTTCTTTTTTGTGTATTATGCTGATATTGCTTTCAGTCTATGCATTGTTCATATACACTTCACCTTATGTTAGCCCTTGGCAGCCCCAGTCGATACATTTCAAGTGTTATATACCTCCAACTAATCATCTTCCTCTTCAATCATAGCCTTCAAGTCAGCTACCGCCAGCATGTTGGATCTCCTCCTCTTGGCGCTGGTGTTCCACCCTCCCGTTAGTTTATCCTCGATGCGCTCTTTCTCTCCACATTGCACCTCTACGCCCATCTTTCTCAAAGTATCCGCAGCGTTTGTCAGCGAGGGAAAAGTTTTTTCTCCCGAGTCCGTCTTGACTTTCAGTCTTGCCGGATAAAGACACTTTGCCTGAATGCCCTTCTGCTTTAGCTGCTTGACGACTGCGTGAACCTTAGCTCTCTTCTTTTGTAGCTCAGGAGAATAATCTTGATCAAAGAAAATCCTCTTGTCTTGAAACCACACCTTTCCTTGGCTCCATGCTTTCTGCAAAACAATGTCTTTCACCGCTGCGTCGAGGAATCTCACAATGATCGATCTGGGGGGAGCCGCTGGATCTGTCGGTTTGGACTGAAGTGAGCGATGCGCTCTTTCAATTTTAATGTCCAAATTAGGTGGTAGCGTCAGTACTTTGGGGAGCAGGGCTTTGACAAACTTAACCACATCTCCTTGTTCACTCTCCTCCGGTATTTGAAATATTCGAAGGTTGTTTCTCCTCAGCCTGTTTTGTAGATCATCACAAACAGCTGTGAGTTGTTTTTCGCGTTGAAACAGGTACCGCATCACACGGAGCTGCCCTCCCCCCGCATCTTCCACACAGCTCACTCTCCCCTCCAGCTCACCGATCCTCTGCTGGTGCTCTCCGAGCTGCTCCTTGATATCTCTCACAGTCTTTTCCAAGCGTTCAAGAGTCTTTGTTGTTTGTTTATGTCCCTGGCTGTTTTCTTCGCGGAGTTTTCTCATTTCTTGTATCAAAGACATTTCGCCCTCACGTGCTATATGTTCCTCTCGGCTAGTAGCATCTGAGCTAGCGCTGTTCGTGCTCGGTAATTTATTGTCGGGTTTCTTTCGAATGTCCTGGTTTTCCTTGTCCTCTCGTTTTCGATGTGGTAGTCATCTTGCTCAAGGGTTGATTTCCACCTTGAAAGCTTTCTATATCTGCAGTTGTCACTGTTTTCTAACTTTTTTCTGACGGAGCCTTGTCTCTAGCCTGTTGTTCCAACCATGACGTCACCGGAAGCCCATGTTCATCAAATTCAACACATTAATTTAAATTGTCCAATAGCAGAATTCGATTAAACAGGTTTCTGCTTACCTTATTTTATGTGCGGCCGCTGTGTTGAATCTGACTCCGTCTCGTGTCCAATCTGGTCCTCTGCCATCTTTAACAATAATGCCTTTTCTCCAATCATGTCGGGGTCACCAAATTGTTGGACTTTCCAAGGGTCCTTCGTGTTCAAAAATTGGAGAGAGACAATCTCTAATAATAACTGAGGTTTATTAATCAGATATAAAAATAAATATAAATACAGCTCTGGGTTGTCAGTCCACGACTTCCACACTGACCAACAACTCAGTAACAGAACCACACAATATTTATAGTATGTATCGTCGGTCTATCTTCTAGGCCGGAAGGGATCATCCCCTGCTTCCAAAAAAGGCAGATCTGGTTCATTTTTCACTTTCGATATCTCGTGCGTCAGATGACTTCAGTTTCTGTAGAAAAACATATCAAAGAGACAAAGAACACAGCACAGAAGAACACTACCTCCTTTTCTTCTTTTAATTAGGATACAACAGTAACTCTTAGTTTTTCTGGTATTTGGGAGTGTGTTTTACTTCTCAGGCCCAACAACCTCCGCATGAGAGGCCTTGTACTGGCGGATGGGAGTAAGGTCAGATGACTCTTCTCCTGCAGCGGTTCTTGTTCTTATCACTTCTCCCTTTCTTGCACGTACACTTTTCCTGCCTTGCAAGCATATTGTTAACAAAAGCACATTCCAAAGCAATCCTTTATATGGTTACTTATTCTCAACATACTTTAGTAGAATTTGTAAAAGAATATGATTATTTGAACGATTAATAAAACTTCAATCTATAAACATAAGAGTATAATATTGTATAAGAAAGATGATTAATTAAACATTAATGAAACATAAAATCATAAGGATGATTAATACAAACATTGGTTAATAAAACATAAAATCATAAAAGCTGTTTAATGCAACATAAGATTGTATCATTTTCCACAATATACAATCTACAACACACAGATAGTTTTAAAGGGATGGTAAAACACTGTTTTTCGAAGACTTGATTGTGTTTGTGGGGTGCACTGTAACATGTTCATGCTTTTTTTTTTTTAAAAGTGTGTTATTTTTCTTTTTTTACCTTTATTCAACACTGCTTTATCCCTCCATGTAAAACGGTTTTATGGTTTCCGGGTTCCATGAAGCCATGCCCACAAAAATATTAGTGGGGTCAGATTGGTTAGCTGGCCCAGTGTGTTGTGATTCGCTAAACACCTAGAGCACGTTTTTCAGTAACGACATGCCCCTTACCTTTACCAACAGTCTGTGCTTTGTTGGTTTTAGAAACAATGGCGTCAATAAATCCTTAACAATTTGAGCCCTAATTGGACCCAGAGAATTTTAATGAAGATGTTCAAGAACCTGTTCAAGAACGGCTGTTAAATGACATTTCAGAATGGTATGATTTTATTGTTGTTATCTAATACTTTTTAGATAGACTGTTATTTAATTGTACTAATTATAATAGATGATGTTTAATTTATAACAAAAAAAAGTGTTTGTCTATTTACAAAAGTTTATTCAAGAACTTTTTAATTAAAAAAATGTAACAACTGTGCAAAAATGCCAGCTGAAGAGGAAAACATCTGCTGCAAAGAAATACAGAAGTTAGTGTAAAAGGCTAGTACCAAAATTATGCATAATGTGTTAATAGTTCTGTATAATCCTTTTTCATATTTATAATGCGAACATAGGTTAATTGTACAGTATGTTTTCATTGTCCTACATTACTGTTTAAGTTGTAAAAAAAAATTATGGAGGTTCCAGACACTCCTAAATGTATGTTGGAGCATCCAGGTTTTGAACCAAACTGCTTAAATCCTCCATATACTTTACACAGAATATCAATAATATTATTAGAGTCGACTATGGACCATCGAGGCGCAGTCACCCCTCGACTGAATCGTGACACACACTGGGCAATCAACTCTTCTTTGGAAGGTTTTTTATATTGTGATGACGGAGAAGGTTGAATCTGGATTGCATGCAGCTCTTCTGAATATGGCTTGGAGTTCACAAAGACTTTATGTAATAGAAGGCTCATAAGGTCATCGACATAGTCTGTAAAAAGAAAATACTGAGTCCCTTTATAGTCATTTTACATAATAACTGGGAAAAAATGGTTTTATAATAAAAATTTGTTTAAGCTTATATTTATTTTATAATAGCCTTTCTATATTATTGTTAATAAAACGTTTTACAACTTACTGTATGTTGGTTCTATTTTAACAGGCTTTGTTGTACATTCCCGTCATTTGGACTTTTGAAAAAACTGAACACAGCCTGTCCTTCAGTTGTTGCCTGCTCACGGTTAACATTTTCATTATAGTGCATTGCTGCAAGTTACAGCCTGTAATCAGGGCACAATTCATTAAATATGAAAAGATTAGTGATTAGTAGACTGTGTTGTGACAAATAAACAAACAATTCAGAATAAGAGAAAAATGTTTAATCACTGATTATAATGGTTTCTTTCTTGCAAGTAAGGCTCACAGCCGCACAGTCAGTTAAGAGAATGTGAGAGTGCTCACCAAGATGGGAGGCTTTCTAGCTCTTTATAACTCTGCTACTCATAACATTGGGCCACAGGAAAGGCTCCTAACCTAACCTAAAATAACCTGCACAACCTGCTAACCTGCACAACATTCCTATGAGACAGAAATTCACATTCTTTGGGGGAAAACGCAATATCAGACTGTGGAATGCCTCCAGTGAGGATGTCTGAAAGTTGTAGCTGAGGTTTTCTATATCCTTTTAGAACTCTCTTGTTATATAATAGCTTTTCCACTTTATTGAGTGCTATTGATCCTGTAACCAAACAGATAAATATCAAGAAAATCTCTAAATTTTAATAGTTTCATGTCATTTTATTGTCATTTGTCTCTCTATAGTCATGCCTGGTTGGAACCATATTTTTGGATCCCTGGAAACTTTGTCTGTGTGTTCACACTTGGGGAAAAGGTGGTTATCATGAACATGTACATTTTGTGTTTGGTTCTGCAGTGAATTCCACTTCGCCATCTTTTCTGGCCCAGACTCAGAGTAAATTGCACTCCAGTAAACATGATTTTTGATGCTGTGCTACAATTTGTACCGCATCTCGCAGTCCTTCATCTTTGAAAGTTTGTCAAGTTTCTTAGATAAACCTGTAAAAAGTAAAAGCCTGGTTGAATAAGAATCAACTTTGTGTTTGATTAATAATACAAAGATAAATAATTACCTTTCTCAAAGTGTCACACCTCATAGAACTGAGTGATATTGCGGTCCCTTAGGTACTTCTGAATCTGTGTATGGCGATCGGTGACGATGTACTCAACAGCTAAACCATTAGACTCCAGCTTATCGAGTCAACGCTTTAATCCCTCATTTTCCATATGATAACCTCCTCGTTGCTCTGTTGTTGGATACAAAACATTTTAAATGTATGAACAGAGTAGAGTTTAAACAATAATAGATAAAAGAAAGTCTAACAACTTTTTATATTACAGTCCTCAAAGGATTTTTTGGATTAAAGAGAGCAGATCTATAGTAATTGGTACTGAAAGGAATCTTTTATTATTTATTTTTTTTTAGAACGATTATGGCCAAATGTCTGTCTCATATAACTATAAACACAAAACGAACACTAAACATTTGCTTTACTATAGTAGCCAACTCAAACATAGAACCATGTTTAGCATGCCTGCAGATGAACAAAACTGTAGATAAACAATACATTAATGCTTTAATCAAAGAATAATATACACTAATTCCAAGTTTACTGTTGAGATTAAGACAAAAAAGTTTATAACGTTAGGTATTTGTCTCATAACATTAAGTATGATTGAACATTTAACAAACTTGATGCAGAGCCAAAGGGCTTTGTTTTTGTTCACTTCCTTGATTCAACGTACAATTAGCAAGACAAACTATTACAGTAAAATACATCGATGAAAAAAAAGTCTTACTTAAAGATTGTGACCCGTAAACAGCTTCTGTTTTTAAAGTTGGAACTGCTCCATCTTTCAGATGAACTGTTGAACTCGCAAAGATTTTGGAACCTTTCCTCCGCAAAATGTGCAGCACAGAGAGCTAGCTTTGGGTGATCATTTTGAGGGACCGAGTTAAAACTAAATGTTAACCATTGATCCCTAACTTCCCCATCCCTAGGAAGGCAGAACAAAGTTGATTTGCAATCGGGATGAAAATAACAGGGTATCGTCGGCATCGCGGCTACAACACTCCAGCATAAATCCACTTTTCTCCACAGCAATGTAAAACGTTGGGACGAGGTCATTTTTACCACTGCATGACATCCCCTCTTCTTTTTATAACAGTCTGCAAACTCTCTGGACTGAGAAGACAAATTGCTTAAGTTTAGGAATAGGAATGTTGTCCTGTTGCTTCTAGTTTCTCAACTTTCTTAGGTTTTCTTTATCGCATCTTCCTCTTTATGATGCGCAGAATATTTTTTTATGGCTGAAAGACCTGGAATCCAGACTGGCCATTTCAGTATCTGGATCCTTCTTCTACACAGCCATGATGTTGTAAGTGATGCAGTCTGTGTTCTGGCATTCCCTAAAAGAGATGACGTCTTGATGGGAGTGTATGTTGTTCTAGAACTTGGATATACCTTTCAGCCTTTCGAAATGTGGAAATGATAGAGAGGATGATAACTGTTAGCAATTTTTCTCTGAGAAACTCTATTCCAACTCCACAGCATTGGGGGTATTGGTGATCCTCTTCCCATCTTGACTTCTGAGAGACACTTCTTTTTATACCCAATCATGTTGCCAATTGACCTAATAAGTTGCAAATTGGTCCTCCAGAAGTTCCTTATATGTACATTTAACAAGGAATGACGTCTTATTGCTACCAGTCCCAACTTTTTTTGAATGTGTAGCTCTCATGAAATCCAAAATCAGCCAATATACATGTCAATCGTTTTTAATATTTTGGGCCTCAACTGGCCAGCCATGCAGTGGAGTGCTTTAATACAATGTGATAGAGCGTTGTCTTGCACAAAAATGAAAGTTGCAGACCTTTTCCTATGCCACTGCTTGAAGAAAGTGTCATCTAAAAATTGGCGTAATTGGCCAAATTATAGGCCATGACTTGCCTAAATGTATGTATGTACATGTTAGGGATGCATCAATACTTATACTGTTATCGGTATCAGGCCCGATACGGAACTCATGTACTTTTACTTGTAAAAACACTCCAATACCAAAGACCAATACTCTGTGGCATCATCGACAGAACTATCAGTGAACGGAGACAACGGAAGAAGCAGAAAGTCAGGCTTAGCGGTGTGGAATTATTTAAAAATTCCTGATTACAACAAGGAGGCTGGGAACTTTGCTCAGCAAAAATATCAAGGGGAGAGACATATGGCAGTTCTTATATTCCAAGTAATATGATAAAACATCTGAAACTGAAACTCAAAAATGAGCACAGAGAATTTGCCACTAGAGTTTGGCCCTGTAGCCATCCGGACTCCTGTGGTGGACTTGTAATTTATGAGCAGAGGTTTAGTAGAACAGAAAGGTATCCAGCAAGCAGAGCATTGCATTAGTCTAACCTGGACCGGACCAGAGCCTTGTCTAGGATTTTTGTAGCATGCTCTGATAGGAAATTCCTGATATTCCTATGTTGTAGTAAATGTGTTGTAATAGTTGTTTTTTTAAAGGTTGTTCGGAATTAATATTTGGGAAATTGCAAAGGGAACGCATTTTGCAAAATGACTCAACTGATTTCAAGTGAGAACATTCGTGGCTTTCTTTAAATAAATTACTATTTAAAAAATCTAAGATTTATCTAAATTATTTTGAATTAAAATAAAATAGAATAAAATAAAAGTTGTAAAAAAATGTATTAAATCGGGTATATCGGGTGTGACAACTGTCAATCCGGGTCGGGTTCACACCCCCTGTCTATATGACACTCCTTATCTGTCACCTAATTGTCATGATTTTGGCAGAATCATGGCAGATCTGTGTTCTGTGTGAGTCACATGGCATTGTTTCGTTATGACATGCCATGTGCTCTCTTGTCTCGTCTCTTGACCCCCGCCCCCTTGTTATCCTGTCTATCTTCCCGTCATTGTTTCATTCCACAAACCTGCCCCGTGTCGTTATCCCTTGTTATGTTGGCCCTATTTAAAGCCCTTGTGTTTTATGTCATGTGCTGGATCATACCTACCTGTCTGTGGTCTGTCGTGAAGTTTTTTGTCAAGTTAAGTTTTTTTTAATCTTGTTTACCCCCTTGAGGGAGTTTTTGTCAGTTATTTTTTGTGTAAATAAACTTTTTGTTAAGAGTTGTCTGCAGTTGGGTTCTGTCATCACAAACCTCGTGACACCCCATACTCTTCCTTCTCCAATGTCTCAAACTGATCTTTGATTTGTCAAGTCTACCATCAAATATTAGAGAAGAACTCAATATAATTTCATCTAAGCTGCACAGTGTAAAACCGACCGATGCTGTGGTGAAATATGGGCAGTGAAATGTCTTTATCTGCTGGTTTGTCTGTGTCATTCTACTTTTAATGAATTAACGCTCTCGAAAATTAAAAATACCAATACATAATGCAAATGTTAATTTCAAATGGTGAATTGTCATGGGTTGTTATTTTACTAATTTCTAATTTCATATTCTATGTCAACACGATTAAGTGGAACATTCCTCCAGTAAATATTTAAAGAAACAAGTAGAAATGTGATGTGATTTAATCATATTAATTTATAATCTCATTAATTTTATTAAGCAGACACATTTAAATAACACAATTTTTAATTGTCTGATCACTTTGTCTGATTATAATTCCGAGTCATTTAATAATAGCGATATATAAACCAAAACTCAATTCCAGCATTATTAATCAGCCCCATGCCAAAGCAAGCAACGCGGATCTGTGAATGGGCTAGGTGATAGTTAAGAAGACGACGCTTTCAGCAGGAAACCGAAAGTGTTTAACATCATACTTTTACTTTCGCTTTGAAACGTCAATATATTTTGCTGTGAGTTTATCTAAAATTTCTTCACCATTTGTTTCTATTTATGTAGATATTTGTCAACCGACAGCGTTTTATGTCATCAGAAGGAGTTTAGAGCAATGGAAGACCGGTCCAGACACATGAGACTAAGAGAATGGCTCATTGCTCAGATTGACAGCGGGAATTATCATGGATTGGACTGGGAAAACCGGGAGAAGAACTTGTTCAGAATTCCTTGGAAGCATGCTGCCAAACAAGACTACAGACAGAACGAGGACGCTGCGCTGTTTAAGGTGCATGTCACATGCTCTTTATTTTTTATCTCCCTGCAGATTCAAGATTCCATAAAGATATAAGGAACTGTGTAAGTATTTTTTATAATGCCAATGCGAGAGGAGGAAAACATGAAAAACATAAAATGTATAAGAGTTCTAAGATCTCTCTCACTCTCTCCCCCGGCAAATCTTTTACTTTTACTTTCAACCTTTACTTTTAAAGCATTTAGATGTTTATTTAGCTTTTTTCACCTTGTTCCCCCAGGCATGGGCCATGTACAAAGGTAAATTTCAGGAGGGCAGGGACAAAGCAGATCCTTCCACTTGGAAAACCCGCTTGCGTTGTGCTCTGAACAAGAGCACAGATTTCCAGGAGGTTCCAGAACGCAGTCAGCTGGACATATCAGAGCCCTACAAGGTTTACCGGATCCTTGAAGACACGGGAGCAGTCGCAGGTACAGCATAATACAGGTCTTATTAAACTATCATGTTCTTTCAGTTGAGAAGTAACACTTAAACTGCTAATTCAAAAATGTGTTTCCAAATTTTGTTTGAAATTTTAAATAGTTATACCTCTGTGCTACATGCTAAAGCAATATGGCTGAATTGTTAACTAGATATACCTGCTCTTTACTATCTACAGACATGTGTGTAAATCGAGAGATTGTAGAGGATGGTGCGTTGAGAGAAACACATCTGCAGGTACTTGTGGAAATCCCCATACAAAGTCATTGAGTTCTAAACCAAACTTTTGGACACATTCCAGTAGTTGAAGGTGTTTTGTGTTAATTATTTTGTTTTATTGTCAACCTTGATCAGGTTTGCTCACTGCACGAGTCAAACAGAGGATGGACTGGTTAGTCTTTCTTTGAAGGGTCACACATCAACACACAATGTGTATAAAATAAAGTGTAGCAATACAGGGCAAAGGTTTCACTTTCACTTTGTTTGTGTGCAGAGAGACCAGCAAACAGCTGGTTGTACACCTGCACAGCCAGAATAGACACGGAGGGCTGTTCTCATTCTCAACCTTATTCATATATATCCCAGGTGGCAATGTCTGGTAAGATAGTAGGCTCCTAAAGAAAACTTTTTTGTAACATTTAAAAAAAACACACTGTAATGGTATTTATATTTGGAGCCGTGCTGTATGCAGATATAAAGAACTCATTCTGAGATAACAAAATAGGGTTTATACACAATTGAGCCTATATACACCTTTGAGTTATTTATATAATAATGCATTTCTGTAAAATAATTTTCAGAAAGGACACATTTAGACACCTTAAATGCCAGCTATAAGATTTTTTTTTAAGGCAGATATTTTCAGTGAACACTGGTGTCCAAAAGGAATTCAGAAAACAATTTAAATATTTCATTTAAAATTTTGAGTGTAGGAATGCTGTGTTTGAAATGAGCTCAGCTTTGAAAAAAATACGGTCCAGTAATTGATTTTTGAGAAAGCTGTCGAAAATAAAATCAATCAAACAAATGTTTGATTATATGGAGGAAAGGAGAAAAAGAAAACCAGATCACATCAATCTTTCCTATTTCAATAATACTTCTATAGCCATGCAGCATTAGGGATGTCTGCCTCTATTTAGATGCTCTTTGAACCTTTGTAAATCTTTCAAGTGCTTTTTTGGATCAGTTTCGTATGTGTTTGCAGACTGCCGTCTGGAGGTACGTCTGTTCTATCATGGTAACCTGGTGCACAGTGCCATATCTGCATCTCCAGATGGCTGTTTCATCCTGCAGGGCTGTGCTCCACTTGGGAACGAGCGCATTTATGGGCCATGTCAAGCCAAGAAAGTCTTCTTTCCCAATCCGGACATTGTGCCTATGGCTCCAGGCATCACTGAGGCAATGAGCCGTCTGTTGCCACACCTGGAAAAGGGCGTGCTGGTGTGGGTGGCTCCGGATGGCGTCTTCATCAAACGTTTCTGTCAGGGTCGTGTGTACTGGGACGGTCCACTGGCCGAACACAGAGAAAACCCTAATAAACTAGAGAGAGAGAGGACATGCAAACTGCTAGATATGACCATATTTTCACAAGGTGCAGATGCGCAAGGCTTCAACAGGCTTTTGTTTTATAGCATTATTGTTTCAGTAATTTTTCACCGCCATTCACAAATTTGGCTGTTTTCCTTGTAGAGTTACAAAACCACAAGCAGGGCACGGGACCCAAGCCACGATACATGGTGGACCTGTGCTTTGGAGAGGAATTTCCTGACCCAAGCCAACCAAAGAACAAGAAACTAATCACTGCACAGGTAAATTTTTTGTCCTAAACACTTCAGGATTATGGAGTTAACATGTTTGACACAATGCCTTTCCACTGTTGAATTTCTAAATATTTCTAAAGGATAACTGCTTTTCATAGCAATATAATGATGACCTCACCGCAATTTACTTTGATAAAACAATCAGTGTACCTTGGGTACCTTGTATACCAAAAAGGTCTCCAGTTATGTATGGTAACATAAGTTCCCCAAAGGAGGTAACGAGACGTTGTGTAACTGAATGAGGTTGATCCTGAGAACCTGTTTGTCTCTGAGCCTATTTTAAAAAAGGCCAATTAATTGGCAAATTAATCAATTCGTGTCCCGCCCATGCTGATGGGTATAAAAGGGGACAGAAAAGAAACTGGGAATCCTCTACCAGTCTGTTCAACGGCTTGCTTTGTAGGGCACTGAGGGTCAGGGGGTAACGTTTCCGCCGGCCGTGCACCGTCTTGAGGAGAGTGACCAGGGAATGTGCCAGAGAGAGAATAATGTACTTTTTATGACCACATATATTGGCCCTGAGAAGGGCCCTGTGGTTACGGGACAGGAACCATCCTGGCTTGACCAAAAAGGGGCCGGGCGATATGGTACAAGCTCTCTCGGGCGGGTTCCATCAAGAGCGTTTCGGAACATGTTTGCGCAGAAGGCTGCTGACGGGTCTCAACGGACTGCATCCACAGGGCCAGCCTCCTCCGGGGCGTCGGCTGTACAGGGGGCGCTTTAACCGGTGCTGGGGCCGAGGAGAGGCAGGGCTGTTTGGAAGCATAGAAAGGTTGGGGCGGGGCTGCCTAGGCAGCCAGGCCACGCCATCTGCCGTTGGACCGTACCGAACTGGTTGGCCACATCCTGCACGGTATCCTCAAACAGCCCAGCATGCATGACAGGTGCGCTGAGAAGGGCGACGAGAAATCCTACACAGCCTGGAGAGGAGCTTAGGCTGATACCTGCACGCTCTGCTGGAGAAAGATAAACATAGCCCCGTGCTGCACCTCCGTGGAGAGAAGTGAGAGTGTGGGAGCTGTCATGAAGGAGGTGGGCCGATAGGGGCGCCTTACGCGTCTTGACGCGCTCCCCGTGCACTTCCGGGAAGGACAGTACTGGAGCGGGGCAGGGCTCCACGCTCCGGGCACCACCGAGACACCATCAATACAGCCGCGAGATCTTGGAGTGCAGGCGGGGGCGTGCACTGAAACCTCATATTCGCATGTGCCCAGATAAGCAGCTCACTCTCAGATGCTGTAACTGATAGCGCGTCATCACGGGACAGCAAGCCATCCAGCGTGGGAGGGAGATGAAGAGCGTGACGAGCAATGGCGGACCCGTGATCCAGAAGCTGATGGATACACATCCATTCTCATATCGCCCACGTCACTAACGGCAGCTGTCACTCGCGCCGTAGCGCCAGTGAATGAACTAGCGTAAGTCGGCGTGGTGGTGACCGATTTCGGTAGAAATAGGACACCCGCGACCGCAACTTCTAATCGTCATGACCCCACAGAGAGGACGCGACGACCGCTCGAGAGTGTCCTCAACGTTCTGGAAGCCCAAACACGTGAGTCAGATCTCATGCTGATCTCCAACCTTGATACGCCCCTTACACCCAGGAGAATAGCAGTGTCCAATTACAGAACCACACGCTTTGCCCACAGTTTGGAAATTTGCTCTTTCAGAAACCTCTGGATTTAGGGGACATTCCGCTGCACCACGTTGTCACACCAGCAATGTTGTTGGGACCAGACATACATCTAGGTTCCGGAGAACAAAAGGTACGGAATGATCACTTCCGTCCCCTTTTATACCCGTCATTCTGGGCAGGGACATGGATTGATTCATTCGCCAAATTAATTGGCCTTTTTAATAGGATCAGAAGTAACAGGTTCTCAAGCTTGAACCTCATTCAGTCTCAACACAACGTTGAGAGACCGACTGAAAGGGAACTTGCTGTTATTTATCATGCAAACCCAAATATGCAGTAATGATGGTGTAAACACCAATTATTTTCACCAATGAACGTTCATGTGTAGATAATGAAGTACGTCATGAGCAGGATAGAAGAAAACAAAGGTGTTCCTAACATTTGTTGAAGAATAAATACATTAATAGAATTCATCTTACTTCCAGAGTGCCAAGATCATTGGGCCCCTATTAAATATATTAAATTAATTTGAACCCATGACCTGACTGTAAAATGTCAAAGCAGTGATAGGTTTATGTCTTTTGGAGTAATTCAAAGGGCACTGAAATCAGTGACTTATCAGTGGAGGGCACAATAGAATGACATTCATCTCCATTTAATTATTTCTGTCTGTTTTTGTGTGCAGGTTATTCCCCTGTTCGCTGAGGAGTGTATTGAGAAATACATTCTTTCTGAGAATTTGGAGATAAAGTGTTCACCATCACAAAGGAGCTGTATGAAGTCCAATGCATAACCATGCCTGTATCCCAACAGGCTTATCTGGAACATTTAACAACCACCAAAAACCTACAAAAGAGATTTTTTTGTGATATTATTCTAACTATAATACTGACAGAATTAAAACCACATGAGAGTTTGGTTGTTGTTTTTTTAGAAAGGAAATAAGTGTAAACATAAGGTTACAACATAAGATTCTTAGTGTATGGTACACATGTTTTCATACTATTTTTTTATATTGATTGTGTTCTTACTTTTTGTTAGTTTTCTTTATAGTATTTAGAAATCAGTAAAACTACTTAACTGCTAAAATTGAATTGGACTCTTCCCACATAAATCCGTAAAGCCTATCTTTTATTTCTAGCGAACATTGTATTACAGTTTTACTTTTACTTTAAAAATATACACTTTTAGAGCTATAACATTTATCCAGAAAAAACACAAATGTTTTTAAGAAAACATAATAACAAAAATAAAACAGAAAACAGAAGTGACAGAGCGTGCTTGATAACAGTAGATATACCCGTATTTGAGATCTCCATATTTATTCCCTGCATTCAATCAAACCACAAAACACCGGAGCTTTCTAATAGGACCGTCATACCCCTTGCGCAGATATCCTAGGGGCGTGGGGTCAGTAATGTCTTTTCCCTTGGTGCAACCGACTTGAGAATAATTCTAAGGTTCACTGGCATTTTGACCCCACACTATAAAAATCTATTCATGAACATAAAACAAGAATGCTTTATGTAAATAACAGCAGACTTATATTTTCTTGATACATATTCACAGAACACTTGTATCTTTGATTTTGTATCATGTCTGCTTTTTCATCCAATATTAGCTGATAATCATAAGTGATTAAAATGACCCTTCGGAAGGATGCTTGAGATTACCATAAATTAAAGGTGCATAGCATCACCGTTAAGGAATTGATTGATCTTGCCTTTTCACAGGCTTGCATTTAACTAATGTTTAATGGTAAGGAACAAATTACCACAATGTTACCGTGGTATAGGTGAGATTAAAAAGAAATTCACCAAAAGTAGCAAATCTTCATCTTTTGACTCCTTGAAAGCCATAACCTTACTGCCTTCTTTCCTGCTTAGAAGCATGAGAAAAACAGGGGCTCCCTGACTGGGTCTCGGGAGCAGACCAGCGCCTTTTGCGTGTGCTGGGCCGCTCCCTCGGCAGAACAGGGTGACAATTTAGAGCCACAGAAAAAGGAGGAGGTGCTGTTGGCGGGGGCATCCCCTCTACTGTGTTTGTGCAAGTAAGTTTACTAGTTCCCAAATGCCGCATCTGGCTGCCAGAGTGTGCAATCTGCGGACTGAGTTTTGGAGTCAGTGCCAAACACATGTCACCTGTACAGAGCTGACGGCACTGCAGGCCATACAGCTGGGCGCTTCGCTGAGGACTGCATGAAGACCAGCCGCGATCTCGTACGAAAAATGGATATTCAGCTAAGACTGTGAGGAGCTCCTGCTGGAACAAAGATGTGTATATATTGGTAATGTTTGAAATACTACCTAATAAAACATTTCAGAGCTGAAAAATCTTTTTTTCATTTAAACTATATTTAAAACATTTTTTTTATTATTCATCTGTCTTTGGTGGTGGTTAAGTCACAATCACATTTTCAGATCAATGATGTATTTTACACTGGTTGCTCAATTGCAATGTTAAAATGGTGGTTCACCATTAACATCTATTCATCTGGCAGATGTTTTCTCCTAAACGACTTACAAGTAGTGTGCAGTGCCTTGCTCCAGTATTTGTTTCAACTATCACTGCAGAGAAAGCTATGGTACAGTGCCTTGCTCCAGTTCACTTCAGTATTTGACTGCCGACACTTCTGAGTTTCGAACAGTCCAACTCTCTATCCATCAAAACTACAACTGACCGACACAATAATGCTGATATTCTTCAAAAGACATATCACATTCTTCTTTTGAACATAGATTTACAAGAATATAAATGTCCATCAATGACTGTGAAAGTCATCAAGCAATTTTAGTAAATTCTTTTGTATTTGATGGACTGTAACTGATTCGTTACAAAGAATTCGTATTTTTAAGAAAACAAAACAAAAGTTGGTTGACACCACCCTAAAATGACTGTAACCCAAAATAGAGCACATCAAATTATGTTCCGCTGAGCTCACCTGAGTGTTGCGGTCAGTGAGTAGGACCTGCAGGTGCTTGATGCTGTCTGTGGGTCCAGGTGAGATTAACAGCACAGTGCAGGTGCTCAGGTGAAACTCAGGCAAGTTGTCAGCACTGTGCAAAAAATCCTCTGTCTTTAACTCCTCCACCTTTTTCAGATGACCACCAGCTAGTTCAATAAGGGAACCTTTGGCAAAGTGAGGTAGGACTGCAAGTGGGTCCAGTCCAGTGAGCAAAGCAATGGCTGGGTGGAAGGGTTGCACAGAGGGATCCCTAGCCATGTCACCCCTGAGGATGTTGTGCTGGCTGGGTGGGGACTGCAGAGAATTTCTCGTAGGGAAGAAAGGGATACGCTGTGGGTATGGCTGTGGATTCGTATGAGCAGAAGGGCAGAGTGAGCCAAGGGCATAGTAGATTTGAGCTCCAGTTTGCGAGGCACTTCTACTGTAATAGTCCTGAGAAGCAATATTCTTTCCTGCCTCTGCATCTGAGAAGTAATTTGGTGTTCCCTGAGGGTCCTTGTTTCGTGGTAAGAAATATGCACTTGTAGTCTCTTGTGCCAGAAGGCTTTTCCCAAAGCTCTGTCTAGCTGTGTCCACTTGTTTTTTCCTGCCATTACCACAGAAGCCATCCAAGCTGGTCATGATATTATTTCCATGATTACTGCAAAAGGGTTCTGTTATGCTCGATGCTAACCCACCATCTAAACTATCTGCACCATTGGGCCCAACATTGTGGTTCCTGAGTCTGATGTCAGGAAGGTTGTCATGAGTATACACTGTTGACTGAGAATAAAGGATAGTGGAAAAGGAGCGGCTGTAGTCTCGTCTAGTGTGGCTGTAGGGGCACATGTCCACTGACTCGCTCGTGTAGATGCTCTTGAATGTGGGTACAGAGATTAATGGCTGCACATTTAGGGGAGGTATGTCACCACATAGCCAGTGAGAATGGTGCGAAACAAAGTGATAGTTATCCAGTTGTGCCTCCAACCTCCGTCCACACATTGCTTCTCTCCAGGATGCAGAGAGCGATCCTTGCCTCTCACCCACCTGGATCGGCCGGTATGAGTGGTACAAAGAGGGGCCATAGGACACCTGCAGAGGCAATGATGCTGAAAGAGGTGGCAGTGGGCACAGGGGAGGTGGGTGAAAATAATCACTTACTCTTTGACCCTCAGTGGAGCGACGATACCTTCGGCTTTGAAAAGGGGCGGGGGGTTTAAAGTCATTCTCTGAGGCCGGCTGTTCCAAGGAGACTTGTCGGGACTCACGCTTCTTGGGGGGTAGAAAAAGTAGTTCTTTGCTGCGGTCTGGGTTTGGATGCATGGAACTGTCCCTGCGGCCTGATGGGCCACACTAGGTTACATGGGAAGATGGGGAGAATGACGGGCCAAGAAAGAGAAGCCTTGTTCTGCTGATCAACATCACGTACACCACGTGCCAAAACTTCTACTCACCTGACGTGAAAGAAAAAGCAGAGCATTACAGATTCAAACTGACCATACCATAAGTTTTCAATTTAGCTTTTAGTCACTTTACAAGGCTTAAGCATTCAGAACATGTGCTGTCAATATGTATTGTGTTGCTATGAAATTAAACATGATTTTGAGATTCATTGACTTAGATTAGTTGTTATATTCCCAATATTTGGCACGGTTTATTTTATTTTCCCATGTTTTATGCCTGACAAAGGGACAGTCAAGACTAAAGATAGGGGAAAAGAGTTCTGAGGCTTTATTGAGTTGATTTATCCTCAATGCTTTAGATTGTAAGGGAAATTCATTGCAGGGATGACTTCTGCTAAAAAATTTAAATCTAATGTAATACGTTTGGCTTTTTGTGATGTATTATATTTTTACAAAATCACTGGAAGAGATAAATAAACATTACATAAAAAAAGAAACTTAATGATTTAATTACAGGATTAACATTTTCTGAGAGGGCTTTTGGCAGGAGCCATAAATTGGCCGACTGAGACTCTGAACTAAGTTAGAATACAGTACAGTTCAAGAAGTTATGAAATATGTATGATCGTTTTATTAAAGTAGAATTCACAGTACCATAAACTAGTCTACTGTTTCAAATGCAAGTTTGGTTTATGACCCTGTTCAAGGGTACCTTTCTACAGTAGCAATATAAGCTCCATTTCATAAATAGGTATTTGCAAAATAAAGAGACAAAGCTAGCCTAGGGAAAAGCTTCTTACTTTGAAAGCTAACACGTTTCATTGTAAACATGGTGTGTGGGTGTTTCTCTAATGTCACTCTGAAGGTTTAAAATTACACATTTATATGTGACTGTACTGTGCTGCAGGCACATCTGCTCTCTCTCAACGCCTCTGTCTACCACACTGTCTGTACGGACTGAACCTAATACCCTGCTGCTGTCACCATGGAAACTGAGTCCATACATCCACACTGACCATACAAGGTTGAGAACACGGGTTGTATAGGGATGCTTTTGGGAAATATATTGTGCAAAAAAGCTGGCATTAAAATAATTTAGTTACAATGGTATGTTCACTGTGAACACTCATTTTTCCTTTTCATCGCTGGATGCTGACTTTAAAATAAATGTTTTTTTTTGACTAACCATTCACCTACATGTTGCATCTAAACAAACAATCTAAGTGCCTGTAACATTTATTTATTAAATACAAAATAGAGTACATCAGTTTCTTACTCATGGGTCCACAAACAAATACAGAAATTACTGTGCTACATTGCTCTGTTTTTTAAACCATAGAAGTATAAATCTGACAAATCTAAACAAAAAGGTTTGTTTTAAAGAATTAGTTTTTCTATGAACAATCAGGGTACATGTTGACCATATCTGAAATGCAGTGCCAATTTATTTTGGTTACATGCAGTTTCTGAAGTACACTCGAAGTCTCAAAATCCAGAGTTTCCTTTTTGCTTGCAAGTGACATACTGGAAATTTCCCAAAATCCAGAGGATGTATACACCACCCAAAGCTAAAGAGGCATGAAGACAAATCCCCATTTCTTTTATACAGTGCTGGCAGGCAAACAAAACATATAAATTGGGAAATGTCATGGTGTTCTTATTGGTCAGGCTGTATTTTATGGTCAAGTATTCTTACTTACAACTTTACCATGAAAATTCTTTACGAACAGACACTTTGCATTCATTATGAATCACGTACTCAAGAGGTGACAAATAATAACAGATTTTAATGGCTGCAGTAACCTTATACGAAACTTGACAAAACGCTACAAACTCTCCAACAAAGCAAAGCTAATGCACTGAGAACACGCATCCGGAGCACTCCTGCACCAGATTGTTATCAGAGGCATGTTGACCTCATGTGACTGACCTTGCTGATGTGCGATGAGCAGAGGCGATCCCTGCGATGCAACTAACTCCTGCATCTCTTCAGCACACACACACACACACACGCACTGTGTACACGATGCCGATACAGCATTCAAACTGTAGAGTCACAACATGTCGGAAGATGCAAGATGTGCTTTAAAAGTATGAGAGTTTGTATGTCTCTCTCTCTCTCTCTCTCTCTCTCTCTCTCTCTCTCTCTCTCTCTCTCTCTCTCTCTCTCTCTCTCTCTCTCTCTCTCTCTCTCTCTCTCTCTCTCTCTCTCTCTCTCTCTCTCTCTCTCTCTCTCTCTCTCTCTCTCTCTCTCTCTCTCTCTCTCTCTCTCTCTCTCTCTCTCTCTCTCTCTCTCTCTCTCTCTCTCTCTCTCTCTCTCTCTCTCTCTCTCTCTCTCTCTCTCTCTCTCTCTCTCTCTCTCTCTCTCTCAGAAAGTACAATTCTGGAATATGCTGTTTTAAATGAAACACATCGAACAACTGTAAAAAGTATCACATCAAAACTACACGATGTACACATTGTTAGATGAAGTTTACAAATAAACCACTGACCTTTAGTAACATGCAATAAAAAAACAAGACAAGTGACAATAACCAGGTTTACATCCAGAGTTGTGTATTAAATATACGCGCAAACTGGAATCTTTGAACATTCTCAAATAAAGCAGAAATTTCATTATCTCATAATGTTGGATGGAAACCTGTCTAGTAAGAAAGAGCAGCAAAAAGGGTAGCAGCATCACATTAATGGACATCGCACTATTGTAGTCACTACATGGCATCGGCTTGTGTGAAAAGACACAAGAAAGGCTATCTACAGTATCACTTAAACAGTAACACATGAGTAAAATGTTTAGAGGCAGAAGGAATGTCAGCGAAGTTAAAGGGCAAATTCAGCATAAGTTCATTTGAGTAGGAGAGAAAATGTTGAAGACCCATCCTACACAAGCCCTTAATCTTTGATTTGCGCTGTTAAAGAAACCTCTGAGTCATAGCCAAACTGTAAGTATGCAAAGACACGCACGCACGCATTTTAAGGGCAGTTTAGCATGTAGAGATTTACGATCAAAAACAAAACTTGTTTATGAAACAGCTAAATGTATTGCTATTTCTAATGGAAAGAACTTGTGTGTGTACTGGCACTTTGCACTAGACTGTAGCATTAAGATGAAGTGAACAGTAAAACACAATTAAACTTAGATGTTAAATGATCGTTTTAGGTATGAAAGATGTTGAATTAAGTTCTAAATTACAGTAAAATTGATGAACGCACCATAGCAAAAAAAAAGAGCTTTGTGATAAATTCAGATGTTGTGTCGTGTGAGTCAGCTTTCCTGTATTCAGCACCTCTTTGGTTCTCTCAGGTTTCTGCCCTCTGAAATCTTTATGATTCAGCACAATTCTGCAGAAGACCAGCAGAGATGAAGGTGAGAAGAGAGAAAGAGCTGAAATACTCGCTGGATGTGTACATGGTAGGTCAAGTGTGTGTTAACTCCAGTTACAGTGCTGAAAAGTTTTGATTTATGAAGGCTCCAAAACCCTTCCCTTCCCTTCATCACTATCGAATTTATAGAAAATAATTTTTTTTATGGAAAAAAATTAATTTAGGATAGAACTGTCACGCTATTTCAAGCATTCTGAACCATTTTTTATCAGATCATGAAATGCAGATATGTTTCATGAGAGTTGAAACATTGGCCTTCCTGGAGTTACTTATCACTACTTTAGGTCACAGAGGTCAGTAAATGTCCTCACGATGTTACGTTTTTACTGAACTTCTTATGTTCTCAACTGAGAAGACAGTATACTTTTGTTGTTCTTAAGATATGCTGTTTTAATTAATTTATGAATCAGGTCTTGTCCTAGAGGTCTCAATCTCATGTGCCATGTGTGTTCCGCTATATCCTGATAGCATTTAGCGTCAGTTATGATGATTCGAGGCAGCTCTTTACTGCCCTGAAACAATAAAAGTATAAAAGAGCTGTCACGACCCGGTCCACCAAACTAGAGAATACATTACAAGAAGGACCAGATCATGACAGCACACCAAAATGTCCAAACTGAGGGGGACAAGACAAGGGTTTGACAGGGGGAGTCCTAGGGGCTTGAGTCCGTGCGGGCTTAGGGCTGGGTTTGGGCACCCGAGTTCTTGCCCGCACTGATGCCCCCGAGGGCGCTGAAGCGGCGGAAAATGCTGGCTGTACCGGCGCTGGAGCCGCGTGGAATGCCGGCTGTACCGACGCTGGAGCCGCGTGGAATGCCGGCTGTACCGGCGCTGGAGCCGCGTGGAATGCCGGCTGTACCGGCGCTGGAGCCGCGTGGAATGCCGGCTGTACCGGCGCTGGAGCCGCGTGGAATGCCGGCTGTACCGGCGCTGGAGCCGCGTGGAATGCCGGCTGTACCGGCGCTGGAGCCGCGTGGAATGCCGGCTGTACCGGCGTTGAAACAGGACTTGGATCCGGGACAGGACTTGGGTCCGGGACAGGACTTGGGTCCGGGACAGGACTTGGGTCCGGGACAGGACTTGGGTCCGGGACAGGACTTGGGTCCGGGACAGGACTTGGGTCCGGGACAGGACTTGGGTCCGGGACAGGACTTGGGTCCGACGTCGGGACAGGACTTGGGTCCGACGTCGGGACAGGACTTGGGTCCGACGTCGGGACAGGACTTGGGTCCGACGTCGGGACAGGACTTGGGTCCGACGTCGGGACAGGACTTGGGTCCGACGTCGGGACAGGACTTGGATCCGACGTCGGGACAGGACTTGGATCCGACGTCGGGACAGGACTTGGATCCGGGACAGGACTTGGATCCGGGACCGGCGCTGCAACCTGGACCCGCCGCTTCTTCTTCTTTGAGCGACGGGTGAGAGTAGATGTTGCGGGAGGGGGCGGGACCATCTCTGGACCCGAGGAATCCGATGGGGAGTCCCAGGACTTCCTCCTGGCTCTTCTCCCTCGGACGGTGACAGCGGGACCGGCTGGACTGGGAACGGGGAGTAGGGAGCTGGCGGCGCTGGAGCTGGGAGGAGCTGAGTCCCCCAATGTGGCCGTGGCCAGGACGCAATCCTCCGGGACCGTGGCCAGCGAGCTGGAACCCCAGGATGGAACTGCTGGCCACGGATCATCCCGGTTGATCACGTACCTGGCCACGTCTGAGAAAGGGAGGGGACTCAGCATTGACATCTCCCTGGGTTTGAGGGGCTTGGTGAGGCAGCTGTTAAAAATCACCGCCTTCTCCCTCTCCCCAAACTCTGTCTCCGCCGCCACCGTCTGGAAGGCCTGGGTGAAGGCTCGGATCCCTAGGTCTCCCTGGCGAAACCCGAACAGTAAGCGGGACTCCGCATTTCTTAGCCAGGTGTTCTCGCCTGCTGGGTTCAGTTTTGGTCGCTGCATTCTGTCAGGAATGGGATGGGTGGAGGTGAAGGAGAGAACCCAAATGCAGGCGAGATAGTGAAATAACGAGACTTTAATTCACAAAAAAACAAAACAAAAACCCACGATGGGGAAAACAGTAGGACTAAAACACTACAAAAAGGTCAAACAAAAGACTTCCCACGATGGGGCACAAAACAAGGTAATGTTAAAAAACTAAAACAAGGCAAAACAGGGACAATCCAAACAGGAACATAAAACGCTAACAAGACCGTAACACGAACAAGGATTCAAGACAAGAGATAACAGAACACCAGTAACACATGTAACAAACGTAATGCAGCGACACAGGACAGAAAACACAAGGGCTTTATATAGGGAAACGTAACAAGGGATAACGACATGAGGCAGGTGTGGGGAATGAAACACTGATGGGAAGCTAGATGGGATACCAAGGGGGCGGGGTCAAGAGACGAGACAAGAGAGCACATGGCATGTAAGAAAACAATACCATGTGACACTCACACAACACAGGTCTGCCATGACTCTGCCAAAAACAGGAAAAACATGACCAAGATAGGCAGAATCATGACAGTTTGAGGAAGATGACAGTCAAATGTTTATATAATAGCCAAACAAGCAATTTACAACCTTAATATTTCAGCAAACCTTTTGGCTATGCAAATGCAGTGTTTTGTTTAAGCTTTTTCATGAGTGAATGTTTATGAGTCAGTCTTAATTAGGTTATTATTGTTTTTTATGTTTATTAACATTAAAAAAATAAAACTTGTTTAAAACTGTTAGTAAAAATGTCTTGTCATTGTGAACGCTTACAAGTATTTGAAGATATTTATTCCTACTTAGTTTACAAAAGACAGAGATAGAATGCCAGCTCCAGCGAAAGCACACCACATTTCGTGCAAAAGCTATTCGCTATGCTTCAAATATTATGGGTTAACCAATCAAGTCACATGGACAACTCTCTGATTTTATTTTGACTTTGAGAATGTGTACTTTGAGTCTTCTAACTAACCCAAAGACTTTAAGAGTAATTTAGCTTTTAACTAACTTAAGTCGGTTCTACTCCATTCACATACGCGTGCTCTACCTCATTCTCACGCATGCGTGTGTTTATGATCCTTCTGTAAAAATAGACATGTTAAAGAGACAGTAGCCATCGGATAATCAAAAACTGCAAACCAACAGACAACAATTTTTAACCACAATAGACACAGTTTAATGGAAAACAGCCAATACCCATGCCAACACACTATATAAATATTCATAGCCCTTATTAACAGGTTTATGTGGCTAAATAAATAGCTAGTGTAACCTTTAATAACCTTGGTCTGATGTGTGTGGGTTTGTGTGTGTGTGTGAGTGTGCGCGCGTGTGCGTGAGTGTTTGCATGCCTGAGTGTTTTAGTCTTACACAAAGATGTGAAAACCATCATCACTTCTGACATCATGACCAAACCACACTTAATAGCATTAAAATTTGTATTATGGATTATATAAACAATGTGAGTGTTAATTTAACCCTTTTTAACACTGGCGATTTTAGTGTGATGTGTTCAGGAAAGATAACAAAGCATAGCTTACTTTAAAACAGCATTCTTTTTACATCTATACAATTAAGAGACATTTCGCAACAAACTCTACCTTGTCCTTTCAATAAGGAAGTGAAAACAACACCAAGTTAGATCATACAACCTCTCTAATGTTTTATTGTTGGGAGAGAGAGATATGGTGAGGTTTTCAAACAGAAGATTTCAGTGCATGAACCAACATACTTCAGCTATTGTGTTTGAGATGTTTTTAAAAAAACATGTCATCACTGATAAAAATGTTTCATGTCCAATGTTAAAATGTAAAAACTGCTTTTAATCAAATCAGATTAATCAATTAGACTTGATCATTTTTTAAGAAAAGATTCCTCAATTCCAATAATAATCACAACAAAGCAAACACTCACAACTTGTGTGTCAAGTGTTGCTCAGTTTTAACACACTCTTCCAGTCTGGTAAATGACAATGTGTGCATTCCTTTGCTTTACACGACAAAAAGCTGGTGAGTGACACACACTGACTAGCCAATTGATAGTCCTGTTATTGCTGACAGTATGAACAAATGCAACATTCAAAAGTGTCCTACCTCTCTGGATTTCTTCTGGAGTTACAGGCTCTGAATGATGCTCTGTATTTTCTCTCTCTTTATTTAATATCTTCTGCGCAGCTAGTCTGCCTTTCGCTCTGTCTTGTGGATTTTCCCTCACTCACCCACTCTATGCGCTCTCCCTTCTCATACACTTCAGCTTGCTCGCCTTTTGTGATCCCCCTCTCTCTCTTTGGGTTAGACTCAGTTCTATCGTGATACAGCTTTGGCTCATTGTAAATTGTCTCTGAGAAGCTGGACGTGCTGGCGGGAAGCCAACCTCTTAGGGGTTGTTAAACATCCCATTGGTCACTCTCACTGCTGTGATTGGCTGCAGCACCACATGCTGTCTAACAGCAGCTCATGCCATTGGCTGGACCAGATTCTTAAAATTTACCACCAACTACCTTGACTGATTATGATGTTTGACCATCAACAAAACATTTAGTGTTTTATGGATTATTGTGGTCACTTGTAATGAACTTTGTCAAGAGTTCTGGAAACAGTTACTCTAAAATAATTAATGCATTAAACTGTGTAAATCATATTCAATATGTACTCACATTGTCTCCTGTTAGTAACTTAAAGACAAAAATGTTGTATAATTTGATGCGGGTTAGGTTGAGCATGGTGTGCTTAGGACATCTAGTTTTTACTGATTTTATGCAATTACACTTCAGAAAGTAAACACACATTGAGTGTCACATGGTGTGTGTGCTTTCTCGTGAGCAGTAGAGATGCTCTCATTTCCTCTTAAAATCAAACACCACTATTACAACACATTCACTTGCTGCAAGTGTCATAAAAGTTCCTTTAAAAGGAGTGCTCAAATCTCAAAACTCCATAATAGCTGCTGAGGACTTAAATCTAAAATAGTTACTACTTCCTTCGAGAAAAAAAAACTGTTTAAGGCATTTTGCAAACAATTGTAAAGCCAACCTTATACCAATAAGAAAATTCAACTTCATCTACCTAGAAATTAGCTCAAGAGAACCAAGTCCAAAACCCAAACATGGAGTAATTATACAGAGAGTTTCTGTTCCCTCATATGAGTAGTCAGTACAATTGTATAAATGAAAAAAATCCAAATGTTTCTTAAGATCAGTAACAATAATTAGTTTAGTAACAATAATAACAGGAAACCTCACTTTAAACGAAAGAACTGGAAACCCCCAAAAATAACGTAAATGATGACACAAAATAAACCTTAAATATGAAAAACAAAAAGGAAAAAAAACAGAGTCCGGTTTTACAAGGGCACACTTCCACCCACACACACATCACTTTGCAGTCAGATCACACCACCACACAATTGGTTCAAAGCAACCAATAAAGAACCACCACTGTTCACAGGTATTGCAAAAAATCTTGCTTAAACAAAATAAAATATGAAGTTAACGGATAAACCCACTACAAACAAAAACATGAAACAGTATCACAAGAAACAATAAGAATAATTTTGTTTTGAAGAAAGGTATTGTCACGGAGGTGGTGGTGGTGGTGGTGGTGTGGGAGAACCCAAATGCAGGCACATTAAAGCAGGATCAGGGTGAATGAACAAGACTTTAATATAGACACTACAAAACAAAAACCCACAATGGGGAAAACAATAACACAAACTAAAGCTAGATATAACACGACTGGGACCTGGAACAACTAGACAAGGATAACAGGGCAAGACTAGAACACGATCTTTCGATAACACGAAATCCACAATGACACGAGTAACAAGTGTAACACGAGAAGAAACAAGTGCAAGGCAACCACACAGGACAGAAGACAAAAGGCCTTTAAATAGAAAAACATAACAAGGAATAACGACACGAGGCAGGTTTGGGGAATGAAACAATCACGGGAAGATAGACAGGATAACAAGGGGTCAAGAGATGAGACAAGAGAGCACATGGCATGTCAAACCAAACAATACCATGTGTACTCACACAAAACACAGGTCTGCCATAATTCTGCCAAAACCAGGAAAGACATGAATAAGAGAGGAAGAATCATGACAGGTAGACATTCAAATTAAATTTGACATATAACTTGAAGGCAGACGTAAACAACAAACAGATCTAGTTGCGTTAAAATGAATAGCACACAACTGATACAAACAATCAAACTTACTCTCACCAAATTAAAGACAAACGGAAATGAAACAAAACAAATAAATCTAAAATGAAGAACAAAGAGCAAAATATGTAACTGAATGTGTCAGGAGATACTCAGGAGTCAGATGCAGGGTTACTCAGATTTATTTGCATGGGGAGGGACACTGCGGCTAGAGATAAAGTACAAACCAGATAGAGTGAAAACATTCCATTGCATCTAAAGGAAATAACACAATCGGTTTTCCACACAATGAGGAAAACGAGAGGAATATAAAAGGGAAGCAATCAATGCAGGAACAGAACAACAGCCGGGGAAAGGAGAGAAAGCATGGAGAATATGGAGGTGAAGAAGTATCAAGGATCAAGTGATTCAGTGATCAAATGAGAAAAACAAGGTAACATTATCCACAAGTGCAACACTTTTTCAAGTGGAATTTGTATTTCTGGAGCATGTGAAGTAATTCGACCATAAAGCTGACTCTGACTTTAGGGGGCAGTCGTGGCCTGGTGGTTCGAGTGTTGGACTCGTGTCCGAAAGAGAAAGGCAACGTTTCCCCGAACTGCTCCCCGGGCACTCCATGGCTTCTAACTGCTCCAGTTGTGTGTTCACAGTGTGTTTGTATGTTAATTTACTGTGTGTGTATACTGGGACGGGTTAAATGAAGAGCACAAATTCCAAGTATGAGACTTGGCCACATGTCATGTCACTTCGTGTCACTTCACTTCATTACACCTGATATATAACCTATGCTACATCATCAGATGAATGGCATCTACCTTAATATTAGTCTGTTACTCTCTTATTCTGGGCTCACCATGGCCAGATCCAGTCTATGTCCATATCAGAAGATTATTGCAGTCACCTGGATCCAGTACGTACAGCCCTGAAAGACAGCGGAAACCAGGACATTTAGAGCCCCAGATACAAATACACTGTAAAGACTTTGCCTCAGACGACCATCGGGATAAGACCACAGCAAACAGATCCTAATTGTCAATTTCACTGCAGCCTGAGATTTAATTGCTGGTTTCGTCTGATAAGAAAAGAACAGGTCCCCCAACTGAGCCTGGTTTCTCCCAAAGTTTTTCTCAATTCTGTCACTGATGGAGTTTTTTTTCCTCGCAGTTGGGATCTCTGGCTCGCTAAGTTGTGATCACTTCATTTTCCAGCAATATAGTTGGCTTCTTTGAAAAGACACTATTTGAACTAAACAGAGATGACATCCCAGAATTTAATGAAGAACAGCCTTTAAATGTCATTTTGCATTATTTTATCACACTGTTTTACTAATCAAGGTTGTTCAGTTGCTTTGACGCAATGTATTTTGTTTTAAGCGCTATATAAATAAAGGTGACTTGACTTTGACTTGATTTGGGACATAACTTGCCTTGATTCTACCACCTTCTGTCCTCCACTTCGCCTGTCAGCCAGAAGGGAAGCAGCCATTGCCGAAGGGCAACCTGTGGACCACAGCCTATGTTTGCCTAGATGGCCTCTGTCAGTGGGAGAGATGGTGAGTCCCCCTCTCTTCCCAACATTGTCTCCTGTGATTAATTACTGCTGGTCACCTGTGGAGGATTCTACCCTAAAGAGCATCATGAGAACGACGTCTCAAGCATTGATGGAGCCAGGTAAGAAAGGACAATGGAGTGCAGGAGTGCACTGATAAAGGAGTGCAGCCGGGACCACTCCCTCTCCCTCACTTCATAGTTCTAAATAATATGCTGTACCATGTTGCACAGTGAAGAGGGAGGAAAAGGAACTACTGGTTGTGCTCAAGGCTGAGACAGAGTTTGAAGTAGCCCATCCCCACCACATCCCCACCACCTGGCGGGCTACCTAGGAGCCTTTCACACTGTGCAAAGGATCCAGGACCACTTTCCCTGGCCTGGCCTGGAAGCCTGCCCCCTGTGTCATATGCCCATTATCAAGATGTCTATCTATGGGTTGTGCGTTGCCAAAGCCTCCCTACGGCTACAAGTATAATCTAGTCTTGGTGGATTATGCCCCCCTTCCACTGCATAAGTCCACTTCTTAGAATGAAGCTAAGAAGCTCTCCTTGCTGTTCAGCCAGATCGGCATCCTGTCGGATATCCTAAGCAACCAAGGCACCTGGTGGATTTTCCGACTGACTTTGCCTAGTTGCTCCGATTTAAGTGATCTGCACATAGGTCAGCCATCCTCCAACCAACATGGAACTTTTCAACGAAATTCTAAAGCAGATGCAGCGTCAGGTCACCAGGAGTGACTAGGACCAAATGCTCCCCTAAGCAAAGCCCAAGCCGGCCAGCAATACCAGTATAACATCCTGCCCAGCCTAGATGTCCATAGTTATGGTCCTGGTCTCTTCCCCAGCCCAAGAAGATCGAAGCCATTCGAGAAAGTGCACATCCCACCACGAATTGCCAGGTATGAGCCTTCTTGGGGTTGGCAGACTATTATAGATGCTTAAACTCTACTGTTAGATTAGTATGTCCAGTCAATAAAGTCTTTTTTATGTACCCCATGATGTTTTTGTAGTTCATGCTTATAATCCAGAGTCCCAAATCATGCCGGTTTTTAGCAACCTGCCCGTAATGCTAAGTGTTTACCCCAAATCATGAATTTTGATCCAGATTAATGGTGATCATAATATATTAAAATCATGTCAATTTTGATGTTTGATCCCTTATTAATGGCTGGTAGGGAAAAAAATCTACTATTATTGTGATCATATTTCATGATGATTGGTATGTTTTCAATGGAAAAGAGTTTTAAAAACTCCCCACATAGAACACACTACAGTAGGCTTTATTAGATCCACCAGCAGGATTGTATATAGCAAGGCTCTGGGCCACCAGAACAGCACATCTACCGCCACAGGGCATTTTGTTTGGTGATTCAAAATGAGAGTATGCAGTGGTTGTTGTCTGCCGAAGTTAAAAATCCACATCATCAGCAATCCCGAACCGTTTCCAGATCTGTGCTTCTACAGGCGGGTGAAATCCCCACTACCTGACTCGTGGGCTACCTCTGGACAGAATGTCCTGCCCCATGTGGATTGCCCAGAACATATTTTAGGCGCAACAGCGTGATATCCTGTAGTCTGTTGTACCAAGTGAACCGACTGATATGGTTCTTCTGTGGCAGAAGTCTTTTTTATGCACCACATGACGTTGGTTGTAATTCATGCTCATAATCCAAAGTCCTAAATCATGCAGATTTTTGCAACATGCTCGTAAAGCTATTTGATGAGTGCTTCAGCAAAAGGCTTGTAATCATAACGAACTGCTAAATTCTATCACCATAGCACCAACATGTTTCAGAAGGCTTATGTTACAAAGTTTTCAAACCAGTTCGAACACCATTTGTAAGGAACCATTCGTGTTCTGAAGCAGCAAACCGGAAATCGTGCAGTCATCACATACACGTCTTCTCACTTGGTACTATACCCTATCACCCCTATCACCTATCTTACCTAGTCCTGATGTCGGTAGCCTCTTAATGGGTAGTACAAGGGCAGTGGAGCGGGCAGTACAAGCGTAGAGGAGTGGCCACTAAATGGTGGTAAGGCAATCAACTCCAAAGAAGAAAAAAACCCAGAGAAAAACGATGCCCAGCCAGAAGTACGAGTTCTCCTCTGGCAAAACTTCTGTATCTCCACATGCTAACCAGTGCTTGCACAACTAGGCTAATTGAGCAAAATAACTATAAATAAATGATTTAAGTAATGTGATGCATTTGATATTCTCCTTAATGTTATTTTGGTAATTATAAAGCAGTTTGAGTTGTGTGTAGGGGACATGTCGGAAGGCCTTTCAGCTCCATCATCTTGAATGATTTTGAGCCAGAGGGCAGCACATGATGATTCTCCTGGTGCTGGCGTAATTCCTAGATGCCTCAGGATGAGCATCCCGAAGTAAGGAAGGCAGGCAGAATAAAAGAATTAAGCTTAGCTGCTGTTCACTGTATTACATGAATGCTTCATAGAAAATGTGTTTTTAATCTAGATTTGAACTGGGAGGCTGTCTGAACCCTGAACAGTGTTATATTGATCTACGTTCTAAAAGGTTTGCATCACCGTTGGCACTGAATAATAAATAACTTGAATGACTCAATTTCTTGTGTGTCTGGGATAAATATTTTTTTCCAACAGCACTGAACTGAATTAGAGTCAAGAGAGAACACGAGCAAGTAATACTGAATGGCTCTGAACTGTTTCGTTCGGCCTTTTCCGACTGAGGACAAATGATACAGGTATGCTTGAGTTTTAAAGCCCACAAAAACTGAATTTATTGTCTCCAAATTCAGATTTGTAATACTATTAAACACATTTTAAATATTCTGTATACATTCATTACACTGATGGAGCGTTTCTCACTCACAAATCATAAATGGTTGCAGCAGCATTCGGATCTGCAGTACCCTCAACCGAGAGACATTTCTTTCAGATATGTCCAATTAAGAACCGATGAACCAATTATACTTTGCATACCTGATTCGCCATGAATTTACTTTTCACTGTAGACAATTTTTACATACATTGCATTAGTTTATGCATGGATCATATATCTTCTATAGTATGCTGCTTAATATTAATGTGTTTATTTTACAACTTAAATATCAGAGTTGCAAATATTTGGATGTAGGAAACGCGTCAGATCATGATATTGATATGTTAACTCACATAAGTTAGGATTACTGATTTATGATTTGCAGAACGCACTGGTTTTTTTTGGAATGTGAATTCCCATTGTTCAAGATAGACTTAATGCGTTACATCACTGTGAATGACGTCATTACCCTTGGGAGTACCCATTCTCTCTCATAATAGTTCTTGTATATAGTCATCTCTCATACTTCCTTTCCACCCTTGTTGCGATGGTTAAACTCTCTTAGCTTCTGCCTGGTTTCAAGTATACTTATTGTCTAGTTTTGATATACCAATCTTACCAATCCTTTTGATCGCCTTTTAACATTGAGCATTATGACACACGGTTTACTAATTATTGTTGTTAAGCTGCTTTGATGCAATGTATTTTGTCTAAAGCGCTATATAAATAAAGTTGACATTGACATTGATGTGTGTACTGGCTACTCTATACAGGCCACCAGGGTACCATACAGACTTTATTAAAGAGTTTGATGATTTTATATCTGAGTTCGTTCTGGCTGAAGACAAAATTTTAATAGTTGATGATTTTAATATCCATGTTTATAATGAAAATTATGCATTGGGATCAGCATTTACAGATATTCTGAACTCTATTGGGGTAGACAACACATTTCAGGACCCACCCTTTGCCGAAATCATACTCTAGATTTAATATTGTCACATGGAAATGATCGTGATGATGTTGAAGTGATGCAGCAGACAAATGTGGAAGAATATCACTTCTACCACAAAAGACTACTTTTTGAGTTATCTTCCTGATGTATCCGAATTCCATAGCATATCCAACACACCAGAACAACTCAATAATGTAAACAAAACGATGGACTCTCTCTTTTCTAGCATTTTACATTTTGTTGCTCCCTTAAGCTTAAGGAAGGTTAAGGAAAAAAGTTTGACACCCTGGTATAATGAAAATACTGTCAGACTAATGAGAGCGGGCCGAAAAATGGAACCCAGTTGGAGGAAAACAAAACTAGAGGTATTTCGTATTGTTTGTTGGGAAAGTAACCTATCCTTCAGAAAGGCATTAAAAACTGCTAGATCCAATTACTTTTAGAAGAAAACAAACATAACCACAAGTATTTATTCAACAAGGTGTCTAAACTATTAAAAATATAGCCTCAACAAGTGCTAACATTACCCAGCATTACAGCAGTAATGACTTTTTGACCTACTTCTAAAATCGACACGATTACAGATAAAAATTAAACTATTCAGCCATCAGCTTCTGTGTCGCATAAGTGTGCTTTATACCCCCAGAGGAAAGGTTCCACTCATTCACTACTATAGGGGAGGAAAAAAAATTGTAAAATCATTTTAAGCAACAACATTTATGTTAAAACCTATTCCATCTAAGCTCCTAAAAGAGATGCTTCCAGAAGTCGTAGATCGTCTTCTGACTAATATCAACTCCTTGCTGTCTTTAGGATATGTTCCCAAATCTTTCAAACTGGTTGTTACTAAGCCTCTCATAAAAAAACACAACTTGACCCCAAAGACCTAGTTAATTATAGACCAATCTCAAATTTCCCAATCCTGTCGAAGATACTTGAGCAGGTAGTATCCTCACAACTATACTCATTTCTAGAGAAAAAAATTATATCTGTGAGAATTTTCAGTAAGGATTTAGACCGTATCAATGTCAATGTCAATGTCACCTTTATTTATATAGCACTTTATACAAAATACATTGCATCAAAACAGCTGAACAACATTGTCATCTCTGTTCAGTTCATATAGTGTGCATTCATTTTCAATTCGTTGTTGTCCTCTTTGTTTACCTTAAAAGTGTCTGTGTGTTCAAATTCAATCAAGTCAACAATATTGCTGTAAATCAGGTGACCCAAACAAAGCAAGCCAGGGGCGACAGTGGCAAGGAACCAAATCTGCATCTGAGACAAAATGGAGAACAAACCTTGGAAGAAACCAGGCTCAGTTGGGTGGCCAGTACTCCTCTGACCAGACGAATCTAGCAGTTCAAGTCCAGGCTGCAGCAGAATGGAGAAGAAACATCTGTGTGCTGCGGTCATATCCTGATGATCGTCAGAGGCGCAGTCTTCGCAGGGGATAGGTATTGTGGTGTTCTTGTCCTGGTCTTCACTTTGTTCGAGGACTGTAAAAGGCTTTTCTTGTTCCGGACCCACCATGTAGTCCAGATACATACTGACTCTGATTTAATGCAATGTCCTACTGATCCGGGTATGGTCTTGCTGTAGTGGCTCGGGGAAAGCTAGGCGCAGATGGGGAGCCAGTTTTTCCTCTGACTCATTTTTACCAGTAGGTCAATTCCTGGCTGCAGCAAAGTCGAGAAGAATCATCTGTCTCCTGTGGACCGATCCCGATGGTCGTCAGAGGCAAGGTATGGCAAGGGATTTGCATCTGGGGTTCTAGTCCTGCTGGTCTCCATTGTCATTCCGGGCTGTCAGGCTCCTTTCTCCACCAACTGGTCTTGATATGCACTTGAACCTTGTGAGTGAAATGCCATCTGATCTGGATATGGACTGGATCCGGTGACCCGATGAGCTCGCAATAAGAGAGAAACAGACCAATAAAAGCATAGATGCCATTCCTCTAATGTTATAGCAAATATATTGTGTGCTGTGGAGAGTGTTCCAAGTTCAGGTTTTCTTAATTAATGGATCCTAAAAAACCTTTAACGGATTTGAATACTGGAAAGCATGTTAGTATTCATATGTAGCCCAGGTTAAAGAGATGGGTTTTTAATCTATATCAAAACTGCAAGAGTGTATCTGCCTCCCAAACACTGTGAGGTAAGTTATTCCATAGTTTGATCGCCAAGTAGGGAAAGGATTAAAATGCGCGCAGTTGATTTTGAAATTTTAGGTATTATTAAATTGCCTGAGTTTTGAGAACGCAGCAAACATTGAGGATTATGATGTAAAAGGAGCTGTCTCAAATACTGAGGTGTTAAACCATTCAATGCTTTGTAAGTAATAAGCAAGATTTTAAAATCTATACAATGTTTGATAGGGAGCCAATGCAGTGTTGACAGGACCGGAGCAATATGGTCATACATCCTAGTTCTTGTAAGAACTCTTGCTGCAGTATTTTGGACTACCTGTAATTTTCTTTACTAAGCATGCAAAACAACCACCTATTGGTTTATCATTTCCCTTTCAAACATTGTATAGATTGTAAAATCTTGCTTATTAATGACTTGAATGGTTTAGCACCTCAGTATTTGAAAGAGATCCTGTTACATTACTATCCTCAACGTTTGCTGCATTCTCAAACTCAGGCAATTTGATAATACCTAGAACAGGGGTGCCCAACCAGTCGATCGCGGTCGACCAGTCGATCGCGGACTGCTTTCAAGTCGATCGCGAGCGTCAATTGTCCTCTGTTTTGCATTTTTCTCTCTTCACTATTCCCAAATCTCAGACCTCAAATACATCAAATAATACATTTTCTTGAGTAAAGAAAACGGCGTACTTTTTATTTCAAATATATGGCAGAATTAATATGCTGCTTCAGTCCGGGTGCTTTACAGTTGTGCAAAAAGTGGGTATGCGCTATATGTAGGGACGCCACACCATGGGGGGCGCCTAAGCGATTTTTTTTTTTTTAAATAAAAGTTATATTAATTGTAGAGGACTAACAGGCTAGAGTAGTCGCCGGTCCCCTCATAAGATTCCATCATAGAATTTAGACATAGAAGAGTAATATCGCGAGTGGGCGGGGCGTTGTGAGCGCTGAGTGAGCAGCAGTAACGTCTGAGAGGTTTAATTGAAACTCGAAAAAGATGGATCATTCAAAAATTATAATATATATATATATATATATTTTAATTTGGATCTGCAGGGTAAAGACAAACATGTAATCAACATGATCAGTTCAGTGAACACGTTTTAAAAGCAAGCTACAACTGCTTTCAAGAAGGCTGCAACACTGTCACCTGCGGAACTTTCCTCACATGCAGGCAGAACTTCAGATTCAGGGCAAAGACTTTGCGCAGCTGGACAGTGCATGTTATGAGGAGCAGGTTCAGAACATCTTGTTAGAATTTGAGAGGCGCTTTACAGATTTTGCATCCATTGAGCCTTTTGCCAGCTACCTGTGTTTTCCATTTGGTCCAAGTATTGATGTTGATAGTATTGCCTCCAAGATTGGATCATTGTTCCATTTAGATAACTCTGCTGTTGAGAATGAGATTCTCACACTGCAAAATGGCATTGAGATAAAATCCAGTACAACACCTGGCATGACTGGAGACTTCTAAGGAAGAGAAATAACTTTATTGTCTCTAGAATTAGACTATGTCTTATTAATAAGGATTATAAGGGACTGCTTTTCAGTTTGTTTTGTGTATAATAAATATGTAAGTACGCTATGAGTAGCACATGGCTGTCTTTGTGGACTGGTAGATCTTGGTTCACTGACAAATTTAAAAGTAGATCTTTGTTCATAAAAGGTGGGCACCCCTGACCTAGAATATCAAAATCAACTGCGGGCGACAGATCCTCTTCCCACTTGGTGCCTGAACTATGGAATAACATGCCTTAATGTGTTCAGGAGGCAGATACACTCTCGCAGTTTAAAACTAGATTAAAAACCCATCTCTTTAACGTGGCTAACATGCTTCTAATATCCAAATCCTTTAAGGGATTATTAGGCTGCATTAATTAAGAAATCCAGAACCGGCAACACTCTCCAAAACACATAATATATTGCTATATCATAAGAAAAATGGCACCTATGCTAATATTGGTCTGTTTCTCTCTTCTTCTGAGCTCATCGGGTGTGATCCCAGACCAGATATTGGAGAAAGGACCCCAACGGCCTGGAAGGACAGTGGAGACCAGGACAACTAGAACATCAGATGCAGATCCCTTGCAAGACCTTGCCTCAGACGACCCACAGGATGGGACCACAGGAGACAGATGATTCTTCTGGATTTTGCTGCAGCCAGGAATTGACTTACTGGTTCCCCGAGCCACTAGAGCCAAGATATACCCGGATCAGAGGGTGTTGGACTTTACAAGGGTCCTTCGTGTTCAAAAATTGGAGAGAGACGATCTCTAATAATAATGAGGTTTATTAATCAGATATAAAAATAAATATAAATACAGCTCTGGGTTGTCAGTCCACGACTTCCACACTGACCAACAACTCAGTAACAAAATCACACAGTATTTATAGTATGTATCGTCGGTCTATCTTCTAGGCCGGAAGGGATCATCCCCTGCTTCCATAAAAGGTAGATCTGGTTCATTTTTCGCTTTCGATATCTCGAACGTCAGATGACTTCAGTTTCTGTAGAAAAACATATCAAAGAGACAAAGAACACAGCACAGAAGAACACTACCTCCTTTTCTTCTTTTAATTAGGATACAACAGTAACTCTTAGTTTTTCTGGTATTTGGGAGTGTGTTTCACATCTCAGGCTTAACAACCTCCGCATGAGAGGCCTTGTACTGGCGGATGGGAGTAAGGTCAGATGACTCTTCTCCTGCAGCGGTTCTTGTTCTTATCACTTCTCCCTTTCTTGCACGTAAACTTTTCCTGTCTTGCAAGCATATTGTTATCAAAAGCACATTCCAAAGCAATCCTTTATATGGTTACTTATTCTCAATATACTTTAGTAGAACTTGTAAAAGAATATGATTATTTGAACGATTAATACAACTTCAATCAATAAACATAAGAGTATAATATTGTATATAGAAAAGAGGATTAATTAAACATTAATGAAACATAAAATCATAAGGATGATTAATACAAACATTGATTAATAAAACATAAATCATAAAAGCTGATTAATACAACATAAGATTGTATCATTTTCCACAAGGGACATTGCATTAAGCCCGAGTCAGTATGTATCCGGACCAGATGATGGGTCCGGAACTAGAAAAGCCCTTTACAGCCCTCTAACAAAGCAAGGACCAGGATAAGTATACCCCGGATACCAATCCACTGCAAAGACCATGCCTCTGACGATCATAGGGATAAGACCACAGCACACAGATGTTTCTTCTCTATTCTGCTGCAGCCTGGGATTGAACTGCTGAATTCGTCTGGTCAGTGGTTAACTGTCCCCGACTGAGGTTTGTTCTCCATTCTGTCACCGATGCAGTTTTGGTTCCTTGCCGCTGTCGCCTCTGGCTTGCTTACTTGGGGTCACTTCATTTACAGCGATATCGTTGACTTGATTTAATTTGAACACAGACACTTTTTAAAGTAAACAAAGAGGACATCAACGCGTTGAAAATTAATGCAACAGCACTATTTAAACTGAACTGAGATGACATCTCCGAATTCAATAATGAAATGCCTCTACATATCATTTTGCATTATGGACACACTGTTTTACTAACCAATGTTGTTCAGCTGCTTTGATACAATGTATTTTGTCTCAAGCGCTATATAAATAAAGGTGACATTGACATTGACATTTTTGTTCTGTCTTTTTGTGGATTTTTCTCCATTCCGTTTTTGTTTTCTCATGGAATCCGTTCGATAATGAATTTGATCATGCCCCAGGGATTCTGTTTGCACCTCGACTGGCCTATTTGTCAGATACACGAAATGTAACCTCTGCATTTAACCCATCCAGTTAGTAGTAAACGTACGCAATGCAGGTCGTGAACACACAACCAGAGCAGTGTGCACCTATCACTGCAGCGCTCGGGGAGTAAACGGAGGTAAGGCCTTGCAAGGGTACGTCTGTACTTAACTTTCGACCCTAGGAATCGAATCAGCGATTTTGATCACAAGATCGACTAACTTAACACTAGGCCATGACTGCACCCATCAGACAATGAGATTGGATTTTCCCAAAGACGTGGCTGCACCTTGGCTGACCTGTTTGACTTTGGTTTGGTCCTTTTGTGCATCTTCACTGGGGTCTGGTCACTTTATGATTGCAGAGCTTGTGATAATACATTTAATTGATTATTTCTATAATTTAATTGATAGCTCTGTGCCAAACCAAGAGTTTATATTGACAGGGTTTAATAGATGGCTCTGACATATAAAAAATTTTTTGTTGAAAATATGTCTTTCTCTTTTGGATCAAATATAGCCCATCTAGTTTTGACCACAGACAGCCTTATATAAGAAGTACAGTAATTACGGTTCACATTATCGCAAGATTATGGAAATGTGAGAAGTAATTTATATTACACCCATGCAAATACAGTAACGCTGTTTCGATATCATATCCCAAAACCAGGTAAAATTGGCCACAGTACCCTTTCGCAAGCAAGGAATAGATGGGGATGTGTTTATCTACCAGAAAACAAACATTTTTTGACTGGTTTTAACCAATAGGAGGCTGCTCCGGTAGCGGCAGCAGTAGAATTGATCCAGTTATACCACTAAAATAATTTCAGAGATTGCCTATTGGTGCTTCAAGATATCTCTTCAGGACATACTTTAGAAGTCAAGTGCTGGCATACTCACGATGTCTGAATAATGTAAAAATTGTGTTGACATTGTGTCCTGTATAAATACTGTTATTTAATCTCTTTACTTAGAGCAAATAAATGAGCTTAATTCAACTACACTTTTGTGATGTTTGTATCACCTGCTCCCAGAGTTCTACTAAATACCTCTCTGACAACATCCAACAATAATTGGCTATTGACTATTTGAAAACACAGAAATAAAGGAATGCAAAATCTTACATTTCTAATAATCCCACAGCTTTAAAGTGATAATGAAAACAACATTTAAATATTTTATTATTAAAAAAAAGTAAACAAGGCATTCATAAGGAATAATATTGTTTTTTATTATTAAACTACTAAAATGCAGGTTTAGTTGTTTTAAAACAGCCCTCTAAGTTCACTCATGATGATGTTTACTAATGATATCTGAATTTTAACTCTATATGTAAGAACTACCAAAACCTATATATAAAATGTGTTTTTTTTAAAGATGTGTCCTTGGTTCTAAGTAAGTTAATTATTTCCATGATTGTAGCAAAAAACAAAAGTTCAACAGAAATCAGCGACAGTTTTTTATTTGATGTAGATTCTTGATCTTATTGCCGTGTAAGAAAAACATTTAGCTACCAGATGGAAGAAGAGAAATCAGTGAAACATAGGATTCAGTATGCTGAGGGTGGAGCCATCTGGAAGCTGCCCACACACATCTTAGGTCTCTGCTGAGATCCCCTTCTGACTAATACATACACATGCACAATTAAAAGTTAAATGTCAGATATTTAAAAGAAAAAAATAGAAAGCCAGTGCAAACATGTAGGCTGTGTATGTGTTTGTCTCTTCTGTAATATTTTGGTTTAAGGGTAGTATAATTTCTGACTTTTTTCTTTTTGACATGCTGCTAATTTAAAAGGGAACAGTCTGACCTGACTTAAAATCTGAAATTTACATTCCAAATACTGGCTTAATAAAACTCTGAACATTTGCACAGTTATATCCAGAAATAATATGAAGTAGTTTTAGTAAACATAATGGTCTATTTTAATCATCTATAAGACTTTAGTGAAACGTCCTCTGTTTGGCAAACATCTAGATCAGTTGTTGGAATATAGCAGTAATTAGAGTATGGTTCCTAAAAATGTAAGACATAGGTTTGATTACAGGGATTGCACAATCTTAGAATCAAAATGTTATAGTACAATGCAATTTTATGTTGCTTTGGATAAAAGCGTCTGCCAGATACATGAATTGAAATAAATAGAAATTTTGAATAGAAATGCTACCACCATAAAGCATGCAGAATCTTTTTTTTATTTCAGGGCTGGTTTCTCCCAAGGTTTTTTTTCTCCATTTCTGTCACTGTTGGAGTTATGGTTTCCTTGCCACTTTCGCCTCTGGCTTGCTTAGTTGTGGTCCCCTCATTTACAACGATATCGTTGATTTGATTGAATTTGAATGCTCCGACACTTTTTTTAGTAAACAAGGAAGACATCAATGAATCCCCCGAATTCAATAATGTATTGCCTTTTAACATTAAGCATTATGACACACGGTTTATTAATTATTGTTGTTAAGCTGCTTTGATGCAATGTATTTTGTCTAAAGCGCTATATAAATAAAGGTGACATTGACATTGAATAATTAATTCATATTTCAAAATTTGGGGGGCCAGTTCTCATCTGACCAGATGAAACCAGGATGGTTTCATTTCCAGGATGAAGCAGAGAGGAGAAGAATCATCTGTTTGCTGTGGTCCTTATCTTGATGGTCATCTGAGGCAAGGTCTTTGAAGGGGGATCTGTATCCGGGGCTCTAGTTGTCCTGGTCTCCGCTGTCTTTCATGGATGTAGAGGGCTTTTCTAGATTCATAGATCCGGGTGACTGCAATGTCCCTCTGATCTGGCTATAGCCTGGATCTGGTGGCTATGTTGAGCTCGGAATGAGAGAGACAGACTAATATCAGCGTAGATGCCATTCTTCTAATGATTTAGCAAGTATATCTAGGGTTATGGAGAGTGTTCCCAGTTCAGGTTTACCCAAAAAGGAGCCTTAAAATCCATTTACAGATTTAATATGTTAATATGTTCATTAGTGGGTTAATGATAAAGAAAATCCCTTACACTGTCTCACATCACAGAGCTCATTAAATGCTCAGCACAAAGAAATTCTTTCACATAGACATCACTCCATCAAGACTCCTCGGACTAGAAAATAGAAAAAAAGTACAAACCCGTTAAAGAGTAAACACTTAATTGAGGTCCAACTAATAAAAACAGTTGCATGGTCATGGTGAAGGTCATGGCACACACTGTAGTGAAGTGAAGTGACGTGACAAGTGGCTAAGTATGGTGTCCCATAATGGGAATCTCGAATCTTGAGTCTTGAGCCAGTAACCTTTGGATCACGAGTCTAAGACTCGAACCACCAGGCCATAAATGCCCCTAGAAAAGCTTGGCTTATCGAATATCAGATCCATTTCAAAGAAATCACTTTTTGTAAAAAATATGATCACTGATCAAATTTCAATGTGCCTGGTTAAAACCTGTAAATTACATTATTTAAATGAGTCCACCTCACAAGATTAGTGTTATAAACATGAACCGCAGTCAAAAGGTAAAGGGGGAGGGGTTGCTTCAATGTATAACAAAATTTCTCAGAGGGCAGATTTCAAATATAAATTGTTTTAAGTAATGGTGCTTTATATAACACCACCCAGAGAATCAAATGTGTATGAATAATCCCCTTTGATGTTTGTGCTGGCTACTGTATACAGGAAACCAGGGCACCATACAGACTTCATTAAAGAGTTCAGGGATTTTACATCCAAGCTAGTTCTGGTAGCAGATAAAGTGGTAATAGTTGGTGACTTCAATATCCATTTTTATAATAAAAATGATTCATTGGGATCAGCCTTAACAGATATTCTGAAATTGGGGTTAGACAACACGTTTCAGGACCTACTCATTATCGAAATCATAATTTAGATTTAATATATTCACAGGGAATTTATCTTTATTATGTTGAAATTATACAGCAATGTGATGATATTTCAGATCATTATATAGTTTTGTGCAAACTTTATATAGCCAACATTTTAAATTCTAGGTCTTTTTACACGCATGGTAGAACCATCACCTCTACCACAAAAGTTTTTGATATCCATATCTATATTACATAGCATATCAAAAACCTCAGAACAACTTGATAATGTAAGCAAAACTATGGACTCTTTCTTCTCCAGCATTTTAAATTCTGTTGCTCCCATATGTTAAAGGAGGGTCAATGAAAACAGTTTAATAACATGGTATAATGAGCATACTCCCAGCCTATAGAGAGTAGCCCGGAAAATAGAGCGTAGCTTGAGGAAAACAAAACTAGAGGTATTTCGCGTTGCTTACGGGCATGGTAACCTTTCTTTAGAAAATCTTTAAAAACTGCTAGATCCCACTACTTTTCTACTCTTTTAGAAGAAAACAAACATAAACCCAAGTATTTATTCAACAGAGTGTTTAAAGTAACCCAAAATAAAGCCTCAACAAAAATCGACACCATTACAGATAGAATTGTAACCATTCAGCCGTCTGCAACAGTATTGCATAAGACAGTGTACTTAAAACCCCCTAAGGATCAGTTCCACTCATTCTGTACTATAGGAGAGAAAGAATTGTATAAACCTGTAAATTATCTTAAGCAACAACATATATGTTAGACCCTATTCCATCTTAGCTCCTAAAAGAGGTGCTTCCAGAAGTCATAGATCCACTTCTTACTATTATTGACTCTTTATTGTCATTAGGATGTGTATCCAAATCCTTCAAACTGGCTGTTATTAAGCCTCTCATCAAAAAATCTCTTTAAGCCAGGTTAAAGAGATCTTTAATCTAGATTTAAACTGCAAGAGTGTGTCTGCCTACCACACACTGTTAGGTTGTCCTGAAAATGCTGGTATACATTGAAGCAAGACCCCCACCCCTTTACTGTTTGTAACAGTAATCCTGGGGGATGGACTTAAAATAATGTCATTACCAGGTTTAGCAAGTTTTTTGTCAAACTGAGCACATCATGACATATGCATGATACTATGTATTTCTAACACAGAGAGTGGAATGTTAATGGACTTTCAATGACCCGTTTGTGATTTGCGATTTGTACTAAAACATTTAGTGAATTGATTGATTCTCCTAACAGGATAACGAACAGAGGTATAAGTCTGAAGATAAGATGAGGGTGACATTTTAGGGTAAATTACAACTTGTGTGTGAAAGGAAGTATGCATATGATGAACGATACATATGTGGCAGTATAGATGTTTGGCTTTGAGCCGCTATTGGTTGCTTCAGCTCAAATTATTGAGCCTATCACCGCAAGAGGCGGTGGATATATATATGCCTTCCATCGAATCACAACACAGAGCTTCTTTCTTGCGTTTCCGGTTCCGCATGCTGAGCTGTATGCGGGAAATTTGAATGTTGGTCCCTTGTATGGCATGTAGGAGATCGAGTGCTGTTTCCCACGGCTGGTGGTCCTGTTTAGACTTTTCACAGAGCGTGCACATTGATTTTGCACTTCGGACCGCCGTGACTGGATTCCTTGCACCCCAAGTATGCAGGTTATTTGTAAACGTGTCATGCTCCATGAGAGTTCTTTTTAATTCTAGTTGTCATTCCAGAAGTGCAGTTACTCTGTAAAGTAGCGGGGAGGATTCCGTTGCTGGGGGTAACCGGTCATTCACTCGTTCATCACGGAGCACTGCTGTTTTGCTGCTGTATCAATTACATTTCAAACCAAAGGAATTTCATTCATTCCGTTCTGGCTGCGGCTGAAACGAAACGAAACTGAAACTGAAAGTGTGTGTGCGTGCGTGCGTGAATGTTTACAAGGAGAGTGTTGCGTGAGTTTGGTCATTGTATTGTTCCTTTCCAATGTTTTTTTGGTTAATTTATTTTGTTTTTGTACTTTCTGTGAACTGTATTTGATTATTGTGTTTTTTCCTCAATGGTTGTTGTTTAGTTTATTTATTTTCTATTTGTGTATTTAATTCTTCAGTTTATATTCTGTTTTTCATTAGGGATTGAGTGTCCAAAAGCAAAGGGGCGGGGCTTGACCTGATTATTTTTGTGCTGTGTAACTTCCGGCACCGTGTGAAGGTGATACTAATCTTTTTCTTTTCTTATTTTGGTTTTCTTTTGTGTGTTACTTCCTGAGTGTTGTGGTGCTCGTTGAGTCTCCCCCCTGCTGACCACACTCAGTCCTGCCGTATGTCTTGTGGATTGTTGCCCTTCTGTTTAGGTTTATTTTGTACTGATGTTGTGAGTGTGGTGCTACTCATCGCTGAGGCATTATGTTGAACATCTTCCTTGTATTGTCTTTGTTTTTATTTATTTATTATTATTGTGACATTTAATAAAATAATTATTTATTTATCCACGTCTCTTGTCCTATTAAGGAACTAAATCTGTGCGTCCTTGTTATTATGCTTGTATTCCTGGGTTAAGAATTCCCAGGTGGCGTAGTCATTACTTATAATATAGCCCCCTTTGCTACACATAGTATCTGTTTTATTTCATAGAAAAGCCGTAAAAAAGTAAAAGTATAGCCGGTTTATTGAATAGTTAGGATGAATAGAGAACACAATGACCAGGATGAATGAACAGGATAAATAAACAAGATGAATCTCTCAGATGGACAGTGACGCAGGGACAAGATGGCCAGAGTGATGAAAGACGATGAATGTGATCGTTGTATAATCCAATGAAGTAATCCAGACACGGACTGACAAGACAACGACCAGGAACTTCCAGACAAACTATCACCGAAGACCACATCAAACAATCATTTGACAAACAGAAGAGAATTCAGTGAGAATATATATGGTGAGACAATGGGCATCAGTTGGTGATCGTGAGGAGATCAGGTGGACAAGGGGGCGTGACAACAAATAACAAGGAGGAATGACAAGGGGAGCACATGACAAACATAAACAAAGACACAGCCATGTGCTGACACACACACAACAATTACACTTGACATCAACACAGTGGATTTCATGAAACGTGACACTCTATTGCGGAACCGAACAATCCCAGAGCAAGATGCATCCAAAGCCATGTCTAGAGCTCTTACAGTGCTTAATTAAAGTTTGGATGCGTGTCTTTAATTCTGAAATCTTCTCTATCGTCCTAAGTTTGAATGCGTGTCTTTAATTCTGAAATCTTCTCTATCGTCCTAACTATTTCCCTGCATTTATCAAATGTGAATTATTGGTGAACTTGTGAAAAAGTAAGTTAAAAAATAGATCTAAACCTATAACAAGCAGAAATAATATATTTAGAGTAAGTTTCGACAGAGCTCTGTTATGACCACGTGCATTTGTAGCAAAGTGTTTAAGAATTATATTAACCTATTTGAAAAATATATTTTCACACAAACTAAAGAACTGGTATGTTTTGCCAGCGGTCCCAAAAAATACGGTATTATCCCATATTTGAGAGTGCTAGATCCAAGCTGCGGCTTCAGCGCTGGTCAGATTGCCATTTAGCTACCAATTAAACTACCATTTTCCATTAAAACTTTGTCATGGGTTTATATGTTCATTCATGGGTTAATATTAAAAAAAAATTCTCTTAAGTCTCATGTCACAGAGGCCAGTTAATTCTGAGCACATAGATTCCCTGTGGCCTCAGCGCCAGTCAGAGCGCCGGCTTCCAGTCCAGACCCCCAGAACTCTAACCCTGGAGCAGCCCCAGTCTCGCTCTTACGTGGATATCCAAACCCTGGACTTTTTGTTGCCCCTCTTTCCCTTCCTTGTTTGTTATTTTTATTGTGTCACCCAACCCTCTCTTTTTGTAAGGTCTGTGATGCCTCTTTTTTCTACTGATTTGTTAATTCTTGTTTTGTACTTGTCATTTTCCCTGTCTGCTTAGTCCCCCCAGTCGTGTCCCCTTCAGGGCCGCTAGGTGTTGTTCCCTGAGAGGGGGTTGCTGTCATGATCTGGTAATTCTTGTTAAGTATTCTATAGTGTTTTGGACCAGTTTGTGATAGTACCATGTCAGTGTTCTGGTGGTGTTTGTTCTAGTTTTTTCGTTGGTTACTTTTAGGAATGCCGGGATGTCATGATAAGGGGGTTCTTTCATGGTTTTGGCAGAATCATGACAGAACCGCGTGTTTTGTGTGAGACACATGGCATAGTTTTGGCATGCCATGTGCTCTGTCATCTCATCACCTGACCCTCGCCCCTTGTTGTCCCGTCCATTACCCCATCATTGTTTCTTTCCCTACAGCTGCCCTCGTGTCGTAATTTCTCTTAAGTTTTCCTTATTTAAATTCTTTGTGTTTGCTGTCCTGTAGTGGTTGGTTAAGCAGATTATGTCTCTGTACCTTACTGTCGGTCCTAGCCAAGGGTCCTGTTATTTTTGAGTTTTATTTATTATCCCAAGAGCTTTGTTTTGCCCATTTGTGGGTGTTTTGTTTTTGTAACCAGGTTGAGAAGTGCTGTTCTTAACATAAGACTTTATTTCTCACATTGGATTAAATGTACTACACATAGTGTTTTTTTGTCTTTCTAATCTGTTGCCATAATGTTACGCTGACCCTTGAAGAGACACAGTTGTGTGAGAGTCATGTAGTGTCACGAGAGCTGCAGATGAGAAACACGAATTACCAGTGCAGAGTTAAAATTTTTCCTCACTCGGTAGGAGTGAGATCGTTAAGAGCCCTTAACTTGCACAATAAAGAGAAATATGCACATGCAGTGAGATATACACTCATTCTCAATTATCAGGTGATTTGGATATGTAGTTTGACAAATTGACCGAAATTGCCAACAAACAGGTTTAAATATAAAGATAACCTCTATAGCATAAGTTTGATACTATAATCTGTATTTGTGGACTTCCAGTGAGGTGTAAAGCATTCAAGTGAGTGTTGTTAATTTGCATTTATTTACATAGATGCCTCTTCGGGACAATATTGAGAGAATTAATTTTCAAATGTCAGGTACTCCAAATGTTAAGAAACTGTTTTTTAAATTTCCATAATTGAGTCAGAATTAATGTGTACTTGTGCTAGACTGCTAATGTACTGTAAGTTTGTAATGTCAAATTCATTTTTGAAGTCCTATAAGAACTCATTTACAAATCTGAAGCTGATTGAGTGTTAAATTGTGCAATAGTGTTGTAATGTATTAGGGATGTGAAGGACCTTACGAAAAAATGTCCTTACGTGTTCAAAAATCGGAGATCAGACTTGTCGAATAAGTTGAAACTTTATTGATCAGAATACAGCGCTGGGTTGTCAGTCCACGACTTCCACACTGACCAACAACTCAGTAACAAAATCACACAATATTTATAGTATGTATCGTCGTTCTATCTTCGGAGTGGTTGGAGGTTTTCCCTGGTTTCCACATAGGGCTGATCAGTCCTTTGTCTCCTTTGGTCAATGGCAGACTTCCCCTTTAGTTTCTGCAAAACAACTAAGTTTCTCTGTTTTCCCAGAAACAATATATCATCATCTTTTTTTGTCTTATATGGTATGGAATATGTGTGTGTATGTCTCCGATCAGTACACCCTCAGTATAGGTGCACCATAAATCTTGTTGTTTTGTTCTTAAGGTCAGCTTAAGGTCAGCTTGAGACATTACAGGACGTACATCCTCAGTATAAGTGCATCTTAAATCTTGTTGTTTAGTTCTTAAGGTCAGCTTAAGGTCAGCTCCAGACATTACAGGCCTTAGCTTTCTTCACGTTTACACTCACACACACATTCCTGTTGTAGCACATCCTTATTTGCACACAGCTTTGAGAAATTCATAGCAGGAGACATATGGTTATATTTTAATGCACTTATTGCTAATGAATGGTTAATAAAACATCAATTAATAAAACATAAGAGCATAATATTGTATTAGAAAGATGATTAATACAGCATTGGTTAATAAAACATAAAATCATAAAAGCTGTTTAATGCAACATAAGATTGTATCATTTTCCACAGATGCGGATTTTATAATGTCCTTCCCATGTACTCTGTATTTAATTTGTGTAACCTTATTCAGTTTGATTGCTTTGTTTTGTTGAGAGCTATTACAATTACCTTTCTATTTGTTTTCCAGCATGAGAGGCTACTGCCGTTGTCTGTATTAGAGGGTTAATGTAAATGTAAAAATAAGACACACACTCAATTTGTAGTGAACATAATTTTATTGGTTTTGTTGGCTGTCTCCCCAAAATGTTGCATATTTAACGCTGTCCTGATTCAAGTGCAGTCTGGATTTAAAGAGCCCTTTAAATCTTTCATCCCGTGTCCGGTGTCACAAATTCTTATGACGGGCAACATTTTATTACAACTTTTTGTTGTCCTTATCATGCCTGCATATTAATACAAAATTACTCAAATTAAAGTTGAGAAAAATAAGCAGCTTTTAATAAAAAATTAAATAAATTGTCACAGATCGAAACATGACAAGTAGGCCTGATGCAGTCAGCTATAAATGGCAAAGGGAAGTAGCGATAAAGAGGAAACTGAAGGTGTGAAGTAATGAACTTTATTCCATATGTATCCAAAATCGTGTAGTGAGTGAGGGACGAGTGAAGTGTGGCCATGTATGGCGTCCCGTGCTTGGAATTTTTGCTCTGCTCTCAACCCACCCAAGTATACACACACACCATGAACATAAACCTCAAGCAGTGGTCAGCCATGCTGAGGGACCAGGGGAGTGTCATGATTCTGCCTCTCTTGGTCATGTTTTCCTGTTTTTGGCAGAATCATGGCAGACCTGTGTTTTTTGTGAGGGTCACATGGTATTGTTTTCTTACATGCCATGTGCTCTCTTGTCTCGTCTCTTGACCCCGCCCCCTTGGTATCCCGTCTATCTTCCCATCATTGTTTCATTCCCCACACCTGCCTCGTGTCGTTATCCCTTGTTATGTTTCCCTATATAAAGCCCTTGTGTTTTCTGTCCTGTGTCGTGTTATTACATGTTTTACCCGTGGTTCCTGAAATCCTGTTCTTTCTAAGGTCTTGTCTAGTGTTTCCAGTTTATGTTCTTGTTTGATTCCTGTTCCTGCTTGTTACCTGTTTTCCCTTGTTTTAGTTTATTAGAATTTAACCTTGTTTTGTTTCCCCTTGTGGAAAGTCTTTTGTTTGCCGTTTTTAAAGTGTTTAGTGTACTGTTGTTTTGTGTTTTGTGCATTAAAGTCTTGTTTGTTCCCCACAATCTCGCCTACATTTGGGTGCTCTCTCCTTTCACCTCATCCCTTTCATGACAGGGAGAGGTTGGGGAAAGGTGCCTTGGTCAAGTGTATGTTAGGTGAAGGAGAGTGCTGGTCACTTCCTCCACCTACGATCCCCGCTGGTACTGAGCTTGGGTTCACAAGACCAACACTCAAACCACCCAACCATTACTGCCCCCTTTATTTGTTTTGGATTGGCAACCATGTTAACACATTGTTATGTGTAGTGTAAGCTAGATTTAAAACCATGTAAACACATTGTTATGTGTAGCATAAACTACATTTAAAACATCAAAATAGACCCACTGTGAACTGTAAACAAAATAAACATTGTAAACTACAAAATGTGCCACCTGACTGTCAAGTGTTTATCACATGCATGATACCAATAGTGTAGAGAACCCATTAAGTTTTTTCCTAAGTAATTGGACCCATGTGCAGAACAGGTGGATCGGATCGTTTACCGACAGATAGTGTTCTCTGTCTGTCAAGCATTTTTTGTGAATTAACCTTTCAGTAACTTTAAATGTTCTTTTTTTCACGTGCACTTATTTAAACAGGTGTTACATGTAAAATGCAAGCAACTGCTTTACTTAGTCATTCTAGCACTTTTATAGCAAAAACTAAAAACTGTGAATAAAGAATCATCGATCATCTGGGAATAGCTTGCACTGTTGTTTAAGGTGTTTAATTATTATTATTGCATTTATCATCAATACAAACAACCCATCAAATTAATATTCAAATAACCTACATCAAACTCTGTGGCATTAATTATATATATTTTTTTCATTAGTACAAGGGGACTAACAAATACATGTAAAATATTTCATTTTTTATTACAGATGTTTTTGATACCAACTCCAATGACGCCTGCAGAAAGCTTAATAAGAGAGATACAACTGGATGTCTTCACATGTCCTTTAACTGTGTTCTGGTACAGTCTGCAGGGCATCTTCTGGATCTCTGTTAACATCCACATTCTGAAACATTACACAACACTTGCATCAGATCAAGCCAATCTCTTGACCTCCATAACCTGGACAATATTTAAGCTCTATTTTTTATTGTTCCTCGTCAGGTCTTGTTGAATTAAGTTGTTGTTGGCTAATGTCTACCGGTGTCTTTTTATCTCTGTCTTGGAAATCTTTATTTATCCCATGGCTTTTACCAGTGTTTTGTGGATCTCCAGAGGTTTTGAGTAACCATTTTGCGCTTTTATCCCACTTTTTATAAAACAAAAGGTGAATAAATCATGGACTAAAATTTAAACTTGTATTTAAACAGCAAAAGTGTTGATGTAGTGACCTGATAGTTAAGCCACATTATTATCCTTCTGCTCGTGACATTGACACCATCATGAACATCTCTGTTTTCAGAATAAGAACAAGCTTTATTGCCAGGTGTGCTTACACAGATAAGGAATTTGTCTTGTTGATATGAGTTTCCAGTACTCATACAAAATAAAGTGACAAGACAAGACAAGTTACAATAAACATATATGTAATAAATAAGACAAACACAATGGTGTAAATGCAATAGGACAATAGAGCTCCAGATGGTAAAAAAAATATGTTCAGATGTATAAACAATTACCCCAAAAAAGTTGGGACACTGTTCAAGTTCATATTTCAATTTTTGATTCAGGATACACCATACATGACATATCAAAGGTTTAAACTGAGGAAATGTATAATTTTAAGGGAAAAATAAGTTGGATTTTAACATTACATCTCAAAAAAGTTCGGGACAAGGCAATTTTTACCACTGTGTGGTATCCCCTCTTCTTCTTATAACAGTCTTCAAATGTGTGGGGAATGAGGAGACAAGTTGCTCAAGTTTTGGAATACGAATGTTCTCCCATTATTGTCTGATAAAGGCATCAAGTTGCTAAGCTTTATGATGCGCCAAATGTTTTCTATGGTTGCAGGTTTCTGAACTGTCTGACCACAAAACAGATTTTTCACTTTGCCACAGTCCTTTTTAAATGAGCTTTAGCCCAGAAAAACACCTGCGCTTCTGGATCGTGTTTAGATATGGCTTCTTTTTTGACCTATAGAATTTTAACGGGCAACCGTGAATGGCACATATGATTGTGTTCACCAACAATGTTTTCTGGAAGTATTACAATTACTATTACAATTACAATAACAATACTTCATTTGGCGCACGCTTTTATCCAAAGCGACTTACAGTATTATGCAGTAGTCAATCATCACAGCAGAGAAAACAGGGGTAAGGTGTCTTGCTAAAGGACACTTCAATCATTGTCTGCAGACCCTGGGATTTTGAACCCGCAACCTTCGGCTTAGAAGTCTAACTTTCTACCACCAGACCATAACTGACCCCATTATATGATTTCCAGTACAGTAGCATTCCTGGGCCCGAAGGTAAATGTCATCCAGTATGGTTTTCTGCCCTTGACCCTTACGCATAGAGACTGTTCCAGATTCTCTGAATCTTTGGATGATATTGTTCACTCTAGATGATGATAACTGAGAAACTCCTTTCTGGTATTCCTTAACAATTTTCGCTGCAGCATTAGGGGTGTTGTTGATCCTCTTCCCATCTTGACTTCAAAGAGACCCTGCCACTCTTTCTATATCCAATCATGTTGCAAATTGACAGCTTACAGCTGTTCCTTATATATACATTTAACTTTTCCGGCGTCTTATTGCTACCTCTTCTCGGTTGGCTCTAGGTGAAAGCGGTCGTATCTTTTCCTTCTCCTACCCTTAACTCTCCTTGCTATGCTTGCTTTGTCTTGTTACTCTATTCTGAGACTCTCTTTGTCCTGCTCTCGAAACAGAAAAGGAATAATGGATTTGATTAGCTGGTCTCTGAAAGCAATTGACACCCTATTCTCGACAAGAAGCCTGGGTTCGGGGGAACCCGACTGACCTGCAGGAACATTAGCAGCTGGATACATGATGGACAGGTGGGCGAAGTGGCGCATCGTGTGCCTGGCTACATTGTCCCTGGAGGATATTCGAGATATTTACCTATTCGGAAACAGGGATTCCGCTGATTGGATTAGTTGGGACTCTGTGGTATCGACGATTGTTAAAAGCGGTCAATGCTCAAAGCCCCAACATGTTGACCGGCTGGATTGAGACAGTGATGGGCAGAGCTGCTTGTACTCAGACTTTGGCTATGGACCATTAACTGGAAAACATCATGGTGGTCATTACCGTAAAATAGAAAACAACTGGGTGGCTATGGCATGCAAAATGGAAACCATAGACCGCAAATGGATAATATCTTGGAGAAACTAGCAACTATGCAACAGAATTTGGCTGACCTGGCCACTAGTGCTGGACAATAGATACTTGCGGAAACTAGCAGATATCGTCCTAAATTTTAAGAAGAATCTTTTGTTTCGGCTTCAACTTGGCCAAGGCCTGTGCTGAAGACAAACAACCTCCACGAGAACAAGATAACGAGATGCTCTGATTTCCTCTACCCATTCCAAGGACATCTGTTGTGGACTGGATTGTCAGGCCTCACAGACTCACTGACACACACATGCACGCACACACACATACGTACACAGCTACATATAGCCACCACTACCCCTATCCCACGCCTTCACATGCTTTTCACTGCTGGTGCGGGCAGGCGGGTATGGATCCAGTGCTGTTCATAGCTACAGGGGCAGATGGCTGTTGCCCACAAATGTCTCAATTTCAAAATTTTATATGTTATTTATATTTTATTTTGAAAAAAATATTTCTTTTTAAGTTTATGAGATTTGTAAATTGTTGAATTACTTTTTTACTCACAATTTGTACAGTGTCCCAACTTTTTTGGAATCGGGTTTGTATTATAAATGTGCAATTGGGTTTCCAGTGGTCATTTTCTGTCATGTCCGGGGAACAGACCGGACCAAATTACACCGAATAGATCCCATGTGACTGGAGCTGCTAAAACAACTTTTATTCTCTCAGGATGTTTTTTTCAATCAAAAACGTTGTCCTTGTAAAAATTGTAAAAGTAAGCAGGGCATTAGGAACTTTACAGCCAACCATCAAGTTTATCAGGCTTCTGTGCTCCCTTAATCTGTGCTGAGGTATTTTCACTTCATTCGCAATATACTGCACTGCAGAACAGAAGCAATAACTTGTTGTTTCTTTTGAAATAACTGCAACACCATCACCCAACCAAGAATCTAAACTAACCATTATTTGTAATTTACATTTAGGTGTAAACCAGACCTCTTGTTCCAAGCAACTCAAACCATCAAGACAAGACTCTTTTACAGCCCAAAGGCATGTAGGGAGATGCACTTTTTTATTTCCTTTTAAGAACAGAATCCTGTCACTAACGTCTATCTCAAACTTGTCGATTTAAATTCTGAGGCCATGTCCTTTTTATGAAGTTAAATGATCAACCATGCTTCTTCTCTGGGGCTTACTCTCCTTTCTTCAATCCCCATCCACTAAAGAAAACTTTACCTAGGATGTCTAGTTACACCTCCCCCCGTGTGCTCGACAGATGGACTTACTTTTGTTAAAGATCCATGGCTGGCCTTAACTAAATATACATTTTATGAAGTACTTGGGAACTTTCCATCTCTGCAGACAAGGGACATTGTTCAGCACAGACCTTACAAATATACTTTTCTTTATACATAGAAATGCGTTTTAGTATTACCTCTTTGTTAAAGACAATTCTGCTGATGTTCAGAAATGTTTTACTGCTCTGCTCTATTTACATTTACATTTATTCAATTGGCAAACGCTTATCCAAAGTGACTTACAAGTATAATACAGTAGCCAATTTTAATTGCACAGCAAATGGGGATGAGGTGCCTTGCTCAAGGGAACCTAGGTTACCTTACGTAACCAGAGACGTTCCCTTTATTTTGTTCTCTCAATGTTGTGTAACTGAATGCGGTCTGTATATAGTCCTGCCACGTTGCCAGGCCATATCCTGACGTATAGCAGAGTAACTTACTCTTTCCTGCAAGTCCTAACCTTCCAGTGAGGAGCTGTATGGAGTCATCAGATTTTCGTATAGAAGTTGAGAAACTCATTCTGCCAATGCCCCAGACGGTGGCCTTACTCATAAATATTAACATACAAGCCGTCCGTCCCCACAGGACCGATAGGAAACGCTATACTTCTAATCGAGAGTCTGAGTTACAGTGACCACATCCCTCACTTGGGGATCTAAGATGCTCAAGGAGCATCCTAAGCAAACCAGGTTCCCCCAAAATAATGGTGATCTGTATTGTACCCTTTTATACCCCAGATATGAATGATTCATTTGCTAAATTAATTGACCTTTCGATAGGCTCAGAGACAAACAGGTTCTCAAGATAAACCCCATTTAGTCAAACATAATGTTGAGTGACTGATTAAAAGGGATGTTTTGTTTTGAAACGGATGATAATGTGCAGAGTTTGTTAAGTTGCTGTCTTGTGGTTAGAGAGTTGGACTTGTAATCCTGACCTTATTAAACACATATATTTGTGCCTTTTTTTCTATGTTACTTGAGTTATTGTGCCTTTATTTTTGAAACAACAGGAATAAACTTAACATAACGATTTATATTTTCAGAGATACTCAGAAAACTGAAAACAGCACCAGTGTTTTGGTTTTGAAGATAAAATAAATCAGCTATCAGGCACAGATAAAACATGAGGACGAGTAACTGATGACTATATGTTTTTATTTTTTTGTGAATAATCTAAAGAATGCTCTTTAGTGTTGAGATACTCACCGCCGGTCGTTCTCTGTGTGTGTTCACCGCTTCAATATTCAGAAAGATAGACTCAACTTTACAGCCTGTAAAATCAAAATACAAATGATAAGTTTGATTGGAAACTAATATTCATCATGGCAGTTATGATAGATTGTGCCAGGATAAATGATATTATAACTCCAAAAGTATTCGTTTGAAAATAAAGAAAGTTTGGGTAATTATTGGAGTAGGGAACATGTGACCCAGAGTGGGATGGCTGCTGAGTGGAGTTCCTTGCTACGCTCAAATTGATATTTTTGCCCTGAAAAATTTGGCAGATGTTGGTTACAGGCCTTAGCGGATAGTTCAAGTCTTGACTCAAACCAGTCTCAGAACCTAACCCATTACTCTTATGACAATTATCCAGTATATCATATCTATTATGAAGGCACTGTGTAAGTGTTTATCATGCAGCAGAAGATTTGGTGATATGCTAGTATGATCTCATTACATCCTAACTGGTGCCAACACAAATCCTGAAGAATACTTTTTTTAAGACTAAAGGAGCTAAAGAGTTTAGAACTAACGGTTGAACTGATACACCCCGCTGTTAAAGAAACCCACCCTGAATCCTGCACTTCTGGAGAAGTACAGGCCAGCCCTTTGCTTCTTTGACAAATTCTCCTCCTTTCTCACAACAACCTCCTGGACAGAAACCAGTCAGACTACAAGAGACGGCACTCCACTAAAATACGTTCTCATCCTGCTGGATCTTTCAGCTGCTTTTGACACTGTTAACCATCGCATTCTTCTTTCAGCACTCAAAACCAAGGGTATCTCTGACACAGCACTCAGGTGGTTCCAGTCTTACCTGTCATGTAGGTCCTACAGGGCATATTGGAGAGATAAAGTCTCAAAATCACAAAGTTTCAACACCAGTGTACCTCAGGACTCATTGCCTAGACCGCTGCTCTTCTCAATCTACATGATATAACTGGGATCTGTCACTCGGAAGAACGACTTTTCCTATCACTGTTATGAGGACAACAAAATGCAGCACTTAGCGTTCCACTCTGAAGATCCAACTGTTTCGGCACATGTCTCATAATGCCTGAGTGACATCTTTGGATGAAGGTCCAACATCTACCACTGAACCGTGTGAAAACTGAATCTGAGAATTCTGAGAATTCTTGAAGGCAGTGTAGTCCTTTTTCCCCTCTTTTACAACCCAATTAAAGCTACTTTCTTCATCTGATAGAATTTATGGTAACATTTAACATTATGAGTTTACTGTAAAAATTGCTTATTTATTTTCAAAATCTACACTTTGACATCAGAAGTAAATCCTTGATTGTATTTGGTAAAAGTTCTGAACCATGGATTTTTTCTTTCTTGTCCCTCAGATGGTATTAAAGGCATCAGAGATGTATTAGATGAAGTTGAACCAGCATTCGATACTCTCATTTTGTGCATACAAGCAAATACAAATAATCATCCCAATTTAAATCCAATGTAAAGCCAACAACCAACAGCCACAGCAAGAATAATATAAAACCAATTACCTGAATCCACACTACAAATTCTCCAACATTTGGAGGAATTTATTATCCATGTGACACATCAGTTACTTTGAAAGCTTGTAGTTTTACCTGTTGCCACATATGTTTGTTAGGTTTTAAATTTTTCAGGATTCATTTGTGCCTTTCTGTATGCTGAACTAATAACTTAGAACATAAAGAGAATAGGTCATATAATTACAGGATTGGGTTGGACAGATTTATTTTGTCATTTAAATAAAATTGAAGGGGCACTGCAATTCTCACACATTAAAATTTTCTATTAATTCACTAACATGCCAAATATGAAATGGAGGGGAATTTTGTAGGGATTTTTATTCCATTCTGGGAAAACTTAACACTAAAGGAAATGTTTATGCTCCAAGTACAGATTTCCTTCATTTTATGACGTTCGTATTTATAAAGTTTAATCAGTAATTTAGATATATTGGTCTCCTGGGAGGCAACTCCAATTGTGTTCTTGGGGGTACTTTACAGAAATCCTCTCCCTGTGGCTAACAGGTTGCAAATAATATTTGTATGGACCCATGCATTGTCAATATTTAGAGAGAACAACACAAACAACAAAGAGAGGAAACGCATAACCCATAACCCATTCGTATTAAGGATTGGATTATTTTTTTAATTCTTTTTGAATGTATATATCATGATAAATTTTTTCTTTCTTTATATCATCCCAGTAGCTAACTTACCAAATAATAATAATTAACAGTAATGATAATAATTACAGATCTTGAACTCAAATTGTTTTGCCTTACATTATCAGTGCTCTCAAGCCACACGCATTTAACATGGGACTCCCATTTTTGACATGTCCATATGATCACACGCCATTGTATTACTTACGCTGAGAATATAGGCAATTGTATATTATTATTATTATTTAATTTATTATGACCGGTTATATTAATCTGGATCCAACTCATAATTTAAGGAAATTACTAAGCATTAAGCTGGTGGCAAGGGATATACGTTAAACAAAACTTTATTTACCATACCTAAATTAGAGTTAATGACAGTTTTTGGTATCCAGCAGATTAACAGCCTGAAGTAAACCATCAGTTACTTGCATGCCTTGCCCATTTTAAGAAAGTGCCCTGTTGCAGGCATGTCTTGATCTTGTCTGGAAGTGATGAAAGAGAAGTAATTTGATGCAGAGGATCTGTATCTGGGAAGACAAGGCTATAGCCTACCACAAACTTAGGAATCCGGATGAAGGCTTCTTCAAGTTCATCCTTAAAAGGTACTTAAAAAGCCTAACCATACCTGGCAAGGAGGGCATCCAAAAAGAAGCTTATGAAAATCTAAAGCAAGCGTGAATATAAAAGCAAGAGGAAAAGGAAGAGACCGTGGTCTATTTTAAACTGAAATAATGTCAGAGCCTATAGATGTAACTGATCCTGATTAACATTTTGTAACCACAAATACAACTCATAGACATGAAATGTGATCTACCTATCATCTTAGGGATGATTTCATCTGGCTTGTAACTTTGTTGGCAGATCACTGAAGGATGTTGTGTTGTAATGACTATGTCTTCTGGTGCCAGATTTTGGATGTTACAGTTCAAACTGGATGGTCAATTTTATACAAAAACTTAAATATCAATACACAATTTGATATAATATATATAAAACATATTTGCTTGTAATGTTTAGCAAAATATTCTATGGTCCAGATATCCTTTGATATCCTTTGATATCTTATCCTGCAGTGGTAATACGATAAAGTCTTTTTTTAATACAGTCAGACGTAAATTTTCATGACTAAAGGGACATTTGCCAATAGTTCATTGATTTCATGCAAAAATCTTATGTCATTAGAATGATAATATGACACTGACCGTAGGCTACAGGTGTGAGCTTCAACACTGTATGTAGAGGACACTTCAGATATGGCAACTCTTCTAAACACAATAACACACACACGCATGCATGCGCGCACAAGTGCACACACACGCACACACACACGCACAGACACACACACACACAGTTACTTTTCAATTACTTTTCCACAACTTTTACACATTCACAAATTACATTTAGTCATTTTAAGATTTAAGGTTTATGATTCCGTGAAAAAATATTCAGATCACATCTGTGTCCACATGCTCTGTATTTTCATGTTTTTTTTTCTGTGAAAACCGTTAAGAAATCTCCTCTGATTTAATTTCCCCCATTATTTCAAAAATGTAAGATGAATGGCTTTATTTCGTTTACCTGCACTTTTGTCCAGGAAGTATGCCAGCAGACAGCGCATGACGGCCTGATGACAGATGACCAACACATTCTCCTGACGCTCCAGCTCCATGATGACTGGCTCTAGACGCTGAACAACATCCTCATACGACTAACACACACACATGCACAACTGGGATTTCAAGGTTTTCAACCAAAAACAGGCATCTGAAAACATTTTGATGACCCTTCCATAGTGAAAGATTTAAAAAACAATTTTTAACACTATGCACTATGAATCTGGGAAATCAGTGTTGTAATGAATGAGTTTGCGCGATATAAGTGACAGAGTACATCACTTTGCATTCATGATACTCAAAATAAATTTTCAAGTATAATGTGTGGATTAACTTAGCCTACAACTAATGTTTAAATAATCACTTTTAAGTTAAACCTGCATATGTGTATGAGTATATGTGTATGTGTATAGACATTACATCATTATGACTGGTCAGTCTAGTATGCGCAGTAAAGCGTTTGAAGCTGTTTTCAAAAACCTGTGTGACTGTGGATTTATTTGACAACAGTGTCATGTGTACAGAAGACCAGGGTTCAGTAGAAAGTCTGAAAAGTATACACAAGTACTGGCATATACTAGCATGTGTCACTGTGCCCTAAAGCATCGTTACCCTGTCATGTGAATTCTTCAAACAATTACAGAGCTGTGACTCACCTCGCCCTTTGGATAGCGATAGCGGTATTTATCTTGATCTCGGAGTGCGAACTCCTCGGGAAAATGATTTTGAATCTCCTCATATGTCATCTCCTCACACACACCCTGCAGATCAATACGCACACATGTATCTCATCATCTCGCTGTTAAAACTACAACAAGAGTAAATGTCATTTGGGCCAGACTCACAGCATCAATCTCATTCAGGGCTTTCCACTGTTCGTAAGGTACACCAATAGCTTCGGCGCTCTGGATGGTTCTTCTCATATGACTGGTCCAGATCTTCAGGTCAGGGATACACTGACTTCTGATGTAGTCGCCCAGAGCTGCCGCAAACTGACAAAAACATCAAGCAAACTCAAAGTGTATGGCACTAGGACAAGGCTGGGTGATGTTGCCTCAGTATTTGTGGGTGTTTCTATGCCGTGGTTGCCAAGGCTTAGGGATCAATTATATTTTTTTGCTAGGGTAGTAACTGTGGTCTATATGGTGTGCTGCCCTCTAGCATGATGCAGGTTAAGTGTCTCAGCCTTCAACGGCATTACTACAAAATTGATGCCTGGCATAACAAACATAGCTTTTTGAATTACTTGTTTCCAAAAAATAAATTGTTATGCGAGCTCAGGGAGACATTTCAACCACAGCAGTTTAATTTCTAAAGTCATTAGAAATAAATACTATATAAAAGATTTGTTAAATCATATATTCATAGTTTTGGTTTCCAGTAATTTAGGCATGTAATCAGTTGTAAATGTAGAGCCAAATAATGGGTTTACCTTAATTCCCCGCGGCGAAAGGCCAGAATCTCCTCCAATTCGTCCAAGAAGATTAAGTTCACTCTCTCCGTGTCGACAGAGGTAAATGGTGCGAGGAGTGATGTGAATGTTCATCAAATAGTAGACTATCCGGCTCTGAATGTGATCCTGAACATGATTTACCAGATACCTGCTTCCCACATTAAAGATCTTTATATAAGACAGACTCCTGTAAACAAGGAGAGCAAACACTACACTCTTACAACTGACATGAACAACACTGCTTCAGGGTGTTTCTTTCATTTCACATTGATAAATAAGTGTTAAAGAGTTTAACATTTTGATTAAGCTCTAATTATTGGGTTGTATTTTGATGTTATGTTTGTGTAGTGTAAAACAACTGAAAGAGTAACTTGACAAAATAGTGTATACAAGCATTGGACAATTACACCTGCCTATTCAGTAGTTTGTGATGAACAAAACGTGGCTTGGTGTCTTAGAGGGGTGCTAAGTTTAACCATCGAGCTAAATTCCCCCTAACCCCTTAGTAGATCTGCTGGAAGAAAGAATAGGCTATCTTAAACAATATCGGTCAAATGTATCTGTAGACTCACTTAGGCATTAAAGTTTTTCCACATTTTAGAATAATGATATGCTCATCAAAGATATGAAATAAAACAAAAGAAACTATGGTTATTTTGTTTAAATTAAAGTATTAAGCCTGTCGTCGTCTGTTCTTATAGAACTCTTGTGAAGAATTGTTCATTTGTTTTTCTCTTCTCAGTCTTTTTTTCCAAAAAAAGTTTTAGTGTTATTCTGTGGTCTTATCCCCCATTGTGGGTTTTTGTATTTGTTATTAAAAGTTTTGATTAGAACAACTGACGGATGGTAGGCTTGGATTCAAGTATGTTTTATTTCCTGTAAAGTAACCAGTGAACCACCAACTTTGGACAATTTTATGAGACCACCTTTTTGGTATTTTATAAGATGCACACCAGTCTTGGAGGGCATCGATTTGGATGGCTATTGTTCACTTCTAAGAAGAACTGCTCATGTTTTTCTGCAAAATCAATGTGGATTCTCTGTCATGGAATCTCTTGGCATCGCCACGGATGAAGAGCGCCCCGGCAGACAACTTTTAAACCACCAGAAACAGCTACAGCTGCGCACTATCACATGAATGCAGCCATCTGATCCTGGCCACCACAGAATGCTATGAGCGAGGACCTTCAACCGGCAGATTCTCTCTTAAATGAACAGCTGGTTTTGGCACCCAAGGCCAGATCTGTTTAAACTCCCCATCTGGCTCCTGGACAGGATGAGGAGTTCCTAAATGGGACCCTACCTTCGGTCGCAGATACCATCGCTCAGGCTAGGGCTCAGCCACTAGGTTTAATCCACCCTTAAGTGGCGCCGCTCTTCATCGTAGTGCCATTCACGTAGTGAAGATGACCCCTGTCCTACAGGGCCTTAGCAGTCCAGTGAGTGCTTTGAGTTTGAGCCGGCTGATTCTCACGTGAACCTGAGACCCGGCCCTGTTGCATTCCCTTCTGGGAACATGGGAGACCCAGCAGGAGCTCCCTATTGGGCAGGAAGACCTCCACGGGACCACACGCAGAGCATTGGGAGCTCTGAACAGCTTTGTATTTTAAGTTCTTCCTGGAACTGGTGAGAATCATGCAGGCCCTCAATTACAGCTTCTAATGTAAGAATAAGAAGTATGGCCACTGCCCACGACCCCAAGACAGTCTCTCAACTTCTTAAGGGAAGCTCTGATGACACCTTAGTCAGTAAGTCGCTCCGCTTGAGGTCATTCCCCATTCAGTCAACACAATGTTGAGAGAATGACTGAAAGGAAACGTATCCGGCTAGGTATGATAACCTCTGAGGTTGCCACACATAACCAGAGATGTTTTCATTTATTTTTTAAACCATTTTAGGATTTGCTCCAAATACTATCATTGAACTAGAGTTACTGGAGTAAAACCATGGTTCCTTTGTGATAACCAACTAAAGTGACCATGTTTTTTCAGGATCACCAGTCAAATATTTATACACAAGCAATTATTGTGTATTGTAACCTTGCAACCTTAGGCAGCTGTTTCTAAGGCAATGACTTTAGGGGAAGCTTTTGTTTACAAAGGCAGGTCTAAAAAAATTTTTTGGACAGACAGCGTAACAGAAGTCTATGTAAATCATAAACAGACAGCATCTATGCAATAATCATTCACAAATAAAAGTAACTACAAATGTAATCATCGTATCGATACAATTCAGGTTTTCGAAAGTTAAATCAAATCCATTTATGAAAACTGTTTTCAACCAGCTTATCGGCCGCCACATCATTTTTCAAACTTAATCCTGATTGACCGATTACATTCTCCACACCTGCACATTAAGGATATTGTTTGACTTTGAAAGCAATGAAAGATTCTTCTATCCTATCTTAAATTCTCCACCCAAAGGTAGCTTTTGAACCTTGCTTTGATTTTTTGGTTTTATGTATATGTAGGGAAGATGCAATGTGTTCTCCCAGCCTCAGGGGAGAGCTGTGGTTCATTGTTGTGTGATTACAGGGTGGAACTGTTATTTCGCCAAAACTCTGTTTTCTTATGAGAAGTTAGGAAGGGTTGTCCTGTTCTCATGAAAATCTGCTTTATTTAGTAAATTATATTAGCCATTTATCTCAGTTTAAAAATATATTCTTGTTAAAGTATTCACATATAACACATACATGTTTTATTATTTGTGTTCTATTAATTTAATGTGGAAATTGAATTGTGTTGAGCTTTATATGAGTATTTCTTGGTTTTATTCTTTGTAATCTGTATGCTTCTAACATTTATCTTAGTTTTTAATATGTTGACGTTTATTATCCTGTGTTTGAGTAAGTTTTAAACAATGTGAAAAGTGACCATTTAAGTTCAGCCACCACTTTATAATTTTCCTTTTCAATCAATGGATGCATATTTCATATATATTGATGCTGTTTGTTTACTGACACTGCTCTGATTTCTTATAAGGAAAAATGTTGCAGTTCTGTGGTGGATGTGATGAAAAAATGTGGTTTGCTGAATAGTGACTGATGTGGAGAAAAAGCTCAACTACTCTAAGCTTTGATTCAACAACAATCTTGGTGTCCCCCTCATTCATTCCTTACATTAACACAAACCAGAGCCACCAACAAAAAAGGGTTCCATAAACAGGGGGCACAAATCATACCCACAGATACTAACCAAAAAAAGCTATGTAATTACTATGTAATATAACTATCCGAATCTACCCCAACCACAAACCATGGATTATCAGCGATGTTCGAGCAGCCTTGTCAGCGCGGACATCCGCTTTTAAATCCGGAGATGCTGACTATCGCAAACAAGCAAGTTACGATCTCAGGAATACCATCAGAACCACTAAAAGACAATATAAAACCAAGGATGCAAGATCAACTCAACATCAACGATGCACGAAGTATGTGGCAGGGCATCACTAACATCAGAGACTATAAGGGGAATAAACCAGCTAATGTGAACATCGCTGCCTCTCTGCCGGATGAGCTAAATAACTTTTATTCTCGTTTCGAGGCTCACAGCCCCGCCCACACCGAGAGAGTCCCCGCAGCTGCTGCAGAAGATGTGACATCACTCTCCGTCTCTGTCGCGGATGTAACCCAATCCTTCCGACAGGTAAATATCCGTAAAGCTGCGGGTCATGATTGCATCCCAGGCTGTGTGCTCCGAGCATGCGCATACCAGCTGGCCGGTGTCTTCACAGACATCTTCAACCTCTCCCTCTGTCTGTCTGTGGTCCCTTCATGCTTCAAGACATCTACCATTGTGCCCATACCCAAGAAAAGCAAAACCACATGTTTAAATGACTGGAGGCCTGTCGCTCCCACTCCTATCTTCAGTAAGTGTTTTGAGAGACTCATCAGAGATTACATCTGCTCTGTGAAACTCCAAAGTTTAACACTGGACAATACATATACACTGCACATTATACAACAGTCTACCTTCATCCTATGCACAACTACTTACATTTACATTTAAATTTAGGCATTTAGCAGACGCTTTTATCTAAAGCGACTTACAATAGTCAAGGAGACAATGATATATACTTAAGACTAATTAAGAGCATTAAGACTAAGTCCACTCTGCTGCACCTTAACATATTTTTATGCACACTTTGTTTACATTATGCAGAATGTGTACACTCTGTGTTTAGTGTTTAATGTCTAGTGCTTAATGTATGTATGTACACACTGTGTTGAATGTTTTGACTGTGTTTGTCCAATAGTACACTGTGTGTAATGATTATATGTATTTGCATATTGCACACTGTCCTATGTTGAAATCTGCACTATACGTTACCTGTACTGTGATTTTTCTGGAGCAAGCTCACAAGAATTTCACTCACCAGGGCATATGTGCCATGGTGATGTGACAATAAAAGTGAATTGAATTGAATTGCTGTAGCAATACCAAATTAATGTAGATGGTTGAAGTCACCTGTCTCTGTCATCATTCAGAGGAATGTATGTGAGTTTGTAGCAGTCAATCCTTTTGAGAAAGTCAGCAACTGCCTCCTCTTTATCACAGCTGATGTAATCTGGACTGCTCAGCTTCACTTGCTGTACAAACACACATAAAAGTTTACTGTATTTTTAAACAGTGCACACACAAAAGAGCATTTGCAACTTGGACCTGGAAGGCGGCAAGTGCTATTCTCCCATGTGCAATGCTATTCTGCTTTACGATGATAATTCCCCCTTTGGCTATTTTACATACTTAATGTATTTTATATATACATTTTATATAATTTAGTCTAAGGATAAACAAGGTCAGTAAAATCTGCCCTATGTCATAAGTACTTGTTTAGGATACTTACACACTCCTCCATTGACTGTTTAAAGATTCCGTTCAACGCGAATCCATATTTCAAACTTGAATTAGTGTATAACGTTGTTGTTAGAGTATAAATAACATTTGTAAAAGTATAAAGCTCAAAGTTCAATGTCAAGCAAGATATTTAAATAAACAGAAATCGCCTAAAAAAACGGCTGGTTTAGATTACACCCCTCTACTTCCTGAAAAACTGACGTCACACCCGACATTACCCTCACCAACAGAAACATTCAAAAAAGGGGGCTTGGTCTTGTTGCGCTCCTATGGAGCAGATGAAGTGTTGTGTTTTTTTGTTCCTCATGTTGTTGAAATTTTCATCCCAGAGTTCAATCACTTTTGATTGGCTTTCCAATGAACGCTGAACTTAGAAATCAATGATTAAATTTATATTTCACTCGGTTCCTGAATATTATAATCCACACCAAAAAATGTGAGGACATTTTACTGAGGACAGCTTCCTCAATCTCAATCAGTTAAATGCTGGATTTACACAAGGATTATTGTTGAAAGATGTAGAAGTTTCCTCTATTGTTTATGGACCACAACCATTAAGTGTATTTTATTATTTAAGTTGATGCGTTTAACAGTCTCTGTAACCTATAACACAAAAGGCAACATTGTTTAGCTTTGTTTGATGTTTGGTAATGGAAACAACAAAAAGTCTAGTAGTTCAACCACACAGCATCGATTGTCTGTGTTTATACTGATCAGTTTAAATTATTTGTTGATTGTATTTATTGTTTATTATTTAAACACATGCTTGTTTAGATCGGGTTAAAGTTTAGCTGTAGACAAGAGAAACACACAAGTGTAATATGTTTAAACTTCATAAGTCGTGCTTGCACAAGTTGTACTCTTTACTTTTCATCAATGTTCTCCGGTTCGGATTTTGGCTAAATTTAATACCATCAAATGTCTTTAGTATTATAAAGTTTAGCCAGAATCAGATTATGATAACACAGAGCAAGTGTATCTCCATGTGTTGGTGAGTTGTGTCATCTTTCCCGGTCTGACCCATCAGAACTTGTAACGCATTTCTGAAGGTGGGACTTTATCAGAACGGGGAAGTTTCAGCAGTTCTCATGATGGGAAAAAGCGCTAGACAGAGAAGTGAATTATGCGAAACATTAACATGTTATATTACACACTGTTAACACAATCAAAGCTTAAAAACAAGCAGGGAACAGACCTTTAAAGTCTACTTAAAGTTATCAGCGGACAGACTTCTTGGTTGTATAGTTTTATCTATATGAAATTACAGTTGTTTCAATTAATATAGTTATATAAAATAAAGTGAAAAACTAACTTTGGACAATATTTGAGGACTTTGATTTTTAAAGCATACCCATTAAAGATTCGAACACCTGATAAAATTATCTGAAGAACCAACTATCACTAAAAAGCACCTGTTAGCTGCAAATTATATTTAAAGCTGCCATCTCTGAAGTCCCAATAAGTTTTTGATGCTGGATCCTTCAGAGTAAGGCAATTGTTCAAAGAGCAGCATTTTGACAACTTCAGAAAGAATAATTCTAAAATATTTTATTCACTTACAAATGCCGGTTACACGGGATGGTACAGATAGTCAAAGCCCCTATCGGCCCGCCTCCGTCATGGCAACTCGTCTGCTCTCACTTCACTCGACGGGGGCGCAGCCCGGGGCTATGTGGCGATCCCGCCAGCAGAGTGCACTGTTGAGACACATCTGTGTCCACAGAGTGCATCTAGCTGGAGGGATAGGCCCAAGCTCCCCTCCAAAGCATGCAGATTCTCCTCATACTTAGTGGCGAGGGCTTATGCTGCTGCAGGGGAGGCTGCGTCTTCTCTCCATGCAATGGCTATTTTGCAGGTACACCAAGCAAAAGCCTTGCAGGAAATATGTGTAAGCTTAGGACCGCAACCGACCTCGTGCTGAAAGCGACAAAGGTTACGGCGCGGTCTCTCGGTCGGCCGATGTCCACTATGGTGGTCTAAGAGCGCCACCTCTGGCTCACCCTTGCGCAAATGCGGGATTCCGAGAAATCCAGATTTCTTGATGTGCCCGTTGGGCAAGGGGGGCTGTTTGGAGACGCCGTGGAGAGCTTTGCCCAGCAGTTCTCAACGGTGCAGAAGCAGAAGGAGGCGATCCAACACATCCCTTCAAGCGTGGTCCGGCCCCTCCTAAGCCATTGCACCACCTGCTCCCAAACGGCCCCGCCCCCCGCGCCGCCGGCCCCGGAACCAGCGCCCCCTAGACAGCCGGCGCCCCGCAGAAAGTTGGAGGCAGGCAGCTCCGTCCCGCCAGCAGCCGCCTCGGAGACAGAAGTGGCGACCCTGACGGGACCCACCCAGGAGAGTTGAGAGTGACATCAGCACCGGCCTCGGATGCATCTCACGGCCGGACCAGGACGGACCCTGCCCCGTCCCACCTAAATCCAGGCCCTTTTCAGGTCCTGGTACCCCAATTGTCACAAAAAGAGCAATCTCCTCCCCTGGGTTCCTCCAGCCGCAGTCACCCTCTTCGCGACGGTGCGCTGTTGGCAGATGTGGCTCTTAGACGTACACGTCCCTCTGGGCAGCGTACCGTTCTGCGGGCCAAGGCAGGCATGTCGAGACCATACGTCCCCCCGGGGTCCCCGCCCTGGCCGGCCGTTGGTCTCGACAGCCACGAACCACCCGCCTGGGCTGCGGTGAAGCAGATCGACCATCTGGTCCCTCTGGCGGGCAAGTTGCCAGCCTGGCTCCGGCTGTGCACTCCGTCACGATGGCTGGAGCGTACGATCCGTCTCGGCTACTTGATCCAGTTCGCCAGACGCCTGCCCAAGTTCCGGGGGATCCTCCACACTTCAGTGAAGAGCGAGGAGTCTCCCATTCTTCGGAGCAAGATCGCCACCCTTCTGGCGAAGGATGCGGTGGAGCCTGTCCCACGAGCCGAGATGTCCTCGGGATTCTACAGCCCCTACTTCATCGTTCCCAAGAAAGGCGGAGGTCTGCGCCCCATCCTGGACCTACGTGTCCTGAACAGGTACCTTCCCAGGTTGCCCTTCCGGATGCTGACACAGATGCTGACACAGTATCCTGGCATTGGTCAGGTCTCCAGACTGGTTTGTGGCTATCGACCTGAAGGACGCGTACTTCCATGTCTCGATTTCTCCTCGACACCGACCGTTCCTACGTTTCGCTTTCGAGGGTCGAGCGTACCAGTACAAGGTCCTTCCCTTTGGGCTCTCCCTGTCCCCCCGGGTCTTCACGAAGATCGCGGAGGCCGCCATCGCCCCCCTGAGGGAGCGAGGAGTGCGGATACTGAATTATCTCGACGACTGGCTCATCTATTCCCTTGGTCGTCCAAGACCTTTTTACGAGCGGGGGTACCGCTCGGGCAGGTCATGAGGCATGTTCTCGTTACCTCAGACGGTGCAGTGTTCAACGGGCATGCAGCGTCGGGTCGATGGACAGGTCCCCGCCTACGCTGGCATATCAATGCCCTAGAGCTGTTGGCAGTACTGCTGGCCCTCAAGAGATTCAGGCCTCTCATCCAGGGCAAACACGTCCTAGTTCGGTCGGACAGTACAACAGCCGTTGCGTACATAAATCCAAGGTTCCCACTACTCCCTTTCGGGATCAAGTGGTTAGCCTGCATGCACTCTCCACCGGGGAGGAAGACCAAGCCTCTTCTGTGTCGTGTCCCATACGAGCCCTGCGCCTCTACGTGGACCGAACGCAGAGCTTCAGGAGCTCTGAGCAGCTGTTTGTCTGTTATGGAGGTCAGCAAAAGGGGAGAGCTGTCTCCAAACAGAGAATGGCGCACTGGCTGGTGAACGCAATAACAACAGCGTACCAGTCTCAGGGGCGCCCGTGCCCGCTAGCAGTGAGAACCCATTCCACTAGGAGTGTGGTTTCCTCATGGGCACTGGCGCGTGGCGTCTCTCTGGCAGACATTTGTAAAGCTGCAGGCTGGGCTACACCCACCACCTTCAGAAGGTTCTACAACCTCCATGTGGAGTCGGTCTCTACTCAGGTCCTGAGGAGTAGTCCTTAGGACTTGTGGGTGTATGCCTACGAAAGCGCCGTCTCCCCTACTTAGGTGAGTGAGAGCGCTCCTCTAAGCCTCCCTACTCCCCCCCCTTCAGGGCTGAGTATAGGCAACCTATTCTTCACTAGCACACCCCACAGTAGCCGGCCGGCCGAACGGAGCGGCCGTGGCTTCTGCACCAGGTCCTCACAAGCAGTGTACCGGGTGATCTCCCCAGGTGAGCCTTCACCTATAGCTGCACCCCCTGTGATGTGGGCTTGCGCACTGTTTTTTCCATGACTTCTTCCCAGAAGCGAGAATCATGAGGTAATCTCCACATAGTAACCCCCCAAGTGCAGGATGTGGTCTCCGTACGCAGACCCTCAATTAGAGGGATAGCGTTCCCCAGTGATCCCACAGTGATGGACGGCTCCTAGTTAAGGTAGGAGTAAGGCCACCGTCCGGGGCATCGTAGGCGAGATTCTATCAACTTCTAGCGAAACTCTGATGAAATCTTGCCAAGACTCACTGGAGGGTCGTGACTAGCGGAGAGTGAGTAAGTCGCTCCGTTGCATGTCAGGACGTGGCCTGGCGACGTGGCGGGATTGAATTGGTCCCCCTTTCAGCTCACAACGTTGAAAGACCGACTGAAAGGGAACGTCTCCGGTTACGTAGTCACGTTGTGACTTCCCGTGCCATGTTACCCCGCCCCGCTGCAGCGACCGGGAGAGGCTTCCCAGGTTCCTCAGCACAAACGGTGATGAATGATCTCTTCCGTCCCCTTTTATACCCATCATCACGGGCGGGGACATGAATTGATTCATTCGCCAATTAATTGGCCTTTTTTAATAGGCTCGGAGACAATGGGTTCTCAAGATCAAACCCCCTTTCAGCTCACAACGTCTCGTTCCCTCCTTCAGGGAACCTAGGTTACCATACGTAACCGGAGACGTTCTTCAATGAGCATTGACGATCTTACAGTCCTTCACGTCAACTCTGCTCCTTAGGCAAGCGATGGTAATGATCTGGACTCTCGGAGTAAATAAGGATGTCACCGTCTGAGAAATTGGAACACGGAGAAGTCATAAATTAGCTCCTACGGTATCTTTAAGTGACCTATGGGAGTTATGAAAGTGGTTTCTACTCATCTCCTTGGCAGTTTCTAATCAGATAATACACACTTCAAAGATTCTAAAGCAGTTGTAATAAGGGGAAGTAAGTACCAAACATCTGGATCTGGTTCGATGCCCGATAATCGGTGAAAGGTCTCAACCCCCCCATCCTTATTAGACACAAAGAAGAAACAAGAGGCATCAGAATAATGTTATGGTTGAATGTCCCTGCTTTAAAGCCTCAGAAATTAACTTCTATGAAATGTACTTTTCACAGTTTTTTCACCATTGTTAGCAATTTGTCTGCATTTCTTTTGGACAAAATTTCTTGAAGATCAAATTATTATTAGCAATATAGGATTTATTAGGCTGCATAATATATTGCCAGTGTTACTTCTCTTTTATCTTCTGTATGTGTTTGGTGTGTGTGACTGTGCTTGTTTGTTTAGTTTTGGTGTATGCGGGTGTGAGTCTCGTCTCATTATATGGTCTACTGTGATACCTTTTCTGAATAAATGTAATGCATTGTTTATACTTAACATGTTTCCTGTTTCATTCACATTGTTAAAAGTGCTTTATGGATAAAGTTGATGTTAGATGAGACAAAATTATAAAGAAACAGCATAACATGGCTTAAGGCAGCAACAAACTGAGAACATAAAGTTTTCGATGATCTTATTTGTGTTTGATTTAATTTGGTTTTCCGTGGTCATGGGTAAGGTATATAACTTTTAGTCATTTAACATTTCCTTTGTGTGTTTGTTTGTAAGTTAGTACCTGAAAACAATCAGTGAAGTTCCAAATCCCAAATTTCATGATGAAGTAAGTTTTGACAGAAATCAGAAGTCTTAGACTACAGCAGGGTACACTGAGAGAGGGGCTTTTAAGAGTCACAAGCTTACACCAGGTGTACTAGACAGTATAAAAGACGTGAAGCAAAAAATAAAAGTATATATTTCTAGGGGCGGAAACGCTTAACAAAAGTTCCCATTCAGTCAGTCACCCAATGTGGGTTTGATTGAATAGAGGTTGATTGTAAGAAACCTTCCTCTCTGAGCCTATCGAAAAGGCCAATCAATTTGGTAAATGAATCTACAGAACAAGACTTTCAAGAAGTTGTGGTCGCGGGTTGCTTCTCTTTTTTGAGAAATCAGCCACACCTTTGCGGGCCGTTTACATCCCCGGTAATCTGAATACGACAGACGACATGCTCTCGCGTCAGACATTTCCCCCAGGAGAACGGCGACTCCAGCCCCACGCAGTCCAACTTTTATTATCATGCGCTAGCGTGCTTTTCTACTTCTCACAGGGCATAGAAAAGCTTTTTCTGACCTCTACAACCTGTCTCTTTCATTCCCAGAGTGAAATGGCAGACAACTAGTGAGTGATCCGGTCTGCAGCTTCGGAGGTGGGACTAAAACCCTTTTTAACAAATCAAAAGTTCATCATCACCCAACTTGACCGTGAAAACAGAAAAAGAAAGTTTTAACAATATTTTTAATGTTATAATATTTTTTATATTTTTTTAATAAAAGTGCATAAATATAAATAAAACAAAAAGGAAAGAAAATTATCCATTTTCTCTACTGGGTTATATACGCCCTCCCCCCAGTGAGCCTCATTGCATGGTTCCTTTGCAAGGTTAGGGAAAAGGAGCATCAAATGATACTCGTTGCCCTGTACTGGCCCAACCGCTCTTGGTTCTCTGAGCTTGTGGCTCAGACGACCACTCCCTCAAGACGATTCCCGAGATAAAGGACCTTCTGTGTCAGGGGAAGGGTGCGTTTTGGCACCCCAAAGCAGACCTCTGGAACCAATTCTGGCTCCTGGATGGGACAAGGAGCTCCTGAGCGGACTGCCACCAGCGAATCCAGTGCCTATACACCTTGAAGTGGGGTTAAATCTCATTCTGGTGCACCTCACAGGGTGAGGACCTACAGTGGTGTGAGATCGGAGTCGTGTTGTCCTTCCACATGACCTAGACACTAGATTTCTATATGGTCTCCCCAGCAAGAGGGACAGCGTTCCCCAGTTTTCTCAGTCCTAGGTTAAGAGTCTATCAAGGTTTGATGACACCTTACTGCTACAAACTGGAAGGTCTGGATTCATGTAGGTGAGTAAGTCGCTCTGCTGCATGTCAGGATGTGGTCGCAATGTCTTGGTGTGTTGAGACTGGAACCCCAAGCAGTTCAACACAACGTTGAGTGTATTTTTTTATATCCGTCATCGCTTGTATCAATTTGCTTTTTAAAAAGGCTCAGAGATTAACTGGTTCCCAAGATCAACCATTTGCCTTAGATTCTCACTTTATCTGTTTAATTAGAGCTCCCTCTTTTAACAAAATATAGTGTTCTTTAAAAATACAGTTTGACAAAAGGCCATTTCGCATCATCAAAACCATACAATTTCAAACAACCTATAGCAGCGGTCTCCATCCCGCTCCTAAATAGGTACTATCATAAAAATTTCAGCTAAACCATTTAATCAAGGTGTTCAGGGTTGCTTGATAAGTACAGGCATATGTGCTAAAGCAGGGATGGAGCTGCATTCTACAGGAATGTTGCTCACAAGGAGCAGGGTTGGAATTTCCAGTTCTTTAGGTTTTTTGCTAATTATAAAGGTTGTTCCCTTTCTGTCGGTCTCTCGACATTGTGTCGAAGACGACAGTATGGGGTTCGCTCTTGAGAACCAATCGACTCTGACTATATTTAAAAGGCCAATGGGAATTGGCGAATGAAATTTGCATGCCGTGCCCCGCCCTGGACATCAGGGTGTATAAAGGGAGACGGCGTGCTTTTGTCCCTCTTCAGCGGCTCCCCTGTGCGTTTCAGCAGAAGACAGAGAGTGTCTTTCTTTCTTTCTTTTTCAATAAAAGAGCAGTTTCTAAGCAGCATGTTGCCTCATGGCACATAGCTGCTCCCTGGGTTGCGGCGGATTCGTCCCAGACGGGGACACCCATAGCGCCTGCATCACGTGTTTGGGTCTCCAACACGCTGAGGCGTTGCAGTCACGAGTGGCTTCTTTCTACGGAAAGCGAGACACCACTTCATCAGCTCCCGTTGGTTTGCTGGCTGCGGCTATGGCCCGGTCAGCAGACTCAGTGAGCGGCGTTGGTGATTATGAGGGTTAGGTTTCCACAAGGGAAAGATTCCACCGTTCTTCGGGCAGAGATGGCGACTCTTCCCCATAGCCGAGATGTCGTCGGGCTTCTACAGCCCGTACTTCATCATCCCCAAGAGAGGTGTAGGGCTGTGCCCGATTCTGGATCTGCGTTCACTGAAACGGTGTCTTCACAGACTACCGTTCAGAATGCTAACACAGAAGCGCATCCTCGAAGCTGTCAGATACGAGGATTGGTTCATGGCAATCGACCTAAGGGACGCGTACTTCCACGTCTCGATACTTCCTCGGCACAGACCGTTTCTACGGTTCGCCTTCGAAGGTTGGGCGTACCATTACAGGGTCCTGCCCTTCGGTCTGTCCCTATCTTCCCACGTCTTCACGAAAGTCGCGGAAGCCGCACTTGCCCCCCTCAGAGAATGGGGCGTGCGTGTACTAAAATGTACACACAGGGACCTGGTGCTTCAGCACCTAAGCCGACTGGGTTTAAGGGTCAACCGAGAAAAGAGCAAGCTCTCCCCAACTCAGAGAATCTCTTATCTCGGCATGGAACTAGACTCTGTCACCAGGTTTGCACGACTCATGAAAGAGCGTGCCCAAGCCTTACTGCAATGCCTGAGCAGACTCAGGTAACCAGTGGTCCCCCTGAAAGATTTTCAGAGGCTCCTGGGGCATATGGCATCCTCAACCGGGGTTATTCCACTTGGGTTGATGCACATGCGGCCAGCTCAGCAGTGGCTTCAGAGTCGCGTTCCGAGGAGTGCGTGGCACACAGGCACCAGGCGAAACGCCATTACGCCTCAGTGTCGGAGCACCCTAGCACCATGGTCCTCCAGGACCTTTTTACGAGCGGGAGTATCCCTCGGCCAGGTTCGAGGCGCGTTGTGGTGACAAAAGACGCCTCCCTGTCGGGCTAGGGAGCAGTGTGCAATGGGCATACGGTTTCGGGTCGATGGACGGATCCCCAACTGCACTGTCACATCAATTGCCTGGAGTTGTTAGCGGTCATGCTCACCCTAAGGAGGTTTCTGCCTCTAGTGAGAGGTAGGCATGTGCTGATCCGCTCCGACAGCACGGCAGCTGTAGCATACATTAACCGCCAAGGCGGGGTGCGCTCGCGCCGAATGTCACAACTTGCCCGAGGAGAATGGCGACTCCACCCTGGGACGATCTGGCTAATAGAACAGTTCGGTCAGGCACAGGTGGACCTGGTTGCCTTGCCGGACAACACAGCTGGCCCCGGGACAAGCGGAAGCACGCCTTCCCCCCAGTGAGCCTTCTTCTGAGGATGTGTGATCAGTGCAGTGCGGCCGCACACCATGAGCTGGTGGAAGGTAAGTATCTCAGACAGCATAGCATGGTCACCAGGTTTCTCAGGGGCGCAAGGCAGGTAATCCTCCGCGTCCACGCTCCATACCCTCTTGGGATCTCGACGTGGTCCTAGCGGGCCTTTCCGAGACCCCTGTTGAGCCCCTAGTAGAGTCTGACCTTCCTCGTCTCACGGGGAAGGCAGTACTCCTAGTAGAGCTCGCCTCTATCAAGAGGGTAGGGGACCTACAAGCATTCTCCGTGTCCAAAGAGTGCCTACAGTTCGGACCGAATTACTCTCACGGCATCCTGAGACCCCGGCCCGGCTACGTGCCCAAAGTTTCTACCACAGCTTTTTCGGGACCAGGTAGTGAACCTGCAGGCACTCCCCACAGGGGAGGAAGACCCAACGCCAGTGTTGTGTCTGGTACGAGCATTAGACTCTACCTATACCGCACGCAGAGCTTCAGGTGCTCTGAGCAGCTGTTTATCTGTTATGGAGGTCAGCAAAGAGGGAGGGCTGTCTCCAAACAGAGATTGGCGCACTGGATCGTAGATGCCATCTCCATGGCTCAGGGTGGAACCGGTATCAGCTCGGGTTCTACGCAGGTAGGACTAGCAACCGGCCGAGCGTACGCCTGCGAAAGCACCTTCTTCCCTCTTCAGGTGAGTACAGTGCCCTATTCGACCTCTCTGCTTCCCCGTCGGGTGAGTATAGGTCACCTATTCATCACTCAGCACCCCCCATGGTCACAGGACGGCGGAGCGGCCCTGTTGTCCGGCTGAAACATCGGAGTAAGCTGTCCCTTTTCAGGTGAGCCACTTTTTTCAGCTGGTGCTCCGTCCGTAGTGGCTGCCCCCTCAGGGGTGGCCCCGGCCGACGTAATTCCTTCACCAAGATTCTCCTATTTAAGCGAATGTGTGACCTCCTCTCACGTAGTGCTTTCCACAAGGGTAGCGATGCACACTAATATTTCCATGAGTTTTCTTCCCTTTTCATGTGAGACCATTGGCATATTTCCACATATTAACCTCCCTAGGGCGGGATGTGGCCTCCGTAAGGCACTCCCTCCTTGAAGGGGCCGCGTTTCCCAGTGCAGTTCACGGTCGGACGGCTATCTCGCTGCGGTGATAGGAAGGCCATCGCCCATGGAGACCGGTGGTAAAGTACCTCTCATCTTTTATCAAAGCTCTGGACGTCTTACCATTTCCCCACTGGCAGGTTACGCTCTCGCATAGAAGCTCGCACCTTTGACGCGCTAGAGCCAGTCAAGGTAGCTCCGCTAGAGATTGTGACACGGCACAGCGCCGTGGCGTGTTACATAGGAACCCCATACTGTCGTCTTCGACACAACGTCGAGAGACCGACAGAAAGGGAACATCTAGGTTACTAGTGTAACCCTGGTTCCCTGATGGAGGGAACGAGACGTTGTGTCCTTCATGCCACGCCGCTGTGCAGCTCGCTGCAGCGGTCGTGGGTCAACCTCACGTTCCTCAACACAAAAGGTGATGAATGAGCACGCCGTCTCCCTTTTTATATCCGGATGTCCGGGGCGGGGCACTGCATGCAAATTTCATTCGCCAATTCCCATTTTCCATTTAAATATAGTCAGAGTCGATTGGTTCTCAAGAGCGAACCCCATACTGTCATCTTCGACACAACGTCTCGTTACCTCCATCAGGGAACCGGGGTTACACTAGTAACCTAGACGTTTTTTGTATAATTGTTGTGATTTTATATTTTATATTATATTTTATACACAACATGCTTGCGCTTAAAAATCTGTTTCCTTTGTTTTCTCTCTTTAGATGGTTTTAAGATTGCATGTAGAATATAATCTCTATGCTAAGTTTTCATACTTTTTTTAAGGATTAATTCAGATAACAGCTCATAAGATAAACTTAAATAAATGTAAATAAGATAGCAAAGTAAAATAAGCAATAGAGAATAGGAACGTAATGTCGGCAGTATAATAATTTTTTAATTTTCCCAGAGATAGTGATGCTAAATGTTAAAAAGTATATTATACAATTAAAATACATTAAAATGTAAAACGCTTGCAGTTTTAAAAACTGATCTCAAATTAAGCATATTTTCTGCTTTGCAACTTTAAAACACACAATGGTTTAAGTGCAACTTCATAAAAAAAAAGTTACTTCTATCAAATGTGGCCATGACATAACTCTCCAAGCTTTATACACACATATACAGTCATTGATAAAATATGATCCTCTGGGAGACAGAATTGTACCTTAATGTTTTCTGCAATGATGTCTGGGTCATCACAAAGAGACTCAATAAAGAAGACCTATAAGAAAAGAAACAAAAGTATCAGTTCTATATTGAACACTTGAAAGAGAAGTAAAGTAAAACTTACTTTATAGCCATTCTCTTTAGCAAAACTCAGAATGACCTCTCTGCGTTCTTTCGTTGTATTGGTGGCATCAAAGACCTATTGGCAAAATGTCTTTTATTATGAGTATATTTAAAGCAATCTAACATACTGACTGTATTTGTGTATGTGCTGTGACTCACTGCAACCTGTCCGTGATCTTGGGTGAAGTAAGAACAGACATCCTTCAACGCTGCCAGAGCACAAGTTCTAAACACACAAATCCAATTTACACAAAAAAAAGCATGTTGACATAAACAAGTAAAAAAGTGAATATGTTTCTTACGTCCGAATCTTCATGGCTTCTTCATTATCTGGCCGAAAAAATTCGTAACTCATGTTAGTTCGCACAGCGTCTCGACGATACTGTCCAACATTAAACACTGTTGAATGAATTGCACATCAGTCATCATGATCCATAAACTGATTAAGTCACACCTGGTCATTCTAAACCTTTACAAATCAGCTTGTTGCTTATATCAGCTTTTATGAACAATTTCAAAAAAGCATCAAATCACTTAAACTGATTATGGACCACTGTCTTACCCTTAGTGGGAACTCCAATCCAGTTTAGGTAGCGTGTAAGTTTCTTGGAGATGTAAGTCTTTCCACGAGCAGGAAGGCCAACCATCACAATCATAGCAGGAGAGTTGGTGAACTGTGGCACTGACGCTGCAATAAACACATTAAATCCAAAGTCTTTAGTCCTGCTTCCGGATAATCTCTCTGATGCAAAGCTTGGTCTCAGTCAATCATGTGTTTATATAATACATTATTAACTTCTAAAATCACTACATCTTATTAATCATATGAACTAAATGAGTATAAAGTATGATACAGAAATTAAATTTAGAGTGTGTGTTCCCGTGTCGGTCAAAAAATGGTACGGCAGCCCTCTCACACATTCTATAACGCTTTACTCTTTCTGACTGCCCACATGTACAACCTGCATTGACCAATTCTTTCTGTGCTATTACTTTAATTTGCTGAGACACATCTATACTCACAACATTTAAATAATATTAGTCATAAGACTAGACACGGTTCTTGCAAGCTACGGATTGGACGGCTGACAGATTTATTAAAAGGGCATAATATTTGTATTAAATATTTAGTATCTGTTCTAGCTAGTAATAGTAATACAATCTGGATTTATATTTTGCAAACTATTATTTGTTTTGTTGCCTTTTGCAACACATTGTGTTATACATTATACCACATTTCACATTGAACAATTTACACATTGTATTTTAAAATAAACTTTTTTTCCTTGCATAAAAACTGCGACTTGCTTAGAAATGTGAAACAACCTCTTTAGGTAGATTTTCCATTTTTCTTAGCAGACCTGGCAAAATACTGACAAACCAGTAAGAGATGGATACCAGTTATTGGAAAAGATGTGAGAAGTAAAACAAACTAAAATCAGAGTGTTTATTGTACTAAAATTGTATTGATATGTGCATAATAATTTGTAATGCGGTGCACCTACACTAAAAAAGCAACATCATCCAAAAAGGCAAGACGTAACATAAACACTGATTCATTAACAAGTAAAGACAGACCCCAGAGCGACCATCCTGGGAAGCGTGGGCTCGAGCGTAGACTATTCTTTGAATTCTGGTGAGACGGTCCTATTGAGCAGCCTGGGTACTGGCTTGAACTCTGGCGTGCTTGGGATCACCCATTCACCCACAGTGAGGGGTGATCTGCTCAAAATTAAATCAGCCAAACATGGATTAACTCACTGATATGGTTACATCATGTTGCAATTTTTGCCTTCCTACCAGGACCTATTAGACGTACAATAGCGACAAACTTTCTTAAACAACTAAACTCAAACATCTTCGCCAAGCTAGAGAGGACGGCAATAGAGCTGCTTATAAAAGTAAACATTGGAAAATGGCGATAACAGTAGCCAAACAGAGCTGCTTATAAAAGTTGGAAAACCAGTTTTAAACCAACGATGCTGCTCCTGTGTGGAAAGAGCAATTTTTTTTGATAGAAGGAAAGAGAAATAGGTCTATATTACTGAGACACGGCTAAGATTCTGCTGATCTTGAAAGTGGAAATAGGTCTGTATTACCGAGACAGGTGCGATTCTTGAATATGGCTTAAGATTCTGCTGATCTTGAAGGGAGGAACGTGAAAATAGGTCAGTATTTACCGGGACAGGTGTGATTGTTTAATATGGCTAAAGATTCCGCTGATCTTGAAAGAAAGAAAGTGGAAATAGGTCTATATTACTGAGACTGGTGTGACTCCTGAATATGACTGAAGATTTTGCATATTGTAATGACCTGGAGGTCAGGGCTGGCAGCCAGGTGCATTTTGGGAATATTTGTGTTCATTTGCATCCCTGTTGTATGAATGATTAGATGTCACCATGGTGAAGAGAGATGTGTGTATGAATGACGATGTATTGTAACCCTGAATGTGTTAAGTTCAATCTGTGAACTCCCAATAAATGAGCAGCAGATAATACTGCCTCGTGTAGTTTATTTGTCCATGCCTCTGCTCACAAAGACACTCAGGGTCGTGCGGTGTATGGGACGTGAGTGTTCTTTCTGCCTGCTCACGATAATGTATCGCGTCGTGTAGTTGCTAGCGCCCCGCTAGTCGATAGATTATAAAGTCCAGTTTAACTCCAGTCAGCCCACGTAGCAGAATAATTGGGAGTTGTTACAATATCTTGAAGAGATCTTGTTGGCAGATCATTCCACTACAACTATAGAACAGTTTTAAAGGGTTAGCATAAAAGTCGTGAACATGGTTTTGTAGAGTCTTTTTAAAAAAGTTTTTATATTACATTAATATCAACTATAGGCTAACTATAGACAAATCTACATTTTTATTTCTAAAATACTTGTAAAGGTCAATTCATCCTAGCTCCTTCCTCCAAAAGAATGATATCTGAAGAATTACAGACAGTGAAGAGTAACAAGCATTTGCTTTTAGCATCGGATCATGGCTTTATCCCATTATGCTAATTTAGCTGTGTGGTTTTTGGAATAAATTAGCTTTCAAGCTGCAATCTGGTCCTTGTTCATTTCAATTGGGGAAAACAAAATGAAGCTGAGGATGACTCAATTAAACACATATACGTAGTACATATCAAATGTTCAATTAAATTTATTCCCACATAAATTAACACAAAATCAAACATGTAATCCATTTAATATATAATAGCATGAATAGCCACGTGCTTGATTCCCCTTAAGTATATAGGTCTAAGTTGGTGTTTGGCTCTTTCCACAGTACACTGTAAACTCTTGTCTTCAGTAAGGAACTTAGGGGTGCTATTTGATAAAAATCTCTCCTAGAAAACCAAGTATCTAGCATTTGTAAAACCACATTTTTTCACCTCGAAAACATGTCTAAATTACGGCCTTAGCTTTCAATGTCAAATGCAGAGATTTTAATACATGCATTTATTCTGCACTCTTAGTAAAGAAATTACAGTTAGTGCAAAATGCTGCAGAAAGAGTTCTTACAAGAACCAAGAAGCATGACCATATTAATCCAGTCCTGTCAACACTGCACTGGCTCCCTATCAAACATCGTATAGATTTTAAAACCGTGCTTATTACTTATAAAACCTTGAATGGTTTAGCACCTCAGTATTTGAATGAGCTCCTGTTACATTATAATCCTTAATGTTCGCTGCGCTCTCAAAACTCAGGCTATTTGATAATACCTGGCTTACACATAAAATACTTACATGCTTCCAATATCCAAATCTGTTAAAAAGATTATAAGGCTGCATTTATTAAGAAATCCAGAACCATGTACACTCTCCACAACACACAATATATTTGCTATATCATTAGAAGAATTGCATCAACGCTAAAATTGGTCTGTTTTCTCTCTTCTTCCAAGTTCATCGTGATCCAGTCCGTTTCCAGAACAGATGGTGGAGAAAAGAAAGAGGACATCAACGATTTGAAAATGAATGCAAAGACACTATTTAAACTGAACAGAGATGACATCTCCGAATTCAATAATGAAAGGCCTTTCCCTATCATTTTGCATTATGGACACACTGTTTTACTAACCAATGTTGTTCAGCTGCTTTGATTCAATATATTTTGTCTAAAGCGCTATATAAATGAAGGTCGCATTGACATTGACATTGATAAGCTTGTTGTTGCTCTTGAGTTTTCCGATTTATTTTTAATGTAATTGTAAATATTACAGTTTACAGCAACTAAAGCTCATGCTATAACTCTTGATTGATAGGACAGTGTATTCAGTTGTTGCCTCGCAACATAAACAAAATGCAGTGCACTCCTCTTTTTAAACAGTCTCGCATTTCCGAACGTTCAAAGTATGTTTGGTATGATCGGCCCCTCAGAATGTTGTAAAGACAGGACGTTGGTATCTATTGACTCAAGCAAATATCATCCTTGCAACTGTCCAGTCATGCTCTAGCAACCATTTAGAGCACCCTTGAAGCAAATCCCATAGACTGCAATTATAAAGGGCCCAGGTAACAAACCAACCCCTAGAAAACAGAATACTTTAGCAACAATTTAGCAATATCTATAGCTTGGTATCATAGACCTGGCTGTTGACTTTATTTTTATTTGTGGCTTGGAGTATCAACAATTAGCATCTAACTAGAATTCCCTACTTACAAAACAGAGTAATCTATTACCATTTAGCAATCAATATCAATATTTTTGTATCAGCACCTAACCCTAACAGCATAACAGAGCACATAAGTAACCATTTAGGAACATCTATACAGCACCACAAAGGCAAAGTGCAGAAACTTCACATTTGGTCAAAACTGAGTCCAGGCCAAAATGGTCTTTTATTTTGTCATGGGACAAAATTGAACCAGGAGACTAGTCACATTTCAAAGAAATAAGAGTGTCAGAATTCTAGTTACATGCTACAGTGACTAGCTGAGTGCAGTTACTGTACTTTTAAGGGCAGCATATCTCATCATCAGAACATCAAGGTGTCGGGATAAAGTATTATCACCCTGCTGCACAGGGCTGAGTCACATATATATTATTCAATCTATATCATTGGGATACGACCACAGCACGCAGATGTTTCTTCTCCATTCTGCTGCAGCCTGGACTTGAACTGCTGGATTCGTCTGGTCAGAGGAGAACTGCCCCCCCCTCAACTGAGCCTGGTTTCTCCCAAGGTTTGTTCTCCATTTCTGTCACAAATGGAGTTTTGGTTCCTAACCACTGTCGCCTCTGGCTTGCTTACGTGGGGTCACCTCATTTACAGTAATATCGTTGACTTGATTGAATTTGAACGCACAGACACTTTTTAAGTAAACAAAGAGGACATCAACGAATTGAAAATGAATGCACAGACACCACTAAACTGAACAGAGATAACGTCCCCGAATTCAATAATATATTGCCTTTAACTAACATTAAGCATTATGACAGACTGTTTTATTCATTTTTGTTGTTAAGCTGCTTTGATGCAATGTATTTTGTTTAACGCGTTTTATAAATCCTGCCAACCCGAAGACCTGTCACAACCTCTCTATCAAACTAGGAGCATCAACCATTGTGCCCTCCAGGTCTGCGAGAAACTTGGGAGCAATCATCGATGATCAGCTCAACTTCACTTGCCGCGACTGCCAGATCCTGCAGATTCATGCTTTACAACATCAGGAAGATCAGACCGTTTCTCTCAGAACATTCCACACAAATCCTGGTTCAGGCTCTGGTCCTGTCCAGGCTGGACTACTGCAATGTGCTGCTTGCTGGACTCCCGATGTGCACAACTAAACCTCTGTAGATCATACAGAATGCAGCGGCAAGAGTTCTGTAACCCATGTAACACTTCTCTTCATTAAACTACATTGGTTTCCTGTAGCAACTCGCATTGAATTCTTCTCATCGCCTACAGGACCACCATCGGTTCAGCAACCAGATACCTTAACTCACTAATTCAAAGGAATAGGCAATCAAGATCTCTGCACTCCGCAAATGAGCAACGACTTATGGTGCCATCTCAAAAGGGTAAGAAATCTCTCTCTCGTACGTTCTCTGCATTGGTTCCTCGATGGTGGCACGCTTGGCAGACTCGGTCTCTATCTTTAAAAAACACCTGAAATCCCATCTTTTCTGGCCTAACCCACTAGAAGTACTTTCCTTTTCTAACCTACTCACTCTATCTTAAAAAAAAAAAACTTTTCTACCTACAGGTTTTTATCTCGCTTTGTGTAACTTGGTAACCTTATTGTAGCACTTGTACACCTATTGTTGTGTCGGCTATTTACCGCTTCATTGTCTCCTCAACTATTTGTAAGTCGCTTTGGATAAAAACATCTACTAAATACCTAAATGTAAATGTAAATGTAAATAAACGTGACATTGACATTAAATATACCTGCTGTGGCGGTTTTTTAGATAAGTGCACAGGAATTTTCCTGCTAGTCGTGTCTGCTTTTGATAATCATCCATAAGCCGCACTCATCGTGGAGACAATTCCCAAGGTAACATGTTAAAGCGGGTTTGCCTGTTTAACATAAATCATATCTTTGACAACAGCAAATGGCAGGATTTAAGGCTGGGACAACGCATTAAGGAAGTAACTGGATTTTGCATAATGTATGCCCGTGATGCAGTAGCTAAAAGTAGTTTACAATATATTTAAAACAATTCCAATAGTTTACAATATATTTAAAACGTAAAATTGAATCAGTTGTGGTTGGAGAGTTTGACTTGGTTTTAATCTCTTTGCCAGCAGGCAATGACTGAAATGCCTTTCAACGCTACGCACCCTACATCCATTTGCTCTTTGGTGATTGTTGGCTACTGCACACTACTTTGGATGAAAGTGTCTGCCAAATGAATAAATGTAAATGTGATTAAGATCTAAATAGTTAGACTTAATAAATTAATTATTGCCATAGGGTCTTAAGAAACATTAATTTTGTGCCTGTTATTTATGGGAATACCTAAATGGCACCATGTTTTGTGATTTGTCGGGGTTAAAACACACCGTTGATATTTCTAGTTCAAGAGTCAACATTTGAAGTGGATCAAAACCTTTCATCGAAGGTATAAGTGAATTTAAAACAATTCCAATCTTGTGTAAAAGATAAAGCTCTGCACTGTTGAGATCAGCAGCCCGAAAGACAAAACCAGGTGGTAAGACAAGATGGTATAACTTACCATCTTAACACGTTTGCGAGTATGTGTGTGTGTGTGCACAATAGATTCAACTGTGAACTTTTAAGCCAAGCATCTGTGTTTGTGTGTGCGCAATTGATTCTCAATTAACCAAATTCATGGTGATTACACAAAATATAACATTCTACTGATGTTTTTACACTTGACAAAACAGAGGAATAAACACCACACATCTTTAATCATGTTGTCCGATGGGGACTTTAGAACGCCAACAATTTAAAACATTTCAGGGATCTGGCAGCTTTTAAATTTTTTGCCCCTGGTCTGAATGTACTGGCTCAGTATAAAACTTAAATTCAAAATCTTATTTTGCTGGCAAAACAGCCCTCACCCATCAGGGCCCTGAAAGTGTGCTGTGGTATGGGGTCACTCTCCTCTGGACAGTGCAGGCCAGGTGGAAACACTTCTACGCAGCCTTCAACACTTTCCGCTGGATGGTGTGCTTAGCAGCGAGGAAAACAGGCAGGAATGTCAGGATCATACATCCCCTCATGACCTCTTGGGCAACGGTCTTGGCAGCCACGGAAACAGACCATCATGGTGGCTAGAAATGACGGTCCATTTGGGCAATATCTTCGGACTTGACTTAAGTGTATCTGTAACTGCCCCAGCAGTCTCCTCTTCGAACCCTTGGATTGAGCTAATCTTTATAACTTGAGTTTGGGCCGGCTGCATCTCACATGATTCTGAATCCCCAGCTACGTGCCTTAGGCTACGTGCCTTAGGTTCCCAATGCTCCCTTCAGGCACCAGGTGGTGAACCTGCAGGCACTCCTCGCAAGGGAGGAAGATGAAGCCTCTTCTGTGTTGTGAAGACCATGAGGTATTCTTCACATATATACCCCCCAAGTGCGTGATGTGATTAATATTACATAGGACTTTGATTGGAGAGTTAACAATCTCAAATGTTTTTACGGCGACTGCCATACAAGAGCGTGAGAAGAAGGCCACCACCTGTAAACCACTGCTATGAGTCTCTCAACTTCCCAAAAATAGGCTCCGATAAGTCCTTTCGTCCAGCAAACGTGAGTGGCCTACCAAGTTTCTCAGCCCAAAGGCGATGAATGACCTCTCCTGTCACCTTTTATACTCATCGTGGGTGGGGACATGAATACATTCAATTTAAATAAGCTCAGAGACAAACAGGTTCCTAAGTTAAACACCGATCAGTGGACACAATGTCTTGTTTCCTACTTCAGGGAACAAAGATAACCATACATAACTGGAGATGTTACTGTCAAAAGTGCATTCATTTGTTAACATAAATTAGTTATGAAATCTTTCAATATTTTTGGTTACATAATATCTTATTTAAGTCCATTATTCTTGCTTTCAAAACCACCAATAAATCTAGAAGTTTGGAGATTACTCAGAGCACCGTCAATTAACTTCTTCAGGTTTTCAGATTGTAATTTGCAGTGTTTTAAGATTTTAAGGTAAAACAGAGATTTATAAAAATTTTTTTTACAGCATTCTGTTGAAGTTACACATACTGTGTGTAAAGGGCAGTACTCTGGACTGTTGAGGTGAACAGCCCCAAGGACAACACCACCTTATACACACATACCCAAAACACACCAAAAAATACTATTTTCATGTAATCATAATGAAATCATACATCACAGAATGTGTGAAAGAGAGTTGTGAGATCTCACAGCCTCTCCTGCATCTCAATTTGCTGTTTGTCCATGGCACCCATATTTTCTCCAGAGGATTCTTAGTAAGCTCCATTTGAGTGAGAGACATGCTGAGCTGTGTGTGAATTTGTGTGTTTGTGTAAGTATGAGAAGCTGTATAAGGCAGGTGTGTGTGTATACTTGTGCATGCGCTGGATGAGGCATATCAGATATTACCCACCAATCACCAACCATCTCAATATGTATACGAGTATGTGCTGGTGCAGTAGAATATAATGTAAACACTGAAGCCAATTTTTAACATATTCTTATCGAACCAAATTCGTGGTTATAACACACAATTTAATATATCACGAATAACGGTCTATTCTGTCAATGTCAAATGCAGAAATGTTAATCCATGCATTTATGACCTCAATGTTGGATTATCGTAATGCTTTATGGATGGATGTTCTGTACGCTAAGTAAACAAATTACAGCTTGTCCAAAATGTTGGTGCAAGAATTCTTACAAGTATCAGGAAGTATGACCATATTACTCCAGACCTGTCTCCACTGGCTCCCTATCAACATTGTATAGATTTAAAAATCTTGCTTGTTACTTATAAAGATTTTATTGATTTAGCACCTAGTATTTGAGTTCCTGTTACATTATACTCCTCCATTTTCACTGCGTTCTCAAAACTCATGTAATTAGATTTTTTGCGGGCGGCAGATCCTTTTCCAACTTGTTGCCTAAACGATGGAATAACCTTCCTTAAATATTTGGGAGGCAGATACACTCTTTCAGTTTAAATCTAGATTAAACATCAATCTCTTTAACCTGGCTTACACATAATATACTAATAGTGGTGGGCCGTTATCGGCATTAATGCGCTGCGTTAATTTGAGACTCTTATCGTGATAATTTTTTTTTTGCTGTTAATCTATTCTCAAAGTTGGGTTGGGAGTTGCGTCCATACTACACAAGCTATGATGACCTTTGATCTTTAAGCGCGGATATATACGTATCAGAATTACAAAGGTGGGCGCCAGAGCGAGTCATATTGAGACTATAACTAAAGCCGTCACATGAAGTTTAATCGATTTATTTGACAATAAAAAGGACTTTTTGCTTTGACAAGTTGATGAGTTCCCCTGACAGAAACCCCTCCCCCTGCCCGAATGATGCGTTGGACGCGAATGAATTTAAATGTTCAAGCGTCAAACTACACGCGTCTGCTATGAACGCGGCATAAGGTTGTTTGCAGGTTGGCTTACTTTTGCTCGTTATTTGGGTAGCACACATATTCTGAATGCCTTAGACAGAATTCAAATTAGCCATTTTAATCAAGATTAATTTAGATTAATTCCAAGTTTACAGTGAGATTAATATAGATTAAAAAAATTATCTATGCCCACCACTACATACTAACATACTTTTAATACCTAAATCTGTTTAAAAAAATCTAGGCTGCATTTATTAGGTAAACCGGAACTGGGAACACTTTCCACAACTCTCAATATATTTGCTACATCATTAGAAGAATGGCATCTACACTAATATTAGTCTGTTTCTCTCTTCATCCAAGCTCACCAAAGCCACCAGATCCAGCCTGTATCCAGATGAGAAGGCATTGCAATCACCCGAATCCAGTTCACATCCAAAACAGATGGTGGATCAAAAACTAGAGAAGTCCTCTACAGCCCTGAAAGACAGCAGAGACCAGGACAACTAGAGCCCCGGATACAGATCCCCGGCAAAGACCTTGCCTCAGACGATGGGATAAGACCATAGGATACAGATGATTGTTCCCCACACTGCTGTTGCCTGCAATTAAACTGCTGGTTTCCCCTGGTCAGAGGAGAACTGGCCCCCAAGCTGAATGTGTATTCTCCCGAGGCTTGTTCTCCATTCTGAGACCGATGGGTTTTTGGTTACTTGCCGCTGTTGCCTCTGGCTTGCTTTGTGCATTGTCGTCCATTATCATAAAATCCCTGTGTCCAGTATACTGTGTCGTACAAAATGGCCCTTTAATTTATGTATCACTGTGCTTGAGCTGTTATCTGCCAGATGGCCTACTTCCGAAAAGTTTGAGAAATGTATTGAGGTAAGCTTTGTTTTTTAATCCAAACACATCTGTTCAGTCTTTTGCCCATGCTCTTATTGAGGTTTCATGCTGGCACATTGTCATGCATTTTTGGTGTCCTTTCGTGCCACAACCCCTGCCACTGCAGCCAGTGGGATTTGGCCTATCAGGCTATTCAGTCCAAAGGTGATGAATGATCTCACCTTTCCCCCTTTATACCCGTCATCGCGGGTGAAGACAAAAATTTATTCATTCTGCAAATTAATTGGCCTTTTCATTAAGCTCAGAGACAAAAAGGTTCTCAAGGTTACAATGCATACCCGGAGATGTTTCTTTCAAAACTGCATTCATTTATTTACATAAAATCGGTCATAAAATTGCTCAATACCTTTTGTTACATAATGTCTCATTGAAGTCCATTATTCTTGCTTTCAAATTCACAAATATATTTTAAAGTTTTGGGATTAATCAGAGCACAGTCAGACATCTTATTCAGGTTTTCAGATTGTTATTTGCAGTGCCTTAAGTTTTTAGGCAAACAGAGAAGTATAAAAATTATTTTGGTGAGTTTTTTTTACTACATTCTGTTGAAACTACACGTAATATGTGTAAAGGGCTGGACTGTGGACTGTTGAGGTGAACAGCCCCAAGGACAAAACCATCTCATACACAAAACACTAAAACACATATGAATTTCACTCCAAAATTCCAATTTCATATATTCATAATAAAATCATACATCACAGAATGTGTGAAAGAGAGATATAAGATCTTACATCCTCTCCTGCATCTCAGTCTGCTGTTTGTCCATGGCACCCAGATTTTCTCTAGAGGATTCTGAGTGAGCTCCATTTGAGTGAGAGACATGCTGAGCTGTGTGTGTGTATCTTAAACTGTAATAAGGCTGGTGTGTGTGTGTATGCCCATGCATGTGCTGGACGAGGCATATCAGACTTTGCCCACCCCTTACCATCTGAACACGTATACAAGTATATATGTGTGCAATAGATTCAACTGTGAATTCTGGAGTATCTAAAATATTCTCATGGAACCAAATTCATGGTGATAACGCACAATTTTTACATTCCACAGATGTTTTTTTACACATGCTAAAACAGAGGAATAAAACATCACAAAACTCTTAGTGAATCTAAAAAGGTCAACTTCAATCGCAAGTTAACATATGTTTTTTAAAAGCATAATTCTTTCTGTATAAAACTAGTAATATCAGTGAATTTTAGTGTGATATCCAAGTGCTAAACAGAAGATAAACTTCATGATAGACTTTATCTTTTTTGTGCAGTCCATTATTTGTGCTTCAGATTTCATGCACGTTCACACGTACATTTAAATTTGAAAATCATTGAATAACAATGGCATGTTTATTTAAATCAGGTCTTAAATTAAAGAGCACTGGCCTATGTCCTGAGTTCTGTCATCTTATCATTATCTTACTTGAAATGTACTAATTCTTTGTTGAAATCTAAGACATTCATAAACCTCTGTTAGTGTTTGGAAAGAACAAGAAGGAAAATTTTTCTCATTAAGAAAGGGTAAAGAAAGGGTAGAGAAACATGTCAGATTCAGAAGAAGATTTTATACACTGTACTGTCAAAGTATTTGCTCACCTGCATTGACCCACATATAAAATTTAGTGACATCCTATTTCCAATCCATAGGGTTCGATATTATGTCTGTCCACCCTTTGCACCTATAACAGTGTCAATTCTTCTGGGAAGTTTTTTTAACAAGGTTAAGGTTTGAATTGAGGGAGTGGAGTGAATACGTTTGGCAATATAATATATCATATGGTTTCAACTTTATTCCTACAAAGTTCAGCTCCAGCCCAGAAACTCACTTATCTGTAACCTTAGGATCGTTGTCCACAAAATATTTTTTTCCCTTTCAAGCATATGCTTTATTTAAAACAATACTGGCTTTATACTGTTATTCTTAACCGCATGCTTTACCACAACACTTCTGCAAGCAAAAATGCCCAGGTGAAGAGTTAGGGTTTGTGTTCACATCTTTACGACCACAGCACACAGATGTGTCTTCTTCATTCTGCTGCAGCCTGGAATTAAACTGATGGATTCGTCTGGTCAGAGGAGAACTGGCCTCCCAACTGAGCCTGGTTTCTCCCAAGGTTTTTTCTCCATTTCTGTCACCATTGCAGTTTTGGTTTCCTTGCCACTGTCGCCTCTGGCATGCTTAGTTGGGGTCCCCTCATTTACAACGATATCGTTGATTTGATTGAATTTGAACGCACAGACATTTTTTAAAGTGAACAAAGACACCAACGAATTGAAAATGAATGCACAGACACCATTAAACTGAACAGAGATAACATCCCCAAATTCAATAATGTATTAACTTTTAACATTAAGCATTATGACACACTGTTTACTAATTATTGTTGTTAAGCTGCTTTGATGCAATGTATTTTGTCTAAAGCACTATATAAATAAAGGTGACATTGACATTGACATTCACCAAGTTGAATTGACTTAAGAGAGCTTAAGATAGCCCTTTGGTTTCTATCATACAGAACATCGGCCAACATTTTGCACTATAAGTATCTTATTTCACAGAAAGAACAGTGCCTTTAACTATAAACAGACATCACCAGATCTGGCTTTTGGTTGGTATTAACTATTCTGCCAAATCTTGTTATCATTACACGATGTATGTTTTGCTTATATCAGGTAATGTTTTTGAATGTCCCTCACCGAGACGAGTCATCTGATAAGCCTGTTCAATATAGACATTTTTGTTTTGTGTCTCCTTTCTGTGGACATCCGGGAACAGTCTTCCAATTTCTGCTTACCACAATTCCATTTTCCAGCTTGACAGTGTATGACCTTTTATTGGCTACATCCATTACGTTTGCCAGTCTGCATTTTTCTTTTCTGTCATACAGAACTGGTACTTGATCCCTTTAGATCTTTTACTCCTCTGAAGTTGACCTGCTAACGTTGATTGACATTTAGTGCATGTTCAGTGTTCACAACACTTTGCTGTGGAGGACTGTAATGTTCTGGTTCTTCAGCTCATGAGCCTTCACGCTTGACTGGAATTAAGCAGAGTAGATCACAATGTTGCTAACGTACTAATGCTAGCAATCCCCACCTCTTATAAATAACCATCAAAGCCACACCTCCTCCAAAACACATGAGGATGCACAGAGCAAAGGCCTTGTGGATGCTGTAGTGTACTCATAACTTTAAAAACATGTAAACAGTTCAAGATCACGCAAACAATGAAACATACCCACCAACAAGCATTGGAAGTGTAGCTTCATGTTTAAAACACGTTTAGTTATGCTAAAGTTGTACGCTAAAGTTTTTTGATGTTACATTTTTCCTGCAACAATCTAGTAGTGGCCGCAATTGTGTTCTGTGATCTTACTTTCTCTGAATCTTAAAAGGTTTGAGGAGGAAGACAGTAGGACTGTCAACTTAAATAGCAAGATTACAAGCATTTTTAAAAAAGCGTTACGTTGTCTGTTTACAGTTGTCTGCCACCGTTATTTTTTTATTTATATAGCACATTAAACAAAATAAATTGCGTCAAAGAGGCTAAACAACATTGATAAGCAAAAAGTGTGTCCATAATGCGAGATGATAGTGAAAGGCAATTCATCATTGAGTTCGGTGATGTCATCTCTGCTCAGATTAAATGAATGCACATCAGCACTCCAAATCATAGCCAAGAATTCTGTTTTTATCACATTTGTCACAGACTGGTAATGAGGTCAATACATCATGACAAGGACAAATAATGACGTGAAATTTTTAGTTAAACTTTACAGTTCTATGATTATGAACCATTATTTTAATTCAAGCCAAATACATAAAGTAATGTGCAAAGGTGTCAAAGACTACAAATAAATCAGAATCTGAATAATATTATTGCCAGGTGTGCTTACACACACAAGGCATTTGTTTTGGTGACAGAAGCTTTCAGCACATTATGAAAAGTGACAAGACAAGTAACAAGTACCATGGGAAACCAAAGTATATGTGACATAACACACAATTGTGGAAATGCAATCCGACAGAAAAAATTTGGTTAGAATGTGTTCACATGTTTCATAAATAGTTATAAGGTGCTATATCTGCAATGTTTGAGTGAAAGTATTGCACACATTTATTCCACAGTAGGGTATATGACATGTACATACGGATGAGGGAAGATATCAACTGATGTTTTAAATACACAAGTTGTAGTGTGAAAAGTCTGATGGAAAGTATTGCACACATTTATTGCATTAGGGAAACATTTAACTGTTCATCAGGAAGAGGGCTTAAAGAAAGAAACTTTTCCTGTGTCTTACTGCTTTTGTGCTCCATGCTCTGTAGTGCAGAGCAGACGGTTACAGTTCAAACAGAAAGTGTAATAAGTGCGAGGGATCCAGAGTGTTTTTGTGAGCCCTAATGCTCACTCTGGATGAGTTGAGTTCTTAAAGAGTGGGAAGAGTTGTGCCAGTGATTCGCCCATTTTTCCAGACTGTCCGCTGTGGTCTTCAGAGGGTTAGATTTCGAGGCTAAGCAAAAAAGGATAGTTATCCAACCAGAGATGGTGGTGCCCAGGAACCTGAATGACTCTACTGCAACCACAGTCCTGTTCATGATGGCGAGTGGGGGGAAAACAGGGGGGGCTCTCCTAAAGTCCACTTTTATATTCACTGGTTTGAGCATGTTAAGCTCCAGGTTGTAGTAACTGCAACATAAGTGCTCTACCTGCTGTCTGTATGCAGACTCAGCGCCGTTCCTGATGGGTCCGATAAATTAAGTTTCATCCACAAGTTTCAGGAGCTTTGATGGATGGGCCTTTAGAGGTGCAGTTGTGGTGTATAGGTAGAAGAACAGTGGGGAGAGAACACATCCTGGGGCACTGGTGCTGATGGTGCAGCTGTTGGACATTCTGAGTAGCTGTTGTCAGTCTGTCAGAAAGCTGTTAATCCATTGTCAAACAAAGCTTGGGAAAGAGAGCTGGGTCAATTTGGTCTGGAGAAATAATGTAAATTCACTTTTTCAATTCACTTTTTTTATTGTCACATCACCACGGCACATATGCCCTGGTGAGTGAAATTCTTGTGAGCTTGCTCCAAAAAAAATCGCAGTACAGGTAACATGTAACATGTAACATATAGTACAGACTTCAACATAGGACAGTGTGTAATATGTACATACATATAATCAGTAGACACAGTGTACTATTGGAAACAAACACAGTCGACACATTCAACACAGTGTGTACATACATACATTGAGCACTAGACATTAAACACTAAACACAGAGTATGTGATAACGTAAACAAGGTGTGCATAAAAATATGTTAAGGTGCAGCAGAGTGGACGTAGTCCTATTACAGTAAGTGTTGATGAAAGTGTTGAAGTCAGAGCTGATTTCCAAGACCAAAATCCTTGCATAAGTCCCTGGTTTATCTAGATGTTGTTGGGCATAATGCAGTCCCATGTTGACTGCATCATGCACAGACCGTTTGTTCTGTAGGCAAACTGCAGGGGGTTCAGCAAGGGGCTAGTGATGTCCTTCAAATATGCCAACACCAGTCTTCAAATGTCTTCATGGCAATAGATGTTAAAGCCACAGGTCTGTAGTCATGGGTCCCGTGATCCTGGGTTTCTTTGGGTCTTGGATAATAGTGGCATGTTTTAAAGCATGGGACCTTGCACAGCTCCAGTGACCTTTTGAAGATAGAGGCCGGCTGCAGGTTTTATGACAGACTGGTGAGACAACGTCTGGGTCTGAACCTCTGTTTTCTAAAGATGTTATGCACATTTTCCTCACTGATCTCAAGTGCAGGGGGGAAGGAGAGCCTGATTGCTGGAAGTGTTGATGGCTGTGTAGATAGGTGGTCATAGCTTGTGAATGTCTAGTTGGAGGTCTGAAATATTCAAAAGAAATGATAAAAGTCTTCAAAAAGCTGTTGATTGGCCTCTATGCTGGATAATGGAACCAGACGATCAGAGAGATTCCCAAAGCTCGGGCAACATGCATCTTTTATTGTGGCAAAGCATTGTTCCAATATATTATAGAATCTGGTGGAGCCTATGGTGTGTTGTTTGAATTCCGGCAGCTCACATGTCAGTCTTGCCTGATTAAAGTCTAAACAGAAACTGGGTGTTGTTAGGTCTGTGATTTGTCTGCTTGCGGTGTAATATAAACACTTCTGGGAATGAATGAGGAAAACTCCTGCTAGTAGAACGGCTTTCAGTTAATGAAAAGAACATGCGTATTAGGACATCTTTTTTAATAGTTAAAATGAAATGATATCCAGTTAAAAAATATCACTACTGCTAAAACAATGCTTCATCAGTTGATATGCAATTTTTAAGCACAACTGTATGCGTTATTTAGAGTGCAGTCCATAAATGGTTACTTAGAATTTAAGTGTACTTGTTGACTCTCGTTTTCATGTTTAAATTAATTTTTTTTAAATAAAATACATAAAATATATTAAACACTTTTATTTTAACACTTACTGGGGATTACATATATAAAACCAAGGCAAATTCTGCCACATTAGCAGAAATATCTTTTGATATGCAATACACCTGTTAACCAAATACAACACATTGTTGTCTCTAACACAAATAGCAGCCAGACTGCCTCCCTTTATCCCTCACAAACTCACGACAGCATGCTTTTATCTTTTTTTTAAAGGGAATTGCACCCACTTTCAGTGGAGATGTACGAAGGCTTTCAAAGGCTTCCACCCTCATATAATCTTAAAGATAAAGAAGCTAAAAAGGTTATTTGCAGTGATGCTACCGAATGATTCTGTGTTCTTGAAGAAAGGTTCTTGAGATTTAACTGGTTCTTTATGAAACCACAAACATAAAATGGTTTTCCTGCTTGCTTGTCAGGAAAAGGTTCTCAAAGTCTAAAATAATTGCTTGGCCCCTGCAAAAATAGCAGTGCAATTGTGTGCTGCATCTGTCACCCAGGAATGAAACATAAAAACTGATCATTTTTTTCAAGGGACTGCAATAAACTAGTTATAATGGGTGTAACTTAAGTTAAAGTTAGGTATGGTACGTAGTTTCTGCCAATATTACATTATTATTGAGTACCTGTAGATTAGAATCACATATTTTCAAATTCAATCGCTTTCATCCAAACCATGTACACTTTTGCAAAACTCTTAACACAAAACGCACAACATTGACCTGTTGTGACCATACCATTACCACAATTCATGTAGTTTTTATACAATATTTAGTCATTTAAAACGTTTCTTAAATGCTTAAACATTATTTTCATACAAACTTACCCCATACCAAAGTCATGAAGCCATCTTATCTTTATTCAGGAATGTTCAAACACAGCAAGACAAAAATAATGCCCTGTATTCCAAGCCCAAAATATAGAATTAAACCTCTTCTTCTGAAACAACAGCAGCTTACAGTAGAAGAGCAGGTGAGTATTACTTTATTTATTGATAACTGAATAAAAGTATCTGAGAGCTAGACAAGTAAGCCTTTCCAATACATGTTCATAATCCTGCTGAAGATTTACTGTACTATGGATGAGGGGGCCTCAAAGTTAACCATTTGTCAAGCAATTTGTGCTTTTCGTATTTTTCATGATCTAAAAGAGGATTTTGGATGTTGACTTTGATTTACTCACTTTTTGATGGACATTGTTTCTGCTGGTTTGAGAGGTAGTGCTAATATATGAACTAGTGGCTAGATTTTGAATCAAGTTATTTGATGAAAAAAGCAATCAGCATTTTGTAATGTAGAGTTTGTGTAGTGTAGGTTTGTTTAACACAGCAACACACCTTTAAGTATTGGTAATCTCTTGTTTTGCTGATATTGTTCAGGCTCTAAAACGACATTACACACTAAAGGGGTCCTCCCTTAGGATTGCATTTTTACCTTCTGTTAAAGCATTAATTTTACAAATAACAATGCCTTGCACAGAACCTGGGTTAAACTGGACTCATTATCTTAATAAATGATTATAGCAACTAACCCACATGACCATACTGAAAGCAATTTATTTATTTACTTAGGAAAAATGATTACAGTTAAAAGAGTACATCTACTGATGTGAAAGTATCCTGCTTTAAATTTAAACAATATCAAGTGAACAGAATTTTTTTACCTTGCAGGCTCAATGACATTACTGAAAATATATTGACAGAATATAAAAACAGACTGATAATTAAACTCACCTAGATGTAAAATAAAACAAAATAAGGATGTACTTTCTATCTGACTTGATAAAGGAGTAAATAAGAGACTAAAATAATTGAACATGAGAATTTAAGAATCTTTAGATGGTACATAGCAAAAAACATGAGAAAATCTTTGTTAATTTGAGACACGCTTCACTCGTTGGGATTAGGGTTGGCATCAGGATACTGGGAGAGATCAAAGGTCAACACCTTGCTGATAACACAGTCTCCTTGCTGTTGTTAAGACAAACATAGAGAGTTAGTGAATAATGTGATTAATAAAGTGTGTGTGTTAGCCTGCCTATACCTCAGGATAGACTCCGATCAGCGAGTCGGCTTTAGTGTAAAATTCCTCTTTAAGAGAGATCACAATTGCCTGGAAGTTCTGGACCGACTGATCTTTGATGAAGTTTGCCACCTACACAACACACAAACACAAGAGCACAAAATTTTATTTATTAAATTGAGTAAAATCTTGGAGGACATCAAGAATTCCAAGAGGAGCGGCAGCTCTATGCAAATCTGAAAAAAAAATAAAGGGGAAAGTGAGTGGGAGTGCTTAGACAATGCAGCTATAGGACCCCACTGCCAAGAATACATCTGGTGAAAGTTTGCTAAGTTAACAACAGACAACCCGTGAGGTGCTGGAATTAGTTTTTTATGTAAATAAAGGCTGTGCAAAGATCTAATAATACTGAATATTAATTTTGTAACTATCTAACTGCAATGACTGCAAACATTTTCATAAGCCAAATAATTTTTTAGTTTTTTCTTTTGAATAGCTGGAACATCTAGCGGCTAACATGGTGCAGCAATACCCTGATTCGGTTGTTAATAGAGCTGCATCAATGCATCAACGTCATCAATTACATAATCAACACCTTGAGGTGGGTAAAATGCGTCAACCCACAATATTAACCCTGATTTAAAATAATGGCAGCTCCCAGACAAAGTTAAAATGCATCCCAGAAAAAGAGTGGGAATACTTTTTTTTGTCAGTTAACATTTTATATAAACGTAGCACGTTTGTTTTTGCTCCCATTTTTGTTTTGGAGGTACTGTATGTGAAAAACATTGTCCACACACACAAATAAGTATTTTACTCAGAATTGTGTTCACAAATCTGTCTAAATCTGTGATATTGAGCACTTCTCCTTTGAAGAGATAATCCATCCCATCTCTCATAATTGAACAGGTCAGCTTTAGACTGGCAATAATAAAAGGCCATTCTGAAATGCACAGTCTGGGGATTCCAGTATCTGGAGGACCACCATGTGCCTCATGCAGTGCAACACATCTCCGTTGATCAGGTAGTTGAGTGTGGTCTGTTGGTCTACTCATGTTCAATGGCTGTGCAAAGTAGCTTTATATATGACAGTGTGTTTCAGTTCCTGCAAATAAGTCGACCCAGAGCATCCCAAACATGCTCAATGGGTGGCATTCTGATGAGTATGCTGGCCTTGCTAGAACTGGGATGTTTACAGCTTAAAAGAATGTGTACAGATCCTTGCAACAAGGGGCAGTGCATTATCATGCTGCAACAAGAGGTGATGATGTTGGATGAATGGCACAACAATAGACGTAAGGATCTCGTCACGTTAACTCGGCTGCATTTAAATGATGGCACAACATACGCCTGTCCATATCCTAACCCTACCCACATGGGGCACACGATCCACAACATTGACTCCACAGTGAAGTTTTCTGATGTCATTCAAGGTTCTTGGTTCCACCATCTCCCAGGACCTGAAATGGGAGACTCACATAGTCTCCATTATAAAAGAGTTTGTGCAGTCTCCATCAGTTGAGGAAGTTTAGCCAAACACAGGAGCTACCTTGTTGTACTCAGCAGTCATTGAAAATGTGCTGTGCACTTCAGAAACTGTTTGGTTCAGAAACTCAGCTGCCGAATCAGACCTACGGCAACCTATCATTCAAGAACAAAGAACAGGGCAAGAAACCACACCCTACACATACATTATTTGAACTGTTGCTCTCTGGCAAGGTCTTCAAAGCCCAACACTAGGACTTCCAAACTCAGATGCAGCCTCTTTCCAACATAATTTCCCTTTTAAACAGTTACCTGCTTAATAGGGGTAATATTCCACTTTTAAAAGTTTTTTCTACAAGCTTCCACAAAAAAAAGTTGGTACAAGCAAACCTGACAAAATGTCTTCTGTTTCTGATGTAATGAACATTTATAATAAATATATATATATTTCTGTTTAAAGAACACATCCCTGTTGCCTTTTCATTTCTTGTGTGAAGAAACAAGCTCACCTTGCCGATGTTGGTGTTGTCGAGCGCAGCATCAATCTCATCCAGCACAAAGAATGGAGCAGGTTTATAACTGTAAGTATGAGAGATGTGTCAGTCATGAGAAGAGCGGTGCGTTTCAAACCACAGAACGGTGCTCTCTGGCATGCGTGCAATACAGTTTATAGGGTGTAAAACAGAGCTGGGTGTTTGTTGTTAAGCTCATTTGTGTGGGACAGTAATCAATGGGACAGACTTGTTTTTCCAAGTTTATATTACATTAAAGTGTCTGTAAGATTTGAATTTTTCATTTGTGAGTTTGTGTGTGTTAGCATGCATGTATAGTTAAGGACTCAAATAATACAATTAGTAATGGTTTTATCAGGGAATTCTTTAATGCATTTGGTAGAGTTATTCATAAGTTGCAGTCTATTTTGCAAGATTCCGTCTGCATTTACTCAGTATAACAACACGAGGGCGTTCAGAATCATTTTATTTAAATCTGTCTTCTGGCTGTTCTGTCTGTCTGAGGTGCTGAATTTTACATTCTAAACAAATTATGGTCCAAGATTCATCTTCATTGGCACTTTTTAAGGAGGTAAACACATGGACTTCATCTCCAGAGTTTCACAAGCGAGTTAGAAGGAAGTGAGGGGTCAGTCGTGGTCTGGTGGTAGAGAGTTGGACGGTTGCGGTTACGAACCCCAGGGCCAGCAGACAATAACTAAAGTGTCCTTGAGCAAGACACCTCACCCCTGTTTGCTATGCAGTGATGATTGACTACTTAATAATACTGTAAGACACTTTGAATAAAAGCGTCAGCAAAATGAATTATTGTAATTGTGAGTTTACTTCAATATTTTGCTAAACCTCAAACGTCTTCCAAAGACTCATCAAAAAAACTGTCAAAAAAAGTCCTTGTAACCTGAACTGAAAAATCGTAAAAATATCGTAAAATATGGCCATTATTCTATTTGTTGAGTGGTGTATGTGTGCTTTCACCACAGATGTTGACTCAATCATCTGTATCAGCTAATTGTAACGACAATATGGCCTCGAAAGAAACTAAAATTTAAATAGCAAGGCTCTAGACTGTCAGAGTGGGGCATTTACTCTTACGAATAAAATAAACATGTTTTTCTACAGAATACATTCATTTCTTTTGTTATGGAAATAAAGCAGGAAACATAAGTCTAAACTTTAAGCACAAAATTCAAGCTCCAACAACACTAAAAAGCATTCTTACATGATTGACAATGTTTAGCAACTTAAAATCATCAAATGTGGTTTATGCATTTCCCAGAGAGTCAAAATGCAAAATACTATATTTTGATCCCCTTCAAGTTTTTTTCCCTATAACAAACATATGAACACAAAATTACATACATTTTTCCATGTTAGCAAGATTCCATGTAAAATTGGTTTGTTTTGTGAACGTTAAACGCACATATTTTACAATTAAATCTTGTTCTTAAAGGGGCAGCAGCATAACAAAGATCTGTGTTTATTATTCTCATCAAAATACATAGAACTGGCCTGAACCACCCTTGTAAAAAGTCAAGAAAGTAGCATGGCTACATGTGTACCTGTGAATGGCGAAGAGCAGGGCCAGTGCTGCCACAGTTTTCTCTCCTCCGGACAAATTGTCCATGGGCCTAAAACGCTTACCCGGGGCAACACAGTTATAGTTGATGCCGTCCAGATACAGTTCCTCTGGATTCTCAGGACCCAAGAACGCCTGCAACAACACACACATGTTCACTGCTGAAGAAGGAAGGGCAGCTGTAAGCAGTGTTTTACAAAGGTGAGCTGAAATACCTGGGCACTACTGTTGCGAGACAGAGCTTTATAGATCTCATCAATGTTAGTGGCCACAGACTCAAAGCAGGCATTGAAACGATCAAATCTCTCTTTCTTGATCTGCTCGAATGCCTGCTTGGCTCTCTTGGCTCTCTTCCTTGCAGCTTCGAACTCTATAGAATTCAATTAATAAACAGAATAAAGTTAAACCCTTTCATATTTTCAAACAGGACAATGTAACTGATGTGTGAACACATGCTGAGCAGTGGGGCTTACCGTCACTGGTCTCCTGGAACTTATCTCGGACACTCTCTAGTTTCTCCATTGCCTTCATGTTGGGAGCGCTGATCCTCTGGAGAATGCTCTGCTGTTCATTCAGTCTCTGCTGTAAGGTGTTCATCTCCGCCTTCACCTCATCCTCTGACAGAGAGTCCTGCATGAAATCCAATCACATGACATCATACATAAACAACGCCGACAGGGAGCCTTCACAGCTCATAGGTCTTTAATAGAAGTACCTTCAGATCCTCAGACAGACTGCTGTAGTCAATTTCGATGAGAGCTTCTTTAGCCAAGACGGTGCTGGAGGTCTTCTGACTGCTGCTGAGACTCTCTTCAGCCTGAGAGCTTCCCTAAAACACATCCCACAAAGCATCACACTTTTAGATTATATTTCAGAGTTTACATCTCTAAAATAAAAGGCCCTCACAAAACTAGATTTTAAGTTTTATTTCATAAACATTCCAATCAATCCTATCTGCATTTAAACGGCCCTCAGCAGTGATGCAAGACTTTTAGATTTACGCAACAAATTACCAATACTTTTCAAAACGGGATTGATTAACTGACAGCACAGTTTTACCTCTTCCTGACTAATGTCATCCATGGTCCCCGAGCGCAGGGGCAGTTTGATATCCTGCATCTTACAGGCCTGCAGCAGGTTGTGTCTGTCACTGCGTTTCTGCTCCAGTTTGGTCTCGATGGCAGTCACCTCCTTCTGCAGCTGCGTCAACTCCCTGAAGCAGACACAAATCACAATAAGCGGCAGATCCCATGACAAACATATATCTGCAGGTTTGATGACAGATCTTACTTGTTTGCACCTCCCAGTTTCTTACGTATCTCCTCCATCTCATGGTTTTTATCATTCACCTCAGACTTCTTGGCTAGGTGTTGGTTTTTGAGATCCTGCAGCTGTGCCATGGTCTCATCGATGATCTTCATGTTCCTTTGCTCTTCCTAATGAAGCAGATGGAGTTGATTGAGCGTGCACATGGGCAGGATCACAAGATTTAAGTTTTTTATTCTCTCACTTTTTTGAGTCTCTCAATCTCATTCTCGTCTTTCTTCACTGTCTGCTCCCACATTAAGACCTTCTCTTGGTCTTCCTTCAGCTGGTTCTTCTCATAGTCTAGCTGGATGGCCAGGCGTGTCTTCTGGGTCTCAAACTCAAGGCTAATGGATAGAGATGAAGTCATCATTGACATGGATGGCCCTCACAACATTATTCTCACCATCACACAAAACGACAATAAAGATGACAGCTAAAGTCATCTATTTCAGGATAAGAGTTCATTGCCCTGTAGTTTTTTTATACACAATCTCACCGTTTCTTTGCAATCTCATTTTGTCTCTTCACCTTCTCTTCTTCAAACTCACGAATGTTACGCACACCTATCTCTTTACAGAACTCCACAAAGACTTCATCCTCTACCTGAAAGAACCAAATATGAATCACAATGAATGAGTACAGTCTAAATAGCAGTGCTTTAAAGGGACCCTCCATTCCTTCACATTTTAGATTCCCTTTGTGTGTGTGTGTTAGTACCGGTAAAAAATCTGTAAACTATTAAATACCAAAATTCACAAAAAGCAAGAGAGATACTTTAACAGAAATGTCTTGGACTAAAGCAAATGCCATGATTGTAAGCAACCATTTACTTCCTTAACAAGATAGTGACAGGCTTAACTGGATTCACATAATGTCTGTCCCATCTATCGTGTCGATCCAGTGGCTGAAACCCGATTGTAGTCATGGATACTTTATCCACTAATGCCACACACCAGAGACTTATAATAGGGCGAGCCTTAAAGAGTCAGGAACTAAAACCAAGTGTATTACAGATAGGAAGAAATACACAAAGCATCAATGTTAATAATACAACTAATAATGCGTTTTTTGAAGATTTAATCGCATTTGTGAAAAGTTAAGGAGTCAAACAAGGGGCTTTGAGTGGTGATTGTAGTGTCAGACTTGTGATCCTATGGTCACTGGTTCAATACTCCGTACCAGCAGGGATTGTAGGTAAAGGAAGTAAATAACCAGCTTGTGATGGTCACGGAAAGACTGCACATTTAACATGGACTTTAATATACACACATGCGCAAAAACACACACATGAGCACAAATGCAAACAGAGATGGTTTAGTGATACAAGAGTTAATTGTAATTATTGATCAGAGAGTGAATGAAATACCTGTTAACTATATGTGTATTTTTCCCATGTAATGTTTGTCCCGTGATTTTAAGAGTTCCAAGTTGTTCCTGTTACCTCCTGTTTATTGTGAATGACTTAATAACATCAAGGTATATTTGTTAATAAGAACATCATGCCAATATGTTTCTTTCAGACTCTGTATATTTAAGGGAACATGTGTAAAGTGTTGTATGTGAGTTTGTCCCTCCCAATGGGCTAATGGTGCTGACCACTAGTATAAATGTAAATGTCTTTAATTGAAGAGAGTGAGTTTTTTTCCTGCAGTGGAGAGTGTGGCCAGGTATTTGGTGTTTGGTATTTAGTTTGTTTTGGTATAACTGGGCTTGGATGATTTACATTTTGTTAGTTTAAATAAAGTTTTCATTTGTATTTTAAAATTGTCTATTCACACTGCCTCTGTTTAATTTGGCTACAAAACCTGAGGTGTACATTGTTGGGTACACCATTTGAAAGCACTCTACTCCACCTTAAATACCAGATCGCATACCAGAGATGTGTCTCTTGATCAAGACCCCGTTATCCCAACTTCACAATACAACTTTTAATATTTTTTATCACCAATGATTGAACATCTGTTCACACTACAACTATTACAATCGAGCCCCAGAGTGATTTATTTTCCAGCTGATGAAGAGTCAAAATGCATTAAAAGATTGAAACATCAAATAATACTAAAATGACAATTCTATGTCAGTGCTGTTTCTCACCAGATTCATGCGGTCCTTTAGGTCCTTCATATCTCTCTCACGTGACTGGATGATTCTTTTAATGTCATTGATACGAGGACAAAAGTTAGCAAGCTCACTTTCCAGTTTAGACTTTTCCTGAAATGACAACACATTGTAAATATAGCTGCAAGTAGTCTTCATCAGATTTCAAACAGTTTATGGCCTTAAAGGCAACTGTGCTATGGTTGTCTAGGCTAAGGACTGCCACATTCGCACATCTAAAACTTTTAATATTTGGCCGCACATAGAAATATATCAGTCATTAATGATCAAGACTACATGAATCTAAGTTCCTTTAGGGAGTCACGGAACACAACACAAAGACATGATTTATGCATTATGACCATCAAACACCTACAAGTGGGCAAATGCTACAGAGTTCTCACTGTGAAATCTGAGTGATGTTCTACATAAGTCTAGAAGTTCTAAGTATGTGTAATATTTGTACACGTGTTAGGCTGTTTTCACACCTTATTGTTAAGTTCAGTAGAATCAAACTATAGTTTGTTCACCAGATGCTTACATTTACATTTAGGCATTTAGCAGATGCTTACAGGCAAATAACTAAACACTTCAAAATTCTTCATAGCCTACACTGCAAAATATACAACAAAAGGTTTTCATATGTGTTTGTTTAATTTACGTCTCTAGATTGCTTTTCTTAACCTTTTGTGGAGAGCACCAGGTCTTGCTGTGCTGTTAGTATTGTCATGTACCTGCATGTTGAGGGACAGGTGTCTAGTCTTTGTTTGCTCCAGATCACTTTGAGAATATTTAAGTCTCATCTGTAGGCCATGAGCTTGAGACTGCACCTGACGCAGCTCTGCCTCCTTCCTCTTCGCCTTCATTTGCTCCTGATAAACACACACACATGCATGCATTTAACAGTCAAACTTCAACGTCTCATATCCCCTGTTGTGTTTGTTTGTTTGTGTGTTACTTTTAGCTCATCTGTGAGTTTCTCCTTTCTCTCCTTCAGTTTATCCACAGCTTTTTCATCCCACCGGCGAGCTTTGGCCTTCAGATCACTGGCACCTCCTGAGATCACACCTGACTTCTGGAACAATGTCCCGTCTAGAGCCACCGTCTGATTAACAAATCAGCAAAATTATTAGAGCAGCAGTGTTTGTCCAAGTGTTTTGACCTGACAGTGGGTTTTTACAATAAAAACATGTGTTATTGTCTTTCCCTTTCGTACCTTATGTCTGTATGGTCCTCCGAATGCGATCCTGCGGGCATCCTCCACATTTTCACACACCAAAGCGTTTCCACATGCATACTGCAGAGCTTTCTTAATCTGCGGTGGCTCATAGCGGATCACGTCAATCACAAGTTTAGCACCACGCAGCTCACGCAGCTTCTCATCTGTGGGTCTGACCTGTGGTTCACATTAGAACATAAGTGTGTTTAACATGTGACATGTTATTTACTAGCACTATTATTTACTACTATTTACTAGCACAGACATGTCCTAACCTCCAGGTAGTCCAGAGGAAGAAAGGTCTCAGGCTCTCCACGCTGCTCCTTGATGTACTGGATGCAGTCGCGACCCGTTTTCTCCGAATCCACTATAATGGCATCCATGTTTTTGCCAAGAACTTTGGTGACTGCAATCTGAAATTTCTTCTGCGTGGGCTGGCAGAGATCAATCAGCCGTCCGTACTGGTGAACAACGGTATCATATGAGTGAACGGTCGGTGAATACAAAAGTGATGAAAGCATTAACGTCTTACATTCAATTACTAACCACTGATCCTGGATAAAGTCTTTTGATGCTCTCCAGAATCTCAGCTTTACGCTGTTGTCTGCTGTTCTCCTGTCTGTCAATACGAGCGTCACCCAATTGCTCCATGACCTGAATGAAATAAGGAGCACACAACACAATAATCATCCACACTGAAAGAACAGAATCAAATGGAACATCCGGCTGCAGCTGTGTGCTTTTGACTTTGAGCGTGTATGTTCTCTGTAATGTAAATGTGTATGTACTGTATGAAAGAGTGGAATGAGGTTGTTATCAATTTAGTCTAGTTTTATAAACTTTTGTTTTTGTATTGCTTATATGTAAAATGTTAAATGTACGGCTGCTTTGTAAGTTGAGTTGAGTTACACATTTTTTGTAAAGCTCCTGCAGAACTCTGATATATTTCGACATTATTGCACATTTTCAAGTAATACCAAGTTTTCATGTTAGTCTTCGAAAATGGAAACTCACATCAGATAGTAGGATCTGGTCAGGAAAGCGAAATAAACTTTGGACAACTTTGGTCATCATTCAGTCCTTGAGAGGTAGAACACCTTCATGGTTACGCATTGAGATTTATGTTCCAGAGGTTAACTCTTTTGACATAATGCACTACCTGCATATCAAAGCTCAATAAAGGTATACTTCACAAGGAACTTTAAATTGACAGGTCCCATCACACACCAAAAATAAATGAAAAACGAGGAAATTGGGTACAAGTATTGTTGCAAGATTGCACTGTTTTGACTGTGTCAAATTTCTACAATTAAGGGTTTCACAAGAAACGGCATGTAGGCAATGGCCCCTCCGGCTTCTGTTGGTTTTATTAATTTTATTTATATTCTTTCCCAATTCTACTGTTGGTCCACTCATCACTCTGTTTGGATTGAATACCTTAGAGCCCTGCATTTCAGACTGAGGATGACAGGGCCATACATATTTTGTGACAGTCTTTTAATTCTACAAACTTTAAATAATGAAAGTAAACAAAGTATTATCAATTTGCCAGTAAAAACAAAACTGAATTATCATCATAACTGCAAAATTGCAAAAGTAAAAATGGGCTTCAGGTGGGATTGGGCTTTGAATTTTAATAGGCCATAACCCGGTCCTTGTCTGACAACCTAAGCAATTTGGGCCATGGTTGGCTAAAATTTTAGGCCAGTGCTGTGCTTTGCAATGCATTACACATTAAGGATCAGCCCATTAAAGTAGTTGCCATCTGGAAAAGTACAGTGTAGCATGTTTTGCTACTAGTCCTAGAAATTGTGACTAATTGACATTAAAGGGTCGCAAGATTTAAAAAAAGTCCCTTTTTGCTCGCAAATTTTCCAGTGTGTCTGTGTCTACCGATTCCTTGGGTCATGACACATTGTATAATTACGATTCTTTAATCGATGATAAAATATATATAATTGATTTTATGATCAGATTGGGCCCCATATTGAAATTTGTCATAAATCATGGTATCTTTTGAATAGTATGATATATCTCCTACCTGGTTGAGTTCCAGGTTAATCTCATCAATTCTTCGTTTGGCCTGTTCCACCTCTTCTGTCAGCTCCTCCTCCATCCTTTTCTGCTCATCTAAAGACTGTCTGTAAAGAAAAAAAACAGAGGAAAAAAATGAGCGATGTCCATGTGTAGGTTTAACGGTCTTATTATGTGCATGTGTGTACCGGCTGGTTGTGATGTAGTCCTCAAGCTTCTCAATGCGTTTCTGGTTTTCCTCAATCTCTCTGATCTTCTGCTTGATTTTAGCCTGTATAAAACAACATTCACACTATTTCAGCTACTCTTTCTGTGTTGCTTACTCTACACACAGAAGGGCTTTTCACACTAGAGATAGTACACCCCGGTCATTCTAAATCCTTGGTAACCATTATATATTTTTTGTTCAACATAAAAAAGGCAAGAAAAACATCAAGCAAGAAAAAAGCAGTATTCGGTGGATACGATATAATTCCGATATCAATAATGACAATATTAAAAAGCCTCAGGAAAAAACTGCAGAGGAGACACACAATGGATGTCTGTACCAACAAATGTCTGTAAACTGAATTTGCTAAGTCTATATACCTCCAGGATCCTCCTATTAAGATTATAAATATATGTTTAATTTTTATTAATATAAAAACAGTACAAAAGATAAGGTTCACTTTTTATTTGTATTTAGCCTTTACAAACAAGAAATTTGAAATAAACTATCAAATATATAAAACTCTCAGACTAAGCTTATTAAAAATAATATTTTCATTTAAACTAGAATAGGCTGTTTATTCATATACATTAAAACAAACTTCTTCAACCAGGATAAAGAAACAAAAATAATAAAATAAAATAAATGAAGAGTGTGCAACAGTAAAAACACATTAATCTGATGGATTGGGGACAGGTTGGCTTAAACATTAATGATGCCTTAACTTCTCACTCTGTGTGTTCAATCAGGGAAACTGCTTTAAATGATGGGATAGATTTCATGTGTTACCGCTTTTAGTGGGCACCACTCTCCGGAACATTCTGCAGAGCACTGAAACCTCAAGTTTATGCAAACTTAAACCCGAACGTAAAGCCAAACCGCTTCCACACCAATGAATTAGTCTTTCCTCTCTTATCAATTATCTCGTCTGCCTTCTTTACTTGTGATCCATATCTGTATTGTGGTCATTTTGTCACTAAAACTTCTCACGGTGGAGCTTAAACAACTACTGCTGAGCGCTGGCAGCGTGTCTGTGATGTACGCATCACGCAATTCTGTTCTGCTCTTTCTGCCGGCTGAGCACTAAACGCCATTAAGTATCAAAAGCTAATGTATAACATAATATATATATGAAAATGTATATCGAAATATCGGAAATTGGTTTGAAAATTGTATCACCGTTATTGAAAAAAATTATATTGCGCTATATATTGATATGGAATTATTGCCCAGCCGTAGTTGGGCTAAACCTGACCTCTGGACAACATTTTGACATTAATGCGCTGGAATGCTTAACAGAGCATTTTTACTTATTTTCATGGATCCAGGTGAATGTGAATTGTTTTGACAGTGTTGACTGCACGTGAACCTTTTCAAAATCAAATATTCGGTTTCTTAATATGCTGTCATATAAACATTCAATTAGTTTACAGAAATTTAGATTTTCTTAATTTACAGAACGTACACTTTTAGTGTACTTACACAACACAATATTATTAAATGTGGGTTTGAGTAGATTGAGGATTAGTACCTTGTGTTTACACAGTTGCAAATAAAATAATAATAAAATAATAGCTCAATGTTATTGAAGTTGTATTTCAAAATACACATATGATACTGAATTTGTACCTCTGTCTCAATTTTCTTCCTCTCCTCCAGGTCCAGTCGATCCTGGTCGGCTTTCTGGTCTCGATTGAATTTTTCAAGTTCTTGGGCGAGTGTTGCTGCTCGCTTACTGGCCTCCTCCTTCAGACGGTGATACGCCTTTACCTAAAACATAAAGCACATTTCAAGTAATTTCAAAGTAAACATACGGTTCTGAGAATATTAGAAATATAAGAATAACTATATAATATAACTCTTCCTGAAATTACAGCTGGGTGTGACTTTTGTTCTAAATAGCCGTTGCCTTATCTACTCAGACAAAAGCAGTTGACATTAGTAGCGGTTTTATGCACGGTGAATTTTTTTCGGCAGCACGAGCAGTTAAAACTGTTCCAAAGCGCTTTTTCATTCTCCATCACTACTGTGTGTGGAATTGGCAAATTTGCACTAGCAACATTTTACCTCTGGGTCTCTTCCAAATGGAATGAAAGGGGGGGCTGCGTAAAAAGTAACATTAATGGGCTGAGCGTTCTTCCGTAAGTAGAAAATTTTTAAACTGAGGATGACCGATCGAAAATGCCAAACCCCGAGCGCTAAGCGGGAGAAAAAATACACATAAGCTGACTTTTTCAAAAACACGGTGTTTCTATTGGAAACAATTCTAAAAACACACAGATAGTGGACACAGGCCCTTTAAGAATGAATGGACAAAGGTGAGAAACACAATTAAGACTTTCTTCCAAATAGCGCACACTTCATTTATAATATTATAAATACAGGCCTATAGCTCCTGCGAAATAAAAATATGTAATACAAAATGGTTTTGCGGCCATTAAGGTGAATTAGTTTAATCTTGACTTCTGGTCATGAGTGAGGGGGGGGTGCATCAGTTGATAGCTATTACGTGCACAATTAAGGAGAAATAAGTAAAAGATAAAGGTATGCAACTATGTTTTTGTTTTTTCCCAATGTTTCCCCTACCATTATATAAGGAGGCGCTTTGCCATTCCAACGGCAAACTCCACCCCCTTTTTTTATTTTCTTTATAGCGTCAGATCACAACTTAAGTAATTTGTCAGGTTGTGGTTACTGTAGAAAAGGTCTATATGTTGTTGTTTAATTACAGAAAACTAAATCACCTTAAATTATTTATTTTATTTAAAGTAGGTCAGTTTTTTTTTTTTTTTTAAATCCTATGTACTTGGTTTATTTCTTACTGGGTCTGGAATCATTTCACTTAAGATTGCTTTGTTATCTCTTGTTCTAAATGATTCTTTTGTAAACCTCATTTGTAAGTCGCTTTGGATAAAAGCGTCAGCTAAATGAGATGAAAAGACGCAAATTAACCAGCAAAGATTTGAGAATGATCCAACATGACGCTACCTGGAACCCAATATCGTCCAGTGCTGCCATATTCCACAACTGCAACCTACCAGGAATGTCAAGAAGTATAAGGTGTTCAGTTCTCAGAGACATGGCCAAATAAGAAAGGCAGAAACCCGACCACCTCTGAACAAGACCCATAAGTTAAAACTTCAAGAATGGGGAAAGAATTATCTAAAGACTAGATTTATTTTAAGGTTTTGTGGACCGATGAGATGAGAGTGACTCTTGTTGGACCCCAGGGATGGGCCTGTGGTTGGATCAGTAACGGACACAGAGCTCCACATTGACTCAAGACGCAAGCAAGGTGGAGGTGGGATACTAGTATGGGTGTTCTATGAGGCAGTTTTTGTAGTTACACAAAATGTTGATTCTGACCCGATCAAGAAACTGACTGACTTGAGGGCTTGTGACTGTAATCGAAAAAGAAGGGTGGATATATTATATATTCAGAAATCGTACTATTGTAAAGTTTGAGTCAGTTGATTATTCTCACTTTAACAGGTGAAAAAAAAGTGCTGCATAATGATTCTGCACACTAATAGCTGCCTAATAACATTGTATATGTAGATTTTCTCTTAAGAAAGCCAAATCTTCACTTTTGCTACTTCAATTTCAGATCTTGCCGCACATTGAAAGATGAAAATAAAGTGATTGGGCATGAAACGTTGATGGAGCAGAGAATAGGATTTGTACACAACAAAATGTCAGGACAAACTCATATTCCTCAAATTTGACTTTTATAGCATTTTGGAAAAGAGCTCTTCATTAGTACTTAACTGTTCTATTGTGGCATTTCCAAGAGTGTTAGAAAGCCATGTTTAGCTATTTTCATATTTTGGAAGTACGAACAAAGAAAAAAACAAATCCACATGGTCCTGGACATGTGCGTGGTAGTATTCACAACACTACAACGGCGTTTAAGGTTAAGCCTTCTTTACTTATGTAACATTTGGGCGGACTAATACAAATCGCCAAATGAAGTGAGATAGGAACGTGGTGGAATTGGGGTGAGCCTTCACTTTTATATAGAATAACTATTTTGTTATGATACTTTACGTTTGTTGAAACTTCAAAAGGGAATACAAACAAATCTTTTTAACCTTCTTAAAAAAATTATGTATGTTAAAACTCTATTTATATATCACAGACTGATGCAAAGTTAAACAGAGATGGCAATAAGCTCTGTGTTGTCATATGGTATGTGTTTTCATCGGTTTTAAATTCAATGATTTGTGAATGAGTGCAGGAGAAGACATTGGGGAAAAAGCCACTTTATACAACTTTGCCAAACGGCATTTCTTATAGTAGTTCTATGATTGTATTTGATGTCTGTGAGATGCATCACGTATTAATTAATAATTTCCAATGACATCATGGGGGAGTAAAGTTAGCCTGTAGCTAATCTCACAAAAGCTACACCCTGGTAATGGTAAAATATACGCTATTTTTGCAAATCAACCACAGATTTTTTACACAAGTTTTTACACAAACATTCTCGCCAAAAATCTTTTTTTGATTTTTCCACCCAATGCTACATATTTAAGTGACTAATTCCACCTGTGTATGAAAAAATGCAATTTAGTTTTCATTTTGTTGCACAAAAGCACTTAATTGTGGGATTGAATAGCAATGTATGACAGGACTCCAACCAAACTAAATAGACTGTAATAATTTCCGATCATTTTAAAATGTTAGTTACTTAAATGCTTTATAATTTAAACACAGTGTGAGTAGATGATGTGATAGACGGGCATGAAATGTACCTGGTTTTCCTCCAGCTGAAGATCTTGTCCTTGACTCTGAGCCTCCTCCTCCATGCGTTCCTCAAACTCTTGTCTAGCCATCTCCACAGCACCCTGCTCACGGTCCAGCTCCTCAATGTCAGCCTTGCGTTTTTTGTAACATTTCTGGGCGTTCTGAAGAGATTTGCGGGCAGCCTCCAGTTTTTTTATCTTGTGTGAAGTGTTCTCTTTGGCTTTTATGTAGAGCGGCCTCTTCTGATTAAGCTCTGCATCTTTCTCTCTGCATCAACATATAGCAACACTGACTTAAAAAGTGTTGAAAATGCAAAATACATGAGGCTGATCATCTGTGGATGCTGTAAGCTTCATTTTAAAGCAATTCAATGGATATAAATGGCAATTCCCATAAAATCTTAGACTGGTAAAATCTCAACATTTAAAAATAAATAATATTATGTTAACGACAAATAATTATAATAGTTATATTGTTAGAAGTGTAATGGTAAAAAAATGCACAGTTCGGTACATACTTTAAGTAAAGGTTTTGTTCATTTTCGTTTTCATACATATATTTTTGTTAATAATTACCAAAATGTATTCATCATTATTAACTTTTGTAAACCTGAACAGTATTTCAACAAAATTCCTCCTTGAAAAAAAAAAATAAAGGTTCTCCAATAGATAAAATACTCAAAATAATTAACCTGAATATAAAAAGGTTCTTTTTTTACAATAAGTTGCATTACAGAGATAGATATGACATAATGCTCAACACCATATGACATGGCTCAGTGCTCTATTGATCTGTAACTTCTTACTTCACCAAGTGTGGACCAAAGAACAGGTCCACAAGTTTTTTTTTTGCTTGTACATTTTTTTTTTGCTTGTAAATTTGCTTGTAAAACACCAACAGCATACGCTACAGACATGTTTTTGAACGAAAGTCCTGTAATAAAATAGTTTGGTTGGAAATGTTACACCCCTATGGTGCAGATTTTGTCTGCTTGAGGACAGTGATAAGTACCCCACATTGTGTGTGTGTGTGTGCGTGCGTGCGTGTGCACGCACGCGCGTGTGGTGAAGCCTTAGTTTTTCAAACACAAAGAACAAAGCTGTGACTTACTTAATCTCCTTCTCAATGGTCTGCTGGTCTCTCATCATTCGGCCCAGCTCTTTCTTCTTGTCCTTTAGCTCATCCTCAACACGATCCATGCGCTTTCTGTCTTTATCAATCTCTTTGTTCCGGTGGGCAAGCTCTCGGTTCAGTTTGTCGATCTCAGATTCATTGTGAAAAAGTTTGAAGAGCTGTAACTGAACGTTAGCACGCACCACTTCATCCTTTAGACGCTGGTATCGCTCTGCCTGCAAGGAACACAGAACGCCATAGCTCACACCAGATATTCACTTAGGACAGGATGGTCTACACCACAGTATTCAAAGGTCACCACAATACAAAAGCTTTGCAAAGCCACATTCTTCTTTTAAATTCAGCATTTCAACTACATGCTGCACTCCAAAACACAAAGAAGGAATGAACTGTTGAGTTGGATAAGAAAATAGATATTGCAAACCTCTTCTTTCTCCTGCTTGGCTTCTTTTCGCTCTGCAGCGATATTCTTCTTACGATGGTAGTTAAACTGTGTGTCTTCCTCAGCCTTCACCATCTCTTTCTTACATCTCTCATATTCCTGTGCAAGTTCACCAGAGCGAGAGATTTCCTCAAAAAGAGCTGTCCTCTCTTTAGGGTTCTTCATTGCAATGGACTCAACTGCACCCTGCACAGAAACAGCATCAGATAAACTCATCTTCCTGTCATTTACACCAGCGTGTTAGCGTATGGAATATTTTAACCATCGCTAACTCTAAAGTCATAGATTGATATTTATCAGGTGTTTTCTGCAAGGAAGCTTCAAAATTACCCTAAAGACCTATCACACTATCACCTAAAGACTTACAGTGTAAAACATTGTTGTCGTGCCATTGACCATAGACAATGTTATTATTATTTTTCTGTCATTATTGTGTGTCAACAATTGTTATGAGATTATGAATAGGGGTGCAGGATAAACGGATCTATCGATGCACTGCGAACTCTACGTGGATGATGCTGGATCGACTCATTAATGTCATAAAATTGATTCTCTAAATGTCAAAGTTGGTCCTAACAAAAAAAAGCGAACATGCGACAGTAAACAGCGTCTGGACAGTGTCGCACACAACAGACACCAAACGGCTCTGAATACATAAAAAGCTAATGTAAGGGAGGATTTTGGTTTCTATACAGGTAAAAACGGCCTCAACTACACCCATACTATATGCAAGTTTGAGTGACACTAACTAAAATATTTTTTAAACTAGTTTTAATCCAGTTTCCATCCAAACGAATTAACAATTGCTGGTTTCAAAAGGCTGAGAAAGAGCACATATCAATTGCGCTTTGTGATCATAGCTGTTTTAAATAGCAAATTATTACACTGTATTTATAGGCTAAAATAAAATAACAACCGTGTCAATTTCTTTTCTAATTAAATAATACCTGATTTAATGATGCGTGACTGTCTTGGTTGAAGCTTTGACGAAAAACCAAGACGAAGCTCTTAAAAACTTACAAATATGAATGGACCGTATTCGAAATAGTAAATAATAGAGGAATTTTACAATCCTAATCTGAGGATCAAAGAAGCAGTAGTGTGGCTCTGATGCATTACAAAGCATTTTATATGTTTAATAAATTGCAATCAATGAGTGATTTCAATATTGAAAATATCATGATCGTATATATTCAGAATGTACTGTACATTGTTTATAATGATTTTATGTAGAACTCAATGTTTTAAAATAAAAAGACCTTAGCTGGGTTTTCACACATGCATACATTTAGGTTCACTGTTTGCAATTTCATGTCTTACCTTCAACCTGTAGAAACACAAATGAAGGGCGGCTGTGCTTACCTGAAATACCAGAAAGTTTCTGGCTTTGATAAGGATTCCCAGTTTCTCAAGTTCATCGCTGTATTCGGACAGACCCACCACTTTATTATTGATGCGGTACTCTGACGAGGAGCCTGCAGGACGGCCACGAAAGACACAAAATGAGAGTGAGCTTCTCCCCAACGATACAAGACTCTTAGATGTATTACCTATGATGATTCTGGAGAAGGACAGGTCCTGCCCACTGTCCAGCTGGTACACCATAGTCACAAACGCCCGGTTACCCGCCGGTTTACCCACTGGAGCTCCGTGAATCAAATCTTTCAGAGTCTTAACCCGCAGATTACTGGTCCTCTCGGCCAGGACGAAGCTGATGGCGTCCATGAGGTTTGACTTGCCTGCACACAACATTCACATTTCACCTCAAAATGCTTCAACAGTTAAGACTGGAGCAAGTGATATAAACTGCGATACAAAACTCTCTTACCCGATCCGTTCGGCCCGATGATCGCCGTAAACTTGTGGAAAGGGCCGATTATTTGCCGGCCTTTGTAAGATTTAAAGTTCTCGATCTCTATTAACTTCAAGTATCCCATGATGAATGATTATTAAGAATGATGCAAGCTAACGCGTTAACATCAAATACAGAAAACAGCTCGTTCCTGAACGATCCACAGCCCCACCGATACTGACAGGAAATAATAATGTGTGATCTTGTCTTTGCGGTATCACATCTAAAGCACAAACGAACCCAAACCCGAAGAAACACAACACAACGCAGGAGCCCGCGCAATGGCCGCCAGTAAACACGGCAAATCCCGCGAGATTTCGTGTAAATCAAAACGTACAATCTAATCTCGCGAGACTGTCACGTGAGCGTCACGTGAGCCACCATGTCGACATTTCGTAAAGCTCGCCACCATTTGTGCAGCCTAATGCCACAAAACCTGACGAGATCAGGAACACTTTTATTGGAAATAAGCGATTTGAGGTTAAATGTGAACAAAATAAGACACAATCTCAGTAGAGCCTAGCAGCCACAGCCTGGGTGCTTCTCATTCCTTTTATTTTGTTATTGTATGAAAGGAACATACAATGCACAGGCAATAAAACGATGTCAAAATTAACAAAACAACAACAATGGGGACAAAATCAGACAACCATGTAAACCAAATACATTACCAAATGAAATAAGATTATAATCTCACAATAATATATTCAAGACTTTAAAAAGTCCTAACCGCTTAGGCACTCAATGGTCTGGAAGTCTTTAGGGAATCCAGATGATGACTTACACCTTGCTGAAGCGTTTAGCCAACAGTCTATGGCTGGGACTAACGGCTGTGACGAGAGATCTAGATGATATAAGATACAATGAGGCCGGGTATCATCATCCTCAATGGTGAAACATTTGAAAAAGATTGACTGAAAATAACAAATAGCAAAATTAGGTGCATTTTGAAAAACAGCTTATATAAATATGTGTTTATTGTTTATTTTTATGAATTAATAATTTTAGTGAAGATACCATGATACTACTTGGCTTGTTAGTTTTGAGTCTTACAGAGCCCTTTTTCTAACATAAACCTTAACATCAAAATATGCTCCTTTAAATTGCCAAAAAGTACAGCCATGTGATGATGTCAACACCAATGATTTTCACTTATAAAATAAATCTAGTCAATTGTTAACCTTTGTATTTTTTTAATTCTTAAGTAATCTACCCAGTTCTGGAAGACTATATTTACATAAACTGTCACACCAAGTGGAACCTATTTTGTATGAACTTTATGGTTACATCACTTTATTTAGTGTACAAAGTGTGAATAAAAAAAGACAGTATTGTTTTTTTATTTATTTTGCATCGGTGCCAGTGAAAACTGCAAAAAAATATATTTTCACTTTGAACAAAAGATTAACAAAATTTCCTTAATGCAATCAGATGAATATACTAAAGAATACAATCCTTCAACTGCTTTCTGCTCCAGCAATGGGGCAAAATAGCAGCACCCCTACATTATAATACATAATATTTATGTAAAGCTACAAGTGATTTCCTACAAAGTTACAGACATGATATCGCATCATATTTGTAAACATAAAACAAAAGCAATTCTCTTTGTCTTCCTCTTACTGAAGCCACAAGCATACAAAATCATTTTAGAATTTAAAAAAACAGGTCAGTCACCATCAGGACTATAGGTCTGGAGAAATGTAGTCGAAGCACTTTAGTGTTACCTCATAGCCTAGAAAACAAGCCTGTAACACAAAGCATAAGCACTCATTTCAGCATTCAAATCACTCAAATGCACTCATGTCAGTACTCCATCAAATCCAAGCACTCGTATATCAAAGTAAATAGTATCAAAGTCTTATAACTTCACACAAAAACTGAAAGAATTAAGAGACCATTTAAAATGTTTATTTGATCATTATTTCTAGATGTATTACCAAATGAATGACATCTTTGAATTATTCCAGTCCAGATTAAGAGCACATCATAATTGAGAGACTGCTCTGCTTTTAGCATCTGTTTGTGGCTGTATCTTGTTCCATGTTTTATTCAACCTAATGACACAACACCATTGACATAGACTTAAAATGATAAGTGATTGTAATAATTCTAAAAGGGTTTTGTTCACACTTATCTGACCGTTTTCCATTTGTAGCCATAAACAATGAGATTGGATTGCTCTCTGCACTCTACAAGCTACATCTAGAAGTTTTCATTGAGAGAAACAAAGTAAGTAAGTGGTGCTGTTCCAGAATTCTAAGAATCACTTAATTATCTTGCAAGGATTTTATTCTTCTCGTTCTACCTAATCTTTGGTGCATAACTAGTCTCACATGGTTCAACATTGAGCTATGAAATTAATCTCAAATTTTCATTATTTAGCTATGAGACCACCCCTACGGCAACCACATCAGCTTTGCAATTGTATTGCGAGACTAATCCATGTATCAGACCATCATAGAGGCTGGTTTGTTTTACTTGCAACTTGAACAATTCTGATGGCAGTTGCTAAGCCATGCACATTGCAACTAAACATATAAACTTAGCAACTCTTTAGAGTGACTGATATCTCTGCATCCGATTGTGAAAGAGATATGGAGGGTTGGCTTATTTCTTTTTTGCGATCTGGGGAATCATATTTATAACCACCCGGTTCTAAGTTATGCCATGGTAAGCACCACTCACATTTTCATCAGAAAATTATAGTTTTCATTTGCTCTGGTGATGCAACTCAATATTTCCTGAAAGCCTCACAAAACACTTTAGCTTGCCAATATCATGCAACTATAAAAACCTGTTGATTACCAATAAACCACTAAATGTTTTAATAACTTTTTAATAAGCTTCTATTACTTTACAATCTGTCAACTCAAATTAAGTTTAGTTGAGAATTCGAGGAAACCTTATAAAAGACTCATAAACCAAATACTGCAACTTTAAAATAGCTGTGTCAGCAAATACAAATTCAGTTCAATCTTTTACGTTTAAATTCTTTGAACTTCTTATACATATATCATACAGGGGTTTCGAAAATTTTTCAGGTGACCCACTTAAATTTTTTTTTCTAAAAACAAATTCCAAATTAGCTCAATACCCCCTTAGATTTCAAGTAAAAATTTAATAATTAATTTGCATATTTAACCTCAGACACATTTATTTTTATCTTTGTAGCTGTGTATATGTTTATTTACTTACTGCATTAGCAGGAAAAGCACGTAACATGACTGCGTTCAGACCTTTGTAGAGACCCCGAGCACCTTCCTTCTGTAACAAAGTTCTCAACACATCTCTTAAGCCTCGGTAATGGCCATCAGCATCTGCAGGACAATGCGTTATACCTTACATACATTGAATACATTTTCCATATCTAAATCTATAAAGGAAAACGGTGAAGCCGTTGAATAAAAAGTCCAAATATCAATGGTCAGTTTTGTGTTTTTTAAATTATTGTTTACCTAAAACATCTTTCTGTGGGTTTAAGAAATATTGAACCAATGAAATGATGTATTAAAAATTGTAAAGCTTTAATTTAAGTTTATCAATTGAATGTGAGCTGATTCCGGAAGTAACTGGATTCACATGATGTTTGTCTTGTCCCTGGTGGAGTTGCAGATAAAATAAAAGCAAATAAAAGCTGAGTTTACCAATAACAGTAGACTAGACCATATGACCAATCAAGTGGACTGGGAGTCCTTAAGAGCAAGGAACTAATTAGATTTTTTTCCCAAACAGGAGGTATATTTATAAAAAAATGCATTCTTTGAAGATTTGCAGGTTTAATGTATAGAATATACTTATTTATAGAATATTAAAGAATATAAGTATTAATATGTTTATCACTGTCCTTGGGGCACATTTATTCCTGTTTAATTCCTGTTTCACAGGAGTTCCAATATGACCCAACTTAAAAGTTAAAATTCCCTAAATCGTCAACACCAAATTGCCATGTGGCCCGACCTGAGTGTGATTTCCGTCTTGAGTGTTCTTTGCCAATCACCACTTCCCTTTCTTTCCAGTGGTTTCCTGACTGTTCTCCACTGTCCTTTTATAATGAGTGCGAAAAAAATCCCTTGACTATCCACCACAATGATTATAGCTTTTCAGCATTTGCTAATCAAGTTTAATGTTATTTAATTACAATACAATTATTCATGGTAGTTCATGGTTCATTACTAATGGTAGCTGATACTACTTTAGATACAAGTAAATGCTGAAATTAACAATAACTAAGAATTGTTTTTATTCAAATGAAATGAATCACCTTTTTAGAAGTGTTACAGCAAATCAAAAGATACATTTCTGATTTTCAGCACAAGATAATTGCTCTTTGCCAAATAGAATGTGGTTGTTTTCACCATCAAAACAATTATAATCAGATGTAAGAGTATGTGTTTATGCCCATTAACAAGGTTTTTCATGAAAAAACAAACACACACCTGGAGGATTGCTGTCGAAAATAAAGATATCTTAGAGAAATCCTCTACGTGTTTAGACACTAGCCACTTTAAATGGCATCATGTATTAGGCAAAACACTACTTTCCCTTTCTCTTTCAAATGTTTTACTTAAATGAAATATTAAATTTGAGTCTTTATTTGAAATAAAGGACAAATTGTAATTGAATCTGTGAGAAGGACATGCCTGTATTTTTTCCTGACGTCTTCTGCTTTCCCCTAAATGACACGCTTTATTTATAAGGTGTACTGAATCTGAACCAAAATGTTTTCTGCACTCACTGCCTTAGATGCTATCGAAAATGTATTTTCTTACAGATGTGCTTACATGCTATTTCATGCATTCATACAGTTTTTAACTGTTAAATGTGCTGGTTTTCCATGTTTAACATGGTCCTCTTTTAAAAAAAACGTGTTAGACGCATGGTGTAGTATTTCTGTTCTCGATGCCTGCACAACAACTTTTTGGAAAGTTTTTCTCTAAATCTGGGGCCTCATTTATAAAACTGTGCGTAGGATCCTTACTAAAACTCTACGTACGCACAAAAGCCAAAAAAAAAATATTCAGATTTATAAAACCATGCGTACGCACACCTGCACGCAATTTTCACTTTATAAATCACAACCTACCGGATAATTTGCGCATGCAAAAAAATCTCATTTACTGCCCTCTATCCGCCCACATTTAACCATATATAGTCAATGCAAATGAGCCCATTGACCATGCATATTAAAAAGAGAGCAAGGAAATATAAAAATATGTGTTTTTAAAACAAAATCATGACGAGAATGGAGAGCAAGGCAGAAATAGAGATTCTTGTGAGTGAGGTGGATGAAAGAAAGGTTATTTTGTTAGGTGGAATTACTAATAAAAATAATATTCAGAGTGGACACATCACTGCTGTGGTAAACAGGACCGATCCAGATATAAAAAAGAAGTGGTCCGATCTTAAGGTGGGAATAAAGAAACGGTTTGTCTCTCACTGACAGAATGTGTGGGCGACTGGTGAGGGCAAAGACGCCCCCGATTCTCTGCCAAACCAGTTTGTGTGGCATTGTGTCTGAGAGGGAGAGAGACACCAGTGTGTGTGGCATTGTGTCTGAGAGGGAGGGAGACACACATGTGCTGATACAGGGGAACCTGGTAAATAACTTTATTGCTTGCGTGCTCAATTAAATAAAATAAATGACTTAATTGGTTAAGTCTTTATTCTTGCAGCGCAGAGTCTGCGGGAGTCCAGTGTGATGAAACTCCCAGCGCAGAGTCTGCAGGGGCTCTGGAGTTTCCCGAGGTCCCGAGCACAAGCGCGTCCCGTGCTATACGCACGGCTGGAAGTGGACGGGTGCTGTTCTGCAGACACAGAGAGACTCCATTAATGCAATTACTGTCATCGCAGATGAGCTTAAGCAAATAAGGGTTGTGCTGGGTGATATTGCATCTACATTAAAGGATCTTTTTTTAAAAATGAAGCTTTGCACTGTTGTTCTTCACAAACGGCGCATTACTCCCTGACGGAGTCTTGCTCCCTGATGATGTCCTTCTTGTTGGGGGGGGGTGGTCAGGCTCTTCACGCTGGTGTTGCGTGTCCCTCCGAAGTCTGCCATTGGCATAATCTGCCAGCAGTGCCAGCTCATCCATCATACAATATGCATTGAAGTGTTGCTGCAGTAGACTACTTATGTTTTCAGTGATCATATTTAATCATTTACAACTTATCACATTAATCACATAATGAGTGATAGGCGTACATCCATTTAAGAATGGAAGTGAAAGAAATTAAATTTACGTACTTTCAGCATATAGTTCCTTTTATGTCTTTAAACTAAACATGCATGTATGTATCTTTAGGACCCATAATGGTGATTTAGTGTTATTTGTATTTTTTGTTGTAACCGGGACCTATGAGCAACTGGTAAATATTGCAAATACTGAAATATGTCAAAGTAAATTAATTTAAAGGGTTAATTCCCTTCATCCACAGTCAGTTCCTCAACTCACCATCAGTGTCGCCAAACTGCTTTGTCTTCAAAATGTGCGTACGCATGGGTCAGAGTTTGCGTGCAGGTGCGCATATTTTCACGTCAAGTTTTTCTTTATAAATCCCAACTTTTGCGCAGGAACTGGCGTACGCATGTTTTCAGCTCCGTTTTGTGCGTACGCAAGCTTTATAAATAAGGCCCATGGAACCTTACACTGTCATTACCTTCCTAGGGCGGCACAATTAATTGAAAAACTAATCAGGATTACAGTTTCGGTGAAACAAATACATAACCGCCAAAGCTTTAATTACAGTTGTTCATCTGTGCTTATTAATGTGCGTTTCGGCAGTATTTTTGGGTAAACTGATAAAACGTTTCCTTAAGTTATTCATTTTGGAAATTTTACAAACAAGATTGTTCCCATACTTGTTTGTTTTTACTATATTATTTAGTTTTTTTATGGTAAGATATGAACAACGTGATTCTACACTACAAGTACTCAAGATACATGTAAGGTAAATGCAAGTAAATGATAAGCTTGAAGTTCAACGCCAAGCGTGATATTTTATCGGACTACATTCCTCTTCTTCCTTCTTTGGTGGCATCACTATCACGGATAGCGTCCGCCTAAAGGAACACACAAAAAGGAGGCATGGTCTTGTTGCGCTCCTACAGAAAGAAGGAAGAGTTGTGTTTGTAGAGTATGTTTGTTTTTCTGCATGTCGTCGAAATGGTCGTCGAAACGCTGTTCTGTTCAACTAGGAGTCCAATCTGTACTTATGAATCAATGGATACAAATGAGGGGCAGGGATGATGTAGGGATACATTGACCAGAAAGGTGGAAATACTTCGCATCCTCCCGGCAAATCACACTCTGCAAATTAGTGTTTAGTTGAGGCCAAGTCTGATAGAATTTGCACAATTAATCCTCTCCTGTGCCTTACATCATGTATTTAATTTGGTGATAATAAGACAAATCCCATTGGATAAGTTTTTAAAAGTTCACCAATTGCCAATTAATTAAAAAACGGGTTGTTCGGTTTGGTGAAAATTTTAGAGTGCCAAGCAGTAGGAAATCACTCAATGTAATGGTGCATGGTACCTAATTGGTACTTTAAGACGATTAAAAAGGTGGATAGACTTCTGTCGGTAGTGTGTGTGTTTGGAACCTGTTTGGTACTTTGACTTCAGCACATCTGCAGGCAAGGCTAACAGCCAGTTCAAAACGCCAGCGGTTCCTCCTGCCAGGAGAACTCTCCACGTGCTGAGCTGATGAACACTAAGAGGGAAAAACACATTTACATCTTAATCCTCAGGTTTTTTAGAGCCAAGACACAGCTAGCAAGTCTCACCTCTCTCCTGTAGGGGTCAGAGCAGTTTTTATGTACTCGTATGTTAGAAAGTATAAACCATTAGAAGGAACATCTGAAAAAAATCAAAGGAAAAACAGATTTTAAAAACATTAAACTTAATCTTTTTATATCAAATTGTTCCCTAATGTTTTTTTGTCAATATAGGCCTACATGAAACAAGAAAAAAAACTATGTTATACAACTGTTAAGCAGATTTATGTTTTCTGTGTATGAATGCATGAGATAGCGTGTGCCTGTGTTTCATTTGGATACGTATTTATCAGATGTTCCTCTTCCTCATCTCAAATACATAATAATAAACCTTAACCTTTATTTTTGTTTTTATTTATCATGATTCTTTATCACTTAACACTTATATTTTAAAGTCTTTCAAATGAAACTGCATTCATTTTAAACATTATGGAACATTTGTGTTAAATTTTTTGCACATTTAAGCAGCATTTAGGTGGTTCCTAAAAAATCTCTGTATATTTTATTTTTATTTTATTTTCATTATTTTATTATTTTCCTGCTGCTGTAAAACACATAGTGCAGTCCAAACCGTATGTCCCAGAAACTTAAGATTGGGTAGATGATAGGTCTAAATTTGGGGAGAGGTTGACATAGAATGACTCCATAGGGGCTGTTACAGCGATACCATGCCTGTTTTTCATTTGTCCCCCGGAATAATGTTTCGCTTATTTGTATTATATGCAAAACCCACTTTTGCGAACAACTCCTGGGTTTGTGCCTGATTGGTAACAAGCCAAGGCAGTGTTGAGTGTGAATGTAAAAAGTTATTGAAAGAGTTAGTATTGAAATTTCTATTGAACATTTCTATTTCTCTTTGGGGGGTGGGGGTGCAAAACTTTGGGAGGTGGGAGGAGACACTTTTACTTTTGCAACTGTACCTTTTAGATGGAAAGAGACATCTGACTTAAAATGAACTGCTCAAAAGGTAGTGCTCTAACTAAAGAAAACAATGAAACCAATGAAATTCAGGCATTAATCAGGCAAGATTACCATTGTACTTTCTTATCCAAACTTGGTGGGCATGTTGGTCTTATGGTACGAAGGTCTGAGAAATTTGAAGGAAATCGGCCAATAGGGGCGAAATACTTATTTTTTGGTAAATTCTTTGGAATGTTCAAACACCATGTTGATATATTTTTTATCTGTTGTAAATTCAAATGATTTGACATGTTTTGGAAAGACACACACCTGTCTATACAAGGTCCATCAATTAACTCTGGTCAGTCATGGTCTAGTGGTAGAGAGTTGGACTTGTACCCAGAAGGTTGCGATACGAGTCCCAGGGCCAGCAGACAATGACTGAATTGTCCTTGAGCAAGACATCTTACCCCTGTTTGCTCATTGCATAATATTGTAAGTCGCTTTGGAAAAAAGCGTCAGCCAAATAAATAATTGTGATTGTAACTGTACAAACCAAGCCTTAAGGCCAAATTGATTTATTTTTGTTTATTTTAAACGTCCTTCCTATTTTCCTCCAATCAGAGAAACAATAAGAGAAATCAAATCAAGAAAACCAAGAACATTTTGACTTTGGGGACAGGTTTGATTCAGTCCTTTGCCAGAAGGGTGGCAAGCTTGGCTAAAAATACTCAGGGAAGGATATTGCAGTTTTTGTGATTACGTGGGCGCCCTGTAAAGGGCCCGGCGCAAGATTAATGGGGTAAGGACCAACTTGCCATACCACATGGAGATGGAATGTTACCCTAAACTCCCCAGGGTAGGTACTGTCTGGGCGGGTTCCTCTGTTGTTTCCAGAGCAGCTGCTGATGAAACAGGGTTACTTTCCCCCGCTGGACAGATCGCCTACAGTATGCTGCCTAAGCGGTGGCGCATAGGCGGCCGGGTTGCGCCGAGGCAGGATGTGTTTCATGCACTATGGACAACTGTTGGGCAAAGTCCTCCATGGCGTGAAAGGCACCTATGAAGCTGATGAGACATCGTTACTTTCCCCCGTTGGACAGATAGCCTACAGTATGCTGCCTAAGCGGTGGCGCATAGGCGGCCGGGTTGCGCCGAGGCAGGATGTGTTTCATGCGCTCCGTCAGCTTCTGCACTATGGACAACTGTTGGGCAAAGTCCTCCATGGCATGAGAGGCACCTAACCCCACGTTTGCTCCCCAAGCGTTGCATTTATAGCAGCCTGCTATTTTAGGTGTGTGTGTGTTTATGACTTACAGAGCTTGTTTTCACTACTCACTGGATGGGTTCAATGCAGAGGTCATGTTGCGGGTATGGGTCACCATATCTGGCAAGTAGGTCACTTTCACTTTCATATTGGTGCTGGCAAAGGTCCCTGTTGAAGGAAGGGGGAGCTGTAATTATCCACCTCTGTGAAAAATGGCATTGGGGCAGTGCAGGATTTTCTTCCCGATTGCCCCTGAAGTACCAAGAAGCTCAAAACTGCAAGCAGCCCAGAAAAGCATGGCAGCCATTTTTGGGTCATCCCGCCCCATGACTGCCAGAGGCAGGAGGTTTAGAGCGTCCTCCCGAGGGGATGATAGCAACTCACTCTCAGATGTGTCAGAGCCCTCCTCTCCAGAATCAGAACCCATTCATCTGGATTTTCATCGACTCTCCTGTAGGGCTGCTGCATCACGAGTAACTCCTGTTTCTGGTTCTGGCAAACTCCACCAAAGAGGTGATTCTAGGGCGACTGTGATTCATGCATAATCATCCGGAGCTCTCTTGGGACACAGAGTAGATCCTTTGTTGGAGTTATCCCTGTTTCCAACGCTGTTTCCCTCTTCTTCCTCCCATCAGGAGAATTACAAAACCGTGTCTTGTACTTCTACTATTGCATCTCCACTCTTCTTCGTGTCCAAAAAGATGGATTGCCTAGCATCGATTACTGTGTGGTCAACCAAGCTACAGTGAAATTTCAGTTCTCCCTTCCTTTCATTCCAGTGCCACTAACAATTCAGAGGAAATACCATATTCTCAAAACTGAATCTACGCAGCGTTTAAAATCATGCAGGGCAAAGGGATCTTCTAGCCATTAAGTTAGCTCTCAAAGAGTGGAGGCTCTAGCTGGAAAGAGCAATCCAATCTTTCATTGTATATGCAGACCTCATAGATCTGCAATACCTCAGAGAGGCAAAGAGACCCTACCCCAGACAGGCACAATTGGCACTATTTTCCACTTTACCATTACCTATCGTCCAGGCCACAAGAACGGTCCAAAAACCGTATAGTTCTCATCTCATCAGGATTCATCTGTTTAAAATTATTTTGCAAGCATACATCAATAAACCCTATTGTTAAAACCCTTAATCTGTTGTCATCTGGTCCCTTAATAACACACCCCTGCAGCAAACCTTGCAAGACGAAAATGAGACGTGCTTACCCAATTCATTGTTTTTGATGATCAACCCCTTTCAGTTGTTGATAAAGTGGGATTTTAGTCAAAGTTGTTACATAATTACAGATAAGCTTTTTTTAAATATTAGTCTTACTGTGCTATAACTTGGAAAACTGCCACATCCCAAAAAACTGATATTAGAATTGTTATAAGTATCAGCGGGTACCCGTAAAAAGTATTGGTATCGTACTTGGTCTTAAAAACATGGTATTGGTGCATCCCTAATAGGCATAGATCTTCACAGAAGCTAATAAGATGTTACAGTTTCATTGAGCTCATCCACAGCATTGGTGGCAGCTTCAAAACACTCCAATCATTACCATCGAAACAGACCTGTAAAATACACTCAGTTTCATTACTTCATCTCGTAACAGTCCTTACTACAGGCTTAACAGATTAAAGTTTTGCCTGTATGTTGGTATAAGATCAACCAGATAGTGATCAGAGAGCCCCAAAGCTACTTCTAGGACTGGGTGAAATGCATCCTTTATTGTTGTGTTTCAGTATATTTCTGTCACTGGTAGTACTTGTAACATGCTGCTTGAATTTTGGTAGTTCAAGGGGGAGATCAGCTGTGGTCTGGTGGTTACAGAGTTGGACTTGTAACCAAAGGGGTGCTGGTTCGAGTCTCAGAGCCAGCAGACAACGACTGAAGTGCAATTGAACAAGGCACCTTATCCCTGTTTGCTTTGCAGTGATAGTTGTCCACTGCAAACTAAATGTAAGTTGCTTTGTACAAAGCATCTGACAAATGAATAAATGTAAATCTAGACTGACTGAAAGTGAGCATCTCTGATTATAACTGTAAGTTAGTTCCCTGATGGAGGGAAAGAAACTTTTTGTACCTCCATCCACAACACTTTGCCATTCGTAGCAGCATATAGGAGAGGCTTCCCCAGGTTCCTCAGCACAAGGGAAATTGATAAAAGTTAATTTTATTTGCCAAGTTCGTTTACTTTTAGAAAGACAGTTCAGAAATTCAGAAAAGTTCAAACTCCTCAAGTTTGTTCCCTACAGCAGGTAACTGTTGTTTAGAATACAGTAGATAAATTGTAGAATACGGACATGTGCTAGGTGGCAGTTGTTTAATATAGTTTAACAGGGAACTTTATTACAGTGTAGGTCCCCAAAGCTTGTGGAATTGCAGCAGAAGATTTTTCAGCAAAGTATTGAACAAAGGCTGTGAATAATGAAGTGTGATTTTTGCTTTTAAAATTTTGGTTTCATAAAAAAAATTTTTTTAAATCGTTCACGTTGTCATTTTGGGGAATTGTTAGTTGAATTTTGTGGAAAAAATTACATTCCGTGTTTAAATAAAGCTGTTACAAAAAAAAAAAATGAATGAGTGTAAATTAACCTAAAAGGTTGGTAACCAAGTATCCATATGACATTAGTTTGGATTGAATTAAAGTCCCAATTTCCATTAAAAAACAACAATATTGTAAATGTTTGGTTCCCATTGTACATCTTTATGACATCTACTTGTCACAAGCCAGCAATATGCTATAAACCAACAGTGTTGTAAACGTATGGTTCCCAGTGTAAATCTATATGACATACTTTAAAGATATTAGTTTAATATCAAGTTTCACATGTTTACTCTGTCCATTTGGTCTGCTGACACACACACACACACACACACACACACACACACACACACACACACACACACACACACACACACACACACACACACACAAACATAAATGTACAGTATACCCACCTCTCATCAGAGTTAGAACAGTGCCCTTGTAAACACTGCGTAATCCCTGTTCTTTATATAGTGTGAGTGCACAGTGGACAGATCCGGCAAACTTCATGTTATGAGCCGAAGACTGGATCTGAAAAACACACAAGCTTCTCATAAATGTGTTTCTGTCAGTTCATTATTTATGTTATAATGAAAGCAGTGTGTCCTTTTCCTGCCTGTAGTAAACACTTTATTCTTTCTCCAGGTGCCACAATCACAGTGGTCAAGACCCCAGCCAGCATCCCTGCCAGATAGATCTGTGTGTATCTGACATATAAAGCCATCAGAATTAAAAACTGATCTATATTTGTGGATAGATTAATAAGTGCTTACAATGTTTGTATACTAACTTAAGGGGGGAAGTAGGGTCACTCTGCAGAAACTCTTTTCCTAGTCCAAAACCAAAGAAATTCATAGCCATCATTGGGATCATGCCAGCTAGTGGGGCACCCATCCCTTTATACAGGCCAAATATTCCCTGCAGACATTAAAAAACAAGAAGATGTGATTGAAACAAAAAAAGAAAGAAAGAAAGAAAGAAAGAAAAAAAGAAAGAAAGAAAGAATGAAAGCAAGAAAGAAAGAAAGAAAGAAGCAAACAAAGAAAGAAAGAAAGAATGTAAGAAGAAAGAATGGTCAGTGATTTTCAAATGTTCCAAATCATTTTTTATAAATAATACTTCCCAATTGTCTTGGTTGTTGAAATGACATCAAAGTGAATTCAATATTCTTGTACATGTTTACTTGGAAAGTTTCAGAAGCCTAGATTACACATTCACATTCTAATAACAGTCTAACATCCCCAAAAATATCACAGTGTATCATGTAGTGCAGTGCTTCCAAAACCTGTCCTGGAGGGCCCCTAGTAGGCTACTACACATTTTGTTTATCTCTCTTATATGAGACACCCAGTACAGTTATCGTGTCACAGTGGTGTTGTCCAAGGAAAAAAGAAAATGGTGCATTATGCTTTTATAAACTTGGAGTGTGGGTGGACCAGGAGTGTGGAGCATAGGTGGACCTGAAGTGTGGGCGGACTTCGACTTGATTCGTGGAGTGTGGGTGGACCTAGACCTGATGTATGGAGCATGGGTGGACTTGGTGCTTGAGGCATGGGTGGTCCCATTTTGGACAGGTAGGTAGGCCATCTTGGGTCGTGGACACAGGCAGTTACATCCTCATGGCCATGGACATGGGCTATTTTGGGAAGCGTGGGCTCTGGGGTTAAATCTGGCATGGCTGCCATCTTTTAGGGTGCCTTAAACACTGGTAAGGGAGCAATTTTGAGCAACCTTGACACTGACTTGAATTCTGAATTTTGAGCAGCACCTATACGCCTTTAAGTCACTTGGTGTAACATTTTAATGCGCTCTGTTTCTTGGGTTATAATTTTAATATGGATGTTCTGTCTTGTTAAATTTTAAAGAGACCCTCAGATCCTTCTCCCCTTTTTACATTCCTTTGTTTGTTTGTTAGCACCTGTAAACAATCGATTTATGTGTGTACCTACTTCTTTAGTCAGCTTTTAGCCTTTCTTTTAGTCAGCTTTGCATATATACCCACTACTAAACCATGTCTGTAGAGGTCTTTATTAGAGAAAATCATTAAAAAAAGATCAACATGTGAGTAGCCAGCCCAATAAATTGTGAATACATTGAAATATTCCATTAAATCACTCAGTAAACACATTGATGTTGTGGTTTACCTGAGAGGAATAGCTGGTGAAAATTTTTTTTCCCTTATTTCTCTAAAAGCTTGATTGGTTGAACATTAGTTTTGCTTTTTTGGTTCATCTGTAATATAAACAGGCATTAAGGCTGCGTCAGAAACATTGACGTCTGTAATTAACTCCATTTTGTGCTTGAATAAACAAAAACACACAAACATGTCAAATACCATATTTTGTCTAGTATTTTCACAAATATTATCGTCAATGGGTTGAATAAAGTCTAATGAAGAATCACATATAGCGGCAGCTCTTAACATAAACAGGTTGATAATCGACCTGCTGGGCATTCACTGCCTGTAGCACCTCCTGATCTCATTGGCGTGGAATGCCTACTTTTTCCTTCTGCCTTCACTACTCTGCCACCTCAGACAGGATAGACTTTAGGCTTACAGTACTGGTATTGTGAATGGGGCAGAGTTCTTCTTTGTCGAACCAATGGTGCAGGTTTCTGGTACACGGGAGAGTGGCATAGGTAGATTTGATCAGGAATCTAAGCCTGGCTTGCATAGATCAAACATAAGTGCCTGCTGTGACACCTTCCCATGGCATCCAGCCTCTGAGCCAGCAAAGAGCCACCGCATTGATGTTTAGGTGCTCTATACAGGCTGTAGTCACTTCTGCCACCACCATGCCTCTCCGCTCTTCCTAGGCGGCCTGTAACCAAAAGAGGGATCTCACTCCTTCCAAGGCCTGCTAGACTCTCCTGGGCTCTGCCAACTATTCTGCTGTGTTTCAGCCTACTTATTGCCATGTCGACCTCTTCGTGGGCTTTCCACTTCCCCCTGTTTGCATGCTTGGGCCAGCTACTTTCCTTAACTGGCTGATATCGATGGAATTCGCCTCTTTACGGATAAACACATTAACAGGTCTTCACCACTCTGAAGGGAAAACTTGGTTCTTCTAGACCACTTTCAGGGGGTTCCAAAGATGTCTTTTAGCCCCTAGGCAGTACTTATACAGCTTGTAGGGTTTCCCACTGGGGCCTGGGTCTAAAACTGCTATCGCTTTCAGTGCAACTTCTGCTACCTCATTGAGTTTAGGAGTGTTGAACAGAATGTATGGGTGGGCTGGATTAAGAAAGTAAACTGGTAATCCCAGTGGAGATGACTTCGCAATGTTGTTGCTGGCCCCCCACTTGACACTTCCCTATCCCTGGTGAATCCTTAAACCACTGAAGGTGGTTACCTTCACCAACAGCTTGTCGTAATGACCAAAGACTGTTCACCCTCCTGCCCTCTGGGAGGCGCTTCAGGAGCCTCAGGACAAGGACAACAAGACTGAGGGACAGCTTTTTCCCTAAAGCTGTCTCCTTACTGAACTCTTCCCTCTGACACCCCTCAATCACCCCCCCCCCCCCCATCTTATACACGGACTCCTCCCCCCTCTATAACACTACACTGCTACTACTTATTTAAAATACTCATCACCATAACCAGTTGTTACATGCACTAATGTTCACTCAGTAACACTGGACAATCCATTGGCACACGGAAAACATAATTCCAATGCACTTTACCATCCACTACAATACTGTAAATTATGTTTATAGTTCTGTCTAAAGTGTACATACACTTGTACATAATGTATAGGATGTTCATAGCACACCTGCCTGTATATTAACCTGTAAATCTGTCCATAATACTTATCTATATTCATATATTCTGTATAATTATTGTATATATACATATATAACCTGTATTAACGGCTTATTGCACTTCTGGTTAGATGCTAACTGCATTTCGTTGCCTTGTATCCTACATGTGCAATGACAATAAAGTTGAATCTAATCTAATCTAATCTAATCTTAGAATCAGTCTTTTTCAGTTTCAGTTAGTAACAAAAGTCAGTAAGTTTTGCCGTTCTTCAATTCTGTCCCTCGTAGGGCCATCATGTTGCTCTCCTTTATTCATTTCCGTAGTTTGTTTAGTGTGTCCTATTAATGACTGGGGAGTAAGTTAACTAGCCTTCCACATCTTACAGCCCAACAAGACATACTTTAGGCTTTCATTGCTGTTATTGCAAATGGGGCAGAGTTCTTCCATCATAAGAAAATTGTGGAATTAATAAAATGTAAAAAGTATATTTAATACATGTATTAATATGCTGTGTGCATGATTATTCAAAACAATTGTTAATTGATTTTTTTAAGGATTGACAGCTGTTTTTTACTATACTAATAGGACAGATAAAAACAATTGTTGGTTTAAATAGCCATTTGAGGTCTTCCTTTAAGTTTTTAATGCATTTGTTTTACTTTTTATTTTTGTTTTATATGGTTTTTTATTAAGTTTTAAGCAGAGCTATTTTCAGGATCTTTAAATCCATAACACTACATATTATTCTAATAAATACACATAAAAATACAAATACAGCTATTGTTTCATGTTATAAAAAATGCTTTTTTATTACAATCATTGAAAATAATTAGTCATATTGGAAGCTCAGAGGGGCTGCTTAATAAAATTCTGTTTAAGGCTGTAGGTTATATTCATGCATTAGGCCTGTGTAGAATAAGCACAATGGGAACCACACATTTTTTCAAAATGCCCCATGCAAGTAGTCTTCTTCTGTGGCTAATATTAATTGAATATTTAAGTCTACATTTCTTACATGTCAATGTTTATAACACATGGCATTATAGGGTGGGACGTCATGCCCTAGTAGTAAGGGAGTTTGACTCCTAACGCTAGGGTTGAGGGTTCTAGTCTTGGGCTGGCACTATAAAGGTAAGATGACTAAGTTGCCCTTGAGCAAGGCACTGAAACCCAAACTGCTCCCCAGGCCCCGCAGCATAAAAGGCTGCCCACTGCTCTGGTTGTGTGTTCATGGTTGCATTGGGTGTTCCCTGCTGTGTGTGTTCACTGCTGTGTGTGTTCACTGCGGTATGTGTGCACTTTGGATGAGTTAAATGCAGAGCACGAAATTCTGAGCGTGGGTCACCATACTTGGTTGTATGTTACTTCACTTCATAATTTGCTGGAATGCTTTAAAAAATGGGGGCATCAATTAAGAGTGTACCTTCGCCAGGGACCAACACATCACTGTTTATAAGAAACAGTCCTATTAGCCATTATTTAAATTACCCCTTATCAAGCAAATAATCCCATGTCCAAATAAACCCAATTTAGCCACCTTTTAGTAACATTGTAATACCATGATGAAAAGGGTCGCAATGTTTGTGGGGTGTGGGTCATCGCACAATGTTTTGATGTTGTTTTTTAAATAGGGACAACAGAACCCGAAATCATAAATAAGTGGCATTTAATATTATGTAATTAAATATACTAAATAAGTAGCATTAAATATGATGGTTTCATTCATATCTGTTTCACTCTATGGCTCCCGGCCTGCTTACAAAATGATCCCCAAATTATGTTGCTCAGGGGGAGCATTATGAAAATAGTAATTGTTAATGCTGTTTTTTTATAATTAAATTAGTTGAATTGATTTCAATGTCATCTTATTGTTGCTGAATGTTTCAATGAAGCGTCTTTTTTTGCAAGCTCCACAATGTTGCCAGCACATAAATAAATGCAATGTAATTGTTTTATGAGCCTTATTTCAGTGATATCGGTGAGAAGTCTGTCACCTCTTTAGACACAGTTTTCCTGAAGCAGTCATATGTTCCTCTGTAGAGAGCGGTGTGCTGTGTTTGCAGGCGGACCTGTGATAAAACACACACACACACACACACACACACACACACACACACACACACACACACACACACACACACACACACACACACACACACACACACACACACACAAACACACACACACACACACACACACACACACACACACACACACACACACACACACACACACACACACACACACACACACACACACACACACACACACACACACACACACACACACACACACACACACACACACACACACAGATATCTGGGCCTGTGAGATACAGCATATATCTGTAGGAGTGCCTTTTGTCTGGATATGTGTGAACAAGATATCAAAAGTCTGAACAAATATTCAAAATATCAACCTCTCTTAGAGGTTTACCCAAAACTGACAATTCTATAATTTATTCATCCTCATGTCATGTCAAACCTTTATTAGTGTCTTTTTCCTGCAGAACACAAAAGAAGATATTTCAAAGAATGTTAATGAATGGATGATCAGGAATATAATAATCAAATGCCATTGACTTCAACTCTATGACTAACACAAAACCACTGCGACCTTTTCCAAATATATTTTTTTGTGTTCAGTAAAGAAAGAGCCACATATGGGTTAGCAAATACATGAGGAATAAATTTTAACTGTGAATTCTGTCACATAAACTTAATAGTTATAAACTTATTCATTACCATAAAAGTATTAATAGTAAACTCAGTGGTGTAGTCGGGACCATACGCACATTTGCTTACTTCTTCCACAAAGCTGTTTGGGTTCTAAATAACTGCATAAGTGTACAACCAGATTCTTGTTGGATACAATTACAAGTAATTTTTTGGTAGCTTAACTGAAATGCTGGATTTTTCCTGTGGCCCCGCCTCCTACAATTTTATCAAGCATGTAATCAACACTGTTGGCAGTGTAGCATGGAGTTTGTCCAGTCTGTGACCGAAAAAGTCCCACTGAATTCATGGGTCATCTCATGCTGCTTTCTCTTAAGGTATTGCAGTGCATCATGAATATCTGTCACAACTTTATTTTGTTTTTAAATTAAAAGCAATGAAATGAAAGCACTTCAAAAGCCCTACTGTTCAATAGCTTCCTCATTTTCTTTACAGCGATTTAAAACCTTCTCTTTGCGTTGAACCAACATTTATAAATATGTTATATTTTATTCCTTTCCCTAAAATTATTATCAAGTATTCCCACGGATATGGCAGTGTTGGCAGTTACAGTACATCTGTAACTTATCTGTACCAAGAGAAATAATGTTTTGAATGAACTTCATCCTTGTGATGTTTTAAAAAGATATGATGAATAATACAAATATTTTACTAAGAAAACACTTTTTCTCAGAGCTTTAACTTTATTATTAGAGCAAAAGTGAAGAATGCATAAATATCAATAGATTTAAACCGTAAAACTTGTCACTAGAAAAAAAACACACTGACTTCCACACTGTTCTTTTGATCATTTTTGGTCAGCGGTTATGGTATAATAGCATACGACTCCACTTTTTTTTGTTATTACTTCACATCAAATGTGATTTAGTATTATGTTTTCATAAAAGCAGGTTTTATAAAAATACCTATGAAATAGAAAATATTAACAGCTTACCTTTATAGTGTCAAGCGGGTGTCCAGCAAATAAGAGACAGACACCACCGACCCCTCCAGCCACAAAGTTTTTCAGAGGAGAAACTCTTTTGTCTGACTCAACTGCAGTCATCCTCAGACTGACATATATTAAAGAAATCTCCTCTCTCCATCTGCTTTATCTGAGTAAGTGAGTAAGAGAAAGAGAGACAGAGAGACAGAGAGACAGAGAGAGAGAGAGAGAGAGAGAGAGAGAGAGAGAGAGAGAGAGAGAGAGAGAGAGAGAGAGAATAGAGAGAGAGAAATAGAGAGAGAGAGAAATAGAGGGAGAGAGAGAGAGAGAGAGAGAGAGAGAGAGAGAGAGAGAGAGAGAGACATGTGGCATCCCACTTTACTTGAAGTAACAGAGGATTACGAGAAAAGTAATAAAGCAACAAAGTTATCTATTCTGAGCGCTTGGTCTATAGCTTGGTCCGGTCTGTTTAATATCCAGAACATACAGTTCTTAGCTTTGGTTTATGACGAAAAAAGCACTGGAGCATGATCGAAAATGACAGCGGGAATCACAATCGCATACTGAAGATGTTAATGGCTGTACAAATGGTAGAGGTCAAATATTGTGCTAATTTCTCTTTTGTCTTATCCAGTCATGAGCTGCAGCGTAATGATGATAAATTTAATCATGGATGACAGATGATCAAAAATGTCGAGCAAAAAGTACCTTTAATCTGACATGGCTCCATTTCCCGGGATTCAACATTCCTAGAGGATCTTGAAAAACACATATCAGAACTTCTTTCTGACATAGCACAAGTAGTTCACTCACTTTTAAAAAGAGAACTAGCTGGTGCATTGTCACATGTGAATGCAACATTGGAAAAGGTTAAATCGTATTCTAAATCTTCAAATGATGAGCGCCTTTGTGAGATTGAAGATGGCCTAATCGAGTACAGTGACAGGTTTGGGAATGGCGAGGTTAAGATGGATGTGCTACGCAGAGAGAACGTTTGCTGAAGGAAAAGCTGGATGATCTCCAAAATCAAACACAAAGATCTAAGACGAGAGTTTAGGGCATCCCTAAAAAGCAAGAAGGCTCAGATCTGATTAAATTTATTACAGATTTTTAACCAGTTCTCTTGTGCTTTCTCGTGCTCACCAAGTCAGACTTAATCCATTTTACGATGCAAAGACAGGAGTCCTATCCTGTCTCCTCTACAATCCTTCCCCCTGACCAGCTCACTTAACTTAATGTAACAGATGTTTATATTATCTAAGTTATTATTTTTTTTAATTATATTATAATTTTTTTGGCGGACTCTTATTTTGACGGGCGGTTTTGGTTTCCAGTTTGGAGGAGACGTGAAAAGAAGGGAGGGGGAAGAAGAGCGCGAGATATGAGTGACGCACGGAGAGAAGCAAGACGATATAAAGTGATTCTTGTTCCGCATTTCGTAGTTTTGTGTAGTTTTGATCCGTGAATCACATTGCATTGGACTGCTGAAGTGACGCAGTAATGTTTTGTGAAGGATACGAGAACTGTGAGTGCTTTTTAAGTACATATTTAGCCTGATTGAGGACGATTGACGAGATTTGTCACATTTTTGTTGAGCTTTAGACTTCTTTCATCTTGTTCGAAAAGCACTCTTACGAATTAACGTTTCAACCAGACTGGTCACGTGTATTTGAGTGTTCGGCACGTGTCAACGCACGCGAGATGGGAATCGATGCTTTCAGTTGGCACTGAACATATTTTATGTTTGAGAAGATTTGATTTTGTTTTACCCTGCCATCCAACGACATCTCAGTTTTACACATCTCTGTTGGGGTATCCCAGTTTGATATATTCCAGTTGATATCTCATTTTTGATTCATCTTGAAGGACCTTAAATAAACCAATGTCCTTAACGTGTTCAAAAATCGGAGATCAGACTTGTCGAATAAGTTGAAACTTTATTGATCAGAATACAGCGCTGGGTTGTCAGTCCACGACTTCCACACTGACCAACAACTCAGTAACAGAATCACACAACATTTATAGCATGTATCGTCGGTCTATCTTCTAGGCCGGAAGGGATCATCCCCTGCTTCCAAAAAAGGCAGATCTGGTTCATTTTTCGCTTTCGATATCTCGTGCGTCGGATGACTTCAGTTTCTGTAGAAAAACATATCAAAGAGACAAAAAACACAGCACAGAAGAACACTACCTCCTTTTCTTCTTTTAATTAGGATACAACAGTAACTCTTAGTTTTTCTGGCATTTGGGAATGTGTTTTACTTCTCGTGCTTAACAACCTCCGCATGAGAGGCCTTGTACTGGCAGATGGGAGTAAGGTCAGATGACCCTTCTCCTGCAGCGGTTCTGTTCTTATCACTTCTCCTTCTCTTGCACGTACACTTTTCCTGCCTTGCAAGCATATTGTTAACAAAAGCATATTCCAAAGCAATCCTTTATATGTTACTTATTCTCAATATACTTTAGTAGAATTTGTAAAAGCATATGATTATTTGAATGATTAATAAAACTTCAATCAATAAAACATAAGAGTATAATATTGTATAAGAAAGATGATTAATACAGCATTGGTTAATAAAACATAAAATCATAAAGATGATTAATACAAACATTGATTAATAAAACATAAATCATAAAAGCTGTTTAATGCAACATATGATTGTATCATTTTCCACAATCTCCATTTGATTCACTTACTTTTCGACTCATTTGGATATATTTGTTTCTATTTCCTTGGACATTTCATTAAGCTGGAGTGATATTTCTACAAAGCCTCAAGTTAATTTCAACGCACGCTACGTCAAGACAACTTTTCAATTGATTTTTTTTTATTATTTTTGATCTGAGGAACACTGAACTGTGAGATTTCAGTTGAACTATAGGACTCAAATGAACTGAGTGAACACATAAGGGACGTTTCACGTAAGTGCTCTTCCAGAGGTGGAAATTCATTGTACCATTGTTGATATTGTTTCTTTTCCAAATGTGATTGTTTGATCATTTGAAAACTGTGAGTTCATCCTAATCGGTGTTTAGAAAGTGACAAGTTTTTTTTATATTTTATTTTGAAGTGAGGTTTACCATGGTATAACTGAATGGTTTAGATCTTTTACATTGAAAGGGGTTGTGTTGTAGAGAGTTTAAAAGAAAATCCAAAGACCCTACATTTTATTTATTTTCTTTTATTTTGTGATTATCAACCTTGAATTAACAACTGATTGCAAGAAAGAAAAGTACAAAGAGAATAAATTTTGTTTAATTTTCGTACTTATCTGCATTGTACCTTTTTGTTTAGAGCTGTCAAGGAGTAGGGGCATCTCAGCTACTTTATTAGACCAGGGGAGGGAGGAGTATATTACACCGTCTGATACATTTAGTATTACTTCAGGAAACCATTTTTGTTACGCTTATTCATACTGAAGCCTACCCTTGTCGGTCTGTACATTTTAATAAAGTAGGACAACATACATACTATTAGTGTGTAATGAGATTAAAAGCACTGAAAGCGAGGACTAAGATCTTTACGTTAGTCAGTCTTGCGTGGCAGCACTAATAAAATTCCCCCTACAAGACGAGTTAAATACTCGCTACATAAGTGGCGTCACGAACAGGATCATACTTAGCCTAGTATTGTCGTTGTTGCACTATTCTGTCCCAGGTCTGTGAGCAAGAAGAAAAATGGCAGAACTGGAAGAATTGAAGAAAGAGTTCGCTGAAATGCAGAGGAGGTTAGCGGAGCAAGCTGGGGCATTGGATCATGCCAGAACGGAGCAGCGAGAAGCTCTGTCATTGGCCAGAGCAGTAATGGAGCAGCAAGCAGCCACTCGTACACCCCCAGCAACGATCTATATCCCAAGAGATCATAAACTTGCCGATTTCACTGGCACCACAAAACCGGAGAAGGAAGTGTGGAAGAGTGGATTGTCTCTATGAAATCAGCCTTTCGAGTCATGAAGGTGCCAGAAGAGGATCAGGTGGAGCTAATAAAGCAACACTTAAAGGGGGAAGCTAAAGATACTGTGAAGTTCATGATGGAAGAAGTGGATAACAGTGTCGAGTCCATCTTCCAGTTACTCCAGGAAACCTATGGAGACAAGGTACCTATTGGCACGAGGTTGAAAGATTTTTATGATCGAAAGCAAGCACCTGGTGAGACCATACGCGCCTATGCTTACGATTTACGAGAAAAACTCCACAAGGTGAAACGCAGAGAGCCCAGACGAGTTTCAGATGCAGAGAGTGTTTTGAAAGAGCAGTTAGTCCTTGGACTGAAGGATGATTTCCTAAGAAGAGAGATGAAACGAAGGGTCAGGGAGGAGCGAAGCTTGACTTTTGCACAGCTGATGCAGGACGCCATCACATGGTCTGAGGAAGAGGAAGTACAGCCTGAAGGTAACTTGAAGACACCTGTGCATGCGAGAGTGGCCGCTCACACTACAGTTGCGACTGGTGAGAATCCATCCTCTTTGACATTAGGAAAGTTGCACGAGGCAATAGAGAAGATAGCTGTGCGGCAGGAAGAATTGTACAGAATTGTCCATGGTCAAGGGAGAGTTGATCCCCAGCCGGGTTTTATGAGAAGACAGCCACTGAAAAACAGCGAAGGACAATATATCTGTTACACATGTGGTGAACCAGGTCACACGAGTCGACGTTGTAGGCAGCTTAAGGAGCTGGGTAACCGGGGCGCTGCGTCGTCACAAATGGCAGAAGTATCTGAGGTTTTAAGAGGAGCTTCATCGGGTGACTTGGCAAGCGCCAGTGCTCCTTCAGTAATCCGGAGCCATACAGCTGACTGGAATGCAGATATAGCACCAGAAATCCTTAGGGATAGTGCTTTTGGAGACTGTTTGACAGTGGATGTAAAAATAGCAGGGGTGCCCACCAAATGCCTGTTGGACACCGGTTCAGAGGTTACCACCATCTCAGAGTCTCACTTTAAACATAATTTTGGAGGACAAGACATACAGCTGTCGTCTGCTAACTGGGTGCGCCTCACTGCTGCAAACGGGCTTGACATTCCTGTTCTTGGATGGATAGGATTTGTTAAGGTGTCAGGAAAACAAGTTGTGATAATCCCACCCTTAAGTGAGAAGATTGTGGAAGGACACTGCAGTATACCTCATCAAGCGAAGCACCAAGTGTTGGTAGAGTCCACAGGTTCTGTCACCCTTCCAAAAGGATTGTTAGTAGCCAATGTGCTTGCAAGCCCAGAAAAGGGTAAAGTTCCGGTGCGAGTGTTAAATCTATGTCAAGAAACCGTCAGGTTGATGCCGAGGTCCAGGATTGCAGTTGTGTCTAAGCCTCAAAAAGTAGTCCCAAGGCAAATTGTGGAATTCGAAGAGGATGATGATGAGCTACGTGTTAAACACCATGTACAGTGCAGCATTAAGATTGAGAGCCAACCTGAACAACTGTCAATTCCTGTTCAGATGAATCAGGAGGGATTGTCTGAGAGGCAACGAGAGGAGTTAAATGCTCTGCTGACACGTTACAGTGATGTTTTCTCCAAGAGTGACACGGACTATGGATACACAACAACAGTGACACATAGCATACCTACCGGAGATATACAGCCAATAAAACAACGCCATCGAAGAGTCCCTCCTCACGTTTTCCAAGAGTTTAAGAGACATGTGCAGGATCTTGTCAGTCAAGGTGTACTGAATGAGAGTCGCAGTCCGTGGGCCTCACCTGCAGTCATTGTGATAAAGAAAGACGGAGGTGTTCGTTTCTGCTGCGACTACAGGAGGCTCAACCAAGTCACATTCAAGGATGCCTACCCCCTTCCACGCGTGGAGGAATCTTTGGATGCTTTGGGGAATGCACAGTTGTTTTCCACACTGGATCTCACGGCAGGTTATTTTCAAGTGGCGGTGACTAAGGCAGATCGGGAGAAGACTGCTGTCACAACTCCGTTCGGGTTGTTTGAGTGGACACGGATGCCGTTTGGTTTATGCAATGCTCCGGCCACCTTTCAGCGATTGATGACTGCAGCATTAGGTGATCTGGCTTTTGACACTCTCTTGATCTATCTTGACGATATTATAGTGTTCTCTGTGGATTTCAAGAGTCATTGTGAGAAGTTGGAGCTTGTTTTCTCAAGGTTGCGTCAGCACGGACTGAAGCTGAAACCGAGTAAATGTTTCCTCCTGAAGCCAGAGGTCCGGTTCCTGGGACACATAATTTCGTCAAAGGGAGCTCAGGTGGACAAGGAAAAGGTTCAGTGCTTGGATGCGTGGCCTCCACCAGCGAACGTTAGGGAGGTTAGACAGCTGCTGGGATTTATGAGTTATTATCGTCGTTTTGTTCCAAAATTCGCACAGCTGGCAAAACCCCTACATGCCCTGGTGGGAAAAGGTAAAAAAGGCAAGTCAGCAGAAGCGTTTGTCTGGAGTGATGAGTGTCAGTCAGCATTCAGCAAGCTGAAGAGTTGTCTCATGTCACCTCCGATTCTGGCTTACCCTGATTTCCAGTGCCCGTTCATGCTCACGACAGATGGGAGCATCAACGGACTTGGAGCAATACTCAGTCAAAAGCAGGGGGGCGTTGAACGTGTCATTGCCTACGCGAGCAGAGGTCTAAAGGGATCTGAAAGAAATGACAAGTATTACAGTGCCTTCAAGTTGGAGTTACTTGCCCTTAAATGGGCAGTAACTGAAAAATTTAAGGAATACCTAATATTTGCAAAATTTCAGGTTATTACTGACCACAACCCTCTTCGCTACCTGGAGACAGCCAACCTCGGAGCAGTGGAACAGCGTTGGTCTGCACAGTTAGCGGAGTTCAACTTTGAGGTTTGTTACAAGCCTGGCAGACAGAACATCAATGCTGACGTTCTTTCCAGGATTCCCTGGGGTATGGAACCCGAGGAGGATGACACTGGAAAAGACTTCATTCGGTTGACATCAGACGAAGTACGAGCATGCCTGTGGCCTGCTAAAGAAGAGAGGGTTGACAAGTCTGTGGTCCGAGTTGCCAAACAAGCAGCCATAAGGAAGGGTGTTGATGGTTATAGCTGGTCATCCATCAAAGAGCAACAGAGGAAGGATCCTTGTTTAGCACCTGTGTACAACGCTGTATTTGAGAACAGGAGGATAATGACACGTAGTTTCCGGAATATGGAAACCCAGCAAAGGAAGCTAGCTAGACAATGGGAGCGTTTGAAATTAAAGCATGAAGTGCTGTTCCGAGTAATTACAGACCCAAGAGACGGGGAAGAGATTTGGCAGTTGGTAGTGCCTGAGTCTTTATGGGAGAAAGTGTATAAGGGAGTCCATGAACATGGAGGACATTTTGGCAGCAGGAGTACATTAGAGCAGATGCGACGGAGTTATTATTGGCCCTCAATGGCCAATGACGTACAAACATGGGTTACCCAGTGTCGAAGATGTACCCTAGCTAAGGATGTATTCCCCAGGATTCGTGCTCCTATGACCTGTACCAACGTAACCGCACCTCTAGAAGTTCTTGCCATGGATTACACCATGCTTGAGAGGTCGGCAGGAGGTTACGAAAATGTTCTAGTGCTTACAGACATGTTTACAAGATTTACTGTGGCAGTCCCGACGAAAAATCAGACAGCACTTACCACCGCCAAAGCCATTGTACGACACTGGTTTGTTTGCTATGGGTGTCCTGCCCGATTGCACTCGGATCAAGGCAGATGTTTTGAGGCCAGCGTTATAAAGGAACTCTGTAAATTGTATGGGATCAGTAAGAGCCGCACCAGTCCTTATCATCCGCAAGGGAACGCGCAGTGTGAAAGGTTCAATCGCACTATGCACGACATGCTGCGAACATTACCTGCAGAAAAGAAGAAGGATTGGAAAACTTACCTGCCTGAACTTGTGATGGCCTACAATAGCCACGTTCATTCATCGACCGGTTACTCCCCATTTTATTTGATGTTTGGACGAGACGCAAGGCTGCCCATGGATGTCCTAGGAGGAAAAGACCTGACTGATGATGAGGCGGATGATCTGGATGAGTGGGTAAAGAATCACCATGAACGCCTGAGAACTGCAGTGGAGACAGCGAAGGTAACTGCTCAAGAGGCTTCCAGAAGAAGAAAGAGGATCTATGACCGCAAGGCTTCAGGAGCGCTCATTAGACCTGGTGACAGAGTATTGTTGCGTAACCACAAGTTTAGGGGGCGAAACAAAATCCAAGATAAGTGGGAGTCTGCACCGTATTTGGTAGTGCAACAAAATCACGCAGGTTTACCAGTTTTCACTGTACGTCCTGAGCAGGGAGGTTCCACAAAGGTCGTTCACAGGGATCAATTGAGACACTGTACTTTTCCCTCACCCACAAGGCAGGGTACGCGTGCAAGAAAGGAAAAAGAAGTGTCAGACTTAGACTCACAAGACATTGTTTACATTCCATATACTACACACTTACCAAACACCTGCTTACCTGGGGAAGTCGAGTGTGGAGTGGAATGTGAGGAGGGTAATGTAGCCGGGAGTGAGAGAGTAGTCACAGGTCGAGATGGGGAATCTGAAGACTCTGACATTTCAGAAACTGACACTAGTGGGGTACCTAATCTCAGACGTTCGAAGAGAGCAACCCAGGGTAGATTGCCTGTAAGATATAAAAATGATTACATTACGTAATTTGTGTTTAAAGTGCCAATACATGTGTTAAGTAAATGTCAAAGAATGTATTCCGTCTAAAGATGATGTCTAAGTAAAAATTGAAAATGTGTCATTGAATCCAATTTAACTGCTCTTGTGTTTTGTTTGTTTACCCAGGAACTGGTCTGTTTGGAGATGTCGATGGAGTGGCAGGGTTTAGCAGGGGGGAAATGTAACAGATGTTTATATTATCTAAGTTATTTTTTTTTTTTATTATATTATAATTTTTTTGGCGGACTCTTATTTTGACGGGCGGTTTTGGTTTCCAGTTTGGAGGAGACGTGAAAAGAAGGGAGGGGGAAGAAGAGCGCGAGATATGAGTGACGCACGGAGAGAAGCAAGACGATATAAAGTGATTCTTGTTCCGCATTTCGTAGTTTTGTGTAGTTTTGATCCGTGAATCACATTGCATTGGACTGCTGAAGTGACGCAGTAATGTTTTGTGAAGGATACGAGAACTGTGAGTGCTTTTTAAGTACATATTTAGCCTGATTGAGGACGATTGACGAGATTTTTCACATTTTTGTTGAGCTTTAGACTTCTTTCATCTTGTTCGAAAAGCACTCTTACGAATTAACGTTTCAACCAGACTGGTCACGTGTATTTGAGTGTTCGGCACGTGTCAACGCACGCGAGATGGGAATCGATGCTTTCAGTTGGCACTGAACATATTTTATGTTTGAGAAGATTTGATTTTGTTTTACCCTGCCATCCAACGACATCTCAGTTTTACACATCTCTGTTGGGGTATCCCAGTTTGATATATTCCAGTTGATATCTCATTTTTGATTCATCTCCATTTGATTCACTTACTTTTCGACTCATTTGGATATATTTGTTTCTATTTCCTTGGACATTTCATTAAGCTGGAGTGATATTTCTACAAAGCCTCAAGTTAATTTCAATGCACGCTACGTCAAGACAACTTTTCAATTGATTTTTTTTTATTATTTTTGATCTGAGGAACACTGAACTGTGAGATTTCAGTTGAACTATAGGACTCAAATGAACTGAGTGAACACATAAAGGGACGTTTCACGTAAGTGCTCTTCCAGAGGTGGAAATTCATTGTACCATTGTTGATATTGTTTCTTTTCCAAATGTGATTGTTTGATCATTTGAAAACTGTGAGTTCATCCTAACCGGTGTTTAGAAAGTGACAAGTTTTTTTTATATTTTATTTTGAAGTAAGGTTTACCATGGTATAACTGAATGGTTTAGATCTTTTACATTGAAAGGGGTTGTGTTGTAGAGAGTTTAAAAGAAAATCCAAAGACCCTACATTTTATTTATTTTCTTTTATTTTGTGATTATCAACCTTGAATTAACAACTGATTGCAAGAAAGAAAAGTACAAAGAGAATAAATTTTGTTTAATTTTCGTACTTATCTGCATTGTACCTTTTTGTTTAGAGCTGTCAAGGAGTAGGGGCATCTCAGCTACTTTATTAGACCAGGGGAGGGAGGAGTATATTACACCGTCTGATACATTTAGTATTACTTCAGGAAACCATTTTTGTTACGCTTATTCATACTGAAGCCTACCCTCGTCGGTCTGTACATTTTAATAAAGTAGGACAACATACATACTATTAGTGTGTAATGAGATTAAAAGCACTGAAAGCGAGGACTAAGATCTTTACGTTAGTCAGTCTTCCGTGGCAGCACTAATAAAATTCCCCCTACAAGACGAGTTAAATACTCGCTACATTAACACTGACGGACCACTGAGTCTCTGTGCTCTACACTAACATCCTGTTTAGATGATTTGTGCCCACTTGCATTTCGACAGGCCCATGTTACCCTCTCTACTTTCGTGGCTATTTGATGTCCACCAGGAACACAGATCCAGGCCTAGGTCTGGTGAGAGAAAGTGATGCAAATCTAACAATCCTGCAGCACTCTATCAGTTTCTTATTTCGCTGAGGATGTCGCATCGGCTGAGACTCAGTTCTAAAACATTAGAATTAACCACTCGCCAGACTCGGACTCTCTTCTAAACTATCTCTGCTCTACTGTGTCCAACACCCCTTCTTACTCCTTGGACTTGATGACAAATGATTTTGCATCTGTCCTTGATGTAAAACTAGGATCAACAAACCCTAGGTGAATTTTTTTCCATGTTGGTGCAACCCATCCTAGAACTTGTTTATGTTAAATATAAATTTATCTTTGAAATTTAGAAGAGTTTTTTATATTTTTCAGTTTTAGACTTTAGACCATTGTTCCTAAGGGTGGTAAATGTAGTAGTCTAGGAGAGGTTATAGTGCACCTAGAATATGCAATTCTGGGACAAAGTTTTATAGACAAATGAGACAAAGATTAAGCTTTACCAAAGTGATAGAAAGCCTAACGTTTGGAGAAAGGATCTGTTTAGGATTTCAAACATACAAGCTCATCTGTGAAACACAGTGGAGGTAATGTTATAACTTGGGCTTGCATGGCAAGCTTCTTTTGGGACAGGCTCATTAATCTATATTTATGATGTAACACACGATGGCAGCAGCAAAATGAACCCACAAGCCTAAATAAACAGTCTTTCGGTCAATTTAAGGTATGATGCAAACAAACTTATTTAGACATCCATCATAGCGCAGCAAGGTAATGCCTCAAAAAACACTTCCAAAACACCAAAGGAGTTCATTAGGGGAATGAAGGAGGCCAAGTAAATCTCTAGACTTCCAAACCCCTAAACAGCATACCTTTTATCTGCTAAAGAGGAGACTGTAGTGTATAAAAATTTAAGATAAAATTCTGACTGATATTTATATCTGGTCACAGCAGACACATCTTGACAGATTCTTTTATTAAAAATCTCAAACTATCTTCAACTTGAGCAATTATTTTATGCAAAAAACTATTTAATGGTGCTTGCAGAATGCAAAAAGTATCACTTTAATTATCTTGGATATTCTTCGTGTTAGATTCTTCAGATTTATCTTCAAACAGCAGTGCAATAAAGACAGGAGGTTGGCTCACTGTACCTAGGTTTTATGAAGCCACACATTGCAACAAAAAAAGGTAATGCCCCAAAAAACACTGCCATAACACCAGAGGAGTTCATTAGGGGAATGAAGCTGGCCACGTCAATCTCTAGACCTACAAACCCTTAAACAGCATACCTTTTATTGTCACGGTTCATGAATTCACTGTTTATTTTGTCTCGTGTATCTGTGTTTAATGTGTGTGAGCATGTGTGAGTGGGCGTGGTCACCCAATCAGTCAATCAGCGCACCATTTAATCTCGTTCCTGCACAACTGCTACCAATTCATCCACCTATATCAACTCATCTCACTCTCCTCTCTTTGTCAGATCGTTGTTTGGTGTCCTCTGTGTGGTTCTCCATAGTCCTGGTGCAGTGTTGTTTACTCCAAGTTACTGTCCTGGGGCCTCATTTATAAAAGTGTGCGTAGGATCCTTACTAAAACTCTACGTACGCACAAAAGCCAAAAAGAGCGTATGCAAAAAAATATTCAGATTTATAAAACCATGCGTACGCACACCTGCACGCAATTTTCACTTTATAAATCACAACCTACCGGATAATCTGCGCACGCAAAGAAATCTCATTTACCGCCCTCTGTCCGCCCACATTTAACGATATATAGTCAATGCAAATGAGCTTAGTGGCCATGCATATTAAGAAGAGAGCAAGGAAATATAAAAATATGTGTTTTTAAAACAAAATCATGACAGAAATGGAGAGCAAGGCAGAAATAGAGATTCTTGTGAGTGAGGTGGATGAAAGAAAGGTTATTTTATTTGGTGGAATTACTAATAAAAATAATATTCAGAGTGGACACATCACTGCTGTGGTAAACAGAACCGATCCAGATATAAAAAAGTGTTCCGATCTTAAGATGGGAATAAAGAAACAGTTTGCCTCTCACCGACAGAATGTGTGGGCGACTGGTGGGGGCAAAGGTGCCCCCGATTCTCTGCCAAACCAGTGTGTGTGGCATTGTGTCTGAGAGAGAGAGAGAGAGAGAGACACACGTGTGCTGATACAAGGAAACCTCGTAAATAACTTTACTGCTTGCGTGCTCAATTAAATAAAATAAATCACACAATTGGTTTAGTCCTTATTCTTGCAGCGCAGAGTCTGCGGGGCTCTGGAGTTTCCCGAGGTCTCCAGCACAAGCGCGAGAGTCCCGTGCCATACGCACGGCTGGAAGTGGACGGGTGCTGACTGAGGCTGTTCTGCAGACCTCATTAATGCATACTGCAATACTGTAATCGCAGACGAGCTTAAGCAAATAAGGGTTGTGCGGTGACATTGCATCTGCATAAAAGGATCTTGTTTAAAAATGAGACTTTGCACTGTTGTTCTTCACAAACGGCGCATTACTCCCTGACGGAGTCTCGCTCCCTGATGATGTTCTTCTTGGTTGGGGGGGGGGGGATGGAGGGTGTCAGGCTCTTCATGCTGGTGTTGTGGGTCCCTCTGAAGTCTGCCATTGGCATAATCTGCCAGCAGTGCCAGCGCATCCATCATACAATATGCATTGAAGTGTTGCTGTAGTAGACTACTTATGTTTTCAGCGATCATATTTAATCATTTACAACTTATCACATTAATCACATAATGATTGATAATCCATTTAAGGATGGAAGTGAAAGAAACATTTATGTACTCTCAGCATATATTTCCTTTTATGTCTTTAAACTAAACATGCATGTAGGTTTCTTTAGGACCCATAATGGTAATTTAATGTTATTTTTATTTTTTGTTGTAACCGGGACCTTTTTGCTATTTTGCAAGGAGACCAGCCATGAGTCTCTAGCTGCCCGGGTCGTTGCAACTTTTAAACTAAAGTGGATGTTAATAAAGTGTACTTTTTACATGAGGACATCTAGATGTATGATGGCGTGGTGGACCTGCAGAGATATTTTGTTTCTTGAAGTAGTTAAATAAACGTGTGTGAAGTTTTAACGTCTATGGTAATTACATTTCAATTTAGACATTGTGAAAGGACAATTCATCAGCCGCACATTTGGGAAAAAGGACTTCCCTGACCCCTAATGTTGCAGTTTTATTTAGAGAGCAAGTTGAATTTGATTGGAAAATTATTAAAAAAAGAGCTGAATAACACTTAATTATATTTTACTCAATGATCTGGAATTATTATTAAAATTGTTTTAGTATTAATGGTGTTGAAGTTGTACTGATGAATGCTTATTCTATTTTTTCTAATGTTTCCATGTTTGCCATACCAAGCCATGTTGCAAAATTAATTGATGCACTTTATAATAATGTACTAATTGAGTGTTTAAGGTTGTTTCTATTTCCTTTTTAACCTAAGTATTTATTACTGAATAAATTATTTATTTAATAATTATTGTTGTAATCACGCTTTTTGTTGCCTTTCAAAACATTTAATTATGAATGACTCATTTATTTTGGGAAAAATTAATGAAATTGAAAACAAATTTTTAGTGTAGTAAAAGTTATTAAACAATAAAATGCTTTATTGCTTTACACACAATCCTTCTGGAACTCAATAAAATATTGTTTGCATATTGAAATATTGAAGCAAAGTATGGTCTATCTCGTCTGGCACAAACAAAAACAGAACAGAAGACGTAAGAGAATAAAATATGTAGAGCTGAGTTGATGAATGGACTTATTTTGAGAATGGCTTTAATGTGGGACAGGATGGACAGTTTTTCTCCACTGACTCTGTCCAGGGTTCTGGTGGAGGCGAGGTTGACACAGCGAAATGTGTCATGACGTCTATTGTCCAGCAGGGGACAGTGTAAAAGCGAGCCGTGCGTCAGTCGTTCTGCGGAGAAGAAGAGCGTTCGGGCTTTCATCATTTAAGCGGCACAACAACAGCGGGTGAGGATCTTGTAAATCTCACTGTCTCTGAGTAATGTGCAAAAAAACTAATGTGCTCTTTTTTTTTACAAAATAAGGTTCCTCGAGATGTCTCAGAGGAAGAAAACTTCAGCTTCTCAGAGCAAATCCCAAAGGGTTAGAAATCACAATTATAAAAAAAACTTTATACGTAAACAAACACGTTATTTTCTCTCATGACTTGTATTGTGTGTGACGTTAGCTGTCCTTCTATGAGCTTTTCAAAGTGTGTTACACCTATACCCAAAAAGTCCTCTGATCTGTCTGCGTTCGTGCTCTCAGATGGATGATACGACTTCCAGTCAAATGACGTCATCCCAGGTCCAAAGAGCTCGAGAGAACTTCACCTCCGTCCAAATCGATCGCAAGGTACCGTTCATTCAATAATGATCACTTCCTAAAGTACTGTAAGTGTGATGATGAGGTTTGATCACAACCATTGGCTGACAGTTTCTGTTTGCATTGAGGTTGGATCTGAAGCCTTACACACATTCAGTGCCCTTCCATTGTGCTTACAGTGCTGTTACATGGTACCTTCTACAAAAGATGAAGGGAGATTATTAATATCATAGAATAATAACCAAACCTGTATGATCTGACCAGGCCTGGAGCACTTGTCTAAACCAACACAAATCTATGCACAACTTTTTTGTGTTACTTGATCTTATGTGTTTTCGCATAATTCTTCATATAATACATTTTTATGTCCAGGTGGCAGAAGTGGTCCAGTTTATCTTGGTTAAAGACCAGAAAAAAATCCCTGTCCGAAGAGCAGGTCTGTATTCAGAAGTTTGGCTTCAAGCCTTTGACATGTTTCTGGAACAGCTCAGATGATACATCTGTTTGCTTTCTTTACAGACATTGTTAAACATGTGATGAAAGAATACAGAGTCATCTCTTCAGAGCTGATGAACCGAGCGTGTCGCACATTTGATCAGGTACAGTTGAACAGGTGTTTTGTGTGTGCAGGACTGTTCTAGGGTGAAGTGTAATGGGAGGTCATGTGTTTTGGTCAGGTGTTTGGATTAAAACTGGTGGAGATAGATTCCAAAAATCACATTTACATCCTAATCAACAAGCTGGAGGCTGGAGAGATGGTTGGCATGTGAGAGACACACACACACACACACACACACACACACACACACACACACACACACACACACACACACACACACCTGGTGTGCAGTTAATGGAGGTAAAACACAGGCTTGTTTGATCTTCTTGATGTTCTGATTTGTCTCTTGACAATTCTGTTTTAAACTGCACAGGAGTCCTGGGAACCCAAAGACTGGTCTTCTATTTGTCATCCTCAGCATCATTTTTATGAAGGGAGGTGTTGTCAAAGAGAGTGAGTTCTTTGTTTTCATTGCTTATGCTTATACAGATGGATGTCTTTACATACATGCTTGTAAAGACTTACATTCTAATCAAGTTTATTTAGAGCAATGTTTAGATTTTGGTAACTTTAAAACTTAGAAATAATTTATAAAATGCTTGTTAATCAAACTCTGGATTCTGTGAACTCAAGTTTTAATGACATATTTATAAAAAAAAATAAAGAGATGAAATTTTGGAAGCAAAAATTAGAATTTGATATTATTGCACAGCCCAATCAAACCGAACGTCAGGTGTAGATCATTACATCTTTTGAAAACAAAAAGAGCTATTTTAATTAGGTTGTCATTTGGTGATATCAAATATAGATAAGTGTATTGTTTGAGTCCTCAACTATTCATATATGTGTTTAAAACTTCAAAGAACACACGATATGTCTTAATAATGACCTTGTTGTGTTGCTTTATTTATCCTGTAATTAATGATTATTGATGACTATTTACATTTACATTTAGGCATTTAGCAGATGCTTTTATCTCTAGTGAAATAGAAACATTGGCTTGTGGTAACAGCCGCACAATACCTGTGAACTTGTCCTAATGCTCATTTGAAGTAAGATTAAATACTGGACAGTGTTGCAGTGATGTTGGAAAAGCTAGACCCTAATTTAAAGTTGTATATTTTGTTATATAACTCTTATTTTTTGTGTTTTAAAATGATGAAATTTCATGACTGAACTCCTTAAACATGTAAGTGATTGTGTTGGAGATGACTGAAGTGTTCTGACGTGTTTTTGCAGATGTGGTGTGGAACACTCTGAAAAAGTTGCGTGTGGATCCAGGGTTAGTATAAGAACTAGTTTTCTGTACTTTAGAATGCTTGTTTGACTATAATAACTTAATCTACTGTTCTCCTGTAGAGAGAAGCACGACGAGTTCAGTGATGTGAAGAAGCTGGTGACGGACGAATTTGTTAGGCAGAAGTAAGTGAATTTCACTTGTTATTAAGCCTGGCTGTTAGCTCATGTGGTAAGAGCAGAGATTACAGATCCGAAGCTGCGACTGATGATGTTGGTGTGTTCAGAGCTTCTGTTCAAAAGATCATGAGCAGACGGTTTATATCACACCTTACAAAATTAAGGAGTTGTTCAGAATGGAGGAGAAAAAATTCTCATTCTCTTCCTCATAAAATTACTCCTAACATTTCTCTTTAATTTCTCTTATATCGAAAATCTGATTAGTTATGACATTGCCATGTGTTACATGAGAACTGGTTTTGTCTTGATTTAAGATATCTGGAGTACCTGAAGATTCTTCACACTGAGCCAGTGGAGTTTGAGTTTCGTTGGGGTTTGCGGGCTGACATCGAGCTGTCCAAACCAAAACTGCTGGAGTTTGTCGCAGAGGTTTGTCTTACTGATCCAGTTTGTACACTTATTGTCATTAAATAGTTTTTTAAAAAGAAGAAATCACAAACCCCAACAAAATTTTATTGTAACTTGGTTTACCAAGTTTGTTCTTGTTCATATTTATATTATGCAATATGCACTTCAACGGGGTCCCGCAAATCTTTAAAAATTCTTTAAAGGGCTTAAATTAGACTTTTTAGGTTTAAGGTCATAGTCAAATTTTATTTTTATTGGCGCATTTACATGCTTTAATACAGGAGCAAAAAAAAAAACATCACAAATTTAACATTAGAAGAAGTTTTTTCTTATTTTTTTTAAGGATTTGCTTGAACATGTGAGAATCTGCTTCATGTACAACAGTGTTTCGAAGTTAATTGTAGGTGTCATGTGCTACTGTACAGCGGCTAAGGACAACAATGGACGAGAAAAGGAAGTCGCTCGTTTTGAGAAAAGGTGTCATAATCAAAATTCTTCCACCAGACCATTATAACTTCATGGAAAAACAATACTAGGATGAATGTTTCACTTGCCCTGGGACTGCCCATGTAAGAAATAATGTAAGATAAGCAGTACCTTTAGCGTCCTGCTTACAGCTAACCACTACTTTTATTTATTTAGCCAAAAAATTAAATGTTTTTCTTCCTTGTACACCATATCATAGTAGCAACTGTGCATATCAACTGAACAACACTCTGCTTTCAAAAACAATGTTCAAATGCCCACGGTTCAAATGCCGGCATTTTCAGTCAGAGACAAGCAAATGCACGCCAAATGCATAAAAAAGGCAAATACAGGGAGTTCAGATACGCTAACATAAGTTTCTTAAATGACTACATGGCTACAGATATTAAAGCAAAAATTCTGAAGTCATTAAGACCTGTGATCTTGGTTTCTTTTGTAAAAAGAAGCAGCAGGGATTGTTTGTTCTATCTGTATTTTAAACTTAAAATGACATGAACCCGTTGGCTTTAATTTTGTGAACCACCCTGGACTACGTTTTAGGTAAAAAACAGACAGACAGATAAAACCTCAGTTTGTTTTAAACACAATAAATCATTCTTTTGTCTGAATTGTATAATTTATGTATTTACTAATATATTTTTACATCCTCTAAATTTGATTGTTATTGATTTTTCATAGCAAACAACAATGATCTTGGTACTTCCCATTTTTGACGGAACACCTCCACTTGGGGCACTTAACATCATGTGCCTTTATTACGAACATTGCAGTAATGGTGGAGAAATATGTCGGGGCTGTCCAGGGTTAGTTAAGAAAGTCAGAGCAAGAAACCTTTGCTTGTTAATATTTTTTTTAGGACCTTCGGCATATCTTTGAGAGTGGTTAACCTAATACAGTAAACAATTGGAGTGGCATTTCTTGATTGTTTCTAGGTTAATTGACAGGACAAAAACAGAAATGCTAATCATGTGAGCAAAAGTCAATCGATTTTCATTGTCGAGCACCTTGGCACCAAGATCTTGGACCCAGCCACTAACGAAAAAATTAAATACATCCATACTTCTGTATACTTTCATCTGTTTGTATGTGTAAAAAGATGTCTGAAGGAAAAGATAGTTGATGTTCTCCACTGCCCTGATAGCAGGCAAATATTTAAGTTCAGCTGAAAATTCACTTCTCTTCATAATATAAGGATGCTGTCCAACATTTGAGCATCTTATCCGCAACAATACGTCTTTTCCTATGTTTTCCATTCTTTTATGTACTTCCTGTCCTTTATCCGATTTTTGCACATCATCAGAAAAACATGAAGGCAAACAATCTAGAAAAAACTTTTTATCACTACTTTAATATCCAATAATTTAGCCATAGGGTAGGCAGTGATAAAATCAGCGGGATTATGTACGGTCAAGCATTTGTTTTACATCAGGTCTTGATCAGAGCTACAGAAATATTGAAATACCTATTGTGCTTCTTTTGTGTGATGTGATGCAGTGTTTTTTTTTTCTTTTGACAGCTTCATGATCAGGATCCTCAGAGCTGGAGTCAACAGTTCAGAGAGGCCAGTGCTTCAGAGAGCAGAACATGATTAACGTCTGTTCGGTGAAACAACATTAGCTTTCCATAGTTGTGTTTAAATGTCAAGAACAGAAATACATGTGTAAAATTTGATTTGTAACATATATATTGTGGGTAGTCAAAATAAAGTTATTTTACAGTATTCGTGGTAATCTGTTTTTATTTATAAAACCTGTGTGGCAGTATTGTGTTTATGGCCACTGCGTCCACAGCTTCACTTCTCCTTTCCTTTCTGCTATTTTTTTTAAAGAGTGTAAACTAGATATTTTGACAGTTAAATGCAAAAAAAATTTCATTTGACAGTGGTAAAACAAATATTATTGTTTTTAGTAGGTGTAAAGCAATGTGAATACATGGTTTAAGGATACAAAATGCATTAGCTTGCACATATACCATATATTTTTATATCTCTTCTTGGCCTGTCTCTCTGACATGGGTTGAGTTTTGCAAAGCTCATCACTGCGATAAGCTATGTGTGCTCTGATTGGCCCGTTAACCAGTGTGTTATTATTGGCCACATACTGCAAACGGGTAACAGAAATGTTATGCTCCTAACCATATATCAGCCGTGAAGATGCTAACAGACAAGAGGCGATAACATTTTTTAGTTTATAGACAAACAATGAGATGTCACGCAAATCACTAGTCAACTATTGTTGCAGTATTTTTTACTGCTGAATTCAGATAAAACAGAAATGGTATTTATTGGACCAAGAGCTGCCATACGCAAGAACCAAGAACATGTTTTTGGCCAATCATATTACACTAGATTTTGCACAATTTCACATTTTTTCATTATTCACAATTCTCAATTAGGCCTATAGATTATACAGTTTTATTTATTTTGGTACAGCCACATGACTATACATGGAACCAAGGATTTATTAAAGCTGTTAAAATAATTTTTATCTTTATTCACAACCCTGACCAAGAATCTTGTTAAGCTATTGACGGATGTTCAATATTTACATTTATTATTTATGCTTTTATCTAAAGCGACTTAAAAATATTGTGCTGTGGCCAATTATCATTGCAGAGGGGAAAGGTGTCTTGATCACTCTTCACAATCGGCTTCCCATTTAATTCTTGCTAGCACTTTTATAATATCCATTGCTTTGAAAAGACCTATTTCGCAGAATTTTAATATGTGGAGTAAACGAAATTGTGTCTCTTTTATGACTTTAATAGGTTCTCTCTCTAAAAAAAGCTCTGGATCTAAGTGTATAGATCGCAAAAGGCAAAAATGCATACATACAGTTTTTGATTCAGAAAATTTAAAGCAATTTTTTACTGACCAGTCATACATTTGTCTTCTGCTTACGTTTATATTCTTACAATCTTAACAAATACACACATCATCGACATATAAACTACAAAATATATTAGACCCCTTTACACTCATTTTAACAGTAAAAAGAGTAACTGAAAGTATACTTCTTTGAGCCACCTCTGATTCTTGTAGATGCAAGTCAGATAATACATTTCTTAGGCGTACCATATAGGGTAAATGTTTCTAAAACTGATCGTGAATTTTGTCATGTCCAACTGCAGTGTCATTAGAGTTTTTTATGGCTTTCAAAAGTTCCTCCATTGTAAAAGGCTGGATATACGACTTAGTGTTATCAGAGGAGAAATCAATTTCTTTCCGTTCCTGCTTTATTTGAATTTCTTTAAATTTGGGAAGAACGTTTTCTAAAAATGAATATCAAATGTCTCTGCCAGTTTATTAGCCATATACTGTTTCGTTGTAAGCCGGATATTATGTTGTATTTGTAATCCTCCTTCCTTATTTTTTCATCTTTCGTTTCATATCCAATATTTTCTTTGTTGCTATCTGTGATGTTAAACTTGACACATACTTTTTCCAACTTTGCCTCTTTGTTTCTTTGACAATTCTTCATGCTTGTGTTCTACAGATTTTCAGTCTGATGAGGTTTTCTGTTGTTGGATGTTTATTAAAATTTATTTCTGCCTTCTTCCAATCAGTATTAGCCTTTCTGCAGTCTTCATTAAACAGAAGACAATGGGATTGAAAATATCTGCCAATTGATGCAGCTCTGAAAAGTTTGTTTTGAGTCCACGACAATTCCACTGAATTACATAATTCTTCATTTTCAAGTAGGTAAGATAAATACCTACCCTTCACCTTGGCATTTTGGAGAGTCTTTTTGTCTTATGGATTTTATAGTCTCTGTCATTTCAACATCTCTGTTCTTTGGGCACTGTGTCTTTCTAGGTTTCCCCTCTTGATTTGATTTCGTTGATTGAGTTTTTGTATTTTGTTTTATCTTTTCCCTCTAAAGGGCTGATTATGCTTATTTTATGATTTTTCATCTTTAGCTTGGGTTTGAATAATTATTGTTTGACTTTGTGTTCCCTGATTCCTCCTTTTGATTAAAACAGAACCTCCGTTGCTGACATTTTGTGGTTTCTCACCATTGATCCAGGTCAAATCAGTTTGACAGTCAATAGAGCTCATAGTTGGTTTCACCACAGAAGCATATGGTTTCCTCATATTAAAAGACGGGAGACTCCTCAACCTTTTACATGCTTCAACAAAGCTGATAATTTCAAGATTTTCAATCATTTATTTTTCTTTTATCCCTCTTGTCGTGTTCAGGTCAAATCTGACCCACATACAACTTAAAACTCTCATAATTGTTGTGTTTTTACATCTGATTGCCTCAAGACCTTATGATATCCTCCACACTATGCACTTTAACATATAAAAGTGATGATCACCTCTTTCTTTCATTTTTGAAAGAAACACACACAGCAGTGAATACAGACACCAACTGTGAACACACACCCAGAGCAGTGGGCCGCCATTTATGCTGCGGTGCCCAGAGGAGTTGAGTTAAGTCCACAACCCTAGGGTAAGGAGTCAAACTTTCTAACCACAAGGCCATGACTTCCCCTCAAAGTCCTTTATTCCAGGCAACTATGACTTTACCACAGTTTCATGTCCTTTCAAGAATTATTGCATTTGATAAGAGACATAAAAAACCAGTTGGTGATGAAACAACAAACTGGATGTCATCAGGAACTGTTATATACACCTGCTAGTGAATGACAGCCCACTGGCCTGTGGCACTGTTCCACAACATCATTGATGTGTCTGCCTTAAACAGATATGTGTGGACAGCCAAAGACCCAACCTAGAATCAGGGATAGAATTTCAGGATGAGACTTTTTCTAGAAGAGCTGAGGAATGATGTGGTGACTCCTCTTATTTAAACGGTACCAGCACACCAGCCCCCGCCAGTCTGGTAAAGAGTGTGCAAGCCCCAGCCTCTGCCCTGGCTGCTCTCTACCAACAATGACATGGTCAGAAATTGAAGCGCTGTGAGCTCTGTGGCCCTAGAGAAAACATATCAATCCTGAGATGTTACAAATGTGATGCCTATGTTTGCAAGGCCACTCTCACCTGAGTTTCACATGCCTCACATGTGCATGAATTCACATGTGCATGACTTCATGTTGAGTTTTTGTATTTGGTTTTCCATTTTTTTACATTACAATAAGAAAGTTATGAAATGTAAGCACCCAGATAGCAAGTAGTCTTTGAAATAATGTTCATTCATTGTTGATGCATCAACGCTAATTGCATTTAATTAATGTTAAAATTTAATTTAATTTAATTTTGAAATATTTTTGAGATCTCAACCACAAATGAATGGTTATACTGTTAATACAACATTATAATATTGACATTTCAGTTACCAAAAAATTTCACTATGGCACACAGATTGTTTATACAACATTTTGAGTAAAAAGTGACTACTGCAGAAAACAACTCTGTGCCCCATTTTATTCTTTCATTATTCAGTCAAAAGAAAGCACTTAATAAAAAACTGTGGAAACAGGAAGGCAAAGTGGGTCTTAATTGATTTGCTTCTGAAGGCACACACCTTTGCAGCTTGATGTTCAGTTCCACTGAGTATGGGGTAAACTCTTAATTTATGCCAAAAAAATTTTACTCCAACAAACAATGCCATGTGTTATGAACACTGAAATGTAAGACATGTTATCTTGTATATTCAAGTACTTTTAGCCACAGAAGAGGTGCAGATTTAGCAATCGATAAACACACAATGGAAAGAGACAACTACACAATGAATTTTGAGTGACCTCATTTCATAGTCTGTCCACACATGCAAATTGGACAACAATTATTTTTACCTTGCAAATCTACACCAGTAGACTACTTGCAAGGGTCAATGTGCAAATAGTACTGTTCATACACAGGCCTAATGAATGAATATAACCTGCAGTACATGTGTAAATGTAGCCAAGCCTTCAGGGGACTTTTGGACATTTTATAAACTTGATGCCAGCTAATTGTTCAAGTAAATATGCCAATTGACAAGTGTTTAGAGATAAGCTTGTAATGAGAAACTTTTTCATGAATTTTTTCACTTTTTCCAATTTCATTAAAGCTACAGATTTACCTAATGCAAACAAATAAATTGCTTGAAATGTAAGAGAGATGCGATTTTACACAAATATTTTAACATTAATGTTTTTATTTACAGTCAGTACCTGTATAATTACAAACATGCACAAGAGCAAGAGAATGTCTGATCAACTAATGTGATGCATTTGTATTTTTTACCTTAACGAGAAAATAATACAGTAGTTACATATTTTCACTATTTATTACATTTTAATAGGGTAACTTGTAAATCTTGTAAACTTATTACATTTATAAAGTTAACTTCCCAATACTGCATCAGTGTACTGAAATGATCAATGGTATGATGGAACTATTTTCATTAGAAGACTGGTGTCTAATATTGGTGACATCAAATACAGGCCTCTAGTTATTAAATTAGCAGCAGGCTACCCATTGGTTCTTAAATAACATGTCAGTGGTCAAAACACACCTTCAAACAACACTCCCTTTGCCTGCCAGTTTTGACGACTGTAATCGCTATATCATTGATGCAGATTGATATAACACAAGCAGGAAAACTTAGCCAATCAATACGGTCTGTTCTCAAGGTTACACAAATTAAATTAGCTTTTATGATGGCGAACATAACACTGTATTTAAAACGTGTGCTGTCTTGTTATGCAAATAATTCAGTTGGGTTTGTTATCTTTAGGAGCTTTATTATGAGCGTAAGCTATAGCATCAGTAAGTTAATGTGTTTTAACTGTCAAAATATCTAGTTTACACCTTTGGCAGATCTTTAAGCTAATTATTTTATGTCTACCCTGCTAAGCTGTATTTTTTGTGTCTCTGTTATATTGCTTTATTGGAATTGATAACACATCTTGTTTACCAACATTAACATAGAAATTGACATTTGGATTTTTATTAATTATAAAAAACAAGGGGCAAACTAAGAACAAAACAAACTAAACTAAACCTGACAAAAACCTCAAGACAGGACACAGACAGAGACAAGGTAGACTACAGCACAGGACAGTGTGTTGTATTGCATTGTTTTTTTCTGTGTAGGGCATTTAGGAAGATAACTGATACTGAAGATAACTGCACATTTTTGACATGAATATCAGATTGAAGGCATAAACACTAACGCATAAAGGAGCATGATATAAGCATTGGCCTCAAAAACGTAACAAAGTTTTTTGTCCTAAAATTCTCAAAAGCAGATACTAAGTGTTTTGCTAGTAGTTAATTAGTTAACTCCAATAGTTATTGGAACTTGTTGTGGCATAATTGCTTGTAAAGAAGGGGCAGAGCTATAGGCATATAAAGCATGAGGCAGCATTCACACTTGAGTCTTGTTTCTTTAGTTTGACGTCCGACATCCACTGGGCAATATTTTGTAGACATCTTAAAGCAGCTGGCACTAGACAAGGAGATGTCTATTGGCAATGCAACAGATGGGATGTCCAATATGCAAAAGTTATTTTAGCACTAATGACCTCCCATTCTTCCACTCATGAACACCTGTGGTACTACGTATATGTGCTTAATCACGCATATGTGCTTAACCTACTCAAGTTGTCATTGAAATTGAAACACTCCTAAATAATATAAATCTGTGTTTATCAGGGATTCTTATCAGAGGGTCAATATTTGAGAAAAGCAATCACAAGTCAAAAGCTGCAGGTCTTTCTCTGTGAGACACAGTGTCCAAGTATTATGCTATCAAAAAAAAGTGTTTAGACAGTTTTGCAAACCAAAGAGAAAAAAAAGTCTGTTGACTTATACAGTGCTCACACTAGCAGCCATTGAATGAAAGGCCAGTAAAAAACGAATAGCACGTGCCAAACACAAAGCTTTAAAGAGGGCCTTGGTACGAACTAAAATGAGCACTGGAGAGTTTTGTTTGTGGTGAGAACATAAACCAATGCATTATTTGTTGCCATTTCAGAGGTGTGAACGGTTTGAAGCAAGCTGCAGAAACATTTGTCAAATTGACAAATGAAAACATTGAACAAAGGAAGGAAGGAAGGAAGGAACAGAGGTGGGGGGGGCACTGCCTAAGAAAAGAGCATAGAAGAAAATAAGTGTTGAGGTGATAGGGAAAGATGAAGCACTAATCAATGCGAGAGAGCATGTGGAGTTAATGTGCACAATATAATTCTGGACAAAGCTACTGAGGAAAATCATAGATGGTTTATAGCACACAGAACTCTGTAGGCCTATACTGTTTTGACTTGGCTGGAATCAAGAAACTTTCGATAGATCAGGGCCACTTCTTTTCCCAGTAATGCACTGTAAAACCTCAATAAATGTATGAATATGACAGCAGAGCTTCAGTGAAAAATCTACATTCAGAACAACGTTCACTAACAGTGGGACAGGCTTAAAGCATTACACCCTGATGAATACAAGAGTAGAACAGTGAGGAAATGTCTGATATTTTAAAGATCTCTTTCTTGACAAATTGCTTATTGTGCCACTATGAAATACTACAGAGCTTTAACATTTTGTCAAGTGCTTACCATGTAATTGGCCTTTCATACTGTTCATACTGACCCTCTCATTGACTCAGGTGGCTTTTGAAAGAACATCCTTCACACTAAAATAAAAAAAAGCAGATTGAGGAGGCACTCTGTCAGCAAACAAGATAGAGAAATTTATGTTGATGGCCACTGAGAAAGACACCCTCATGGCATCCTTCAGACATATAGTCATTGACAGGGATGTTGAGATGAATGAATTATTCAGAAAGCTACTCTTGAATGCAAATTAGATAAGATTAAGCTCTTGAAATTATAATAAAAAATTAATTGAAATATGTGTTTCATTCAAGCCTGATTCTCTTCCATGACAGTTTTATGATTACGAAGAAAGTATACAAGTTAACATGAAGTGGATAAAGACCATTCATCAAATTTATACATACATTTTGAACATTACTTGTGCTTGTCAACTTTTCAGGTCCACTTCAAGTGCTGTCTAATGTATATTAGCCACAGGGAAATATTTACAACCAAAGACCCTTTTTGTCTGCCTGTAAATTAAAGTATATAAGCTTTTGACTAAACTCACGGCACACAAACAACAGGGCTTTTTGAAGAACTTTATTCTATAAAATCATCGCTTTTATCCATTTATTTGTATAGTTATAGGATTAGACTTTCAGTGACAAACATTGTGTCCAACAGCTTGTGTCTGGACATTTCAGCCTCATTGAGCAAAACTTCCACAATGACTAAAGCTTTGTCGTAGGCATGCCAGAATCCATATGCACTCATCATCACACAGAGATTAAAATGAGAAACCACATGAAAGTTATATTGCAAACTCCCATGTTGTCACTTTCTGCTTGTTTGAGGTTTGGGAACATGGCACTTTAAACTGTTAATTATTGACTGTGAGGTCCAATCACGGTTAACACAGAAACACATTTTACCTTCTCATTTTGTAATAACTTCTGTTTCTCCGGCACGATTTTTGGCCTTTCCTTTGTCCTGCATTTGTGCCTTCAGGCAGAATGGAGATCACAAACAAAATATATGTATCACAGGGAACTACACACCATACACTTTCTTATGTTGATCGTTGCAAGTAGGAAAACACAAAGTATACTGAAATGATGAAAAAGTTAGGGGGAAAAAATAAGATCATTGTTGTGTTGTAGTTTACAGTGATGAGTAAGACTTTTCTTACCGCATAGTTCATGAACCAGAATCCCAACTGTGCTTTATTGTCATGACAGCCAAAAATCAAACCTACGACAAATCTTTTACTTCTGATAAAAGGGAGAATATGAACATGTTTTTGTAAGATTCTGCAAGTCGTAAAGTGCGAACACTGTTTTTGATGAAATAAAAGAAACGTGCATTGATTGCATGATATAGGAATTACTATTTTGCAAATACTGAGCATGTTACTTGAATTAATACGCTAGTGGCCTTCCGGTTTGATTTTCAACAGCAGTTTTTTGATTTTCAACAACAGAGGCTGAGTACTTTAGTAAACCTACAAGGCATTTCATATTAGCAACAAGACGTTCTGATGCAGATTCACAACCTGCTGGAAACCAGCCAGTAGACCAACATTAATTTACTGCATCAAATATTTATGTGCGTGTGTGCGTGTGTGTGTGTGTGTGTGTGTGTGTGTGTGTGTGTGTGTGTGTGTGAATGCACGTGCACACTATGTTCTTCCAGTTTTTTTTCTGTTGTTCAATTCTGAAAGGTTTCAAGTTCTTGGATTCAACTGAAGGGAAAGTCAAAACAGACCTTTCTATAGAGTTCCTACATGTGTGTGTGTGTGTGTGTGTGTGTGTGTGTGTGTGTGTGTGTGTGTGTGTGTGTGTGTGTGTGTGCTGCTGATGTATGACCTTTCTCTGGTCAAGGAGCAATACTTTTTTGCTGTCCTTAAAAACAACACAGCAACTGAGGGGTAAAAAATGCACTGCAAGATAACATGTTATGAGAACAATATATCTGTCAATGAAGGGAAATAAATAACAAATCAACTGCTGCCCTGGTCTATCGATATACAAGGTGAGGTATGGTGCCAGATTTGAAATTGAGCTGGTGATTGGGCACAAAGTTATGGTGAGGAGTTTTGCGTGTGCACGCATCGCTGGCATAGAGGCTTATGCAAGTGTCGCACGAAACCTTGGAGCAGTTTACGCAGGTGTAAGAGGCCCCCGGCTTGTTGCAAAAGCTGCAGCGGGAGCCACCCATACTCACACGCTCTCCTCCGCTGCACGCCGATGTCACCGGCTTATTGGGAAACAGTTTGACACTTGTCCCGGTTTTGTCCAGCAGCAGTGCGTGAGACTGAGTATGGGGAAGAGGGTGCGGGTGGGTGTGACAGTATACCGATAGCTTCTCCTTGGCAGCCACATAGGCATCCGACTGCCGAGACACTTTTGTGTAGTCCTGAAAGCCACAACAAGGCGCCGGTTCCACTAAGTGGCAAGATGAACACAGGATCATGTCGCATCTCTGGCAAGAAGACACAGACGGGCAGCTGACACCACAACCTTGGCACTTCATCACATGGCCCTTTACTACCCAAGTGTCACGGGATTCCCTGGGCTCCCGGCTCGCTGGCCTGGAGGGAATCTGATGACCAGCCAATCCTCGCTCTGTGTACAGGTCCACCTCGTCCAGGGAGGATAAGTGATAAGGGTACGGCTCAGATGAAGGCGACTGAATAGGGAAGAAGTCGGCCACTGAGCCGAAGGAGGGAGAGCCCGCCACGGCATACAATGAAGGATTAGGGCGGATGATTTCATCCTTTACATCATCCTCCGTGTCAACAAATAACGGCTCTTTGCGAAGACTGAGCGAGGCCTTCAGCACAGGCTTGCAGGCTTGATGCCAGTGTCCTGCCCCGTCTGTTACATCCACAGACTTGGATGGGCGGCCACTTCGTCGCAAATGGATGCGTTCCATATCAGGCGGACGCACACACAGGCGGGACAAGTCAGCAGCTAGGCCGTCCCGTCTACGTAAAGCCTCAGCACAGCCAGCTGCGTCTTCCCTGGTGGTCCTCCTTGCCTCCACCGCCTCCAGCTCCAAAGCATAGCCCCTAGACATTGACACTACCTCGGCAAGTAGACGGCATTCAGCCTGCGCAAGGAGCAACTCGAAGGCCAGCTGTCGAAGGTGGGTGCTTGTGCCGGGATGGTCACGACAGTGGTATTGCAGTTCATGGTCTCTCGAATAGCCCAAAGAACGCAGCAACAAACGCAGGTCTGCATCTCCTATCACAGACTGTAACTGGTACACGTATGGCCCTGTAAACGTCTGAGAAAAAACACAAAATAGTGACTACACCAGGAATCTACCACTCTACGACTGGATGTAAACGGTAGACCGCAACTCCAACCCCAATCAGCTAAAAGAGATAATCAATGTGTTCAGAATGGGTTATTATTTACAGACAGGTGTGTTGGAAGAGGGTTGGAGCTGCAATCTCCAGAAATATACATGTTAGACAGGTTAATTCAGGAGGTAATTTGTTGTTAATGATATTCCTCACCCTATGTGCAGTCAGTTATTGACAAAGTTACTCACCTTTATGCAACGGAACTCTTTTTTCCATGGAAAGATCAGCAAGTTGGTACAAATGGTTTCCAGTGTTGCAAATGCTGTCTCCAAGGTCTGCAGGTTGGCACCCCTCTGAGTCCGTAGTGAATTTTCCACAATGTCATAAAAGGAAACCAAGCGAAAACGCTGACCCGGATCTGGCTGATACGAGCCCAGCAATGCTGTCGCTGTAGAGATCAGTGCCTCGTCAGCTGTACCTCCACAATCTTTCGCCTCAAGGCCATTCTCCAAAGACGCCACGTACCTACGAAACAGGTCTTCTCTCAACTTGGCATCCATTGGTGGAAGCGAACTGTGCAGTGTGCACCTCCTATCTCAGCCCCAATCTGAAAGATTTTTAGGCGGCACCCATTGCCATCTCTGGATTACTTTCTCACACTAGACACTGGCTACCAAGGAGAATGTTAAAGTCTGGTGGGACAAATCAGCAATCTGCGACCATCCCATGAGAAAATGCACCACTCTGTGAGATACGCTGGGTTTAATTTGGCATTAGGCTGCATACAAAGCACTTTCCCGCAGTAGTGGACTGCATCTCTGGATACCTCTTCAGACGACACGGCTCAAGAGAGTTATGAAGTTTTCTCACCACCAGACATTTGTGGCAGCAGCAACCTGAAGGTCAGGGTCTGTGGACAAAGGAGCATAATCACACACGGCATGTTTAATGCTGACAGCTGCTGTATCGAAACAAGAACAATCCATGAATAACATCATAATTAAGCTGCAGAAGCCTCAGAGAACTTTCTCTGTAGAGGAGCATGTGCAGTTTTCAGCAAATACCCCACTAGTTATATAGAGACATACAGACTCCATCATAACGGGAGGGAAAATGACCCGTGACCTGTATTTTTACACATAGATCCATTAAACCTTTAATCGTATCTTTTAATTGTAGCAATTCTTGATGCATTGAATGCCAATGGTGAAAGTTCAAAGATGAAGAAGGACATTGTTTGTGTTCCTTTTACATAATTTGAATGCCTGTAACTCCAGAGATTACATTAGAGATCCCATAATGTCCTTTTGATTTCTAATACTTCACCAAGCTTCCTTTTATTATCTAATAACAAGGCCTTATAAGGTTACTTCCTACGGATATTACGATGTTAATATGGCTTCATGATAAAAATGGTCATATGTGGGTTTGTGAATTGATGACTTGTTAAATATGTATGACTGGCATTTATTATGATGTCTTTCTTCACAGTTGATATTTTCACTAACTGATCATATGAGGATCTCTGGTGGAGATTACAGGAAATGACCCTGCTGGGTTTCCTTACATTTTCTTAATACTGAATTGAATTCCGAAGCTTCAAATCCCAAATCAACAAAGACATGAGTGCAGTGGCACAAGTTAGGCTTTTAACCCCCCCCTGCTCTTCGATGTATGTAGTAGTGTTAACTGGACGTTTACTGACAGTCGTGTAAATGTTGTGACGTCACATCAGCCTAAAACACGCATGCTAGAGAAATGACATCACAACAAGAGCCACGAGTTACTGACAGCCCAAAATGATGAAAGTCACTCTCGTCAAGCACTGCGTTACTGGTGACGTGTGTTAGCAACCGAGCTAACCTGTCCTGACAGTCACCAGAGCTGTCAAGAGTCTCGTTTATTTCCCACACATGAATCACAGAGAGGATTATATGAAATCTCGTCATCAGTCTCACAGGAATAGTTTAAATCTCATACCTGACTGATATTATATTCAGTTTGCTCGGCACAGCAGCAGCAGGGCCCTTCAAACCTCTCCCCCACAGAAATGACACCTTATTCAGTTAGCTAAGAACAACAAACAGTTGAGTTAATAAAACAACACAACGCCGCTCGCTCGGTGTCTGTCGATGACGTCTCGTTCTGTTCATTATTCTGCGCTTCTTCCCGTCATGATCCGCTGGAAATCCCACCGCAACACCGCGCATGCGCATCAGCAGCCTTATATCGAATCTCTCCGCGACTCGGTCTGCTGGACTGATCCGAATCAATCGAGTCGTGACTCTGAAGTGTTCTCAAAGCGCTCGAAACAGCTCCTAAAAAAGCCGTAAGATCGTAAATCGGCTTCTGTGATCTGTGCGCGCGTGCGTGTGTGTGTGCGCGTGCGTGTGTGCGTGCGCGTGTGTGGGGCGGACCGGATTGTTCCTCGCTCCTCCCTCCCATCGGCGTCACTGAAGCTCATCCGGACGCCGTAGCTGAACAACACGGAACAGCGAGCTACAGACATGGCCATGTTCAAAACAGCCCATCACAGCGATGCCACAGACGCCACAGACGGTCAGTTTGTGTGCCCCGTGTGTCTGGAAATCTTCACGTGTCCGATGACCACACAGTGTGGACACACGTGAGTATTGCCACTTCTGCTCGCTTGTGCTGGGAATACAGGTTAATACAGGTTAACACAAGTAAATACATGTCAATACAGGTTGATAAAGGTTAATAAAGGTTAATAAAGGTGCCAGGCTCTTTTAAAAGGTCAGTTCGTGTTTGTGTGCTTGTGTGGGGCAATTATTATTAACCCAACCGCTTGCTTTCGGTTTTGTTTCTCGTGTTGAAAACTTTGCCGCGCGGCATTCTGGGAGTTGTAGTGCTGTTCTGACCCTTTGCTTCCTCACCGCACTGCCAGGTTCTGCCAGAGCTGTCTCCAGGAGTGTTTGCGGCCTCAGAAAGCAGTGTGTGCTGTCTGCAGATCAGATCTGAGGGAGTGGACTAAAGCAGATGCTTTAGAAGAGCTCATCCACAGATCTTTAGGAAGATGCAAAGGCTGTGGAAACGAGGTGAGCTCAAACCATCATGTTATGATGTTGATGCAAAGACACTTAACAATAGTGTGTGTGTGTGTGTGTGTGTGTGTGTGTGTGTGTGTGTGTGTGTGTGTGTGTGTGTGTGTGTGTGTGTGTGTGTGTGTGTGTGTGTGTGTGTGTGTGTGTGTGTGTCCAATGTGAACAGGATATTGGGATGTGTGCCCGGGTTTGTGTCATGGGCATCCGTCTGTGTCATTTTCACCCTTGTTTGTAAAAAATTAAACATTTCCTTTGGTATTGCTATACAAGCAGGACTGGAAATGGGGGCGGATGGAGTCCAGGGAGTGCACCTCAAGGGGAGACGGAGGTCTATGTTTTACACTTGCAAATGGCCTTCAGACTTGGTGTTTGCCATGTAGTTCAAATTTAATCAACGTCTTAAGATGTGTTTGTAAGTCTTACAAAGCTTACTCTTATGACACATTCATAGATTATTGGTTATTTATAATAATGAAAACAACTGATTGAAGAAGAGAGTACTTTATGATTTAACAAACAAAACACAAATATTGCAATGTTAAATTATTGCTTTTTTGAACATATATATTAAAACAAGTCTCTAAATGTTATTTTTAAAATTATAACAAATATTGTAATTATAACAGAAATGATAGCTGCTGTAAGTGATTACATCCCACAGTAAATTCATGGACAGTGATTGTGGGTTTTCGATCGGAAATTGAAAGTGAGTGACTTCATAATGGGATTTTGCACATGGTTTTTACATCATTAAAGATTTTATTGCACACGATATATCGTGCACACCCCTGCTTCAGACTCCATGGACATGTCCTCAAGGAGGCTAGTTCTGGGTCTGTGGTCTAAATATATAACATTTATAACTAGACTCCTCCAGTGAATCTAGCACTTCATACACGGACAGTAAAAAAACACAGAACGTGTAACGTTTGACCTCTAATCGGATAATATTGATACATCTTTAAACTATGCTATTAACCATAGCAACACCAATACTGAAAACATGTTTGCAAAACGTTTAGATCAGGGCCTTGATTGACAGTTGTGATTTGTTTTAAGCTGTTGTGACATTTCCAAAAGATAAGGCTGACAGCATTACATATCTAGATTTTTATTTCTCTTTCTGATGAACCACAATGTTAAGTGGAGCAATAATATTTTTGATTATTGATATCACATTTTGAAAAATACATTACTCCCAGTTAGGTCAGAGCAAGCACTTTCTGCTTTAAAGTTAGTTTGCTGCAACTAGAGCACTGGCGCTATAACTTTTGACTTATAGTACAGCTGGTGGTTGACTTCATGAACCTGTAACCAACTGCATAAGCTCACTTGATCATCTGGTTTAGCAGTTTCCGCGGTGGATATGCTAGGATGGCTCATTGATTCAGGGTGAAGTGATCACTGCACTGCTGTTTCACTTTCAGTTATAAAAGAATCTGTAACTGATAAGAGTGTTTGGAGGCGGGCCTTAGTTTCGAATGCCAATATTTCTGTATTCTCGTTCATTTCAGTGGAAAATGGTACATAACTAAATATCTTACTAAAGCGAAAGACTGTGTTTCCGTAAAAATAGGCTTTGAATTTTGATATGAAACTAACAGCAGGCTAAGTGTTCTGCTGGGGAGGGAAGGAGATAATGGATGCTCTGCCCAAGCCATCTAAATTCTAAAATGAATAGCCACTAGAGGACACAAGTGTATTTAAAGATTTTATTCAAAGATCAAAGGCAGGTACATAAAAGAGTTTTACCCACACTGATAAGGTATTTCTAATAAGCGGTATTCCCTTAAAATATACAAATTGTAATGCAATTTGATTTCACTGGGACTTTAGTGAAGCTTAAGTGTAGAGTGACATTCAAGCTATGCAAGTCAGAAAAAATATTTTCAGAGGAAATAATTATATCCTTAGTTATGTAATTTTTTTGTAATTGAGTTACGTTGAATTCCCTTTTGTACAGGATGAACTACTTTGTTTTTAGAAGTTTGTCAATGGTTAGTTATCATTAATGTCATAAATAAATGCAGTGAGCTCTGAAATGCATATTTGTAGATCAAAAACTTCAAACCTAAATAAGGAAAGATTTTGATCCATTATTCTATGCCAGGTGCCTTTGTCCCAGATGAGATCCCATACAGAAACCTGCTCCAAATATCAAGACTTTGTCAAAGAGGGTATGAAGTCCATTTCACAGAAACAGCCATCCATTGTCAGGTAATGTAACAACGTGGAATGCATGTGTTTGCGTGTCAACGTGTGTGCGTTTCTACGTGTGTGTGTTTGCGTGTGTATTTGTCCAATATGAAATATGATTTTTTTGTTCCTGTAGTTCAGTGCCGAACCGCTTCACATTCACATGCCCATACTGTGATCTCCCTAACTTTGATCAGGACGGTCTGGTGGAACACTGCACCTCACGGCATGCACATGACCCACGTCAAGTGGTAAGACAGTCCTCATTCTTGTCTTCTCATTTGTAGTCTTTTTGCTTTCATATGTAGGTGTTTTATTTAAGGTATGAAGGGATTTATAAAGAAATGTTTCATTATTGTTTCCTTAATTAAACATAAAGTACCCAGTTATAATTGCATCAAAATCTTTAAAGGTATTTAAAGGGAGAAGCTAGACTCAGTGCGGGACATTTATTGGTTAACAGAGGATAGTCACTTGTGTACTTGCTACTTTTAAGCACAATATACATATTTCAAGTAAGGTTTCTTTCAGCAGAGGAAACACAAGTGAATCAGTCAATAGAGTCCTACAGTTATTAATAAATGCAGATCAAAATGGGGATTCAATAAAGCAACCCTCACACACTATTTCATTTAATAAAATGTATGACATTTCATACGCTCATTAACAAAAGCAATGGCTAATAATTAAACGATGTTGGTGAGGCAAATCATGGTTCTTAAATACACTTGAATTTATCGAGACTGCATGTTAAGAGTAATTGTTGCTCCAGAAGGAACTCAAATTAAAGCTGTAATATGCATTTATGGGCTCTCACATCTTGGAGACACTGGTGTGATTTTTGAGTGTGATTTTTGTGAGACCATCGACCTTTCAAAAAGATCTTTCTGATTCATGGCGACCAATCAATCTTTATCAGGCCCGACGGACATGCTCTTACACAAATGCCCCACAATTAAACATTGCAAAGGTCTGTAGATTAGAAAGCAAAAATATTGTTTAATGTTAATGTAATGAAAGCTCTAGTAGTACAATGTCTGGAAATTGTACAAAAACAGATTATCTCTATGTAACAGCACCTGATAGTGGGTTGGATACATCAGGCAGCAAGTAAATAGTTTTTCTAGGGTTGCTACTAAAGATTATTTTAACAATGAGTTAATTGAATGATTATTTATTTATTAAAAGTAAGATAAAACTTAATACTTTTTTTTTTGTTTGAAGTAATAGTTAACATAACAATGTTTAACACTGGATCAGTGTGTTATGTATTATAGTCTACTTAAACAAATGCAAAAGACACAAATTGAGTGTAAATGTCTTTATTTTTAACACATAAAACCAAAATATTGTTTTCCATCATTGACATTGGCCACATGTCTGTTACCAACATACTCAGGATGGAATCTTTTATAGTTGCTGCTGGTTAAGGAGCGCATGGTGGATTTCTCCTTTCAACAAATATACTGATGCTGTCTTTTTCTGAAAAACTCACGTTTAAGTATACAGGGTGAAGCAATTTGTGCAAATCAATATTTGTATTGTTTATATGTAGGTGGCAAATTGAAAGCCATGATAATTTTTTTTATATAATACAAAAATTACATTGTTCAGTTATAGAGACAAAAGCATCTAAAGCATTTAATTCTAAATACGCTATTCTACACTATATGTACTCAAGATTGACATAAAGTGGCAAAAAACTGCCTTGTATTACTTCTTCTTTCACTAGAAAAACTAGAAATCCTGTCACCTGAAACCAGATGCATTAACACATTACATTAATACATTTGGCAGAAGCTTTCAATCAAAACGACTTACAACTGGTGTGTAGTGAACATCTGTCACTGCAGAACAAAGGGGCAAGGTGTCTTGCTCAAGGGCACTTCAGGCATTGTCTGCTGGAACTGAGAATCCAAACAGCAACCTTCTGCTTACAAATCCAACTCTCTAACCACCAGATCACAAATAACCCCAAAGTTAACTGCTATTAAAAAGAAGCAGCTAAGAAATGATACAAGCTAACAGGCTTCAATAATTTGCTCACAATCACGAAACTGACTGATATATTAACAGCACTTAATTTGACTAAAGTCTACACTTTTGTTACTTGATATAGGTACACAATATTTGCTTACCACGCCTCTACTGACCTGCCACCTTTATCCGGGACACCAATATATTTTCTTCTGCCAATTCTGTTTGCTTCTCATGGGCTCGTGCATCACTGTGGTACTTCCACACAAGCTCAGCTTTGCATGACTTGCAGTTAACAGTCTTCTTTGTTGTGTTCAATACTAAATAATCCCATGCATTTGATGATTTGGGACGCACACTTTTACCAGCTGCAAGTTGATCTGTACTCCCTGCCAAATCGCATTCTGTGGTTATTTTGAGTAGCATTACACTCACCTCTTATGTTAACAGCCCAAGCAATCGATAACGGCATTCATTGACAACGGATTTCATTATTGTTTATTATTGATTTTATCAATGAGTGGTTGCAGCTCTAATTTTGTCCTCAAATTTGATGCATTAGAAGCAGGAAAAATGTGCAAGACTAATGAGTTGGACAATGGCCAAACAGATGTCTGTCTCAGAGCATCTTGAAAACTCCACCTCTTGAGGGGTGTTTCCAGTCTGCATTGGTCAGTGTCTATCAAAAGTGGTACAAGGAAAGAACAGTAGTGAACCAGCGGCAGGGCGCTGTTGTTATCATCATTTTCTCTTCTCTGTTACAGGTCTGTCCGATTTGTGCCTCCATGCCCTGGGGTGACCCCAACTACAGGAGCGGAGACTTCTTTCAACACATGAAAATAAGACATGGTTTCTCTTACGATACTTTTGTGGTAAGCCTATGTTCAATATTATGTTTCTGTGCCATGAAATGCTGTTTCTTCAAATAAGAGTTTTTGAGTATGTTAGTTTGTGAATGTGCCATACAAATACACACAAGCACACACACACAAAGAAAACAAACAAGTTTGTTCAGAAACATGTAACGATTTTTTCTGTTTAGTGTAAATTTCTGCTGGATAATTGAAGCAGATAAATGTGTGTTAAAGCTGTTTTATCAGTGCTGTTTAGAACATAACCTAAACAATAGTGTCAGAGGTACTACATGCTACTTCAGAGCTTCTTTTGTAAAATGCCTTTCTTATGTTTTAGGATTACACCACAGATGAACAAACAATGATCCAGGAAGCCCTCCAGCGCTCTATCATGGATAACTGATGTTTTTAGGAAATAATCACCAGCTAAACTCATAAAACGATAACCCGTTTTTGTTATTAGAGGTTGAGGGCTGTTCTGCTGCAAAACTATTCTTATTTGTATCAAACAATACAGTACATCCAGCCATTTTCTGACACATCATCCCGAACATCAAATCTATTAACTGTCATATAGGGAATGTATGCTTTAACTATGTATGCTCTATTTTTCATGAGAAATGTTTACATAATAAACATTAACTACTGTTATGCTGCAGCCCAGTGTATGATATATTCTTGTTATTATTAAATTGATATTATTATTATTATTGCAATTGATGTTTTTCTTTGGCAATAGTTAATTTAAGTGGAAAGTACTTATCATCAAGAGCTTCATTCTGTTCATGACACTGGATTTTGTAAGTTTGTGTTTGAAGCAATAGGGGGCAGCATTGTGTCGTAAGTGTGAAACCATAAATCTATTCTCTAAACAAGTGTATGAGTTCGGTCGTTTCTGCTATGCCACAAAAGTCCAGTGTAGTTTCTCGTGCAGAAACACTTGATTGTTACTGTACTGCATATGCCACATTTCACAATAAGTTGCATTAGCTTAAATGAATTAAGAAACGAACAATATTAATTATGTATGTTTCTGCATATGGGAGTTTTGTTCTGTGTATTGATGGTACCCGTGAAATTACATGACACATGTATTGACAAACAAACATTCCCAATTGATAAATGCCGCTCATTAATGCATTTACTAATGTTAATAAATAATAGCAGAACTCGAAATGTTCCCCGTAGAGACAAATCAGAAATCCTGAAAAATGAATTCTAAGAATAATTCAAATACTGCCTATAATAAACCAGGAGAAACTGTACATCTCAAACTAAATTCGTTCCTGATAAGAAACGTATAAGAAATAAGTGTTTCTCTCAATTGAGTGTGCACACAAATGTGATTTTAGTTTTTTGGTGATTTTTGATGAAACTCTTGATTTCCCTGCTCCCGTTATCCGTTTCCATCGGCTCTTCTGCACAATGATTCTCACAAACTTTATTTCTTCATTTTTCTTCTTGTTTTCTTCATCTTTTGGTTTCTGGCAGTGCCGGAGAAGTCGGGAAGAGCTAATGTGGGGCTTCCAGGCAGGAAGGAAACCATTCACAGTTGTTAAATGGATTCGATGGAACAAGAAGCAAACAGAGTGAATTAAAGTTTCATGATGTTAATTATTTCAGTGAGACAGCGAGAAGTACAGTGAGGTTAATCTTATCTTGCACGTGTCACCTCATTTGCCGCCTTAGGAGAGTCTTCACTGCTGACGTTACGACGTCATCTCTGAGAACTAGAGCAGTGACGTGTACTGGGACAAACTCTTACCTCAAACAAAACAAGAACAATTGGGATTAGTGCTATACAGAAAACCTTCATAAATGATTTAAGCTTAACATTGATAAATAACAAACTTTGATGCTTTATTATTCCTGCTGTAACGTGTCTGGTATTTAATTCATCATGAATGGCTGTACAATTGTTATTATGGCCTGCCCTTGCTTTGATCATCTTCAAAAAAAGAATTAGAAAAAGACAGGTAAACATTACAAATAATTGTTTTGATAAATTAACCAAAAACTTTGAGGAAAATAATTTAATTTTAATTTACAAACTTTGTATAATCTTCAATGTGTATTACTTTATTATTGTAAATACAGTTATATCAATCTAAATCTGCCAGTCCTTATTTCTCTCTAACCTTTCAAATGTAATATAATTTTATTCACATCATAATTAACAATAAATCACTACAAGCTGGACAAACCAAATTAAATAAGATAGACTCACTACCTCCATATATTTTCTAATGTTAAGCAAGAGGTTTTGCAGATAAAGTTTCAAAATTGTTGTCCTTTATTTATATATTATCAAAATTAGAGAAGCTCATCTGGAATTGTGAGAATTATGTTGCAAAAAACAGTTTTTGTGTGTGTGGATTTGTCCTATTTAAATGTTCTTCAAGCAAAGTTTATAACACAAGTCTATGTTGAAATGTAAAATAAGCATATAAATAAAAAAGAGCTAATTATTTTATAGTGTTATCTCACCCTGCAGATGGCAATGCCAGTGGTCTTCTGTTATATTGTGATGGACTGAATATGATGGTTTACTTGTGCTTGTGTTGTGATGCTTTTGCTCTATTTCAATCTCGTTGGTGTTTTGCTGATCCGGGTATTTGTGTGCACATGGGGACTTTACTCGCCGCTGAAATTTCTCACCGTCAGGAGAAACTGAAAGCCCCGGAGATGCGAACGCGGGACGGCAGGTTGGTAAAGAAACGGCCATCGGGTATCCCCGACATCAAATCTTAACCCATTCATCTTCCGCTACTTAACTCCCGCAGACCAACTTCCATCCGTCTGCCAGCAGCAAGCGGCCTTGACTTTGATATCCAAATGCCTGATAGCAACCTGGCACCGAGTCTGACTTTACACTCACTTTCACCAACAGTCAGTGACCTCACATCATCAATGACATCAATGGACGAGTAAAGAGAAACATCTCCACATGTTTGCTTATTCCCAAATCTTCTATATTTCTTAAGTAGCTACTTGGCTGCTTGTGCCAGTGCCTTCTGGTGGTTTCCAGGAATGAAAGGAGAATAGAGATAAAAACACCACATTTCACCCCAAATATTAGGCATTATGTATACTGGATTTAGCCAGATAAACTCTCCTGCATCTGCTGTTTTTCTGGTCAAGTTGGAATTGATCAGTTACACTTGGAAAGGGATTTTAGATATTTGAAAGAATCTTTCCAAAGCTTTGGCTGTATTGAGCACAGAAATACTACATCCAACTTGTTTTTTTAAAAATGGACCTGTTTTACCGTACTATGCTCTTACACTGAATGAAACAATGTGATTTCCCTCCTTTAAGTCATTTGCAATCATCTTTACACACAAAGACTTCACGGATGCCTACAGAAAGATTTTACGTGTATTTTTAAAGTGATTTTTGAGGGAAATATCATTGCTTCTGGTTGTACTTGACACTGAAATGTAGTTTATGCTACTTTGAAGAGTATCCAGATTGAGGTTCAAAAGAGGAATTAAAATGTTCTCAGTTTTGTGTGTGTGTGTGTGTGCGTGCGTGCGTGCGTGCGTGCGTGCGTGCGTGCGTGCGTGCGTGTGTGTGTGTGTGTGTGTGTGTGAGAGAGAGAGTATTTATATGCTGTGTACTCGCTTCTTTATGTACCTCTAATTTTCGTTCACCTCCCTCACGTACGATAAGTACGAGGGAAACATATGAAAGCATTTGGGTATGGCGGGGCCCAGGGCTATTATTCTCACATTAATTTTTCTATTTGAATTCAAGCCTAGCTGGCAAACATTCAGGAAAGGGCTGATGGGACACAGGGAATTTGAGGCTTTCTGTGATGGGCCCTGCACACGCTTCAATGCCCAACAGAGGAGGCAACTGCACTTCCACAAACAGCATCTACAGTAACTCATCCAGCTTCCCCGGTCCCTCCTCTGGTGTTCCTAGCAGACAGTTTCAGCCTCCGCACTGCCTCTGGACATCTTCCTGTTCATTAGCAACTGATTTACACCTTTTTTAATATTTCTACTTGCTTTAGTTTTTTTACCCACAACACGCGGCTGTTAGTTTTATGAAAGGTAAATTATTGAAGCACCAAGAAATGTGACACATAAAGAACATGTTCAGGTATGTCCATGTGATCATATCATTCAAGAGTTTCTTTAAAATCTGCCATGAATTTAACTTTTGATGAAAATCACTTTCCGCTTGGCCAGGAATCACTGGCATTCGCGACATCTGAAAGGACAGTGTGAAAATCAATCACCTGCTCCATAAAGCAGGTTTGTTTAGTGTAATGTTGTTCTGGGTGCCATAAACCAGGTTAGTGAGGACACAACGCAGGCCATGATTGATGACACAAGAATTCAGAAACGTATGCTCTCTAAGATACACTAAAAGCTCTGACATGCTTCTCTTGTAATCAACAAACATGGCAAAATTACTATCGTGGTGTAACACGATGCTCCAACTGCTTCATCTGAAGAATTAACTCTTGACATATTCTGTCACGTGTATGAAGACCACATGGCTCGACTTTTCTCTGTTTCTAGCCAAGAGTGGAGTCTGTATCCTCCAATGCCCTGAGATCACATAGAGCACAATAAGTAACTCATGAGAACACACACACAAATCCCTTCTCATCATTTCTATTCAGACCTCCTATTTCCTCTTTGACTTCCATCACTGCTGTGCCTTCAGAAAGAAAAAGTGGCAGTTAGCTCATCTGTCAGTCAAAGCACATAAGTTGTCTGTTACACGGCATACACCTCCACAAGCTCGCGGCTCAATTATTAACGGGCAGGTACTAAGGCAAACTGCTGACGGGACGCCCCCCTCTTGACAGCTCATTTGAAAGACAATGGTCCCATGCCCCCCCACCCCCACTTAACTTGTCAAAGCGCTGAAAGCACCTTGAATCTGCCTAGTGTGACGTCAATTACAGAGCCATTAAAGAGTGAGTGTAAGAAAAAAAGCTCCAGGGTCCAGCAACCTGTGCGGATATGTGCTGCCTTGGCGAGAGCATGTATTCCTGCTAAAGGCAGGCCGGACAGGCCTCTGCAAAGCACAACCAGTGTAGTACAAGTTGCTCATTGCGACTTATGATGTTTTCCATTCAGATATTCTTGTAACCATGTAACATTCACATAGCTCACATTCACACTGTCAGTTTTGTAGCTCTACGGCTGTGTGTTTGACTTTGATAATATAACATTACTAAAGCACAGTGTCACAAAATATCGACTCTCGAACTCAGTTTTAACAGTAATTGTGAATTAATGTGAGTAAATGTCAAAAAATATCAAAAGGAAGCAGAAGTCTTGACTATGACACAACCGTCATTCCTCAACACTATTCAACAGTTAAAACTTTTTTCAGAGTTAACAAACAACACCTGTCACAGGAACGTCTCCATCCTCTTTTGGTTTTTTGACTACTCAGGCATGTCTGTCACTCACAAACGCACCTTCCTCCTCTCAGATCCGCTCGATAATTAAGCAGGTAGAAAGGATGGCCTGTGCTAGACGGTCTGAAAGGGAATGTTGGTTTTTGATTGAAGCAGATTTGAGGGTTTGACAGCACTGTCATCTGAAAGATCAACGTGGGTGTTATCGGTGAGCAGATTCATTGTCAAGGATCTAATGGGGTTGGAAATTAACACTTCTCAGTTCCTCTGCACAGTACTCTTTGATGGCACTTCTGTTGAAGCGTTCACTTCAGATGGCTACCCACCCAGCTAAACATGAATGCCTTGCGGGGCAAAGGATGCACTAACGCAGGTGGGGGTCAATGTTGGGGAGCTTCTCACTGCCTTGTATTTATTTGTCCCATCAGCAGATTCTTTCCTTTCTTTGACGTCTTTATGGCCCTGTTTTTCAGGCCTCCCTCGTCCCAGCTATTCTTCTGCCTTTTTACCCGAAATAGACAGACTTAGAGAACTTTACCTGTCTTTGCAAGCAAAATGGATAAAGATTGCGAAGGAGCAGCCAAAAACAGGTTGAGAAACATCATGTGAGGACATTTATTACACATTAAACAACACTCACATATATACATCCATGCCTTTTATAATCTATCAGTGTCATAGATGAATGCAGTTGCTGACTTGACATTTTACCTCCGAATCTGATGTTTGCCCTTTGGTCAGTGATCCGGCCTAAAACACAAATAGTGACATGTTACTGTGAGACAGGGTTACATTACTAAAATAAAAACTAGTAAAAACATCCTATGAAAAAACCATAAGTTTAGATGGATGGAAGTGGCTTGCTGGCATGGCAATATGGTGAAATTATTTTGTGGTGTAGAAAGCTTTACCAGAATGATATAATTGGTTTTGTTTATAGGTTTTGTTAACCTCTTGGATGTTTTGGGTTGGATTTCTGAGCAAATCTTTTCGTCTGCATGGCATTATGCTGTCACATAGACACCTCATCTCTTTCTCTTCTATTCTATTGAATTATTAACTCCGACTCAGGGGACTGAATGCTTTGTGCTGAGTGGACAGACAGCAGATCCGGCTCCACGCTGCCACTGTTTAGGAAGTTCCCTCGTCTATTGTCTCTCTGTATATGCATCTATGATGGGTCAGACTGTTATGTGTTGTCATGATCCAATAATTTTTTTTGGCACATCCATTCAACTATTTACTGTAAATGTGGGTCCATTGGGTAAATGTGGTGTAAACACAACTCTTTCAGGAAGGTAAATGCTTTATATATTGGACTGCAGATAAGTTTTAGACCTCCACGAAAATATCCTTTGTTCTCTAAACATTCAAATAAGTCTCACGTGAGTGAGTGAAGTGATATGTGGCATGTTTTGCCAAGTTCCGTGTCCCATACTTTTCGTGTGTCACATAGCCAGATATTCACACTGAAGGTTTGGTTAATTTGGTCACTTTCATTGGCCAAGGCCAACCCTAAAGGATATTTAACTGACAAATGCTATAACCAACCACATTGTCATTTTGTAACACATAATTTTTAGATGTGTGGACATGTCTTCAGAGTAACAAACCAGTGTGCATTCAGGAACATGTCAAAAGGCAAAAGGAACCACAATGATATTCTTTTATGAATTAAGCGCATGATTACATTTTTGATGAATAATGAATAATCTAGATGAATAATCTATTTGTAAGAGATGTTAACACAACACCTTACTCATTGAAGTATGTCTCCAATAAATCTTGTGGAATTCAACCAATGGACTGTGACAACTTTGAACTCAAAGGTTTTCCAGAAATGTGTTCAACCAACAGACTGTGAATATGTTTTATGAAGCTGATACTACAATTAGAAAACTAGACAAAATACTAAGCAATATTTTTGTGTTTGCAAAAGACGTATGTGTGAATAACTCTGTGGAATACGGTAAAATACACTCCCCTTGTTATAGTTTGATGTCTTTCAGTTTGCTTGTAATTTTCATGATAGTGAGGTATTAATAGTGATTAATAGTGACCTTACAGATACATTAATGAAAGGGAATTCAGTCCAGATACATACAGTAGAGAGAGTGAGGCACAACATAAAAAAAATAATTGTTTTTTTACACAAGCAACACCAATGTGTCTGCTATAACACTTAAAGCTTGTTTCCAGCATATGCTGTTGGTGTACCATTGCACAGAAGGAGAGAGATGTGGAAAAGTTGCCATTATCCTTAACTTATTGTGACGTGCTGTGCATTTAGATATTATGAAGATGATGTACATCTGTTTGCAATAGATTGAATTCCTCAAATCCACCTACTTTACCATATTTTGTTTGACTTTTGAAAAAGTTTGGTGTTGTAGACGGTGATTATGAGGTTTTTAGATAACACAAGGTTAGATTTGTTGACTCAACTGAGAAATCAAAACTATATTCATAAAAGACTAAAAGATATAATCTTTGAGCTTAAACATTTAAAAAATTAACGATTATACATGTGCCCTGTGTGATACTTTTGATATGAAACATGGCATACATATGTTCTTGACAGAGTGTTTTCACCTAATAAAAGACATAAGATCATGTCAATACATGGAATGGTCTTTATTTTGTACAAAGCAATGAGCACTGATGATAAAAGATATGCTCACAAATAAACAGCGCACCAAAGGAACAGCCATGGGCCCTTTTCCCCCTTCATTCCCCTCCAACCCTGAATCAATGATTAACCTCAACAGTAATGAATGATTCTGCTGACTATGATACATTACTGGAGTCTTGCAGCTGCCATGTGTAGGAAGCGTCTACTCTTTGCAAGGAGTGACGGAGCACATCCTATTCTGTCACACACATATATGCGCACATACACTCTGTGTACCTGAATGCCAACACACTCAATGACGTGTGGGTGTAAGAATGAATTCTGTTGAAAAACAAGCAGAAATACATAATTAAGGAAAAAAATTACGCATTCTATCACAAGTATCACAAAATCCAAAGAATAAAACTTTTATTGTTCCGTAACCATCTTGTATTTTATCAATTTGTTGATTTTTTTTCTAATGTGTGTTTTTCTTTACTGGAGAGTAATTGGTGTAGTATAATAAACCAAGAAAGGCCTTCTAGGATGTTAGTACATTTTTTAGTTAGGTTAGGTTTGTGTTGTAGTTTGAACAACAAATACCAAAGGTGTCTTTGTATATATCAGTTTTCTATATGACATCACTATTTTATTAATCTGTGTTTAGTGAAGAAAGAAAATAATGGAACTGAGTGGTCATGGTAGGTCCCACTGTTGAGTCTCATGTTCAGAGTATGCAGTTATATTTTTCCCATCGGTCATTGCTCAATTCCTCTCATGAATTTACAAATTATAGAGTAGGCAGCTTTCTGATATTGTTAAATATTCAGAGGAATCTTTGAAAAATTTAAATTTAAAAGAAATAAAGTATGTTTGTCGCATAGTGTGTGAGAGATGTCTGTCATGTGAGCTTTGTGGTGTTTTCTTGCACCTCCGATGGAAGCCTTACTTGAGTTTGAATATGAATGATGATGTAAGTAGGGGTAATTGATAACGTCTTCAGTACTGAATCATTAACCATGCTTTCCTCTGTGTGCTGTATGGATGACCAGTGAAAGCATTGTGTGTCCTGTCATCTTCAGGAAGTGAGGATTTCCCCTTGCTGTCACACACACTCACGTCTGTGAAAAACTACATGAAAAAAATTTAAGCAGAAATAAATGTCAATAGCAAAATTCCACAAAAACATCATTGTTTTATTATTAAATAAGGCACGCGGACAAAAAATCTGAAGAAGAAGAAGAATCACTCTCCTAAAGCTTCCATGTGTTACTGTATGTGTTGGAATGCACCACATCGATTGAGATGCAGATCTCTGAGGACTGAGAGATCTCTGGCCATCCCATGCTGTGCGTTGGTTAAAGTATTAACCCAGAGCCATTAGTCAATATTGCTGACTGCAGTGTAAGGCACAAGGGATCAAAGTTATCATGTTAGGGGGAAGAAGACCCATTCAGGGGTTCCCATATAAGCTGTCCACTCCGTCATGTTCACTCTATTGAAAAGAGCTGACTGGAGCGCCTCTCATTCCCACTCAGCCACCCACTCCTCCGCACTCATTTCTCATATGCCTCTTCCTCTTGCCCTCCTCTATTTGTTCCTCTTTAGCTCTCTTTAGCAGGTAGAATTAATAAACCTTGGGAAAACTCATGCTGTATTATTAACATGGTTTATGGTTTCAATCTTTACAGTTATTATTAATCTATAGTGACAGTGCAGTTGACACTTACCCTGAAAATCTTTCTAAAATAGATAAACAGGTTCACACTTTAGGGAAGAGCTCAACAAGAAAATGTGAAATCCCCACTGGACCAGCAACACACCCTGGACCATCAACATCTGTAAAGGTAATGTCACTTTCTTTTGAGAAGTAAGGATATTCTTAATTAGTGATGGGTATCCTGTGATCATTTTTAATTGTATATGTCTAAAGTTTGCCGTGTGCTGGTGGTGATGGAGACTAAGGGGTCGGAGAAGTGGGACGTTCATGGGAGATCTGCAGATGGGACAGTCTAATAGGACCGCACGTGTATGTGAGTGTGTGGAGGCGTGGATGGTGATAAATTGGCCTGGGAGAGTGGGGATGCAAATCTACTCATCAAGATTGATGTTCTGCCATTCTGCTTTAAGTGCAATTAAAAACTGGCCCTGCGTTTGAAACCACATCTCATTTTAAAGAACCAGCAGTGGGGGTCGGTGAGTTTGTGGATTAAAATTTTTTTACCTCTGCCACACGTTAGAGACCTCCTAGGCACCCATCACCATCTCTTGACTCCTTATAACAATGAGCATATTTTCTATGTGAACAACAACTAAAGAAAACAAGATTGTTTTTGGTCAGTGTTTGTTTGGAGGCCAGATTTCCACCTGTTTATTTTTAGACAGATCACTGCTTTGGTCTTGCCCTTTTCTCGCTCTGCAGCCATGCCTGACTAGCTGTCAGTGTCAAGTTGTTAACCTCACGTCAACAGCAGCGCAGGCTGTATTTTGGTGCGCTTGATGGATGAGTCTACATGGACTTGTCCCATGCAGGGCACATTTTTTATACAAAAAGCAAAAGGGGTTTGCGGATATTTCTTTTCACCTCCCTCTTACTCTCTTCTACTAGCAGCGAGCCCTCTGGGCAAAAACACAACCTATGAACCATATACTCTACCTCAAAGAGATTGAACACAAGAATCGCTTTCTAGTGTATAAATCTGAATCTATATGTAAAATCCTTTATGTCCCAGGAGTTGGAATGTGAATGTACCTCACTGTCAAATCATGTGCAATTTTTTATTGTGGTCATTAGTGTCGACACAACTTGTCCGTGAAGAGCATATATTGTAAAATGATACAAAAAATATGACAGTATTATCAACATCTTGAAACAAATGAGTCTTCAATGACATATCAAAAGTTTCATGTCTACGACCAGGATGTTGTCAAAAAAGAAACACAACCTTACAGTCTGCGTCTCTGTATGCGAGCTGTTTCAAGCCTCTATTTTGTCCCTTATTCCTGAATAATGTTCAACTCACTTGTTAAGCCTACATATGGAAGTCAGATTAAGGCTCTCTTCCCTCTGTGCCCCACAACCTCTAGTGACAGATACTATCCATCACAGCTGTCTTTATCAGAGGCTCGGGGAATCATGGCTAAAAGGGCCTGGTTAAATTTTAACCCGCTGGCTTCCTCTTCACTGGCACTGCATCAGCCATTCCCACCTTCGCCCACTCACCTGTCAATTCTTAGACTGCACCCATCTGCTGGTGAAGCCCGGTACACCCAGCGTATTTGTAAAAGGGGGCTGTGTGGGTGGAGGTCAGGGCCCTGTTAGCTTGTGTCAAAACCTAGAGCATAAGGACAAATACATGTGGCAGTATGTAGATGTGATGTCTTTGTTTAAACCTGGACAGAACGGAGATGTTTAGCCCCAAAAGAAAATGAAACCACAGAATATTGTAAGCACAAGCACCATTTCTTCGGTTGGACATTTCTACTTTAACTACAGTTTTGGGTGTTTGTTGGGGTCATTGCACCCATAAGTGAGTTTCAAGTCTTTAGCTTCAGCGTTCCAATCGCAAAAGTCTTCGATCTATTGTGTGAGCTCCAAAAAAAATCTCAAAAACAGCTCAATTTCTAAAAGATATGTAGGAGATGCACACAACCGTTCTCAGCATTGCTGAAATCATATGTGCCCCGCCTGACTTGATTAGCTATGATGAGGTGACCTGACCTCTTTCGGCAAGTTAATAATGTATTAATTTTTGCCCGCTTGACATAGAGATGGTGGAGGCGAGGCTTGATGTTTGTGGGGGTTTGGAAGCTGTCTGAATGCACAAACCCGAGAATCTATCATCTGTCGGCCTGCATTTTCTGCCTGTGAGCTGAGTCTTGATGACAGGTCTGGGGTTTTGCTTCACTTTGGCAAATGACATTAGAGAAATTGTGTTTGCACTGTCTTTGTGGTGATCTCCCAGGAGCATGTCGGGTCAGCGGTATTCACGCGCCATGGTTCGCCGTCTGCATTTTTATTTCGTCTTTCAGCACCTGTGGTGGAAGTATCAAGAAAGACGCACCTCTCCCGTCTTTCTGTAGTCAAGGTCACAGGTGAGACTCAATGGAAATAATGGGGAAAATATCAAGGAAAATATCAATATATGTTGTAATAAAAATGTATATAAAATGTACCGATTGCGCAACAAGCTCAGCATGTAAGAAAACCCACTGAATGATGTCTACTGGAACATTAAAGTGGCTCTTTAATATTTCAGTGGAAATGAACTGTGGTCCCCCAGGACCAATCCATTGCAGAATGACTACTATTCACTCTTTATAACCTTTTTGTTCCAATGTTTAAGCCGTCTATATTCCGCTGGACCAAAAATGAGGGCCAGGGGAGCCCTGGAGCCAAATTTGAGACATAAAGAATAATTAAAAATAAATGCAGGGATTTTGTGTTCTCATGTGTGCCTGATTTTCTCTTCTTCTTTGCTTTTTTATAGCCACTCAATCTATTTTTAATGAGCTATTGAATCTTAACTGGATTTCAGGCAAAGTGCCATCTCCCACGTAAGAGACGGATCGTGGAGATTGGACAGAACAGGGGTGGGGCTAGTCTACAGAAGCTTCATGTGTAAAGAATTGTTCTACTCAATTACAATTACAATCAGACACTGTAGGGGACTTATTCACTCCAATTGTCAACCCTGTACCTCCCCTCAAAAAAAGTCAAGCCACTGCATGAGAAAAATGACCATTAGAGATACCACCAAAAAGAGAGGGTGATATGATGAATGTATTATTTTACAAGACAAAGAACTGGAGGTGACACCGAGGCATGTTAACGTAGGTACGAGTTTATGGCCATAGGGCCCTTGGTAAAACAGGGGCACAATTCCGGTAATCCCCTTCCCCTCCAAGCCTCTAATCTGCTTCCCCCCATTGCTCTTATTGTTAAAAGGGGTCATTGGAGAAGTGCTGATGAACAAGACGTTGCACTGCCGTGGCCAAAATATCAATTCGCCATCCCTTGTTGTCCTCAGCAGTGGTCAAGACGAATTGGACGGGGTAATGAGAGATATATCGTCAAAGAACTGTGACCCTTGTTTCTGGGCCAGAGGAGGAGGCCAGGGAGGGCCTTTTAAAAGCCAACATGTTTATGACTACTTAGAGAAAATTGATTTGATTGCGCTAGAAACATATATGTTAACACGTCTGGCACTTTTATGGGCCATTTGTCTTTTGAGTCACAGCGGGGGCCTACCCATGTGAGTGTGTGTGCTGCTGTTAGCGTATATTTGCATATCACCTGTGTGTGAGTGTACTTACGATCAGATTTATTCAGCTCTGGATGGGTCATGACGGCTAGTGCTCCGGCTGTGCACTTTTGCTCTGCGCGTGCAATGATTAACAGCATATTACTGCTGCGCTCGATGAAAGCGTGACCAACTAAAGTACATTGCAGTGGAAATATTACAACATGCAATTGATGCTGACATTTGCTTAAGGTTCTCCCAACAGAACTCTGCAGTTTATGAACAATCAAATTTACATATTAATCTCACAAATGTGTCCTTGATTTGGCCATGTGTACTACAAACTGTGGAGTTTAATTTTTTGTTTTTAAGAAATAGCTACTCTGTAAAACAGTATACATGCCTTAGATCTACCTTAAATGCAAAATAAATATTAAATCATAAAGTTTCACTAAAAGCTTCAAAAGACCTGTATGTTGAGATTTATGTTTTTACAATGAATGATGTTGAGATTTATGTTTTTAAATCAATTACAACCTTTCCAAACACAGAGATAAAAATGATGCTCTAGAAGGCAACACACAACATTATCAGTCAACCTCTGAAAGTGATTATTTGTGTCAATTGTTATTAGTTTGTTTCCCGAGAAACAGCAGAAATATAAAATCTATATTTATTGCTTAGGTAACATTGTACAGTGCTAAGAATTGGGTTTATGCCAACTTTATAGCAAAATCCTGAGTCTTCAACTATACATACATGCTAGTGAATCTTTAAAGATTGCATTATTAGTTTTATTATTTACCTTTCTGATTCGCGTCTCCTCTCATATCTGAAAAACATTCTTAAATAGTTCATGACTCTGTATTCTCCCCCTCCAAGTATATTCTCATTGGTCATACAATCTAGTCTACTGTTATTGGTTGGCGCAGCTGTCAGTTACTTTATCACCACTAGTGACAACATAATTTGAATCCAGTTATTTCCATAGCGGATCTCTGATGACACATCATGGAAGTAACTGAATGACCACAATCCTGGTGTTTGCTGTAGTCCAAGACATCTGATTCCTGTTAAAGATCTCTCGCTTTATCGTGAATTTTGATATTTGTAACTTCACAGGTCGTTTACAGGTACCAACATAAACAAAAGCATACTATGGAAATGTAAAAGGTTAGGTTTTGAATCTTATGGTAACATTAAAGCATTTAATGCAATTAGATGACATTAATAGCTTAATTAAATTAAGCTATTAATTTGTCAGTTGCAAATAACTGTTGGCCTATAACTTTCATTAAAAAATCCTTATCAACTGGATATTGCATAAATATGTTTTATTTAGTCAAATTTAATGCTTTTTTACATCAAATCAATCCTAGGACTTTGAGTTAAAACTTATAAGTGGGGAAACATTTACTTAACACAAAATAATGGCCCACATATCAAACTATTGTTTTAGCCAACAGACACCACATACGAACCACATTCAACTATTTCTTAGCATTATGTTCAGTAGCATAATGGATGACTGTGGTTTTATGTGTACACAACAGCTCCAGAAAACTTTGATAACAGGATTTATAAATATGCCAAAGCAGCACTAGAGACCAAATATTTGTGCAACTCAAAACCACAGCAAATTACTGAGCCATGCTCAACTGTACATGTGACAATCCTTGTTCCAGTCCAGCCTGCAAACATTAGCAAGTGAAAAATGTTGCCTCCTTTCTTAAAAGCTCTTAAATATTTGTTTTCATATGAGTCAATGGAAATGCAGATCATCAGGATGCAAGGCTGCTTGTGAATATTACATTAATGGAAACCAAGCACGCTTTTTGAATATTGAATGCTGAATTGGTCATGGCATAACTCAATAAGCTCAACCTGATACCCCAACGCTTCTCCAAACAATCGTTTACAAGCGCTCCGACAGTGATCACATGGTTTGTTAGGGGGGTTGACGTTATCACCGCATGTGCCACTCGGGACAGACGCTTGCTCTTGGATTATGATGTCATGACAGGTCTGAGGTTAGATGAGAGTAAGGGGTTGTGCATGTCCATGTAAAACAAACCAGAATAATTGGAGAGATGATTAACTGTGTTGATTTGGTTATCGGAAATTAGAGAGATATGGCACCATGATGTCATTATCACAGGAGGGTGGCTTAAGAAGCCCTGCTCATGTGGATTGATGAGTAGTGATTTCCACACTTAGTAGCTGGTGTTTTTTAGTCTTTAAGGAGTTTTATTTGAGCACACTGCGCATACCCATCTCAATCTTCCCACATTTCCAAGCACCACACGGCACAAGTCAAACCCCCTGGTGCTAGGTCTCTTACCACAAGACAATAAACATATTATAAAACAAAAACGTGTGATTCATCAAAATCAACCCCAAACTCTGCTGCCCAACAAATTAAACAATATTTCATGATCACCCTGCAACACTGACAATGGATGCCAATTTGTGGCTAAGGGCGCCTCCATACTGGGAGTGTTGTCTTAAGCGTACGGCTGTAGTTAATTACCCGGTCTGGACGCGCTCTAGTGGCCACAGACACTCCCGGGGTACCTGTCCAATCAACTGCTCTGCAGCCGGGCGCCTACCAAGACTTCATTTATCTTGTCTGGACATGGGGGGGTAATTATTGTGATGCACACTTGCACGCACGCACATGCTCGCACACACACACACACACACACACACACACACACACACACACACACACACACACACACACACACACACACACACACACACACACACACACACACACACACACACACACACACACACACACACACACACACACACACACACACACACACACACTGTGTTATGCCACGGCACTAGTCTGGGACAGGGGAGTAGGCCAATTAGACTTCCATTAGGGCTATCAAAGTTCTTCGGGAAAGGTCCCATCAACCCTGGACATGGTTGCACTGAAGAGCTAATAATCTCCTTTATGGTTTTGCTGCTTCTGGTAATCTGTCGGGATCGGTGCAAAAGCCGGAGAGGTCAAAAAAGAAATCCACTGCCATTTATGGAATGTCAGGAACTTTAAAGGCCTTTATTGTTTGTTCACAAGGAATGTTGGTGGTTTAAATTCTTCAAACCATTAAGAATGGCATTGACCAGACACAGTGTATATCAGGGGTTTTCAAACTGGGGTTCAGGGTCCCCCAGGGGTCTTCCACAAAACCTTCAAGAAAATCTTTAAAATAATAGAAATATTGTAGAAAAGACACTGAACATCGTTTCCGTTTCCTTTGTCAAACATTTAATGGGTTTGTTAGGAAGTTATTTTAAGATAGATTTCATGCTGCAGTCCTACTAAATTGCAACTGGTGTAATAAAGGCACAAATATTGTGGTACATCAGAGACATGCATGAGTAATTCATCCACTGTGGTGTATTGAGATTAGAAGGGGTGGGAACGTGTAGGCTCCGATGCTTGGATTTATAAAGAAAAACACCCCCCTCCCAAAAAAATATTACCCAATTTTAGGCCTAGTGCAGCTGTTGGTGAGAGGTGTGTAATTGTGTCAGTGGCGTCCTGGCCATCCCCTGAAGCTCGCCCCTAAAGCAGTTAGCTCATAGCCTGCGCTCGGGCGTCATCATTTCCTGGTACCCATCCATCTTCCAACTCCGATTAATTCTTTTCATTCTGGCACCTCTCTCATAAATCCTGGCACACTTAATTAATTTCACCGACAACGCAGGGGCCACCGTAAAGTGGAACTGTTCACACAAAAGCCCATATTAATTATGCTATTTTACAGCAATCTCATTGAAGGCTGTGTTTCATCTTTCATAATTACATTTTCAACAACAATGAGGGCAACAAAAGAGTCTAATTATGGATTTGGCACGCTGCTACTTTACAATAAGTCAGCAGTGAACAGCGCTGGCGAGTGATCTGGGTTTTACGGCAGACGATCAATGACTCGCTTTTATTATTGCTATTATTGTTTGTATTATTTTTTAGAAGTTAAAAAGTGTGTCTTGGTATTTTGGCTTGCCGTGCTATAAATCTCAGTAATGAAACGGCAAGCATTGTTTGCGCCCTTCACATAAGATGCTAGTAGGATAATGGAGATAGGATACGAATCCGACTCTCCCTACTTTGGTTACGGGTGTTTGAGACAATGTAACAAAGTGCAGGCCATAAAAAATTCTCCAAGCCTTTACATGGACACAGCAGGGAAATCATCAAAAATGGCAAGAAATTCTCGACTAATAAAACAAGTTTCTACCTTTTTAAGTCTTTTTAAATAACACACGTTGTAAGAAAGGGTCAGTTGTGGTCTGGTGGTCACAGCGTTGGACTTGAAAGTAGAAGGTTGCTGGTTCGAATCCCAGAGTTAGCAGACAATTACTGAAGTGTACTTGAGAAATGCAACTTACCCTTGTTTGCTCTGCAGCCATATTTAGCAACTGAACACTACTTATAAGTCGCCTTGAATGAATAAGCTTTATGAATAAATATAAATTTAAAAGCGCGTCAAAACTAATTATGGGAATCCACGGCATCCCTCATTGAAATGTATGTATTTAATGAGGAAATAAGATGACATACGTGTTTGAGGGATTTTCAAGCAATGTAGAAGGGGTTTGTTCTTTTTTTAACCCACTTCATATGTCTTGAGGACGCTGGTGAAAACTCAAGTTTATTGTGCACGTGTGTTTCCCCTGCGGAGGCCGATGGTGATCAGTAGAGGTTAAAAATGACACAGGACATCCCTGCTGCAATTGGTCTTGCCATTGCCCCATGACTGGCTGCACGAGCCCCACAGGTCAGCTTCTCATTTCTGTTCCACACCCGCTACTCTTCTGTGGCTCTGCTGGGATCCGGGGCAATTACCCGTCTCATTTAATTGGTATTATCATTTTAGCGTGCTGACAGAGATGGATCAGCACGCTTGACCGGACCACTCCAGTCTCCAAAAAGCAGAAGAGAGTAAGAAGGAGAGAGGAAAAAAGAGAATTTAGTTAACGCATGACAAGAAAAGTGTTTATTTTTTATCATTATTTTAAAGTATTCTACACTTTGGCGGTATGGCAGGATCATTAAAAAACACTTTTGCAATCAAATCAAGTGCCAATTAGCATGCAAGAGGTATAGACTGTAGATGTTGTATTGGTCCAAATTGCGTATATAACTGTAATTAATGGTACATTTAACTTTTTGAAAGGGTACTACACATATTTTTTACACACATTTTTACTGAAAATGAAGGTTGCAGCAGTATTAGCAGCTATAGCATGTGTTACAGACATGAATTACACATAACGTTTGTTGAGGTGTCCATCACACAGGTGCACTGACACACTCCAGAAAAAGATAGTCATATGTCACACGATCAATACTGTGCAACTGTATTCTGTGAACAACTTAAGGTCAGGACCCTGTGACAGCTGCACAAACATGTGAGTGGTCTGTCTCTTGTATAAATGAAACTGGAGCAAATGAGACCAAAGGAAAGTAGCGTGGATTAGCCTGCCCTGCGTGAGGCCTCTGCGGGTCCTAAGCAGTGAATATGCTGGGCTGCTATAACTCACCAGTGCTAAAGCTGTCATCCCAATTAAGTAGCCCCATTAGATCTGCCTGTTTTAAAGCCTGCGCTAAATTAAAGGATGTGAAACGCCACCGATCCCTGAGGGCCGAGAGCAAGAATATAATCTGAATGAATCATGACTCCAATTGGGAACTGGTTTATTTTAAGGAGATGTGTAAACCCCTTTCTTTTTTCACAAACACACGCGAATGCACGTATGCAGACACACACATATACATGCATGCACGCACGCACAAACACACACACACACACTCACATGTATATATAATAGAGAAGCTTCTTCATTTGCACTTTGTGGCCAGTTGGGTATTTTACTATATAAGAATGATTATTATTCAGCTCCTCTGTCTCTACACATTTTAAAGTTGTTTTTAAATATATAGAATGTGAAGCCACAGTAAATCATATTAAAGTCATAAAGTTCTCACAATAAACTCATTGTGTGCCTTTTCAATTTAACCTTAAAGCAATGTAGTTAAATAACACAATGACAAAGTTAGAAATGCATGAGGATGATGTAGTGGGATCCATTGGCATTATTACATTATAAACCTGTAAGACTCACTTTTCCTATAGATGATATTTTGAAGAACATTAATTACCTAACAACACAGAACCCTTCAGACTTTAATGTTTTCTGTCAAAACACCTACACTGTGGAACTGTCTGATAGACGTGTGCATTCTCATCTGTTTGATTTACTGGAAATGCTTTCTTTGGAAATCGCAAAAACATTTTAGCAGCAGAACACAGGAAGGTTGGCTTGTATCTTAAGTGACCTTCCTAAATAAGATTTTTTCGGCAGAATGAGAGCTATTCCAAACAAGGATATTAATCATTGTCAGACTTTTACAAAAAGGTTTCTTGTGCATCTTTTAAGCATTTTCATAAATTAAAATGAAATGAAATACAATTGCACAACTACACATTGCAATGATGATGACATGTTTAAGCAAAATTCTGGGAATTAAAACTGTTGGGAACACAAATAGAAGTCTTTCAATTCATGTGGGATGTGGGCAAGGCTGCCAGTGATACATAGGTTACTTCAACTGCTGATAAAAAGGAAATTTCTTAGAAAAACCACAGCAGATATGGGTGTAATACATCACCAATTTATAAACAAAAATGAAAAATGAACTTTCATGCCAATATATTAAAGGAGAAACATTTGACCAAACCAAGTTAATATTTTTTTATAAGTTCTCTTGTATATGTGTTGGTATTCCACTGAGAAAAAAGCAATGCACCCTGCAGGACATTCACCAAACATGAGGGAAACTGTTGTATTCAGTTTATATAATAACTTCCTGTTCGGTTTGTTCAAAACATCTTGAGATTATTATTATTATTATTATTATTAATAATAATATTTAATGTGTGAGGTCAGAAAACATGCTGTGTTTTATGAGAAGTATGTAATCTTTTTCTAAGCTTATTGAAATCAATATACTGGCTCATGTGTGGTTCGAGGTGTGATGACAGTTTGTTAACAGCAGTAAACAAGAGGACATTAAAGCAAAAAGTGGTCATTACATTTGAGGAATCTTGATAGTTTAAATATGTAAAACCCAGTCAGGAACTTTTATTTCTTTTTACTATCTTACTAATGAATGGCATTGATTCTGAAAACTAATGTAATGGACAGTAGAACTGGGTGTAAGGCTTTGGCTTTACCATAGATCCAATAAAGCAGCAAGGCTTAAAACTTTTTTTTACCTGTGAAACTTGTTTAAAAATATCTCAGGCACTGTCATTACAGACGCACACCCTTCTCACTATCACTGAAACCATTTAAGTGAGAGAAAAATCACATACCATTTCTAAAACCAATAAACTACCCCCTTATTCCCCACTGGCAGTTTCCATTTGATTTGAGAAAACAAACAAATATATAAATAAATGCAAATAAAAAATGAGGGAATAAATAGAGAGAAGTAAGAGCGGTGCATGAGGAGGTTAGAGAGAGATGAGGGGAGCTCAGGGAACGTCTTTCTTGTGATTCCTATCCCAGATGGATGGCTCTTATAGAGCCGTGTATTTCTTTTTCTGGGGAGCTACGTGGGAAGATTTGTTATTCCCTGGCGTTCCCTAGTTTTTCACATTGCTCTACATCGTGAGCTCCATATTTCATCTGTGCACCTCCAATTCCCAAACACATTTATTTACAAGCCCCCAACCCCCTCCCCACACACACAAACCTTTTTATTTTTCTTATCATCCCTCTTTCAATTGTAAACAAGTTTGTTCTGATTGCACATAAGATTTGTAACTGTATGCTGAAGTGTGTTTGACGTGTGATTTTGTTTTTGTGTGTAATAAAATAAATATGCTGTGAATAATTCTGTCATTCGTGTGAAATATGTGGTTGTAAATCAAATCACTTAACAAAGCTCACTCACAGGTTTTGAGAGAGAGAGAGAGAGAGAGAGAGAGAGAGAGAGAGAGAGAGAGAGAGAGAGAGAGAGAGAGAGAGAGAGAGAGAGAAGAGAGAGAGAGAGAGAGAGAGAGAGAGAGAGAGAGAGAGAGAGAGAGAGAGAGAATGCTTTTTGTGAAAAAAATTGTTGCATTGCTTTGCATTAGCTTTTTGTGGAAATATATATTTGTTTGTGTGTGCAGGTTTATCTCTATTGCTTCTATTATTTAAAAACATTGTTCATAAACATTTTTGAAATGCTCCATGTCAGCATATATTTAAGCTGGGTGAAGTTAGAAATGTAGTGAATTCTTTAAAAGTCTAAAGGGAGAATGAGAATTTTTATGCAGTTTTTCTAATATTACAATCCTGTTCATTCATGAGTTAGCAAACACATAAAAAATAACAAATGAAAATGTGTTTTTTAATCCTTCGCTCTGTCCACTCTTTCCCAAACTCAAATGTTTTCCTGCTCCCCCAGCTCAACTCTGGCCACCCTCCTCCCGGGCTCAGGGTCATTCATCAAGGGGCAAGAGTGGAGCCCGAGGCCTGCGGACTGCTGTCAGGTGCTCATATCGGCCCTTTGTGCCGGCCCACAAACAAGTGTCGGATCAGCAAAAGTCTATTAAAGGCTGGTGGGCTTTTCACAAGCAATTGGCAGCGGGTCACTGCCTTCACTGCTCCCGATCTCTGGACCCTCTTTGTGTCGCCGGCGTGCCGTGACAGATCCCCGCAAGATTAATGATTTTAGCGACCCTTTTTCTGCTCATCCACCGAGCAGTTTAGAGTTATTCACATTAGACAAGAGATATTGTTTAAAATATTCCTGAACGGTGGAAGCATTTGGAGGGATCACGGATATTGAGTTTTCTTCACATAATAGTCATGTGATCATTTTTTCAGCAGACATCTATTGACAAAAGTTCAAATACTGTTATGACGTCTGTTCCATCACGTGCTTTTACAGCAATAACAATACTGAACAAAATTGCTTAAGCATGTAAAATCGAGTTCGTGTTATTCAAATCACATTGGGTTTAAGCATGTACAAGAGGATAAGAACACAAACAGAGATGATGACACGGATTATATACATTAGCCGAACCAGCACACACACGCACGCACGCACGCACGCACGCAGTCCGTTTCTAGTGCTGATGATGCTTTATAATAATAAAGGGATGATAAATTAAAATTGTGTGACTCTCTTTACATGATGTCAAACCTGCAGTGATTTGACGGTGCTATATTAAAAAAACTGAATATAATAAGAAAATTCTCGTCTGACAAGAGATAGAAATTAATTTAACAATTATTACCAAACACGCAATATTTTAATACTTTTAATATTTAATGGCCTTTAAAATCACTAGTGCAGACTGATATCTGATCAGAACATGTGAAGTGATCCTGGGCCGTAACCCATGATGACATTATTATTTAAATAACACTTATTGGTAAATAATAACACGTGTAATATAAAAACTAACAATTTAATCCCCCAAATAAAAAAGATGCATGTTTAATTTACGTCTACAATTAAAAGTTTAAGGTTAAATAATTTTAGTAAGTGTATGTTTTTATTTGCTTGCTTATATATTTAGTTTAAGAAACCTCTGTCCGTTTCGTTTTATGTGTTCTCCACACAGGTGTGTGTGTGTGTGTGTGTGTGTGTGTGTGTGTGTGTGTGTGTGTGTGTGTGTGTGTGTGTGTGTGTGTGTGTGTGTGTGTGTGTGTGTGTGTGTGTGTGTGTGTATGTGTGTGTGTGTGTACAGATGTTGCCACTAGAGGCGTCCCAGTCCTGTACATGTGTCTGATGTTCACTGATGTTTAACTGCACTTGATGTGTTTCAGGACTCTCACAACTCTCTTCTCTGTCTTTTACTCGTTACTTTAACAAATACCAGAGCATATCAGACTCAGTCTACGATTCTTTACTTCAGCTGGATCATTTGCCTTCTCTGGGGCATGTTTTGTAAAACTGGGCATTACCCGTCACTGAGGGCAACAAAAGCATTTTTTGTTTGTATCTGAGTTTATGTACAGGCGCAGTACATAATGCCGTGCCTATATATATTATAAATTATTTTAACTGTTTATTGAGATATATTATACTATATCATCTATTTTGCCTATAAGCTCTGATGATGCCATATTTTTAGCATCAAATATAATAATGTTTTAAAATAAAAACAAATTAATAAAGTACAAGCAAACAGTTTTCATAATGTTTCAACAGTTTTAAGTCTCTCTCTCTCTCTCTCTCTCTCTCTCTCTCTCTCTCTCTCTCTCTCTCTCTCTCTCTCTCTCTCTCTCTCTCTCTCTCTCTCTTACTTTTTGTTAAACATTTTAAATTAGCACATGGCATATCTTTTGCTTTAAGGAAGCATTGGTATTATAATGTTAGACCAGCAAGGAATATTCATTGCAATAACTTCTAACAGGCAATCGATAAATAGTAAATGTTATACTTATCTTCATCTCCACGATTATATTTCTCGTATCCTTATAAGATGACACTTAAGAAAAATCCTTTCCAAATCCAGAGTGGGCCCGGGACACGCACTCCTCTCTCTCTCTGTCTCTCTCTCTGTTCTACATCTGCTCTATGAAACATTTCCGAGCTGATTTCATTTCTCTTGTTCATTCCTAAAAATCGTAGGATGGGAATCTCATTAGGCCAAATAAGCGTGCATCAACAGATTTTCCTCTGTCCATAAGCAAGAGGATCGCTTAATAGATCATTAACCACCAATATGTTGCTGACATGAGAGTTTTGAACATCTTCTCTCCATTAAAGAGAGAGATAGACAGCAGCAGGGTGTGAGTGCACGGTAATAACGGGCCCGGTACCGAGCGCTACACGGGACCGGTGCTGTCAGCCTTAAGATGACATCTCGCTCGACAAGGTCTTTGGACACGCCAGGACATAGAATATTGGACGTGTTATTCTGGGTTTCCGTGTATCAGAGTTGGCGGCAGTAACGTTATATGTTCAGTTTAGATTATTAAATGGTGCATAAAATAGTTTAGACCGAAATTTTTGTAATGATTTTGATAGGGATTGATTTATAACAACGAAAAACTTGGGAAGGCATTTAAACAATGGGTCGAATTTAATTTATAAGGAAGAATGGGTAAGATTATGTTTTTTATGGTTTAATTCTCATTTAAACTATTCAAATGTCCTAATTGCCAACATAAATTAAACAAAACTATCATAAAAATAATTGAATTTAATCTTGTGTTTGGAAATGTAAAATTATGGAAAACATGAGTAAAGTGCCATTTTTCTCACATTTTGTTAATTCGAAAAATTGTAGCGCGCTTTAATGTCTAACAGTTTCAGTTAAACACTTGGGGCATAAACAAGGTTGAAATAAACAGGGCTGAAAAAAACATATTTATATATTAAGCATTTAATTTACTAAAAAAATTTGTTTAAAGTTTTTGTTTGTTTAAATTAAGATTGCGCATAACACTTGTGCTCAATTAATCACCTAAAAATGATTATTAATATTAAGAAATACAACAGATAATTAATTATTAACAAATAATGAGAATAAATTAAATAAAAAACAACACACACAGAACACAAAAAATAATCTTTAGATGACTCATTCCTCATAAAATGTTATGCTTCCTTTGATTGTTTAAATTGCAAATTAAAATTGACAAAATCTTTAAAATCTCTATGTATTTATTGTTCCGATTCTTTTCTCTTCGCCCCGCTTTAATGTAGCGGAAGATGATGAGATGCGCCACATGAGGGCAGCGTTTCCACTGAGACCCAACAGAGCGTTCAGTGCTTTACACATATCAACTGTGCCCGTAGTGTATAATAATCAATAATACACATAAAACATCAAACACATCAAAAATCATACAAAATCATCAACACCTGCATTAACAGCCATAACAACACCGACAAGAGATTTAAAGAGTTTTACCGGAGATGTAATATCTTCTTATAACAGAACTTCGTGTAAATGCTTTTGTTATCGATTTTTTTTATTTATGAATTCCTTTAAACTCCTTAAAATACGTTTAGGTGTTTGATGTGTCCTATTTCATTATTTTATAAAAAACAGTTGCTCGTTGCACAGCTGTACATTTTGGTTTTAAAGAGAATAAAAACAAACTACTTAATCTGCCCACACAATTAAATAAATCTTTATCTGGTTGTTAGCGCAACCACTCTCCCTTTCTTCATTCAGTCAGCTGACTAAACACACGCACACCCCTTATGCTAATATCAAGTACCTGATTGGACGCCAGCCCTGCGTGACGTGGCGTGCACGTACCCTATAACAGCCGAGAGCGGTGTGACATCCCGCTACAGTGTGAATACTCGAGAGTGAGCGAGAGCCCCATCCTCTGCAGTGCAGAGCTGGAAAGAGACAGCAGTCTTCCACATCAGCGCTGCGTTGCTGGCTTAAAGAGGACATATTTGGGAGTATCGGGGATCGGGACTGGAGCCCTTCACCGGTACTCGTTTGTGTCCGTTTTTATGATTTTGAGTGGGAAAGAGGACGCGTACTATAGGCGCATCACGACTTCACTTTGTCCCGTCCTGTGAGTAGAGAGACTGCAGCTCTGCATGAGACAAATGCCATTTGCAGTTCATTAGTCCAGAAAGTTTGTCCGCTTACTTGTTTTAAAACGCCGGGCGACACTTTATGCTACAGCGGTCGAGTGCGACGCGTTTTGAGACTCGACCACAGCATTGCACGCGCAAAGACGCGGAAGATCGGCAAAAGTGGGTTTTTGCAACGCTGGTGAAGAACAGAGACACGATGAGCGCCGATCTCGCCATGGGGCCCGAGATGCCCACCAGCCCACTGGCATTGGAATATGTCAATGACTTTGATTTGATGAAATTTGAAGTGAAAAAAGAAGCCATGGCGGGGCATGAACGCGCAACCGTACGTCAGTGCAATCGTCTCCAGCCGCAGGGCTCCGTGTCTTCCACCCCGATCAGCACCCCTTGCAGCTCCGTCCCGTCCTCCCCGAGTTTCAGCCCCACCGAGCAAAAGAATCACCTCGAGGAGCTTTACTGGATGCCCAGCGGCGCCTACCCGCAGCAGATGGACCCGCAGACGCTAAGCCTGACGCCCGAGGACGCCGTGGAGGCTCTGATCGGTGCCACGGGCCACGGGCACCCACCGCCAGCTCACCTGCAGCAGCAACAGCTCCAGACGGGCGGGTTCGAGGGGTACCGGGGCGCGCATCACCACCACGGCCATGCGCAACAACACCATCACCACCACCATCAATACGGCGGGATCCCTCATCACCCCGACGAGCTGCCGGGTCACCCCGGTGGGCACGGCCACCATCATCACCACCACCACAACACCAGCCAGGACCCCGACAGCCCTTCACCCACCTCCCCAGGGTGCCACCAGCAGCTCCACCACCGTCACCATCACCACGCGCACGCCCACCCGGGCCAGCAGGGTCACAACGGTTTAGGGTCCGGCCTGAACGTCGAGGACCGCTTCTCCGACGACCAGCTGGTGTCCATGTCCGTGCGGGAGCTCAACCGACACCTGCGGGGCTTCACCAAGGACGAGGTGATCCGTCTGAAGCAGAAGCGCCGGACCCTGAAGAACCGGGGCTACGCGCAGTCGTGCCGCTTTAAACGCGTGCAGCAGAAGCACGTCCTGGAGAACGAGAAGACCCAGCTCATCAACCAGGTCGAGCAGCTCAAGCAGGAGATCAACCGGCTGGCCCGAGAGAGAGACGCCTACAAACTCAAGTGCGAGAAGTTAAGCGGAGCGAACGGGTTCCGTGAGGCCGGATCCACGAGTGACAACCCGTCCTCTCCAGAGTTCTTCATGTGAGTGCCCTTACGCCCGAAAGACTTTGCAATGGCCGCGATGCGTGCATAGAATAAGCCAGAAGAAATAATATCAGAGATTAACTCGAGCCAGGCAACTAAAATACGACTCTTTCCAGGGAAAATTGTAGGTTAGATGCTTGTAGTAGCGAAAATCAAAGCCCTGCCTTTTATATTTTGGGAGAAAAACATGTTTGTGCGGAGAGAGAGAAACTCTTTTTTCCACTTGACTAAAAGAGAAAACAGGAGGAGAAAGTCGAAGGCAGAAGATATGCAAACATGCCTCTTCTCCTGTCATATCTCGCCCGAGTATGGCGACAGGGGCAACTTTATGCAACATCCCATGGTTTATGCCTGCTTGGTTATCTAAAGATATATAAATGAATATATATATATATATATATATATATATATATATATATATATATTAAAAGTAAAGGAAAACAAAAACAAACACATAAATCTGCATTAAGATATTAATCCTGCATGCTGGACATGTACGGTAATAATTTCTATTTTATACACTTGTTTTTTCCCTTCTGTTATTGTGTATCACCGAGAGCATGTTTTTGATCTCCAGCTCTTTTTTGGGGGGTGTACTCGAGTCGCTCGTTGTATGTGGGTTTATTTGGACTTGTAAATATGACCCCAACAGCAAACTTAGAAATCGACATCGAAAAGGTTTTTAGACTTTGATTCATGCTTCAGAATGAGTCCCCACCATCGGGCATTTTTGTTCCTTTCGGTTGCATTGACGCGAGTAAACAAACTTTGTAGAAGAAGCGCACTTTTTGAGAGTCAGTTATTATTTTAGGCATTAGCAGTTTTTTTTAATCTCGGCTCGGGCAATGAAGACAGAGACCAACGCGTCTGGTGCTCACATGTCTGATTGTAAGAAATGTGTTTTTTCACGCAGGCTGTTGCATTAATCTGTTGCTATTCTATAGTTCGAGCAATACTTCTAGATCGCAACTTTTTACTTTTGATGGAAATTATTGGACTCACATTTTTTTCAAGTAGCTACACGAGCTGCCAGTTTTCTAAGCCTCATGTCACAGTGTAGTTCTTGTACTTATTCCAGCTTCTTAAACCAGGGGGATGTGTATTATTGCCTCACGTGAAAACTTCGCATGCATTTCAATGTAAAATGTTTTCCTTTATTTTTTTTTCTGCCGGTCAGTAAAAAATAAGGGATTCAGGTTCTGCATAATCTCACTGAAAATTATACGTGTCATGTTATTGTTCCTTTTTTATTGTTTATTGTTTGTTCGTTTTTATTATTCTGGTTCTGCTGGCCAGATGCATAGTGTTTATTTTAATGATTAAATTAACAAACTGTCAAATCATATTGAATAAGCATGGTGCTTGCATCTAAGAAATATTGTTAAAAATCATGCATTTAACAATCTTTTTGGTTTGTTACTGATTGATTCAACTGTGTTGAAATCAAACGTATAACTGCAGCAGCGGGTTGTTGTTGTTTTCTTTGTTTATTTCATGTATTATTATGAGGGGATCAATTTTCATATCTGTTTATATAAATAGAAAATGAATAGAGTTCCATTCGGACCGTTCCATTCAGGCTGGTTTCTGTTTCGTTCTTGCTGTTTTTTTGGAGAAATGGTTTCCTATTTTGCTTATTAAAGTCAGTGAAATGGCATTCATTTGGTAGCTGCTTAATGCGTCAATTCCTGTCTCAAAGTTATGCAACTTTATGGCACACTGTGTTATTTTATGTCATACAGCATCCATAAAAAAGTAAATTTTCTAAACATTAATATTTTACTCACAATTTCATATCTCGCACACTTTCTTAATCAAGCTCAAATAACTTAAAATTCACGCAAGCAGATGCAAAATGCACTTTTATGGTAAAATATTGATGTGGACACATTCCGTCACAGAGGTCGAAACTTTCTGTTTTTTAAGGGGCGTTATTTTGGTTTCTTCTGTCATGTGCCGTCTGCAAGTTTTAGGCTTTGGGTGCTGATTGAGCAGAAATGAAGAGCGCATGTGCCGAGCGTAACACGAGATCTCTGACCTTGTGCGCAAAAGCGCAGACTGTGGGAACAGCACAATGAACCCCTCAGCTGCCCAATACAACAAATATTTCTAAAGCATATATATCAATATATCAGTGTCAAGTATATCAGTGAAGTGTTTAAACATCCAGCTTTGTGCTTGCGATTGGATGTCGTTGCAATTCTGCGCACTTACGCACTGTGAGGAAATATGGCCTAACACTGATTTAACAATGATTTAACATTTTGGCTAAACAATTGACTTCTTCTCTCGCAAATGTAATAATTATTAATAATAATACTTATAATACTTATAATAGTCATTAAATTGTGTAGTTATTATATTTCGAAATAGCCTATTGGACAATTTACTGCATAGAAAGATGATACCCATGGCTCTTTTGTGACGCAATTCACTTATATTTTTAATAAAAAATGTAACAACAAAAGAATAAATGAAGCCAACATGTAAAATAGAAACATGAGCAACAGATATTGTAGGTAATAGTCTTTATTTTAATTAAAAACACAGCTTGTTCCAACCATATGTCCTGAAATACTCAGTTAAATCTTTATTTTTTGAAATACAGGAAATATGCTTTTATTTTTTTAACCTGTAGACCTAACAGCTCTTAAAAAATATAAGATTATAATTGGGTTTTAAAAAAGAGCTCACCAACATTTGTGTAAAATTCAATCCCTAGTGTCATACAGATCAGCATGTGTGGACATATGATGCTTTATTTGTTAGAAATTAATAAATTAAGTTAAATTTAATGAAATAACATATGGCCCTTATAGACAGAATTGTGCCATATAATAAAATATTTAAACACAGTAGACCATTACTCATTTGAATAAAAAAGGCTGTGATTTAGCTTAATAATAAAGCACTGAGAAGTTTGTGAAACTGAAATCATTCACTCAAAAAAGGAGAAACAGATGCGAGAGCTTTGCCCCTGCTTTTCAGAGCATTAGAGAAGGATGAGAGAGACACAGACAGAGAGAGAGAGAGAGAGAGAGAGAGAGAGAGGGAGAGAGAGAGAGAGAGAGAGAGAGAGAGAGAGAGAGAGAGAGAGAGAGAGAGAGAGAGAGAGAGAGAGAGAGAGAGAGAGTTGTTAGGATTTCCTGATGGTTTTCAGTTTCTGGTGTCAGAACATTATCTGCTGTGTGTCTGCACAATCTCAAGGACAGAGAGAAAGAAGTTAAGCCTGAGCCAACAACAGAACTCTCACAACGGCCCCCAAAATCACCAGGTCAATAAAAATATAACACAGAACATGTGAATGGTTTCTGATGCTTACTGGAAAGCTGATTTCTCATGTGAGTGATTAAAATGGGCTGAAATAATACTTAAACAATACCCTCTCGGACAAACACATTAAACATATACAAACATAATATATTCCCTATTGTATTAACTGATCAATTATTATGAAATTGTAGTGTCGATAGGAAAAATCAATTACACTCACTGTTGCTTGTTTTTCGGTGTGTGCTCAAATTGTTATTGATTTTAATCATTAGCACATTCTGTACACTTATGCTTGGATGCTTTAAATGTTCTCATCTGTACAGATCTCATGTTGTTCTTGCAGGAGATACAATACAACTTTAAAATACACATACACAAAAATATTGAGTTACACAACAATTCACAGATCAACCAATATTTCAAAGAGTCTTTATTTGTGTGCTGTTCTCCTTAAGGTATAGAGACATGATCCACACTTCTAATGATCCTATGCTTTGCATCCAAATGTTCTTTCACCATGTCACTGTATTAGTGAGTTGACATCTCTAAAAAACAAAACAAATATGTGCTGTACAAAAAAAAAAAACACACACACACACACACACACACACACACACACACACACACACACACACACACACACACACACACACACACACACACACACACACACATTCTATGTTTTTAGACAGAATGATTTTTAATATGTACAAACTATATATGGTATCTTCTAACGCCATTACACATAACTTTAATGTTTTTGCATAAGAATTTTTAACTTATCGCAGGTGTTAATTAAAAATAATTTATATTACTGTCCACACAGTGTAGGGTTTACCAGGACAGTGTAGGGTTTAACACACACACACACACACACACACACACACACACACACACACACACACACACACACACACACACACACACACACACACACACACACACACACACACACACACACACACACACACACACACACACACACACACACACACACACACACACACACACACACACTCACACACACACACACACACACACACACACACACACACACACACACACACACACACACACACACACACACACACACACACACACACACACACACACACACACACACACACACACACACACACACACACACACACACACACACACACACACACAAAATAAAATTTATAGATAAAAACAATTGATGGCATTATTTATAAAATCAGGATTTTTAAACTAGTGTCTAAATCTTTACATAGTGCAGGTTAGTTTTTTATCAATTTTTTTGCTTTTGTTCATCATTTACGGCAAAACTGTAAAAACTTTACATATGTTTTGGACAAACATTAAGCTTTAGATGGGTTAAAATTAGCTCAGAGAGATGGTTCAATTACTTCAAATGTTTCTTCAATAATACAACTTGAAATGGTTCAGGTTTTAATTGGATTTTGCCCATATCAAATCACATTTTTCATAAGATCAATTTCTTTTTGGTACCAAAGAACTTGATAGTCTATGGCAAAAAAAGTCATTGAATGGCTGTGTTGGTCTAATTGTTAAGCCAACCATCTTAAAACCACTGAATGTGGTTGTCATACATTCAACTGTCAGGGCACCAGGGAACAATTACTTTCCTATGAAATTTAAATACTTTTAAACTTTTACAGTGATCTTTACTTTGACTTGCAGAAATAAAAGTGTAATAATGGTTGTGTATTATGCAAACCAGACAGCGTAGTGGGGTAGGCAAACTGAAATTAAACCTTCTTATTAGAGCTGCAGTAAAGTAGCTCATGAAATATTGGGATTTTACCATGTGTACACAGGCTTGAGTACTGCGTGTTCAGTTCAATCTACTGAATTTACCTCGGACTACCAGCTACAATGACATCTATAATAATCTTAAAGGTGAAATCATGTAACTCTGGAACAGTTTTATGTTCTTAATACATACAGGCCATAAAAATAAATTCTAAATCTATGCAGAACATATTTTTACAAGCCTTTAGTCAGGCTTAGTTTCCTTATAGCTTATCATTATTAATCTTCAATAGACCTTCTTTCTGTAAAAATAATCATAGAAGCACAAGCCTTTAAACTAAATTACATTTTTTCATCCCCATTCATTTCATTCGGAGTAAAATTGAAAGAACTTCTTTAAAACTTTTGTACGTAGATTCAGTCTTTTTACATTTCTGTCAGGACTAGTTTTGCATTGCATAAAAACGATTAATTATATTATATTTTAACCACACTGTTTACCAGTATTTAAAAAAGAAATGTCCGATCATTAGACTTCAGTTTAGTTTCATTAATGTATATGGTTTGAGGAAAGAAATTAAATTTTTTTTTCTAAACTTGCAGACATGTGCGTCTTCTGGTTTTATCATAATTATTTCTCTTTACCTAACTAACCACTGGCAAGCTGTGTGTGGAGCTGCTCTGCAACAAAAAAATATTCTATCAATCTAAATTAAATTGGTAAACTGTATGATGGTATGCAGTTGGTGAAGCTAAATTCACATGTGGGTAAAGTGGAAATGAGCTGAAACTGGGATATGATGCAGACCGGACTAGAACTTTGTCCCACCGGTAGCACGACACTTCCTTCATACCAGGAGCATGCACGTTATGTTTGTACTACATGTCTTTGGTCATGAATTTATTTCACTTTGGCCAAATCAGGATGGTATCTGATCATGCCACTTATGATGCCGTGTCTCCAGCTGAATATTGACTCAGTGACATGTACCTGATGTTCATCCACATGAACCCCTTGACCCAAACAGACCTCAGTGCCATCTGGATAAACACTTTATCGATTAATCTAAACCATGCTGTTTACTCATCGGACAACTCTGCACTCGTGTTTCAGTGTTCATGTGAGTTCCTCTAAGTTTATATACAATATTTGCCAAATCTTTTAAACCTCGGAAAGAACAAACTCTCCAAAGCACAAACAAAAATCTACAAAAATCTACACGCTTCATTTTGTCCAGAAATCAGCTTCTGGCAAATAGTTGCAGTTGCAGTTAAATATGTGATTTTACTATCAGTATTTTTCAAACAAACCCTGAGGAAATAAGAATGTTGACTTTGGTCAGGTTTCCTCTCCATGCAGATGAGTACCAGTCTGAACAGTGTTGAATATTAAGCTTGGGAACTTTAATTTTTTCTACACATTACAAATGATGACAAATCCATAATTTTTGGTGTGACATCTTGTTGTGACAGATTTTTAAAAACTATTAAGCAATATTTAAAAGTGGTGCTGTTTACAAGCCACACAGTGTTAAAACATATGAGTAAAAAGAGCCGATTGAATTAAAATGACACAGTTTCAATGTTTTCAATATTCTTGGACTTGCATCCTTTCCCATACATTAGTATGTGTGCATGTGCTTGCGTATTATATTTTATGACAGGAAAACAATGCTGTATAAAGCTTCCAACAGTCAACATCTGCAACTGCTTCGGAGGTGAAAAGCTTTGGGTGCAATTCGAGAAAGTGAGAGCAGGACAAACATTTTGAACGGGACTGGTAGGCTTTAAATCGCCTGAATTTGTGAGTCAGTGAAATTCCCAAAAATTATTGTATTCAATATTTTTGGTTTCTCCTGTAAATAAGCTGTGTGTGTGTGGTTCCATTAACAATTTGTGCTAAGTAGCTGCAGACACACCCTGTTAAGTTCGTGACACAGGAGCATGATCATATAATCCAACCAAACAGAGGCTGAGTCTATAGCTGATTCTCACCTCTGTCCTGTGACAGTTTTTGCAGCAACCATTTACTAACTCATTGCCTTACTCTTGTCTTGTAGGTGTGGAACTGTGGGTTCGTGACAGAACGAGTAATACACTTAAGGTTTCATATCTAACCTTGTGTAAGAGATTATAGAAACAAGAAAAACCACAGAGACAAAATTTCAAGTGAGAATGGACCAAATCACAAATCAGTTTGTTAGGATCATTTTAGGCTACACACAATGTCTGTTTATGTTGAGTGGGAGTTTCACCAGTTGGGATGACACAGAGGAAAGGATTAAAAATATGAAGGTCTTTAAAGGATTATAAAATAGAGATATTGCTTATGCAAACTGATGAGCTCCATTGAGATTGATCTCAGTCGTGTAGATATAGGAAACACAGAAGATAAGCCAGAGAACCGCAATTTTACATTCCATCACCATATAAATTCATAACATTTACCAGACTTCGATTCATTGTTCATGTAAGCAGTACAAAGGTCATGTGTTTGAGTGTCTGGACCTAATCCATGGCTATCAAACAATGATGAGCTTAATGCTATGTGTCTCTGAAAACACTTTAACATCAAGGTTGAAAAGAAGTTCATCAATGTGATCAAAGCTATGCTTGCAGGAACACTGAAATCCATTTATTTGAACCATTAATCCAAACACTCAATTTTGCTCCACATTTTTGATCAAGTAGCAGTATCAATCTTTTGGAACCCACATTTGGCTAATAATTAACTTAATATGTTCCTAACTGTTCATATAATGATAACTCCTTAATTACTTTGCCATATCGGCCATACAGATGTCAGGTTCCCAGAGATCTTCTGTCCTCATATGCAGTTTTTTTTTAAAATTGGTTAATTCTAGATAAATATTTTCTAAACCAATACACAATTTTTGTCTTATTGTGTCTGTTTTCTTGCTGTTAGGAGGTCTGATGAAGAGATCTGCATTTGCAGGAGTTAAAGGAGGTAAGATGTTCTCCTTCTCACGCATGCAGCATCTCTCCATTCTCTCGAGGGAAGAGGTAAAGTGAAGGAGAAACTCATGAATAAGTGTGTCTGCCAGAGGCCAACAGAGCTCTAATCAAACAGGGCCGCCTTTGCGCAAAAAGCCTGAGGTAAAAATATCCACCTATTTATACAGTGTTCAGAAGGGCTCCCCCTCTCCAAACTCCAATCGACTGCACCATCAGTCCCAATCTATGCAATGATATTCAATTAAAAGCATGTTTTTTCAACAGAGCTCTTAAAAAAATGTTCTACCAATATTGAACTACATTGAGACCTGTATGAAAGTGATCATGATCATGAAAGTGAGCTCCATAAAGCAGATATACTCCTCATTCACTGTGGTGCCTGTGCATGTGAGCTAAATGATCATCTCCAAGATGAATTACGAATTAACAATGGTAATAATGAATAAACAGACAATTGTGACAAACCATTAAAATTAGTTTGATAAAACAAAGGCTATAAGTAAAATTGTTCATATTGACAAATAAAGAAGATATGGCAGGACAGAAACATAACTTAAAAGCTCTACACAGGCTCGGTCGGTTCTTTATATCCGTCTGAGCTGTAGTGTTTCTCTCTCACCAGTCAGAGGATGAACACGGGAAATAGTTGTGGCAGAACTGTGGTCAAAAAGAAAGCGTGGGAGGAAAAAAGAGGAAAATGAAGGAGGAGTTTAAAAGTAAGAGGGAAAGGGAGAAAGCTTCCCGATTTTACATTGAAGGTGTGTTTGAGTGTTCTCTTACAGCACTTACATTCAGCTACATTTCTGAAGACTATACAGCCATTCATATATTTCTATATAGTTCTATATCATATAATAATGTTTTTGTTTAGTATTGCAAATTAAAAATAACCACATATTAAATTCTGAACAGATTTATTAGTTAAAAAACATTGTAATATAGCCTCATATTTTGAAATAAAGTTAAAGAGATCACAGATAAAGGCTCAGAATCATTTACAACAAAAGAAAAATAATATAAGTTATTGCACACTCAAAGGGGGCTGCTTCCGATGAGATGGTGTGTGTAATAACACACTGGTGGGAATCTGTCTCTGCATGTTAATTCTTCCTTCACGCTTGCCTTGATGAAGACAGAGCTTCTAATTGATGCTAAACAAACTGCTGACCCAGAGCACAGCTCAAGGTCTTGTATGCACATACACACACACACACACACACACACACGCACACGCACACGCACACGCACACGCACACGCACACACACACACACACACACACACACACACACACACACACACACACACACACTTCGGCACACGCATGCTCCTGGGACATACAGGCGCATGCACACACTGCACAAATGTATGCAGCAGCCAGCAAACACTCTTACTGTACACTGGTAGTTGTTGTGAATTCAGTGTTGTAGTTCTTGTCTTTGAATTAAAAAGGAATGTATGCAAACTTATACTTCTGCATTTGGACACACCAAATGCTTCATACATGTGAAATTATAAGTGAAATCCTATTTCAGATAAATTGCAGCAATAGTGTACAGTATGTGAGAGTGCAATGTAAGTTCTATCTGGAATATTTCACTGTCTCTTCATGGAACACAAGGGCGCTTTTGTTTTCATCTGCACCATGGATCTGTACCTTGGCCCACAGATGATTTTAACTGTGTTTCACTTCAGGAAGGGCAAGTGTACGCATGCTTGTGCTGAACGCATTCCAGAAGCGGACGGTGGGAGGGAGGTTTTCGCTCTCTCTTACCTTTGAGAGCTGGAAGTTTTTTTGAAGGTGATATGAGGTAGCGTCATTCCCTCTCCACCTAGACCCCCAGGGGCCTGAAACCATCCCAGCACCAGTTCCTAATCCCAGGCCCAGGCATATTTATAAAGCCTCCAAGAAGGAAGAACAAGAAGCTACAAAATATACAAATTTTACATTTATAACATGTCATGAGCTTTAGGCATGCGATCATTGGAGTAATATTTTTCTAGATTACATAAACAAGAGTAAAAAGACAAACAAATTTATATAAAATCTTTTTCGATTAAGGTTAAATGACTGTTTTATATTTGAAAACACAGATAAGGATATTTACAGAGGTTCTGACGTGTTGTGGGTGTAAATTCTGACAAATCACATCAACCTATTTTAATTCCAGTCGAGATCGGTCACAAAACACAAGTTCATTTAAATAAGGCTCTTCTCTAAAAAATTGAATTGAAACATCTGCTTTCAACATCTGTCCTTATTAAACAGCCTTCTTTATTCTGTTATTAAGACATTCAGTAGCTGATGTTAATGGCCCAAGAACAACAACATGTTCACTGGTAAAGGTTTAGACTGCAGGCTATCAGCAAACTTTTGCCCTGTGAGTAAAAATCTTTACACCCACATCCCATTCTTCCTCTTATGTTGAATTCTGCCTCATCCCTCCATCTCTGGTGTTTCCCCCTGGGGTGGCATCTCTTCTCAACCCTCTGACACACGCAAATACATATGACAGCCTACTGTATATCATAGAAAAAAACACAGCCAAAGAGAACAATATACACATTCAAGTGGTTCAAAGGCTAAGAAATGAATTTCCCTCTGTATAAAAAAGATAAAAAGATATAAATATATAAAGTAATGAAGTGCATTTAATTTGTGCAAGTCTTAGTGAACAACGTAGAATTCATGAGAGTTCTTCAGAGAATTTCCAGTTGAAATAAAATGTTAAAATAATTCAATATAATGGAATAGATTGGATTATATGATGATCACACAGAAGTGATCATGTAAAATGTTTCTTATGGAGCTTAAGACCATCTTCCTTTTCTAGTGTTTCTCTACTGTCATCACCTATCTCTCTCTCTCTCTCTCTCTCTCTCTCTCTCTCTCTCTCTCTCTCTCTCTCTCTCTCTCTCTCTCTCTCTCTCTCTCTGTCTATGTATCTATTATTGGCTGAAGTGTTCTCTTGGGATTTCATTTGCTGAACTCCATATTCATGACACATCACTTATAGGATTATCATAGAATTATCTCTACTGTATCCAGATGGAAAGCTGCCTGTAACACGTTGACGCACACACACACAATGTTATTTTATTCACAATGTTAATGTTATCATATATTTACAAACACTATTAATTAAGACTCTTAATATGGAGTGTGTGTGTGTGTGTGTGTGTGTGTGTGTGTGTGTGTGTGTGTGTGTGTGTGTGTGTGTGTGTGTGTGTGTGTGTGTGTGTGTGTGTGTGTGTGTGTGTGTGTGTGTGTGTGTTCATGTGTGTGTGTGTGTTCATGTGTGTGTTCATGTGTGTGTGTTTACTTTCCAGGTCTCTTGCCAAAAACACACTTCATCTCACTTTTAAATATTAGGTCGGCTTTGACCTCAAATCACAAAAGCATTTAAAGGATGAAGTCCATACTTGAGTTCATAACTTTCCTGTAAGTTTCCTTTCTTCCTCTTTACTTACGTTCTCTAAATTTTATTTTTACACAACCGCTCATTTTACTCAAGCTGATTACTCCATCACTTAAAAATATATGAATATTTTTTTAAATACAATTTAAATAATTTAACAAAACACTAAATCATAATTAAACTATAAAACGGTCATTGTAGGAAAAGGTAAATATGAACTACAATTATATCATGCATTATACAAATAAATGTCTTCTGATCCCTCATTATCTCTCCTAACAAAGGCCAGTTTGTCTTCATATTTGTTTACATTTTATTTCAGTTGATCTGATTTGTTTCAAATAAATTGATGGGACCGGGGAACAGGAAATGAAATGAAAGGAAAAAGGGAATCCACATCCTCACAGCTTCCTGTTTCCTGTTTGGCACTTCCTGATTTATTATAAAAAAATTGTGTGTGAAAAACCGACATTGTTATGTAATTATTGGAAATGGTTCCTTAAGTTGAAACATTATAAATCTTTTGCAGTACACATGTATCGCAATGACACAGACATGATTATAAATAGTTCTTTATGCATGGGTCTGTCACAGTGAATTGCTCACTGGTGTATTTTTGAATAATTGTTCCCTCAGAAGATTTTTCTCAACGATACACATTTAAGTGCTTCAAGAATATGAGACATTTAAATGAGTGAAACTGGACGAGTGAAATAAAGAGCTCCTGCAGGACTCAACGGCTCTCTGTGGAGCTCTCACCAGATGTTTCCACACTCAGCTCTTCCGCTAGATCATTCCCAGCACTTCCTCTTCATGAGGGAATGGGGAAAACATGGGAATGGGGGTGCACAAACTCTGCTTCACTAGGCATTGGAAATACAGCATACAACACACGCACACACCATACAAACTACATATTCTATACCCAAACCTTTCCAGAACCCTTAACATTTAAAATCAAATATCTTTATTCCTTTTTTTTAAACATTTAAACATAATTCAAGAGGATACAGAACGTGTACACACACACACACACACACACACACACACACACACACACACACACACACACACACACACACACACACACACACACACACACACACACACACACACACACACACACACACACACACACACACACACACTCCAGATAAATCCCTGTAACAGACTCAACAAGTCTGTAGTCTGAAAGATTGCCACACCACACCACAGTCCATAATGTTTCCATAACCATACAAAAACTTTTATATTGTGAATTTAGGTTTATTTCTGTCTAACAGATATACATTTTACTCATGTTCTACCAACAATTACATCCTCTTCATAGTTTCCATCCTCTTTTTTATGTTACATTTTATCACATTTGTAAATATACTTTATAGCAATAAAGACAACTTACATTGAAAATGGATAGACCCTAGAGATAAACGAACACAGATGTTACATAAATAAAAAAAAAGAAAGGCTTGTACAAAGAAAGATAGAGAGAGAGAGAAGAGTCCTGCTATGTCATTTAGTAAAGACATATAATTGTGAGTTTGCATCAGCAGGTAAATACAAACATTGTGAAAGACAGAGATGTGTATCATTTATGTGTATGTGCAGTGTGATTTTGAATGTTTACAGTAATTACGCTTCAATAGTAAGACCTATATGATAATCTTAATTATGTGCATCATATGAACACACTTTTACATCTAACCATTTCAACTTATCACCTATGATGTATTGAAACATAAAAACATTAACATTAAAACACAACATGTGGGTATTGGTGTGTGTTTGTGTAGTAGCAAATCTTTAATGTTAAAAGAAAGCAATGTAAGTTATATGATGAAAAGCCAAAAAAAGGCAACCATGGCCCATTAGGGGTTTTGCATAAAGAAATATTAAATAGTGATAAAACTGAAGAACTAGTCTTTATCTTGATCTGTTTGAAACTTCTTCAGGCCATGACAGCCACTTAACAGAGAATTACATCACATTGTGGGGGAATCAAGAGTCACTCATACACACAATGAAAGATATATACTCTCCAGACAGGTTAATGATGTGCTGCATGTTTGGCTGCTCCCATTGAGTGTGTGTCTGTCTCAGCAGAAGTGTAGACTTTCAATTTACAGTACATGATGTCAACCTTTAACTCTTACTTAAATATAAACACACATGCACACACGCATGTACATGTGCACACACACACACACACACACACACACACACACACACGCACGCACGCACGCACGCACGCACGCACGCACGCACGCACGCAGGCACGCACGCACGCTCAGATGAAGAAGGCGATTGACCCTGTCCACCTGCTGAGATCTCCTCTGGGTTCTGCAGCCTGTATATCATTGTTCCTAGAAAAGGTGGGGGCTGAGCCCTATTCATGATCTGCACACCTTGAACAAACACCTGCACAAGCACCTATTCAGAACGTTGCCAGAAAAGCGCATCCTGACATCCATTGAACAACAGGACAGGTTCATGGCTGTCCACCTAAAGGACACATACTTTCATGTCTCATTTCGTACCCATCGGCCTATCCTTCCGTACACGTTGAAGGGTCTGGCGTGTCAGTACAAAGTCTTGCCCTGGGCCTGGCCCTTTTATTAATCAGGGAAGATTTCCCCAGCGCAGAGCATCTCTTATCTTCGTATGGTAATGGCCTCTCAATCCATGACTGTGTGGCATAGCACCAAACCTAAAAACCTTAAACTACCACCAAACCTTAAACTATAAATTGTGTCATGTATTCCTCACTTTGGAAGTCTCCTGTGGGGGAACCTGTGACCTTCTTTCTGTGGGCTTGTTGAGGACTCCAGAGTTTGGGCTCCCACACACCTTTCCTCCCCACTGAGGACACCATGCTTACATCTCCACATGGATACCTCCCTTCAATAGCCTCTTCATATATGTATGTAATCTGGGGCAACCAGAAGCCACGTTAGACAGGGAACCCGCATCCTTCTGCTTAAAAGTCCAACTCTCTAACCACCAGACCACGACTGACCCCCACAAGTCTCCCTAAAGACTCCCATTAAGCTTGGAACTCTTTCATAGACTTCAGTGCCGCATTCAACACAATCAACCCCCAACAACACACATACTGGTTCAGCTGGGACTCAGCACTCGCTGTGCAACTGTCTATTTTACTGGAAGACCTCAGTTAGTACAGGTTGGCAGCAACACATCCAGCTCAATCGCACTGAACACTGTGGATCCCCATGGATGTGTGCTTAGCCCTCTTCTCTACACAACTCTAACAACTACATCATTACGTCTCATTAGCAGCAGAAATCATCTCTTACTGAACGTTGAGAGTACAAAGGCGATTGTAGTTGATTTCAGGAGAGTGTACACCCAGCATGCTCCCATGACAGTCAACGACTGTGGGGATTAGCACCAAAATTCTTGGGTGTACACATCACAGAGGATTTCTCCTGGACTCCCAACACCACAGCACTGGCCAAGAAACACAGCAGCGTCTTACCTTCCCCTGCAAACTGAGAAGAGATGGAGTCCCAGGCCCTATCAGGGAACACTCTACATGGCACCATCAAGAGTATCCTGACTAGCTTCATTACTCTGGTGTATGGTGCCTGCAAACCTCATATTGTTGTTTACTTCTCTGGTTGGTTCTCTATCTGCTGTGTTATCTTTCTAATATGTCTATGCCTGTAAATTGTGTTTATTGTTAATAGAATATATAATACCTGTATTTAACAGTAGTTTTTAGAATTCTATTTGTAAACACAGTACATGTGGCAGTTTTGACAATAAACTGACTTGACTGCACTCAGTTGTCTTCACTATCCCTACCTAAAACATTCTTCTATTATTTTGAAATACGTGTCTAGTACCATAGTCGCATTACGTCTTGATAACTAACATAAGTATACTTAATCTCTTTCTCTCACTTGCTGTTATTCATAATCATTTACTCAGTAACTTACTTGCTCATTATTAAAACTTACTATGCAGCTAACACAACAGAGGAGAATTGGCCCTCCTGGCTGAGACTTGCTTCTCATAAATTTGTTTATCTTACACATACATAAATGGAGTTTGGGTTACTCGCAACTGCGTAGTGTTGACTCGCTTACTGGGAGGCTGCTTTTTTACATTAATTTAGGGTTTTCTTTATTTAATTTAATATTGGATTAACACATTTACTTGTTCTACAATACCATGCACAGTACTGTATTCTCTCTCTCTCTCTCTCTCTCTCTCTCTCTCTCTCTCTCTCTCTCTCTCTCTCTCTCTCTCTCTCTCTCTCTCTCTCTCTCTCTCTCTCTCTCTCTCTCTCTCATCTCTCTCTCTCTCTCTCTCTCTCTCTCTCTCTCTCTCTCTCTCTCTCTCTCTCTCTCTCTCTCTCTCTCTCTCTCTCTCTCTTTCTCTCTTTTTTTTTCTCTTCACTACTCCTCCGCTGAAGAGCTGCTTTTAATGATAAGCATTGTGAAAAGGGCATTATAAATAAAATCTAATTGAATTGAACTGATATTGATCATGTTGACTAGGAGCAATACATCATGTATACACATTCATGTGGCTCAGAAAATATGCACGCACAATGACACTCGGGTTCCCGCACAACACACATAAATGAAACACTGGCATACCCTTACAAAACAATTGCACACAGCAATTGGATGAGTTTAATCCACAGCACGAATTCTGAGTATGGGTCATGAATGTCACATCACATTCATCTTCACTTTTGTATCAGATGGATGTTGGCGTACATAGAAAAGTTGTGGTTCAATTTCCTGTAAAATGTTTTTTTGCCACTATGTTGTTACTTTTCAGCATCTTTCTGTTAATCTTAACAAAAGAGAGTAAAATAAAAAATAAATGCAGATTAGCAAACTTCTTTGGACTTTTTTTATGCCAAACATTAGCTGGTTTTAAAATGTTTATACTTATAAGCAAGTAAAATAAATTATTTGCATAAAAGATTTTAAATAAAAAAATGTTAATAAACTCTGATTCATCTCGCATCTGGTGCTTTATACATTAAGCCATTTTAAAATCTGTTAGTAGTGAAATCTATTGTTCCAGAGTAACAAAGAATCTTTATCGCTGTCACTTTGCTGTCAGATGGGGCTTTTCATGTGCAATGGGATTTTCATTCAGGCAATTACATGACTTGATAAGAGCCCTTCTAGAGTCAGATTGTGTTTCATATCACACAAATCGCAGGGCAAATTTGGTTTCTATTTACCCCGGATTTATGAGTGCAGACATTAATTTAAGGGCTATTGTTTTTGCTAAAAGAGCCCGACAGCCACTGTTCTTTCCTCTCTTCTGAAGCGCTGCTAGCCATCAGTCAGTGTATGAGTTGGAGTGATTGTTATCTCATACACAGTATTAACCTTCAGAACCCACTGCTGTCTCTACAACACAATTAAGACATGACAGAGAGAGATTGAGAGAGGGGGGGTGAAAATAATTGATTGAATGTGTTTTGATGATGCAACAATGGTTTGGCAATTTGAGATGAATAGGTTTCATGAGGGACAACACCCACTATAACACATACACGCACACTGGCACCCACACTCGCACACATGCAAACTCACACACACACTCACACGCATGGTTTTTTTATTCAGTGTATGGTGATATGGTAAAATATAGACATTGTTTTTTTGCTTAAATGTTGCTCTTTAATTGTTCTAGATATTGTTTGACAATCCCTCAAAAGTTAACGAGGAATTCAAATGTTTGTAAAAGAGATCTCATAACTTCATTTAACAAAGTACTATATTTACTGTGACCTTGCTCAACTATACTCTGTATAAAAGTATCTTTGTATGCTGGATTTTGTCATGATTGGATCTTGTCTCTTTTATATGCCTGCAAATTCAAGAGAACAATGGCAGGTTCTGTTTAGCATGTGTACTGTTGCAATGAGAAGAGTTTTAGAGGATTTCCTGGCTCATGGCAGGCAGAAGGTTCCAGGACGTCCTGCAGCAGATGGCACATAAAGCTCGACTACATCCTTCTCTGCAGTAGGGGTAGAGTCGAGCGTGTGCCATCTAACAGCCCGGTAATGCATCCCTCACAGTGAAAATGTTGACAGTCAAGGTTTATTAGAATGTTTAGCTGATGCTGTTAACTTTTAGTATAAGTCTAAAGAATTTTGGTGTTGTCAGCTGTTTTATTCCGACCAGTCAATGTAAAGTTTGGTGGCTATAGCTTGATAAGCTCTAGGAAGAGTTGAACTCAGAAAAGTTTGTTTTTGGATAATGATCTTATGTCAATATATAGGTAAAACATCAGTATGTTGGCTAGATAACAATCCTATGTTGAAAAGTTCATATCATATTCACTTTGAGTGAAAGTTTTGTGTGTCACGTGAAAGGGAATACAAAACCAATGTGAGCCCCAGACTTGGCACGGCTTAACCACCTTGTAAAAGGTAGAAAGAATGAAGAGGAGACAGGGAGCCTTATGATCGACAGGTCTGAATGTTTAGGCTCTTACTGAACCTATGTTTAGAACTTCATAAAATCAGTTCCTCAATCTGCTGAAAAATAAACACAAAACCTAATCTTAAAGCACTATTTACAAAACCTCTGAGTCCTCAAGTAAATTGAAAGTTTTGTCTCAAAACAGTTTAACCTCTGTTCAAAATGAAACAATCCTCTCAATTCATAAAAAAGTGATCAAAATCTTATACATCATAGAGCAGTCAGTAAACAATAGATACAAAAATAGAAAACACAGAGTTCAAAACATAAAGTTCTCACAGAGAAGTAAATATTTATTTTATTGATAAAAAATAATTTTTATTCCTTTCAATCAAATTTCATATTTTCCATCTGTGTCTTTTGATGATCGAGAACATGTTCTATCATAGAATCTCAAAGATGATGAGAAATTACTACTCTGCTTTTTCTTTGTAATTTATTTTTTGTTTTTCCTATTCCTTGTGCATGGCCCAAACCTGTCCTTTGTCTCTGTGGTATTGTAATTTTTGTTCTCTGCTGATATGAACCTGCAACCAGTCAAAATGATTATTTGTTTTGTCATATGATTTGAAACAGTTTAAATCCATTTTGAGTGGTTGTGTTTAATCAACGGTACGTTTTCTCTGTTTGTATTTGTTTGTTGCCACTTGTTTTTAGCAGTATGGATGAAATGTGCATTAGAGTGCAGAATGTGTCTTGAGAATGAATCAATGTGCTTTAACATGTGAAATTATATAAGTTATTGACAACATACTACACAATTCGATTAATGAGTTCAGCCTATAGGTTTTAGTGTTTTAGCAATTGAGCAAAACTGTAAGATGTGTGAATTTTTCAGTATGACAGCTCATCCTAGACTGACAAAGATTCATCCTATATCAGTCAATCTCTGCAAGTTTCTTAAAAACAATAATTTATAAAAACAAGATCTACTAGCATTGCTCGAATGAAACAAGTGCTTGTCTAGTTCTCGTAGTGAGCGTTGTGTGTTGTTTGTTTATTGTGTTTCTGAGGTCAGTGGAAAGATGGGTTGGGGTTCTCCCTGAGGACAGCACTAGTCACAATCACTTGAATGAACCACCTTAAAAAACTAAACAAAAACTGTCCTACAAACACAGAGAAACCTTTTACAATACTGTCTCAGAAGTGACAAAAATTAATATTTCTGGTGTGATCTGAATGTTTCCCTTCATCGGCTCTCCTGTGACTTGCCAAGACAGTACTTTTATAGAACCGCTTGACTGATGCTGTCAAAGTCATCAATAAGCAAGTTTGTTTTTTTACTTTTACTTTTAGAACCCAAAGCATGACAAAGAGTCAGACATCAGGACCCTTGAGTTTTCTTTGTCTCGCTGAGCCTTAGGCCAAGTGCTGAGTCAACAAAGAAAGAAGGTGTCTGCTTTAGTGTGGCGTCAGCCTGGCTCTGACAACAGCCCCCTCTCCTGATCACATCCACTGACCCCTCCGCTCCCCCACACACTCCTTCATGATTTCCTCAAACAAACATTTTAACCTTAACATAATGTCCTTACATTTTAGCAAGATCACATGCACGTTGGTTGTAAAGAGATGACATTTTGTATGTTGTATGTTTATTTCTGCAGGTGTTATCCAGCAGCCCGACCCATATCAATGTGTAGTTGGTAAAGCAATGTCTCTTCCAAACAAAATCTTAACATCAATCACAAGCTTTTTCAATCACATTCATATATTTGACTAATGACTTGAGCCGTTTGCAGTGGATTCAAGCCCAAAAAATTTGAGAATTCCTATAGAGTTAAATGCTATTCATTTCAATTTGCTTCACCAATTTTGGTAAATGTATTATCTTTGAAAGTTTATTTAGTGGCATACTAAAAAGAGCAATTACAGAGAATCCTTAGTTGTAGGGTTATATGTAATATTTCAGTGTACAGTATGACCACATTCAGACTGTGAATTGAGTGAACCCACATCATCACATCTTTCACTAATAGTCTGCTATAACACATATTGGTAAAAGGAAAATTAATTGTTTCTGTAGAGATAATAGAGTTGGGGTCATGTGTGAACTCCAATTAAAAAAAAATGTTTAGAAAGTAAACAGTCGCTGTGATTCAAGCAAGGCAATAGAGTCATCAAAGATATGTTTATAGACATATTTTTAATACAAAACCCCGAAAGTGAGTTAGCATTTTTCCACTTCCGCTTCTATCATCCCAAAGTCAAAGTTGTTTTGGATGGGCTTTTGGTTTAATGCATTGAGTAAAGTGTGATAAAGAAACAAAATACTTTCAAAAATTTTAAGATGATACACCAGTTATAACCTGCTAGACAAAACATATAACCTGTTTTTAACTACAGAGCTTATTTTTAAGAATACAAATCCATAGGGTTTTAGACAAGGGAACCAGTGCAATGCTAATTTTCCGCGTTGGCCTACAAAAATACAGAGACTCAAGGGTACTCTTTATAAACATTGGCTTCTTTAGACCACACCAGACAGTTTGAAGAGTTTGCAGGTTGATGGTGACTCCAGAGGTGCAATACAAGGTAAGGATCAATAGCACTGTGTGTGCGATGGGACGTGTTAAAGGCGAGGGATATTTAAGGCAAGGTTAGCACCATAGCTGTACCTATAAGAGAAGTCCTCACAGCGGTTATTCCGAGATTTTGCTTAGGAGGCACAGCTAAGCACATTCTCAAGCTCTTTATATTCAAATGTCTTTTATTGGAGGGTGTGGCTGCACAAGGTGAGACATTAGACAAGGTTAGGCTGTTACACTTTATTGGCCGCAGGATAATTATAACCACACACAGGCATACACAAAAACTCCCAGAGGACTGTGATGGGCTTCTCCCTATGGAAAACATAATGCTAGCATACAGTAGGTGCCCTGGTTTTACAGCGTCATGCTGGGCGCTTCTAGAACATCATGTACCAATTGGTGCTTGTAGTGGAAACTTGTTCATCGTAAAAGACGATCATGACTTGTTTGTTTTATAAACAATTAGTAGTGCATGTCTGAGGCCTAACAGCCAAGAATTATAAGTGTGCTTGCTGCTATTTACACAGAAAGGGTTCAGTTATATGTAGTTGAACTGCACATTACATTTACCTCAATCTTTTTGTGTGTTTAATTCGTTTCCTCATTTAATTACTCATAGGCACTCATAATACCACATGCAGACGCTAGGCAGAGGTGCGTGACGTTCATGATAAAATGATCTTAAGTGTTAACTCCAGTATGGATGATGAAATGGATAGGCATTTTTAAAAGACCACTGGGCTAACCACATATAAAATGTGTCGCTTTGTTTGTAATGTCTCTCTAAAATGTATTTCTGTACAGCTACTTGGACACAAGGCAAGTATTGTGAAAGATAAAATGTCCAAATGCCCAATCATGTGAGGCATCTTAAAAAGATCAATTGTCTCAGTAATGACTTCACTGTAAATTATTTGTTTTGTTGAGTATTATCGTTGCTTTATCCAAAGAAACTTACATTGCGTTGTACTATACATAAATTTCTGAGCAGGTGCATTTCCTGAGATCCCTGACCATGGCGTTGCTATCACCATGCACTAACCACTTGTTCAGTGTCATTTCTGGAGTCTCTTCCATGCCACACTTAAATGGATACATTTCCCATCTCAGTTTACTCCATTTTAAAGTCAACTGACTTAATTCTAAAACAAAAGAATATATTCTATAAAGAATGTTTTCCCATGTTAAAAAATCAACCAGGTATCATTATTACTCTTTTCTATTACTTATTTCAAAAATTATGTAAAGGTGCTAATGTGTTGGTAAGGTCAAGCTCATTGGATTTTGCATGCCCTGAGAACATTTTGACAGCATATCAAGAAATCTTACTGATATTAATCTGATTTCATGCATAAATTCTGGCTTACGGTCTCTTTTGTCTTTCATTTAGATTATTTAACCTGAATTCAATAGGGGATACTTGCAGGTATATCACTTGTGACAGAGACCAGATGATAAACATTTCATACTGTACACAAATACATTTTAGCCCTGGGGTTCTGGTGGAATCTTTTTTTTAATCTCAGTCATTTAACTAAATACAACACACTGCTTCTTCAACAGTAATGGAGATATTTCTGTGTGTCCCTTACGATTGAATGAAACCCTGTTACGATAGACTTAATACTACATTAATGAAAATTTACTTTGTCAAAAGATCATAAGAACACGATGAAACAAATATTGTTAAATTTAAACTTGAAGGACAAGAAATGTGTAACAAAAGTTTATTTAGATGGCTGTGGTGATGTAACTCTTGAACGTTTCATTTCAAACCCAGTTGGAATAATCTTAAAGAAAAAAAAATACAGTCTATTTTATTTTGAAAAGTTTCCATTTATGAATGCGGTTTGAAGCATCTCAATGGTGAATGATGTATACAATCAGTGAAGAGATGTTGATTCACTAAAGATTGTCCAAATTGCAGCTCTTTTAATCATCACATATATCCCGAAATGTCCTTATGTCTAGCCGTCCACACCTCATCTACACCTAATCTACTTTTCTCTTGCCCTGCCTGTCTCTCTCTGTCTGTGTGTCTGTGATTACTGTCTTCAGTAAAATAACAAGCATCTCCTGATTACAGCTTTACCATCTTCACCCAAAGAGAGATAAGAGAGTGAAAGAGTAAGAGAGAGAGAGGGGGGGCAGAGAGAGAGAGAGAGAGAGAGAGAGAGAGAGAGAGAGAGAGAGAGAGAGAGAGAGAGAGAGAGAGAGAGAGAGAGAGAGAACGAGCTCTTTTTCTTTTTGTACATCCTAGTCTGGTCATATATTTTACTGGCTTTACCCATCATGATATTTCTCAACATCAGTCTTCTAACAGATCATTAAATAATGCAGTGAACATAAATGAAGTTATGTACATGTTTAGTTTAAAAAAAACATTCTGAATGTTCACAGCAATAGCAGCTTTAAAAATATTTTTCTCGAACAGTAACTTTTCTGTAGACTCAAAAGAATTACACATCCCTCTATAAATGGTTATGTAAGCATGTCATAGAGCTGGAGTCATACAAAAGTTAAAAAAAGACACCAGGGGACAGGTATTCCCCATTCCTTCATTCAACCCAAGAAAGGAAAAGGAATTTTATGCCATATATAGTTCCTCACAGTTATTCTTAAATCATTTAAAAAGAAAACTTTAATAGAAGTCTGAATGTAAAACATGTCATTAGACACCACTTATACACACACTTATACACAAACTTCAAGTTTGAAGAAGATTAGACAATATTATTTTATAAGGTTGTGATATAATTGGGGTGCATTGCACGTTGTAGTTAAGAGTAGATACGATTGATACAGTGTTTTAATTCATGACACATAAAGGTATAAAAAAGGTATGAAATGCGTTCATTATCTTCATAATGCATAATAGTGCACATAACTGCTTTAGATAAAATTTTAACTAGTAAACTGGTCAGTCTTGGTCTATTGATAAGAGAGCTATACTTGTGAGCGGAAGGTTGCGCTACGAAGCCCAGGGCCAGCAGACAATGCCTGAAGTGTCCTTGAGCAAGACACCTTGCCCCTGTTTACTCTGCTGTGATGATTGACTACTTAATAATACTGTAAGTCACTTTGAATAAAAGCATCTGCCAAGTGAATAAATGTAAATGTAAACCAGTTTATTTGTCTGAATTGGATAAATTTTTTTAAGTTTTCAAATGATGCTCCTGATAGTAATTAGAAATCAGAATGAGTGATATATAATATAAAACCTATTTTCTATGCTTACGTTAATGTAAGAAGCAGCAGACTGTAAAATGTACGCTTAGACAACAACCCTCGCTCTCCTCTTAACAGTTTGGTTCCCTCCTTACCTTCTTCTCATCTGTTTTCAGCTGCTTCCCTTTTTTGTCTGACTCACATGGACGTGGAAGAAATGGTTCAGTTACGAAACATTTAGTCTTCCTTCATTGTTTCTGTGGAAAAGGAGTTCAGCAGTTTTGTCACGACTGAGAGTGTTTCTTCATGTCATGCACTGGAAAGAATGACTTTGCAGAAACAACTTATTAAGGAGTTCACAGCACGACAGCGATCACATTTAAACATGTCACCTGTGGATCTTACTGTTTGCATTTAGAAGGCTTGTCTCCTTGAAAAAGATTCTTTGAAAAACTTTAGACTCTTGTTAGGTATTTATGCACCTGAAGTCAGTCTGGGGTTGTTCCTTTTCTTTGATTGAGGACTGGAATAACTTCCCTTGAGTTTTTCATCAGATAGAATTCATCTAGAGTAGCTGAGATGGGTGATTCCTGAACATGTCTTGCACAATGTTGCACTTACAATATCATAATCAATAAAAATGAGACACAAACTAGACAAGTTCTTTAATACAGTAAGGGGTATTTATGTGGATGATCTGGTTAAGAACATTTGATCTTGGATAAAAGCTCGCTTGAGATTGCAGAATTTGGTATATAAGCCAATGTGGGACGTTATTTAGATAACCTGAGGACACAAATGTGAAAGTAATGTTGTATTTTTCTCAGTGACAAATCTGAGGAGTTGAAGAAATCATAAATCACCCAACGCTATATAACCGATCTCAGACAGTAGAGTCCTACAAAGATGCAACTTGTGTTGACCAGCACATAGACAGATGGTAACAAGTCAAGACAAACCAGATCCAGCTGCAACTAGTAGTAACTCCTTATAATATCATCTCACATGAGCGACCAAACCCGCTGCACAGCTGAAGGGACAGGAAGTTCCTTCTTTCACTTCCAGATAGTCTTGTTGCATGTATCTGCTTTGTGTGTCTGCAGGGTGGAGTGTGGTCAGAGCAGGATATCAGCGGCTGTCTGCGTGTAGACAGAAAGATATCATGGAGAACGGATGATGAGAGAACAATGAGATTAAGGAATCAGTGGTTTGACAGCAAGAGCTTGTTGTATGATAAGTCTGACGAAGGGAAAATAATGTTAACAAAAATTATTTGTTGTTTAAGTTTATCAGCAGGCATGTAAACCGATCAAGTTATGTGATGACTTTTCACTTGCATCACTTCTATATAGACTGGTCAATCTTAATTTAAATAGTTACATTCTAAAAACAATCCAGAGTTTAGCAGCAATACGATTTTTATTGCTTCATAAAACATTTGAGTTTTGGATGACGGTCAATGTATGCATGTGAATGTTTCTGAATGCATGGTTATGAGACAGATTTTGTCTATGTATTGCAGTGGCCAGCTTGTGGTGGAACATAAGGTCTCTGCATGGTGGGCAGTGTGGGCGGACTTTGGGATTCACCGTGAAAAGCAACACCGAGCCAAGGACACTTCCCAAGCGGGGGCTCAGGGGGACATGTGTGTGTGTATGAGTAAGAGATCACATGTGGACAATTTAACATATTGTTCATCAAAGTTGGTTTAATGATAAATATTTTAAAGTCCTTACTATCTGCCTGTGGGTGAATACAAGCTGAAGTGGGCACAATGATGTATTGTACAGTGGATAACGTCCTGAGCTGGCATTATCCTTACCCACACACAGACCACACTCAGGGCTTCAGCAGTGGGTTATTCCGTTAAAGTCCGCCTCATGATATGAATTCCCTCTCAAAGGCCTTTTACACACATCCTCAACCTCTAAACAGTTTGATGCGTTTGACCTCAGAGCAGTATCTTTCTCTTTTGGTATAGTCATTTCCCTGATCTTTACCCAAGACAGAGCACGGTTTGTTAAACGGAGAAAATTCAGAGGCAGTAGTTCCGGGACCAGTAGCTGCTATTTGTTTTCAAATGCTGATGAGCTCCAGATGTTTGGACCCACTTCTGTTCTGGAGTCGACTCGGGGTGCAGAGCTGAAAACAACTCTGACTTACGTGTGCTGCAAGGTCACTTTGGCTGGTGAGAAAAACAGGCAGGACTCTCGGATGCCAGTTTATAGTTAAGTGTAGGCATGTAAGATGTACAAAAAAGGAGCTATTCATTTCCAAGATCCCACCGGGATGCTTTTTATCTCAGTCTCTCCTCTCATCCCCTCTCTGCATGAACAGCACAGTATGGGCAGTTGCATGTGTAGATGCGTTGTATTTATGTGTGATCATCAACTACCGTATGCTCACGACCTCAATGTTGTATTTGCTCGGCCACCTAGGCTGCCAACTTAACATAGTGTCATTCTTTGGAACGGTGTGACACTCCTTCCTTACACCTTTTTTCATGGCCAACTCAGTCCAGGCCTGGTGCCTTTGCAATGCCAGCCAGGACTGATCTCACTGCAGCATACTAGAATGAGATCACTTCCTTTCCTGTCTGACTTGCAGTACTAAATGGCACAGAGAATTCTATGGATTGCTCAGAAATCAGTTGATTACCTGTTATCCCTTCACCAGTCCATATTGTACATATTGTGAGTTTAAAGATGAATGATTAGGTCAGTGTTTGCCCTGAATTGATCGCAAGCAGAGATGGCATCAAGCAGTTTTAATACCTCAAATGGTGTTAACCAAGAAACCGTCATTAAGATGAATGTGAATGAGATAATCATTTATACAGAGGTTAAATAATCAACAATCAAGAAAAAGTTTGACAGTGGGTAAGATGTACATTAATTAAAATAAACAGAGATGAAGGAAGAAAGATTGTCATATTGTCAAGACACAAATCTAAATGACAGGACCTTTTATGCTCCTACTCATTTCGGACTAAAGCAGTACCTTAAGTTCTTCTGGATAAGTAATGATATGAACTTGCGTGCTGATGGTCAACCCTTTTCAATCCTGAACACTGTTATAAGATTTAATTTATTAAAATAATAAAAATATAATTCATTAAAATTTTAACTGGACAATTAATAATAATTGATAAAAAATACAATACAATAGTTACTTTTTACATTTACAAAGTTTTTTTATTATTTAGTAAACATATAAATATTTGTAATATAAACCAATATTTTTGGGGAATTCTAAAATAAATAATTCTGTTAATGAGATTTACTTATTTTCTTTACTTACATAAACAACAATTTTAATAGTATATTTACTTCATTTCAAAGCATTCAAATGTACTCATCCAAAAAGTGTAAATTGTTTCACATAAAATGAGTCACATTTTTGGAGAGAAGCATGAGCGGTTATTGTAGTTCACCCTAGTGTTTCTTAAAGGAACCCCAACTGATCCCATATTTTAACTAGGAGAAATCTGCATTAAAAGTAATCCAAGCACTTGTCTAATTAAAACATTACAGTGAAATTAATTTGCATGATTTTGCAAACACAACAATAGCAAATTGCATTGTACTCAACAAAGCTGCCAAAAGTCAAGCATTGTCTTTCAAGGAACACAAGTTACATTCGTTTATTCCTCATTGCTAAGCACAAGTGACTTGATAGGAAATGGAAGGGTGCCTGAGTTGGGATGCTGATGTAGGATTAGACATCATGAAGGCAGATATGTGAGGAGTATCTGTCTGTGGAGACATCATTAAAACAAACATGCTGTAATTAAAGAAAAACACAGAGGAGCATGCGTGGGGGTTATTGATGGACTTCATCAGGGGAGTTGACTGCAAAGTTGACTAGAGAAACAAGAGCAAGTTTCTTGTTGACCACTTGAAGCCTATGCACATATGATTCTCTTAAAACAACTTTCCACTGTTTCTGTTCATGAATGTGTTGGTTGTGTGATTAGTGTATGTGACACTGGAAAAAGATTGTATGTCCCCCTAAATGAAGCCCTTATGTAAACTACAGTTATCTAGAAGTCATAAAATGCTAGTGACAGCCTTATTTTGCTAGATAGACTCAATTAAAGAAACTGTCAAAGCACACATGTTTTATAAAGCTGACCATGACATACACAAAAAACATGCTATGAATCTACAGTTATTGAATCCATGTTAGAATGAACAGTATTCAACATTCTTTTGTAATAAAGGTTTGGATCGTGAAATTGATTTGCTTATCGTTTTTCCCCCTTGTAATGTTGTTTTGCTAAGTGCTTGCTAAATGTGTCCCCAGAGAGTCTTTAGGGTATTTGTTGTGCCTGTGGAGTATTTACTCTGTGTATATGTGCTGTGTTGTGTAACTGCACACTCTGTACAACTGTCAGATACAAGACTAAAACTGAAATACCACTGAGATTGGCTGCGAAAAAAGATGTCAAGTCTCTGAATTGCTTCTGATTTTAAATTTTTAAACTTAACATAAACTTTAAAATATCCCTAAACTCCAATTTGTGTCAGGCCTAACAGCCTTGAGCAGTATTTTAACTGAGTTTTTATCTTGAACGGACAACTGACAATCATCATCATTAATGTATAAGTTCTGCTTACATTTTGTAGTCATACTATGGAATCTATAGATTACATTGTTTTCTTGTTTTGATTTTGTTTTGTTTTAAATTTGAGTGTTAGTGTTTCCCTTTAATAGATTTAGATTTAAATTAGATTCTTCGAAATCACTTCGGAAACAGAGGCAATTTGTAATGATTTATGTGTAGCAGTGTAATGTGACATAATGTTACACGCAGAAACACATTACATTACACTTTGAATTGTGTTTTGTAGGTTTTCAGGCAATCAGGGCTGATGTGTCAGACACTTTAAGAACACTGTAGATTAATACAAACATGTGGAGAAGTCTGGTTTTGGGACAGGCCCCTGAATGTGGGTATCTGTCACAGGTAGGCTTATATAGTGTACATTTAACTGTAGTGGTTTACCTCATTCAGACCTCTGGCTGGCAAGAATTGCTAACAGATGGTATTTTATGTGAGGACTAGAAGACTCAGAAGACAACTGAATCCACCAAATGTGCATCACTTGAAGTGCATGAAGCATATCATGCACATGACTGCTAATGTTTAGATATTAACAGACAAATTGAATGTTTAAATCTTCAACGATTGAGTGAAAAGATTTTGGTTTAGCTCAGATTGCCCATATGTGGCGTCAGCTCCTTTGTCGCCTGAGGTATAGGAAATCTTCAGTCTGGATCAGCTTCAAACCACCTTCATTACACAGTCTAGACAAGACCTTCAGAAACCCCATGACTGACTTCTTCCAATCCACCCCAAACTCTCACCCCACTCTACTTTTCCCCCATATCGTCAGAAACAATGCTTGCATGATCATAAACAATATTTCAGAAACTGAGATTTCAAGCAAATTGGATTTCTAATAAACTTTTTAAGCAGAACCTCTGACTGAAATTCATTTATGTTGCTTTATTTTCACATTTATTAAAACAGCACACAGTCCTTAAATCTAACTCTTGTTTCTTTCAGACATAAAAAGATTCCTATTCTTTTCCATTTGCTGTTGATCAATCTACTCGACCCGTAAAAAGATTTTTAATGAACTGCTTTATGATTTATATAACATCAAAAGACAGTAAGATATTGTGTTATTATTCAGTTAAATAATTAATTCAGATCTATTATTATTTCAGGAAATGTATTGAAATGATATTGAAAGCAAGGTTTGATTAGAAATTGTATTGATTTGTGACACAAATTAATGTTACTCAAATTAAATAATTTATATGATCAAACTTCTTGGAAATACACGTCTGTACTGTATATGGATGTCTCTCTCTGTGTGTGTATGTGTGTGTGTGTGTGTGTGTGTGTGTGTGTGTGTGTGTGTGTGTGTGTGTGTGTGTGTGTGTGTGTGTGTGTGTGTGTTTATTAATATGTTATTTAAAAATGTACTTCAATTTACTTATGAATACATTTCTTCGTTTCAATCTTGTTTGCTGTTTGATCAATGTAGTATGCCAATAAAGTTGCCATGTCTCTTTGATATTGAAAAACCAACAAAAAGTCGTCACTGGTCTATAAGAATTTAACTTTCTTATGACTTTACTTGATTATTGGCAAAAAGGAAGTCTCTACTTCTCTATGAAAAATACAGGTCTCTGGCCTGGCAGCTGCACTTGATGAAGACACCAGTATAGGAATAAAAGAGGGACAGTTAATGATGATACAATTTTGGGGGGAACTACCACTTTAACATTTGACGATATGAATCATTACCTTATAAATTCCCGCCTCGAACTAAACCATTTAAGGTATGCAACACTTTGGTTGTGGTGGATTTAAAGACATTCTCATTTAGATGGTAGCATTGAAAATATCCTTTAAAAAACGTCTAAGTTTGCAAGAACAATAAATATAGGTAGCAAATGTTTTAAGTACAGAGAGTTATTTAGAAAAAACAGTAGAAGTAGAGTACCACCTATTCTTCTACATTGATAATTGTATACCGACTCTGTTTTGCATGCTCATGACATCACTGTGATAACAAGTTCCAGAGTTATTGTGACAGATCTTTTAACTTCCACTTACAGGACAGGCCACATGTTCTTACTGCCTACTAGGACCAGTGTAGGAGAGTCTGTTATCTAAAACTGACTTTTTACCAATATCTAAGATCTTACTGAGATTAACACTACATCATGATCACCTGTTTTAACAACCTGCTGGAAAAAGAAACAATTCTATCACATGTACTGCACTGTGTTCCACCTGTATGGATCAAGTAGCAACAAGTCCCAGCTGAGCATTGTCATAAATACATTGGCATTGACAGAAAGTTTCAGCAATTTTGCACATGCACAGAACAAAAGTCGAGCTTTCACATTCACATTACAAATTTAATAGTCACAGTGTCAAAGAAAGAAAACCAATTCACATGTTTAGTTAAAATCGTTTAAAATACGTTTAACGTTCATCAGAAAAGTTGGGATTTAGTTTCACCTAACAATTATAGTACGAGAAAAATGTTCCTCTTAACGTATGTTGTGAACAAAGTCACTGTTTGTTGAAATATTTATTTCATGTCCCATCTGACACATTGACTGTAACCCCAAGATCTAGACCGTTGTAAACACTTCACGTTTCTATCCAATTCTTGTTAAATATTGAAAACATTTTCATCTTTTGTTAAACAAAACTTTTTTAAACATAAGAAAAGAAATGTTGAGGATAAGTTTTTTTTTTGGGTGAACTTTCCCTTTTGTCTATCCGTCATAGTTTAATGTACTTCTTAGTTGCATTTCTGTCTCTTAAATCTGGCATTTGGACCAGTTGTGAGTGAGATAAGTTTTCTCTGGAATCTGTCCTACTAGTTTTGG